>OZ004644.1:9713937-10462377 GCA_963924495.1 Nemapogon koenigi | reverse complement strand
TCATACACGCTTGGAGATTGTGTGTACTTTTAACATTGTTAAAAACAGCTAAGCCATACGAAATAAGCCACAAAAACCTGGCACTACCTGCAGCTTATTTCAAAGTAAATAAAGTATTTCTATTACTTAAACTCCTTTATGAGTCGTAAATACCGCGCAAGTCATGTTAAAGTGTCATTTCGCGACGAATTGATACTTGTGCACGAATAAATAGCCAATAACGGGCATCGGTACGAACGTTCAGTTTTAAAGATCGTAAAAATTGTTTGTTTGTGCTATCATGCGGTACTCTATCATACGATGAAGCTATATTAAAGTACTTAGTAGTGAAAATACGTCGTAGTTCTTTGGTTGTGAGACCGATAGCAACGGTTAAGAAGCATTATATATCTGTCACGGACTTTCCTGCATAATCAAGTTCAAGCATTCTCCGTATCAAATTTCATTGAAATTGGTTCTGTGGTTCAGCCATGAAAACGTAACAGACAGAAAGAGTTACTTTCGTATTTATAATATGGATATGGATTATTAATTGTTTGGTCAATGAAAGCTATATGATAAATATAAATATCTAAGGTCTAAGACCAAATCGTAGAAAATGACATTGGATTGTCTCTGCCTACGTTCTCACGGGATATAAGGATTAATGATATATACAACAACACCTTCAATGAAAAACTAATTCCTTAACTTAGGCAAAGCAAACATCATATAGGCATTAAGGCAAAATACTAGGGGTGTGCGAATAGCGTTCGAATCGAATAGAATCGAATATTAATATTCTTATTAATACTAATTGTTCTATTTGTGTAATCATATTTCATCGTTTAAATAAAATGTATAGGTAGATAAGTATTAAATATATTAACTGTTAATTTCATATTTGAATATCGAACATAACAAACCCTAAATTTAAAATACTCAAAAATTCGCGAATAATTTACAAAGAATTCGAAATTTTTCGAATTATTCGATTGTTTTCGAATTATTCGGGAGCTTTCGAATAATTCGAAGTTCGTAAGTTCGAATTATTCGCACACCCTACAAAATACTTTTGGTTCCCCGGAAATAGTCACTTGAAAGTGCATAGGGTGCTTCGGAAATATCCGCTACGGAGCCAGGAACTGTATTTCCTATTTCGGAACACACTCTAGCTTAGCGTATTTAACTTTGGCTAAACTCCACAGTTGCAAGTAGTTATATTTGGTAGTGTCTCATAAATGGTAGTTTAGTATTAGATATTTACTAATAAATAATAATTAGTTAGTGGTGTTGTTGTCATAATTCAACTGATGTGTCTTTAACAAAATAAATAAATAAGTCAAATTTTAAAAGACACATTTAATTTTGATTTATTTGTTTATTTCTCACCATTAGAGGAAAAAAATATCTGAAAATGGCGTATTAAACATTTACTTTGATACAGTATTAAGGGAGATATTTTTTACCGACAAAAAACACTTTTAGAGATAAGCCTTTGCTTCCGAATTTAAAGGTTTACAATAGTTATATTTGATTGATTTTGGCTCCTATATCCATAATTTGTCTGAGATAAACTATTCCCAATTTCTCTGTAAATAATCCACCTGTGTCACTGTAATTTTGCATATAGTTACTTATTCAATATATCTAAGTGAAATAGCTGTTATTTTTTCAATTGGTTTTATTAAATAGGAAATGTGGGTGGTAAAACTTAGCCCCCGTTTTCTCTTTCACAATCTATCACATAGCTCTTAATTTTTTTTAAAGCGCTGTTAACAATAACATACGTTTTTTTGTAGCTTATCGAAAATTCAAAGTTATCATTATTTCAATCATTAAAATTAAATCAATCAAATTAAAAAATCATTTTTAATTTGTCAAAAATAATAAAATTATGTTACTCTAAATTCACGGGCATAATACCCGGTCCTTTGTAAGGCTTGCATGGGGACATAGGTCCAACACGTAGAGGCGCATAAGAGTGTTTAATCTAAAGTGTTGTGACTAGCACCCGTCGGGACCTATCTCTGAATGCATCAAATACAATGCGCTCAAAGACAGGGCCCGTATTTCTGAGATAAAATTAAATTAAAATCAGGCTATTGTATTGAGGTGTTAAATGGAATGGTTTACAAAATTTATTGGTTGAGACTACGGTCACCTGCCGGTATCATTCATCTCATAAAACGTAAAATTGGCAGGTAAAGTTAGCAAACATTGGTAACTTCTTCATTATGTTTGCCTTAAGCCTTCCAAGTTCTTGTGTGTATAATACGTGAAGACAAACCTTTGTATCCCTTTTCAACCATCTTGCAATCTTATTTATAATAAAAAGGATGATGCCAGGATATGCTTAAAATTTCAGGATTGTCACTAAGCGGGAAGTTGGTCAAAATTCCGTTTGATCCTAGATTCATTGGAGACAAGTTTTCGAAGCATATATTATGGAAATAGCATGTTAAGTTATTGGGATGGATTGAGTACTGAGAAATCAATAAAAAACTGAAAAATATAATAGCAATACCTAGTTTATAATATAACTAAGATAATCATACCTTTAGGATCACATAATTTCTTATCCAAAAATGGTTAAAAGCAAAAATGTTGCCGAATTGAAGTTTTCTATAAATATTTCATACATAAAACATGTGGGACCGTGTAGCCAATAACATCGACTATTGTTTGACACAACTGCTGTATCGTCCGAAAATTATGTTAAGAAGGCTACCCGCTCTGCGTCATAATATTTAAAGACTAGCGACACGCCCCGGCTTCGCATGGGTAGAAAAGACGAAGAAGACTGTCACAGTTTTCAGCGATCTTTTGTGTTTTCTTTTCATATCTATAAAGTACTGTTAAAACGGGTTAAAATAAAAATGTAACACAAAGTATATTTTTTCATACACTTGTTCTAATTATTTATTTATGATTTTAAAAAACGACTGAATAACAAAATTATCGAAAGAAAAAACGGACATACGGGCGAGTCCTTGATATCATTAAATTAGGGAAAAATACAAAAGATCACACTAACACTGTGGGTAACACTGTTGGTTTAGCATATTTAGGACCGTGATGCACGTAATGCACGGCCCGAGAATGTACAACACTAGAATGCCGAGCAAATTGCTGGGTCGGGCAAAGACAGTACACGGATTTGCCCTGCATTCCTTGGCAGGAGTCGAAATGAATGATGTCGCGGTCCTAAATTTTAACACCTATTATTTTGACGTGAAAGCTAAAATATATTGTGGTGGCCGAGTGGTTAAGACGTCTGGTATTATCTAGGCTGACCACGAGTTCGATCCTGGATCCCGGCCATGTACCAACTGCTATGCTTGATATTAATAGATATGGAAAGGCCCAATCCAGTCTAAATCTCATAAATCCAATGTAACTAATCATTTCAAAAGCACTCATCCGTAAATCCGCTTTTTTGTCTACCGGGTCCACATCTTAGATGCAGTTGTTAGTCGAATTTACTATAGAGGTACATAAAGGCTGGCTGACTGCCAGACTTCAGTGGTTTCTTTGCCAATTTCAACCATAAAGGTGGCTGCAGACGATTGCGACAAGTTTGAATGGCGACGAACCAGAATCAAAGTGTATGAATGATGTTGCAAATGGAATACGGAATTTATGAAAAATTTTACGACAATGTTGTGAAACCGTTAGCAGAATCATCACCTATATAACTTATGCCTTCCTGGTACTCTGGGATTTTATGTGGAGCATCAATGTATTTAAAAATGTGAATTTATTCCTGAATTTAAAAATATCTTAATTTGATAGCATCGACACTTTGGCCTCCATAGTTTACATATTTTTTCACGATTTATATTCTACTTTAACGGAACGGATTAGAGAAAAATGCGGAGTGAAAGATGATGTTGTGACTAAAATGAAGAAAAGTAGTTTACGCTGGTTTGGACACGTTGAAAGAACGTAGTATGAAAGATTGACTATAAAAAGGTTTATATGGCTGAAGTGAAAAGAAATGCTTGCAGAGGACGACCTAAGTATACTTTTATTTAACATATAAAAAATATATTGATCGATGGAAATATTAACAGTACACACAATCGCCGAGCATGTATGAAAGGTATGATGAATTGATGAATATAAAAGAAGCGAAAGAGATATGTCTGGATCGTAACAAATGGCATTAGTTTGTCTCTGCCTACCCCTCTTGGGATAAAAGGCGTGATGATAAATAGATATATTCTACTTGTATGTAACTACCGACTTAAGAACCGAAGGAAGGCTATTTTAACCTACTTCTCAGCGGAAATCGTGGAGTCTTTAATAGTTTAATTATAAAAAAACTGCAAATTTGAGCCGTTTGGTGTAGAAACTCTAGGTCCGTGGGGTTCAAATGCCAAAAAGTCCACGGCTAATCAACTCCTCTGGTGACAAGAAGGCTGGCTCCTTCCTTGCTCCTTCCTTGCAGCATCGCGATTCAGCGGGGAAAATGCAGCCATTACTGTATACTTGCCACTGTTCCACGTGGACATGATTTATTTAGTTCTTTTAATATTTACATTTACAAATTTTTTATATTGTTGTTCATTGTTACACTTCCCATTTGTCGTATCGATTTGAAATATTGCAAGAGTTACTAAGCCTTGGACACCTGACATTCGACTATGTTTCAATATACTTGATTATACCTGTCCACATAACTTAATTAAGCAACCTTAATGTTTCATATAAAGTATCGTAAAGCAGACTGAAGGTAAATGAGTTACGATCTATCTCTGGCGGACGTCCGGTCTCCCAGAATAATCAAATAGATTGCACCACCTGCGTTTGCAAAATTAATTAACTTAATCGATTACCAACCAAGGAAAGATCGTTTTTTAATAATCTATCGGACATTTTTATGGTCTCCTGGTATTTTTTATAAAAAATTAGAGTTATTTTCTGTTAAACTAGCTGATGCGCGCGATTTCGTTTGCATGGATCACAATAATGTCAACAATACTTTATTTCAGTAATAGCTTAATCGATTACCAGCCAAGGAAAGATCGATTTTAATAATATATCTGATATTTTATGGACTCCTAGTATTTTTGATGAAAAATTTGAGTTATTTTCTGTTAAACTAGCTGTGCCCGCGGTTTCGTTTGCATGGTCCACAATAATGTCAACAATACTTTATTTCAGTAATAGCTTAATCGATTACTAGCCAAAGAAAGATCGATTTTTAATAATCAATCGGACATTTTAGTCTCCGCTGATGCCTGCGGTTTCGTCTACGTGGCCCACCATAATGCCAACAATCCTATACTTTAATTATATTTTACTTGCGACCCGCTCCCAGCTCCGCCCGTGGATATATTCGAACAATATAAAATATAGCCTATGTCACTCAGGGATATCGTAGCTTTCTATTAGTGAAATAATTTTTAGAATCGGTTTAGTAGTTTGAGGGGTTACCGGTTACTTTCAAACCTTACCCTTTTAATAATATTAATAAAGATGAGTGGATATTTTCAAACAAAATTAAATATAGCCTTTAGCACTCAGGGATAATGTAGCTTCCTATTTTACTGAAAGAATTTTCAGAATAGAATCAGTGGTGATTGATAGCCCAAATTCTTGAGGAAGCGTATAGGTTATACAACATCACGCTATGACCCAAAAGAGCGGAGCAGGCACTGAATAATACAGATAAGACACTGGGTACCCTGGGGCCGGCAACGGTTCCCGGGAGCTGTAAGGCAACCCGTGAAGAAAAAAAAATAAAAATAAGACACTAATCTGTACAAATCAATAAAATTTAAGTGTCTGCTTGTCCCGATGTTTGTCCAGAAAATGCTACGAAACTGCTAAATGGATTTCCATTAAATTTTCAAGGATCATAATTGAGTACATAGACTTAAAATCTTTCTTGTTTCATTTCGATATCTTGAATATCTTTCGATAAATAAAAAAATGTATTGTTGGGCTTTGCTACTATAAAATAACTGTAAGTGTAAAGGATAATATGTAAAGGATAGGTAGAGAGCGAAAAATCAAGAAAAACCGACATTACATTGAATATCTATATTGACATCTAAAATTATAAACAAAACACTCAATCCTGAAAACATAGACAATATCTACTAGGTGGATCCACATCCGGTCATGGCGCCGAACGCATGCGTTTTGGTCATGGCGTGATGTGGAATCCGGTTTAATCCCGGCCGCGCTGTGATGGTTGTGATTAGTCAGTGATTAATAAGACATATCACGGTCGGCGGGATAATCTTAGCTACCGATTTATCGGCTTACTCTTGCACAAGATTAAACACTGGAGACTGGCAGAATTGCGACGAAATTCAGCACTGTTACCATATATCAAAAGAAGAAAGAAGAAGATCTACTAAGTATTATGAAATTATGAACTTTGAGTGATGAAAATTATCTCAGCAAGTGCCACTCATAAATGTTAAACCTACTCAAAAAATTAAATATTAAAATCTAGGAAATGCTCGCCTTAATTAAGAGAAGCGTGTCGGATGTAAATTAAATTAATTTTGTTGACATTTATTAACGATAGCGTTAATTCAATTTATATTATTAAATAAACTGACAAAATGACAATCAAATGAATTAAAACTCCAGACAAGTAAAGAAAAAAGAAAAAAAAACATGCTTTTGTCATCTTGTATTCCAGATTACTTTAATACCTTTTTACATTCTAAATACTTTAATTTTCTAATTTAATAAAATGTAGTTGAACAACGGTTTAGTTATATTATATTTTGTCTCTTTCTAACATATCTGGCATTCGATATACAATGTGTGTTTTTCTCGTAAAAGTCTGACATGTCTATGCTGCTAAAACTAATTTATTTCATTTCATCACAGTTTGAGGTTGGAACTTATGGTTGTTATAATAATATGCATTTTTTCTATGTACTGTTTTTAATAAATTCCTCAAAAAATACTATTTGTCGTCTTTATAAAGAGAGAATGCGAATTTTGTGAGTTTGTGTGTGGAATGTGGAGGGTAATCTCGAGAATTACGGATCCAATTCTGAAAGTTCTTTCACTAATAGGAAGCTACATTATCACTGAGTGCTATAGCCTAATTTTGTTCGAAAATATCCACGGACGAAGCCGGGGGCAGAAATATAGTCTGAAATTCTGAAAATTATATATTATCCCTGAGTGCGAAAATATCCACCGTAGAATAGCTAGTAGGTATACCTCTTAGAAAAGACTAAGTAATTAAGATTTTATTGAAGAGGTTGCAATTAAATTGAACTCTTCTTCTAGGATTTTACATTTTAAATATAACAAGTGCCATTGAAAAGATAGGGCTCACTCTTAATTGATATTTCCTTCGTCTTTCAACTACCCTACACTAAGTAAATTTGATTTGAATTTTACTTAATTTAAATGTAAGATGGACGGTTGTTACTAAATATAACGCGCCTTTATGTGCCCTCCGAAGCACGAGAACTAATTAAAGCACTTTTTCTTTTCTTTTTCTTTCTTCACGGACAGATTTAAAAATATATTATTGCGTAGAATTTTTGGCTTCCCCTGATTTTAAGATCAATACAGCTCCCGAAACCGTGTTACGGTTCTAGGGTACCCAACAGAAGACCAAGTCTCCCTCGTTTAGCCGATGGTATTTGTGAAGCTATATCTAACGAGTGGCTAGTTCTGTTAAGATACATTTTGATGGAAAAGCCTGTAAGTGTGGTTTGTCGGATTATGTACATAAGTTTTAATTAAAAAACCTGTGGTGGCACATCGCGTCGATAGATGTCGCACCGTTACTATCTCATTGAAACCTGTATCGCGCCATTGAAAATATTTAATAGATTGGCATATATGCAACTTTCCAACGATTTTACTCATGATCGTTGGATTGTTGTATGTATTGCCATTTCTATATTGGTGTCCCCGTATGAACACAGCCTGTCCAGCCACATAAATGACCCCGCATCCAACTCCCACTTCCCACTGACGACATGTCAGTCCTTACAAGGTCCTCCCGTGCACGCCCCGATGACGACAGGTCATTCCCACATCACGACATATTGTGATTCCGCACGTACTGCAGTCCACCACACAGTCCATTACAGCTGACAAAGCTAAAATGGATGTTGGTTTCATACTGTATCGACCTCTGGTCTGGGAAGGGAGTCATGTGGTGGCACATCGCGTCGATAGATGTCGCACCGTTACTCCTTGACTTACTCATTGAAACCTGTATCGCGCCATTGAAAATATTTAATAGATTGGCATATATGCAACTTTCCAACGATGTGCGTTGGGGAGTATTCCTTTTACTCATGATCGTTGAATTGTTGTATGTAGCCATTTCTATAAACCCATTGGTACATGGCCGGGATCAAACTCGGGGTCTGCCTAGTTAATACAAAATTTGTTTGGCTACAGAACCCTAAAAACTGAGGTCCTATACCCGCATTGCTTCGAGTTTTGCGGTATATGGATACAGAAAGTTGACTTGAGCATCTTCAGAGCAAGTTTTAAGTACCCAGATGCTACCCATCTCCCGGCGGCCTCCTGGGGTATGAAATTTGATTTCCTTTTAGATTAATACGGCGCAAAAGTTTCTCGCACGAATGAATTTTTAGGAGACACGATTCTTCTTTTCTTTATTTCATATTTACAATGCTGAAATATCTACAGCACATATTGGTTCACCGGAAAGGTTTGCGAGTATTAAACGTGGACCTGTCATGAGTCCCGCAAAACAAAAACGTTCTGGGCGCGATGATAACGTCACACCTAGGTAACGGACAAAATGATGGTCACAGATTAGATAAAATAACAAGAAAACAACTTAATCAGTTACAGACAGTTATTATATTATAATTAGTAGTCTGTGGTTATTTATTTGAAATTTAGATGGAAGTGACGTCACTTCCCGTTTGCGGTCACGTGACCGGAAGTATGAGTTAAAATGTTTTCATTTATATATTAAAAAAGAAATATTTTTTTGTTTAATAAATATTTAAAAATAAATACTTAAACATTAATGTTTAATATTTTTTTTTCACTGTCTACATCCCTACTGTACCAGTGCGAAATCAGGGGCAGAGTCGCTAGTCATAATTAAAATTGAAAAAAAAATATCAAATCCAATTGACTTCTGATTTCGTCTCTTTCCTTGCTTGAATAGAAACCATTTGAATTATCTAGTATTATATAGATTTCAAGAAGCAGTTCCAATACAATCATTTTAAAATACTTGTATTAATGCGCTCCATTGTCTAAAGTCATTTCAATAATACTTCCGATTTAATAGCAAGACTACGATCTACGAAGCAATAAAATTTTACGTGTAGCACTCGAGTTTTGTGACTTTTAGGCTAAATTTATCTCTTAACTTTTTCAGGCGATCCATTCGATAATCTGTTATAGGTTTTACGTTCAGGGGGTGTACTATGAAATCTTATAGCAGGCCTTAATAATAACTGCAACTGAAATTGTAACTAAATGGTTCAATAAAATCGAATGTTAAACAACTCGTTACCGTAAAAAAGTATACCGATTTTAAAAACGATTCACTGAAAAGCAAGAAATAGGTAATTAAATATTTTGTTTTGCCGTTGAATTTGAAGTCGGTTGGTACCAAATTAGGCTACAAAAATAAAATAGGTTCTAAAAAAGATCTGTAATAATTGTGTGAAATTTAGGCGAAGTATTCGCAAGTGTCATCTAGTATTATAGCATTTTATTAGTTTTCTTCTGAGTGCACAATCGGGTTTAAATCGGAGATCCCAGGTTCATTTATCACACGAGCCATAAAAGGCTAAGCACAAATTAATTGCTGAAATCTACTTGTCCGTAGACTAAACAGTATAAATGTAAACGAATAGAATAGAATTTATTTTATTTTATTTATCACAAAACAGTCATTACTTAAACTTACTTAAACTTAAATGAGAATAAATAAGACCTATATGTGACGATAATTACAATACTACAAGGTAAAAACAGTACAATTTTCCACAAACCGTATACTTAAATTATGAATAATACAATATATATCAAGAAGTAAATACAAAAACAATCGAAACAATTAACTAAATCAAACAAAACTAAACAAAACAAATCAACTAAATTAAACAGATAATTTCACTTAATGAATACAAAAAAAAAAACAAAAACCAACAACCAACAAAACGACTATAAATCTAGTAATTTGAGTTTTTCAATTATTGCATTCTTAAACTTGTTCAATGTTAGATGAAATATATCGATTTCTTTAAAGTGCTTATCATACATTTCCAAGGAACGAATAGTGAAACGATTACGGGTATAAATTGAGTGGGCATATTTCGGAATAAAAATGTTAGAGCGCATGTCCTGCATTTTTTTATTTCTGGGGGGACGGATAAGTAGAAGAGTAGAATAGAATAGAATAGAAATGTAGAATAGGACTGAAATACTACCACGTGACCTAACGAAACTGTCCTTTACTCTGACCAAGCCAAGGAGTTTATATACTTATTGTATACAAACTCTTTGAAGTAAACTCATTGTAGATACGAAGCGTTATTTATGCCATTTTGTCTTCAATTAGCGTCTTTCGTGAACGCAAAGTTAGCGTCTGCCCATACCCTGTAGTCAAAGCTGAAAAAAATAGCGAAGGTTTTGGTCGATCAGCTAATTAATTCGGTTATAAGTTTCTGAATATAATATTAGAATTTAGCGTTCCGAGAGAATAGGATAATTAGCGTTCGTACATTGTCTAAAGGGGCAGTGCAGCAACAGACCTGTCTTGATTAATGTGGGTAACTGGGAAATGTGGACATTATCAACAATCTCTAGTTAAGCCGCAGCTTAAAAACGCCGTGATGTTTTAAAATCCAACTTACACATAGCCCGACAGGTGAAAAACTCGAGACTCCAATATGTGGACGTCGACGGTCGCTATTACAACGCCCCTTCATGCATAAAACACGGGATCCAAAACTAATAAGAGTTAGCCGTTTCTTGACAGGTTTCCGCGATATTATGATAAATAGTTCACCCACGTCATGGAAGCCTTCCTAGCATATCAACTAAAACTTGTCTCGATCAGTGTACCTACTTCTATCTTCGTATCTTCCTAACGATGACCCATTGGCTAGCTACGGGTTGAATATGGGTTTGTAACAATTTGAATATCTACGTAAATTTAGGGGCGTCGGTGGAGTGGGTAAAGCAACGGCTCACAACTGAGAAGTCGCGGGTTCGACCCTCACGTCCGACCATGTACCAATGGGTTTTTATAATAAAAAGTATTTTTTTTTATCTATTAGAGATAGATATGCTACTGCGACTTTTTCTGTAGATCATTTCATTCTACAAAATTCTTTCCTATATCATTTTGTGATATCTCTGTCAGATTAGACAGCAAACGCCATGAAAACTAGCTGGGCTTACTTTTTTTCAGACTTGATTCGCTTATACTGTTAATGCTCAGCTCCTAAACATAATAGGTCCATGTATAATATTCGTGAACCATCCCGGTGAATCAAACTATCTAATATTGAAAACTACATCAAAATCAGTTCATTAGTTTTTACGTGAAAAGGCACAGACAGACGCGTCGGGGGACTAAGATAAGTAGTTGTTCGAATTGTTGTAAATCCATATTATACCTGTGCGAAGCCAGGGGCGTGTGCTTGTTTTTACTGTTTGCTAGCTTTTAATTTCAAATATGCATAGTTAAATGGCTTTATAAATTCATGATCATTCTTCAGGAGAAGATTAAAATTTGAATAAAATATTAGCTCAAGTGGTGACATTGACATACTTGCTGGAGAGAGTTCGAAATCACACTATTTGGAAAAGCTTAATTACACTATTATCTAATACTAGCTTCCGCCTCGACTTCGCCTGTGGAATTTTTTTGATTGGTTGATGTTCTTGGTTACTGCTCCGCTCCTTTGGATCATAGCGTGATGTCAATGAACTAAGTATTTAACGCAAAAAGAACTGGTTGCTCTTCAGATTAGCGTATCAATCACATAAAGAAACAATTATACAAACTCTTCACTTTTAAATATAATATATAGGTGCGTCGGTGGCCGAGTGGTTAAGACGTCTGGTATTAACTAGGAGACCACGGGTTCAATCCCGGATCCCGGTCATAGACTAATAGGTTTTTTAATAAAAAAATTATGTAATTTCACAAACCGCACTTAGAGGCTTTTCCATATAAATATACCTCAACAAAACCACTCGTTATGTATAGCCTCACAAATACCATCGGCTAATCGAGGGAGACCTTGGTCTTTCGCTGGGTACCCTGGAACCGTAACATGGTTTCAGGAGCTGTAAGGCAGCGCGTGAAGAAAAAAAAAAAAAAACGATTTAGATGAAACTTGGAAAATATATTATTAAAATCAATAAAACCTGGATTAAAACTGCACTCAATATAGCAATATCAACAGAGTTTGCTCTTTCCTTTCAAGGCGCAAAATATATTATAGCCGCTATATTTTTTTTTATTAGTTCAAGCTTATTTAAAATACCTAAATATGATTGAAAATAAATCTCATTAATTCGTTGTTTACATTACTAAGGTGGTATTACCTACTTGTTCCTAAAACTCCCCAAACTTTTCTTGCAATGAGCTAAAACTGCAGTAGTAACTTGAGTCATTTCTCCACATTTAGGGAAACTTTTGTCGGTCCCATGTCGCTCGTATGTTGTGATACAGCAAGAGCGCACCGTTGTTTATTTGGGTTGTTAATTAATTTGGGGTTTCTTTTTGTGGACATTTTTAAGGGTGTTAAAATAATAGAGTACTATCTTTTCGCCCAGTCTTCACCGTGGATTTTTTTGGATAGTGACAAGACTTGAAAAAAAAGTATACCGACTTCAAACTTGGTTCAAATATTTCGTTTTGCCGTTGAATTTGAAGTCGGTTAGTTCCAAATTATGCTACAAAATTAAAATGGACTCTAAAGGAGATCTTATCTTATATTAGTTGTTATCTATACCTAGTGAAAGCTAAGTAGTTTGTAATTTGGGACATGCAATGGGTTTTATATAATTAAAAACTTATCCGACAAACCACACTAAACGCTTTTGCATCTAAATGTACCTAAACAAAACTGGCCATTCTTTAGCTATAGCCTCACAAATACCATCGGCTAAAAGAGGGAGACTTGGTCTTCCGGCGGTTTCAGAAGCTGTAGGCAACCCGCGAAAACAACAAATTTTAAACAAAACAGAATCAGATGACAAACTTGGTCGCTGCATTAATAAATGGCTTTTCGATCTCAAAATACCTCAATTGAACTGACACTGACCGTTTAGGTATAACCTCAAAAAATTTTGTGGACTTAGACCAAAAAAGAAACAGAAATCCGTCCGATGTTTAAGGCTTCAGTGAGGATTGCACCCGAGACCTTATTCACTACTATTTTCAGTATTTTTTCAGAATTAATAAATGACACAGACCATCCTATTGGTCCTTAAGGGACTTTATATTGAGAGGGGTAAAAAGTAAAAGCATGTATCTATACTAAAGGGAGTTTGTTTTCCTTGTACGAAGCTGGTTCTTTCCTTTAATTAACATTTTTCCTCGTAAGGAGTACATGACAAGTTTTCTATATGGGCTCCTGAGTGTATTTTCAAACCTAATTATAACGAACTATAATAGGGCCTGACTTCGCACGTGTTCATTAAAAGATCAATAAAATATCGAGATGAAGAGCAGACGCTAAATAAATGATTGTATGAACAGCTGGCAAAAATTTAACACTTTTACTGGTATGTGCTTGCCATACTGAAAAGAAGGCCGTGTGATTGTTTTGTGTAGAAAGAAAGAAAGAAATAAAATTTATTCAGCAATTCAGTAAAACACTTAACTATACTTATTACTTACAAAAATATCAAAATTATAATGTGCTGAAAACTGAGCTTACTGTCAGACTGCATGTAATGTAGGCCATTTATTTCCGATTGATGGAGATTTTACCCATGGGAAATAAATCCTTCTAGTTATTCAGAAGCTTTTAATAAAAAAACTTTTTTTTTTGGAACCGCCGCACAGTTTCGACCAATGGATATATATGCTATAGAATTTCCTAAGCGACTTTTTAGGATTCGGTAGGTAGTAAAACAAACTTAATTATAACTAGGTAACTATAGGACCTGACTTATAAGATCGTTTAAATTAACCGTCCGTCCGTTCGTCCCAGTCTTTAAAAAAAATCTAGTGTTTCAAACAGAATTAGCTAAAACTTCCTATGTATATGTATATTCCTCTTAAATACCTCAATTTTAACGCAATAAAACATTATATTTTTCAATTTTATTTTTTGATATTAAGTTTTCGTAACACGGTTTCGGGAGCTGTAGGCAAAGGTAAAGGTTCAAAGTCAAAAATATTTTTTTAAATAAAACTACTAAAAATCTGAAATGATATTTCAATGAAAATTGTAACAAGCACCGAGACAAATAAACCGAAATAAAAAATAAAACGCGGTTACATTGTAAATTACAACATTCTGTGTTAGAACAGAGACTACGGAACCCAATTCTCTATACGTGGCCCGACACGCACTTGACCGGATTAAGTTTACTAAAGGAATATTTTTATTTCCCACTAGCAGTTGCCCCTGACTTCGTACGGGTTGTATTAAGAATATATTTACTCCCTATTTCACGCCTTTAAGGGTTGATTTTCGAAAAATCCTTTCTTAATCCACCTCTACACCCTCTAAGAAATTTTCTCCTTTCTTTCTCCTCCTTCCAATTTTATGCGTTGATTGTCAGTAATTTAGCGACACGACAGTTTTATATATTTAGACCTTGGAATCGAAGCTTGGACTTCTAAATAAATAGATATGAAACAATGACCGGTTCCCCCCAACCGTTGGGGCCAGTCTGCATTGCGGTCCGTGAATGCCGAACCTAACGCAGTGAATTATGCATGCACTAAGAACATCCCACTTTGGCGCAGGAACTGGATTATAAATAACCCGACTTTTGTCATTTTGATACTGGAAACGGGGTGGTTTGGGCAGTTTTGGGTATACCCTTGTTAATTCTAAATATTGTTGTTGTCCTAGACACATATACTTTGGTCTCTATGGCTATTGGAATATAGAGTAGCATGTGAAAATTTTTATAGCACTGTTGACCTGATCCACACATTAACATAGCTTTTTCTAAGCATACAAATACAAAAGTTTCATCAAAATCTATTCAGCGCTTCTGAACAAACACTAAAACTGTAAAAAGCTATTTATGCTTCAGTATTAAAATAAGATAATTATCGCTTTATTTGTATTAATTCTGAAATCACACTACAATCTATATATCCACTCGACTGATCAACTCTTCTGGTGACAAGAGGGCTGATGAGATTATATAGAGAAGGTGTGAAGAAAATAAATATTTTTATATGTTAATGTGTATGTTAATTAAACATGGTGGCTAGCATTGGGTAAAGATTATCGCCAAAGACCAAAGAGAATATAACGACTACGATACAAATAATTTCAAAATGTGGCAACATTACTGACTGATACTATTTTTTTTATTCTGTTACACAAAAGCATTGAATCATGTTTCTGACAGCGTCACTCTCATGTCAATCACAACACTTCAAACAGGTATTTAAAAACCCACCTGCAACCAATACGTAATTTAGTATTTTCTTCCTCACCTGCACGCTTGGTATCCTCTGCTTGACAACAAACGAGACTCTGGCGACCGAGCAATGGCGGTATAACCATACACCTAGCTAGGCAACTGGCTGAAAGAGGGCACAGCAAGCCTGAATACCTAAATAGTCTCAAAATATCTGTTACAGAAGGCAAGGGGAAACCACTGCACTATTCTTCCCAAGAAAGTTAACCATGGCGAGTCAATACAAGGTGCGTCGCTCTGTGGACCGCCATGATTGACCACGACTGCTCTGTCAAGAGCACTACGACTGAGAAGAAAGCCCCAGAGACTATTTAATTTCACAATTAAATAAATGAAATAAAAATATACAAAGTCAAAAAACCACCTGTTGTGAATTAATATCTAAAGTTTCATTCCAAATTCATATGACAGACTAAATACACCCACGGTTTCGCCTGTTTTGATATTACTTTTCCCTTTTGGCCGCCTACGATTCATCCCATTGCGTCAACAGCCATCAAATGTGTTTCTTTGTCGGTATCAATTATCTCCCTTATCAAAGTTAATGTTTAATACGCCATTTTGAAGATTAATTTTCCCTCTAATTCTATTTATCATCTATATGTGCATGTATGAAACGATGTATGGATGTCTTTGAGTATTTACCAAAGGAGACGTGAAGGGTGTAAATCATCGAACAATTTTTACTGCCACTTTTGGCGGGAGGGGAGGTAAACGTAGTACTAGCCCCTGTACCACTGTATTTTTCTGTCGTTTTATTGTCGCAACGGATTTTACGTTATATGATGATTATGTTAAAATACAAACATAATAATTATAATTAATGATTGGAAACACTAAGTTTGACGCCCTAGATCGCCTTTCCCGTTTAAAACATCACAATTAACTATTTTCCTATAGCTCTGTCTCGTGACACAAAACGATACCAACGAAATCTAAGGTAACTTATTACTGCATAACTGGTGAAAGGGGAAAAAATTGGCGAAAGGGGGAGCCCGTCTATGGCCCCTCCATAGGCTTAGTACTCTATGATGGATGTGGATGAACAAGAGAAGTATGCAAAGACCGAGAGAAGTTGCGCTCCATACTGGTTACCCCTTTGGGATACAAACGTGAAGATAATATGTATGTATGTCTAATGATGAAAAATAAACAAATGTTTCTTTTAAAATTAGACTACTTTATTTATTTTGTACAAGACGCTTCTATTGGAGATAATTGAACTATGACAACAATATTGACACGTTGTAGTTATTTATTAAAGGAAACTATGAAACAGAGCTAAATTTTTCTAAATAAATATTCACTTTGATCATTAAAATTTCATAAAAAGTTTCATTAAAATTCATACAGTGGTTTCGGAATATACTCTGGCTAAACATTATAGACAGATATTATATTGTTAAGATTCCATATAGATAGATCCTTTCCACGCAGTGTGTGTGTCCAGAGACACCAGTAACAGTGTTCACTTTTTGCCAGACGTGATAAACCTGCACTTAATAGACATAGACGTGTCTTTCTTTAACAGACGTATCTGTTATTAGAAGTAGTGCGGTCGTGCCCTCCGAAACACGAGAAGTGCTTAGCATTTTGCCACGAGTGGGAATTGAACCCGGTCCCCCGGTTAATGTCAAACACTCAAGCAATTATGCTATTGACTCCTTTCTAGATAGTATATTTCAAAAGTATCTAGACAACAAACACAAACAAAACACTTTTTGCCAGTTCTCCATATTGAACAGAACCTGGGGTGAGCATATATTTGACGTGACATCTTTCGTGTCGACCGAAAGGCCAAACCGACTTGTCTGTGCCCGGCCCAGCAAATTTTCCCGCACATTGGGCCGGACATTCTCGGACCGGGCATTCTTTAGCTGGTCCTGTAGCGACATAAACGTTTTTGGCCTTTCGGTCGAAACGAAAGATGTCACGTCAAGTATATGCTCACCCCACCGGTAGCAAGTCTGTTGCTGCCCTTAATGGACCCTAGATGTGTCACTTCTTTAACAGACGTAAATATCTGTTATTTTTAGAAGAAGTGTCCTCCGAAATACGAAGAGAAAAAAATTGTGCTCACCATGAAGAAAGTTAATAAAAACAGAAAGGAAACTTGCTCAATCATAAAGTAACCTCACACAAAGGTTCACAAAATTAGAAATTTTATAGTTGGCAACCCAACTAGTTCGATTGTAAAACTCAAAGTCGTTTTCTTGTTGATCGAAGGACGGAGGTTTGACGGTAATGCGAACATAAAAAGAAAGGTTTTTAGATTCAGGGAAACTTTACGCATCCTTCAAAAGCAGAAAATCTCATCGGAAAATATAGCTATTTCGCTCCCTTGTTTTGAACGAGATGTTTTTAAACTTCAGTATATCATTACGCCGTTCATGCCATGAAGAGTAGATAGTTACAATAATCTAATGCCATTTGCTACGATCCTGACATATTTCTTTCACTTCTTTTATATTCATCATACCATCAATAAAAGTTAACCTAGGTCGCCTTCTACTATATAAAGCTTTTAGCCAAACAACGTCATCTTTCACTCCTCATTCCACGTGCAGTCAACATGCCAGCTTACATTACACATTCTAGATAGAGACCACCCATATGTAAATGATGGAACTAAAACAGCATTTTTTGTAATAAAAGTACAATCTAGTATATCTTCTTCTTCGACTACACGGCATTTATACCTTGCGGTGTGACCAGTAATTGTGTACGCATAGTTGTCCATATTAAACAGAATATATGGCAAGCCTTATTCTAAAATCTATATTAAGAGGTAAAGTTTGTAAGTTTGAATGTAGTAGGTAACCTCTGAAACTACTTATTCCATTCTGAAAATTCTTTTACTAAATAAGAAGGTACATTATATCTGAGTGTTTTAGCAGTATTAGGCTATATTTTTATTCGAAAATATCCACAGGTGAAGCGGGTGGAAAGCTAGTAACAGATAAAGTGATACATCTATACCTAAGGTACCAATTGCTTTTCAGAAGAAGGAAAACATAATTTTCAGTGGCGCCATCTATGACAGGAATTTCACCAACAAAAATGTTACGCACTCATCCCGTAACGACCTACTACATGAATGGGCTAGCACTGCGTACGCATGCGTATATCTCATCGATCCGACATCCCAAATTCCTACACGTAAATAATGTATTCAAGATTTTAAAAATCCTGACTTTATATCAGTTTATTAAACTTTATTATATTTCCTACAGAATTTTGAATAGGAAATACCTGTATATGTATTTGTAATTAAAAACACACTTCATAGTATTATTATTATAGATTAGAGAATATGGTTTATTAATTATTGAAAGTTAAAATAATCTAAAACTTATATTTAGAAGAAATGTAATATAAATAAATAAGTAAATGAATAATTCATAATACTCAGTAAACATCAAAAAATAACTCAAATAATTTAAGAGCAATCTGGACCTTTCAGCGCAGAATCCATTTTCATTTCGTTTCTCGCCGCATTCGGCGCCACAATCGCGTGGCCCAACCACGGGCGTAGCTGTCAAAAAAATACTGCAAAAACCAAAATATCCATTAATATCCCAAGATGAATATATTTTGTTACTAAAAAGTATAAGTTAAATAATGATGTACTTAAAAGTGACATTTGTTTTTGTTTTGTCGGTGTGTGCTTTGAGTTTTGCTAATCCTGACGCGAAAAGACTTTATGATGACTTGTTGAGTAATTATAATAGACTTATTCGGCCTGTTGATAAGAATAACGTTACTGTGCTGGTGAAATTGGGTTTGCGTTTGTCTCAGCTTATTGATTTGGTAAGTACAATCATTTTTTTAATAATTGAAAGTAGTGAGTCCCAAACTCACAAGAAAAAGGTTTTTCCTTTTATTTTTCTGAATTCTTCCATACTAACTTCTGAATCAGAGCATATTGAGAATTGAACTCAGGACTTCGTTGATAATAAATGTTTGCAGCAGTAATTTCAGGCACACGATGTTTTTATATATGTAGCGTTACTGGCAACTTTATTACCGAAGTTTTTTTTTTAAATTATTTATACATCACCTTGGTACATAATTATGCAGAGTTTGATGACCCAATCACAGACGTATAGCATAAGTAATCGAATTTCGATTTTGGGGGGTAAATCAAGTGTATCATTTAATACTTATATCAAAAGCGTTGCCCCTGTTGCCCCTAAAATTTTGAAAAAAATAGGGAATATAGAGCTTTTCTCATAATTTACAGGAAAACCTAAGCGGAAAATCTTGTCTTAAAGTTCTGAGCGAAATCGGAATGGTACGCGCGGTAATTAATTTTTTTCATGTATATGTTGTATGTATGTTCACATAAAATTGCCTTATATATTCTAATGTTATATGTAATAGCTTTCCGCCCCCGGCTTCGCCCGTGAGGCCCATATAAAAACTTTGATTACGTATTCACTTAGAAGGTGGATTTTAAAAAAGAAGCATTTTGAGTCTGTCTTTCCTGCAAAAGACAGACGGCTTTCTTTGTTGTGTCAGTCACGCTCATCCATGGACCAGGCTGTAGGAAGATCACATGTAGTCTTCTCTACATAAAAAAGCTTTAGGCTGGCTTTCTGCTAGAGTTGTGCTAGGAAGCTGGGCGGTGAGGGTGAAAAAATCTTCCAGAACTTTTGCAATGCTAAGAAAATGAAGCAATCTTATTCGTGCACTTTTTTCTTTGTGGTGAAAAGCCGGCCTAAATATCTACCTGCATTAAATAATAAACAAAGCATATTTAAAATTGCATCACATACTCAAGTTTTAAAGAGAAAATAGCAACTTTGTTGTAAAAAGTCCTGAAAAATTCCATACATTTCTAGAATAACACAACTTAATTGCTTTAATGCTAGCTAAAACACCTGAGAACCTCAATTAGTATGAAATATTAAAACTAACTTTTATTGTTAAAGTTTGGGTAGTAGCGGAAAAAGCTTTGTTACTGGGTGAAACTTCGCCTGTTTCTTTGTATATTATACTAACTTTCCGCTCCAGGCTTCGCCCATGATACATTCGAAACATTGCCATTGCCACCCCCTTTCCTCGCTAGGGGTTGAATTTTGGAAAAAAATCATGACAATCTTGCTCTGGATATATGCAATGCACTGTGAAAACATCAAGCTGCAAGTATATGGACTGATTTTGATACAACACTGTGCGAAGTTAGTTCTCTATATCCATAGCATAGGGAGTAGCAGTAATCAGTCTGGTGTGATAATCTTGTTAGGTTGGTTAGTTACGTCTTTGTGAGACGTGTGGACATTGGCAGAGTAACTACAGTACGCGAAGTCACAAAGTAACTACTTTGGAATAGGTATAAATAAACATAAACGCATGTTCACAGTGTTTATATCATGCGGCCAGAGACACCATCCACTTCTTGCTAGTTGTCCATATTAAACAGGACAGGTAGTAGAGCACTCCGAATCACAGGTAAAGTAGCGTTTCTGTCCCGTGGTACCACGTATGTGAAAATTGCCCCTTGATAATACCAGTCGCCGGCGCACCGCCATACGGTCCACCGAAATCGACCACAGACTCGTCCAATTTATGTACGCGCGGCCCACGATCCGTTTTAAAATCGTTGCATTTGTGGTTGATTTCGATGACCGGAACGATCTGTCACAGACACACACATTCATGCACACGCCTTTGTTTAATCGAATCTGTGTGGGTGAGTGAATTGCATGTGATCTAGATCGTATGATATACATTGCTAATGTGTGGCCTGTCTTCAATCTCGATCAAATTCATTCATTGAGAAATGAGGCAGAATGGGTCTTTTACCTAAATGATGACGTCATATAGTATGTCGTCTGTCTGCAAAAATTTGTAAATTTATTATAGAAAAATACAAAGTTATACAAATAATTTTCTTAAAATAACTTAATCTTTGAAATAATAAACATACCTTAGATTTCACTTTACAAACCCAATTGGTGCTAATCCTGCTACAAGTTATAAGTTAATATTGTACAGAACTGCCTGATTTTTATCTACATATTAATAATAGTATGTATCGAGTAAGTTTTTCAAGATTGTAAGTCATGATGATTCAAAATCAAGATTATGGCAGTGAATATGTGTAATTACTGCAAAATTTGTTAATTTTGTTTCCTTTTACTTGAAATGTTTGAGGCGTTTCGTACTATATCAACTTTACTTAGTTTAATTAACTAACTACAACTTGACTTACAATGGTTTTGTTTTATGCGTCTAAAAAGAATTATGTTTAATATTAATTATTTCTATTATAAAAAAGTTATTTTTTATTGATTTGGCGCAACATAAAAGCCGAAAATAGTTAAGTAAGCCCATATTTAGACATCTTTACTGATTAGTTAATTAGTTAATCTTAATTACATTTTTGTATGGAAAACGAACCACCTTATCCCGCCGACCGCGATATGTCTTATTAGGCGTCGACTAATCTCAACCATCACAGCACGGACAGGATTAAACTGGATACCCCACATTGATATCCCCCATCATTTCACGGCGGGCGCGTGCGTTGTTCACCAAAATTTGAAATTAGAACGAACATTCGAACACGACTACGCCAAGTGAGGTCGCACCATAATACAAGGAAATTTTGAAATTATTTGAAGACAAACAAACATTTCCGTTCGTCAATACAAGTCCAAAATCCGTCTAGTTAGCAAAAGTAAACGCCACATTGCTTGATTATCAAAGTACTAAGGAATATCTGTTAGTTTTGCAGCGATTCAGCGATGCAATTGTTTAAACACTTGGTAGAAGCGGATACTTATTTACTGAGGTTGTTTGTATTATTTCTGCTTGGATTTGACTTTGCAGGGAAATGCGCTTTCAAGCCAAATATCTAGAAAACTCGAGATATCTAAAATTGTATGTCGACGTACTTTAGTCTGACTTATATGCGACATATGAAATCAAAATAATTCTTATAAGTCAAAAGAACTTGATAATAACTGCTACAATATGGTTCCATCACTATAAAAGAAATATAGTAATATAACCGATCTACCCATAAGCATACGCCGCTCCTCGTCCCGCTCTTTTGTTCCTCTTTCCGCTCTCTTATCCCTTTCGCACCGTGTCAAATTTGTGAGTAAGCGGTGAGATGCTTAGAGAAGATTGCTTTTAAATTGATCGAAAAAAGATGTCATATGTAGCAGGTTCAGTTAGTTGTGAATTAAGCCTTTCAACTCATGAATTAACGGTTTGATTTATTAAATATTAACCGTAAATTGAGCATTAAATTGACAATTTTTTAAAGTTTAATATATTGACATAGCACTTTACTATTATAAAAAATTATAGAAATGGCAATCTATTGAATATTTTCACTAGCGCTATACAGGTTTCAATATTGAGAATCGATCGATGAAAAATATTTTTAGCATTACCTTGACTGTGGTGGCTTAGATTAGAGTCCATAACCTGGAAAATATAGAGCACACACCAATTCTTTTTTAAATTTTCCCGCCTTTTCTTAGATTTTTCGGTAGTATTTTGGCTTCGGTCTTAGCACAAAAATAAACAGAGCATAATACAAGGGGTATATTCTACACTAAATTTTCAAAACACATTACTTTGTAAACCGCAGACAAGTTATAAATTATACTACACGAGTTAGAATGTAGGCAGGTATTTAAAGTGTGCACTGAGTGAGACAAATTCCAGGCTTCTCGTAAAACAGCCACCGCGGGTTACGGGGACATAAGGAATTTGAACTATTTTCTCAACGAACTACGAACATTGAACAATTCACTTACGACACGTTTAATTTACGCACGAAAATATTAAGGCGCCCTATGCCCAACGAGAAAATTTCACGTCCGCGTCATACAAAATTAGTCGTCAATTTCATGGCATCAAAACAATATTTGAACTTATTTTTTATCTTTTAACTGGACATGAGATTCAAAAATACCTCCTAACTTTTTCGTATTTGTAAAGTTAATAAATATATTTATTCAACAAATTACACGTACACATATTTTGTTGGGACCCCTGAACTAAGTATCTCAGGGGGTCCCAAAGTTTGTAAGTTTGAATGTAAGGGATAATCACTCCAACTACTGAACCTATTCTTAAAAATCTTTCACGAAAAGAAAGCTACGATATCCCTGAGTGACATAAGCTTTTTTGTTTCTTTTTAATTTTTTGTTTAAAATATCCACGGAAAGCTAGTCTACAATGAAGGAAAATTTGTAGGTGGAGGTGTGTGTGTATATGTGGTGTATATATTTGTATTTTTTCGTTAACAACCACCTGGCTGAGCGCCTTACGTAATTATTTTAAATTTTGTTTCATTTTATTGGGAAAGTAACTTGACTGACATTTAAATTAGTTCTAAGCAAAGTCAAAGGCAGGAAACTTTTTTTTTATAATTCTTAGTGCGTAAATTGTAGGTGTTGTTAAAGAATTGGTCCCTAGTACAAAAGACGCGCTTTTCCTAGACAACGGGTTAAGTAAATGTCGTTTTTATTGTCGCAATAAAATTAATGTACCGATTTCGTTCTAGTCTCCAGGCAGCAGGCAGCAGGTGCTATTTAGATGGATGACATTGATTTATGGCGCCATTGTTTCATTTATTGTTTACTACTTTATGCTAAGACACTCGTAAAACTGTTCTTGTATTGTATTAAACATAAATACACCTATTGCTTTGATCCCAAATTAGGATGGTACCAAATTAACTAGGGCAAACATGGACTGGAAACAAATATTTAAATTTTTTTTTATAGAAAACAGTTGATATTTTTTATAGTTTTTATATTTTGATCTCGTATTATTGAACTCTGAAATCTCCAGACGTCGACACAAGTAGATACATAGCACAAGATTCTTAGAGACTCGATATATGCAATAATATTCCCCTGGCTCTCTCTGACTGTTATGTGAGGATAAAGAAGGCAGGCGCCTAGTGTTTCAAAATTAATACCAATATCTAAAAATCGGCAAAGTGCGTGTCGGGCCACGAACCGAGTAGGGTTCCGTAGTCTCTGCTCCAACACAGGTGTTGTAAATTGCCATGTTTTTTATTTTTTATTTCGGAAAGTTTATCCCGTTATAATTTTCATTAAAATTTTTGTATTCTAATTTTTTTTTTATTTTTAGTAATTTTATTTTAAAAGTTACGGGGAGGGATCACCACTTTGCAGACCAATTTGAAGCTTAATATCTCTTGAATAAAATTTAACATAAAAAAAATTGCCAAAATCCGAGTAACTCGCGTGGACAGGATTTCGAACCATTTTATTCCGTGAGAACTTTAAGACGATATTTTTGTTTAGGTTTTCCTGTAATCTATGAGTGAGGCCTTATGTTTCCTATATTTTTCAAAAGTTTAGACTCAGTAGGATAAGGAGGGGGCTCTCGATTTCCGTATATTTTCTTTAATTTAATTGAAACTATGCATTTCTTATAGTGAGCTCTTTCGTTGGAAATGTCACATGATGCACTTGAAAAAAAATTTACGTAATTTTACGTCTTGTAGATTCGTAGAAAGTAATCTGTAAACAGACTGACAGACAGACAGACACAAGAGTGATCCTATAATAATAAGAGGCGAAGTATCTAGAAGGCATGTAATCCTAAATAACTTTTAAAATGATTTTGCATCATATACCGTCACTTACCAAGCTCCCATTAAAAGGGTCTATAATGGAAACAAAAAGGCCTTTACAATCTACGTGGGGTTTCTTAATTATATAGCAGTTGCCACCTAAGCAAGCTTTAATGTCGTTTTATACAGTTTTTATTACATTTTAACTCGATGCAACGCAACTAAATGCTCTCACAAAAGCTCTTTAGCGAAAATAAAACTCAGTTTGCAGTAGAAAAGGAATTTATTTTATTTATTTATTCGGTAGCTTTTCATAGCTGTTCCAAGTTGAATATGTAAAAAAATCCTGTACAATGCAACATCTTTCTTTTTGCTTTCCTGCAATCTGTGGGAGTGATTCCATGAAAAAGGACGGAAGTGTGTAACAGGAAGCTGGGGCGCTATTTAATTTGACCCTGTGTGCGCGCGGTGGTAGAGTTGGCCGTCAGATGGTACCAACCCATTTTCTGAGAGGGTGATACTGTCAGCCAACAGTGTGTGCGTGTGTGTGACGAGAAAGCGAAAGGGAAGTAGAGAACGCATCTGTTGTGTATAAAATGTTAATGTTTTCAGTACAATAATATAATGTTGATGTTGCTTATTACCAGGTATATGCGACTACTGTACGGTTCGCACGTGTTTTTTAAATACTGTTTTCTATTATTATATCATTGTATAGGCAGAGAGTAAGGAGCGCCAATCTTTGCATTCTTCTCTTGCTTCATCCACGTCCATACATCATAATATGTACGTCTATTTTTTGTATTGCATATTTGACATTTTATATGTGCATCAGATATTTGATTAATGAAAGCCCTGAAAGACAAAAAAGACCGGTTTCCACGACGCTGCCTTTTGTCCTGCTTTGTCACTACTTGCAAATTATATATTTCTCTTTCTAATTGAGATTTTGTCTACATGCCTGAAATTGTTTCTACACCGTCATGCTCACAGGTTGTGACATAGATTACTTGGGGTTGAGGAGAGTGAGTTACTTTTCTCCCGGAAATCTTTCCAAATAAATACCTATGTCGCATTAATTTCCACGGGTGAAGTCGGGGCGGAAAGTGATCCCATCCCACTAATATTATAAACGCGAAAGTTTGTATGGATGTTTGTTACTCAATCACGCCAGAACGGCTGAACGGATCTGGACGAAATTTAGCACAGAGATAGATTATAGTCTGGAATAGCACATAGGCTACTTTTTATCACGGAAAATGTATGGTTTCCGTGAGATAGGTTTGTTTTTGTTTTTCACGGGATCGGGATTTTTTGCATTTTGGTTAGAGAATGACATATTCTACTTTTTATACCGCAAAAGCGAGCGGGGGAGGGGCAAATTACAGCCACGGGATTATTTATTTTTGGATCTATTTCCACGCGGGTGAAACCGCGGACAGAAGCTTGTAACATTATAATTTGTAGTCAGAATCTCCCCCATCCTCCATAACTGATCTACATAAAGTCATCTCTCATCTGATAAGACCGCTTAGTACACACATTAACTAATCAAGATACATTATTAAAATTGAGAGCACGTACTCATGTACCGTACATTAATCCGGATCAACATTCACGTCTGATCTCACCAATTCTACTCGTCGACTCAGCAGTGGTATAGTCCGTTTACTTCACGACACGACAATGACATTATAAAGAGAGAGTGTAACATTTGTTTGTAAGAAGACTAAGAAGTAAACACAAAAGCAACTGTTGCTTTAGCAATTTGTTAAATTCTTTGACTGTTATGAAGTTACATTATTTCAAATGAGAAGAAGATAAACGACGGATTTTAAATCATTATCAATAATTTGATTTACAAAATCATTATGACAGGTGCAAAGTCCAGATAACTTGGTTATTTCACAATAAGAGTGATACTTCTAAAGAAATTTCTTTTTTGTTTTTATTAAATTATACAAATAAAATTTCCTACAATATGGCTAATAGCGGTAGCTGGCACTTCATACGAGTCATAAAAGTCCGTGTATTATAGGTTTTTTGTATATTTTTCGACACGACTAGTTATATATAGCTTTATTGGAATTTCTCAAAAATTATAACGTTTTAAGTGGCAGTGGTCAAGGTCATCTTGTATCTGTCAGAAATATGCCAAATCTCAGTTAATCCTGGAAAGGTAAGTTTATTTATATAACATTTCCTTAGCACACAGTTGATAGTTATTATTTTAAACTGGATTGAGCCATATTTTTACGATTTAGGGTTCTAAATAGCCATAATTTATGCATTGCTTTTGCGTTTTGGAAATTATGTCCATTTAAAATAATAACTATCAACTGTGTGCTAAAGAAATGTTGTATAAATAAACTCACCTATCCAGGATTAACTGAGATTTGCCATATTTTTGACAGATACAAGATGACTGAAAGCCACGGACGCTTAAATAAATATTTGACACAAGTGATTGACAATGAAAGCAGATCTCTATCATGCACCCGTGTGCTATGTAGATACTTTGATTGAATAAATAAAAAGATTAATATAAAATACCTACTCTTATAATTTCTACACGCCTTTAAACCCGTTATACAATGATCAGTCGACGACATCTACAGGCTGTTTTACTAGCACGCACTCCAGGAGCATTATTATTGTCGTATTCAATATAAGACATAGTGAAGTGAACGGACTATAACATAACATGCTTCCTAGGTGTTGTAATCAAGACACGTTCTTCTCAAATGAGAGCTGTAAAATCTTAGTCGTTCACTCCTTCAGAAGCATTTTAACTTGCACGAGATGCTATCCTTCTTCGGTACTTGCTAGTTTCTACAACCCTTGTTTATTATATAACACTAACTCTTCGCCCCCGGCTTCAACCGTGGATATTTTCAAACAACATAAAATATAATAAATAAATAAAATAAAAATAAAAAATAAAAATAAAAAATAAAAATAAAAAAGCCTTTTATTTCTTGCAGAAAAAATAAAAATAAACATTTTAGTTTTGTTTTACAATTTTTTAAAATAAGTATGATACTATTTGTTAAAAGATTTAGGTAACTTATTTTTAGTGTTATTAGTAGTTATATAAATTTAATATTTCCTTTGATATGCAAGAACCCTTACACAGGTGAAGGCCTCCTCCAAAGAATTTGTATTGTAGCCAGCGAGAGCTTAATTACATTCAAAATATAGATAGATGATAATGTGCTGACATTATATAAGTTACTATAACGGATGTATAATTTTTTATATTCCTTGAATCTATGTGCTTTCTTCTGTTCTTTTCTTTGGAGGGTTTTGGTCTTGATCTTCCACGGTGACCAGCCGGGTTGGAAGATGTTTTTGTTGCTTATTTAATATTTATTATTTATGAAATTCGTGTGGGGGGGGGGCATTGATTGATATTATATTCTTGTCCTGTTATCTTATTTGCTTATAGCATTATTAGGATTTTTATTTACTAAAAAATTCAGTATGCCTGGTTTCAGTACTCCTTCTGATATACTAGATGATCTACGAATTGATGATTGGGAGTGCAGTGTCTTGTTATTTTTCTTTATCTGTGCATTTTTGACATCCTGTTGATTGAAAGTGCCCTCCGGTGAGATAGGAAGTGTTCTTTTATTGTTAGTTATTATATCTGTTTTATGTTTAAGAATAATTAATCTATCATATTTAATGATGGCTGTATTTCCTTTCTCTCTCTCCATTTGTACTTGCTCTTGTAATTCTTTTCTTTTTTCTAGAACATATTTTGGATAGTCTTCTTTCATATAATATGTAGTATCCTTCAGTGCCCATTTTTGTTTAAAAATTTTGATTTTCAGGCCTAGAGTTGAAAAGGTTACTACAATTGGGCGAGGTCTTTCTCCTTTTTTTCCTATTCTTTTTATCTCTTGCACGTCTCTGTAGTCTATTTTAATAGATAAATACTTTTCTATAAAAGTTATGATATTGCCTTCCATGTGTGCGTATGACTGATCGTTTTCTTCGATACCGAAGAAGACTACGTTCCTTTGTCTTGCCTGTTTTTCTAAGAAATATAATCTTATTTCTTGATCTTCAACTTTTTCTTTAAGATTTTCGTATTTTTCTTCCCATATGATAAATTTTTCTTCAAGCATTTTGTTCACATTTTGTGTTACCTGTTCCGTTACATTTTCTCCACTTTTCTGAATAGTTATTCTTTGTTCGTCCAGATCTTTTTGGATGTTCCGGAGTGCATTCATAATTTCTTCCATGCTTAATTATTTTATAAACAAAATAATGTATAACTTTTACAAAATATATTGTTGTTTATGGCGCCCTCTTGTGATTGACTTTTGTATTATTTGACTGGTGGATCAATCAATACTATTCGGTTGTCGTAGTTCCCTTTTCTTGTAACAGATGGCGCTGGTATCAATAGGTTTGATTGTTGAAGTTGCAAGTCATTTGATATTTGCGGTTTTCTTATGGTATCTTGTATATTATTTTTAAAACTTTAAAACTTTATTTACATAAAAATTTTACAAAATTATTGTGAGCTCCTGGTGTCACACTAGGTCAGTACCTGTATTGCAACAAACCAAAAACAAAACACTTGTAAACATTATGCATATATAATAACTTACAACTAGGTACATACATAATATACATAAACAAACACAATCTCACCTTAATGAGAAAAAAAAAAAAATGGAAAACATATTTAAAACACCTTTGCAACAGAAACAACAGCCAAGGTTTGTAAACCTACCCTCAATCTCCGAAACCTATACAAACTTCTATTCAATGCCACTATAGTGCAGTCATTTTGAAATGGCACGTTTTATTTATATTAATAAATAAAGTCGGGTAGTATGTTTGTGAGAGGTACTGTTTTATATAATGCTATTTATATTAAATGATTTTTTATAATGGGTATTAATAAATTTTAAAATTATCTTTATACTTTGATTATTCAAGAATAAAACATGTTTTACTTAAGTACTTAGGTATTTTATGTTTATTACTTTATTTTTGAAGCTCCATAAATTGTTCAGTCTGTCTATAATCAAGACTCGGTAGCCATCTCTGGATTGTTTCCTTAAACTGTCCCACAGATTGACCGGTCAGATTCAATATTCTATTGATTTTATTATACATACAACTCTCAACGAAACTGAGATGTCGCTGCGCAAATGCTGTTCTGCAAGGAGCCGTTATGCAAACAAAATATTGTTTTCTTTTATGTACTGGTCCGATGATCAAATTGTCCTTTAGTAATTGTTTATGTTTATTTATTAACACAACTTTAAAGTACATCTGTCGAACGCTCAAAAGTTGACCCTCCCTATATAAATCTGTTGTTGGATACCGATATGGTTTAAAAAGCATAACCTTTAGTAAAGCTCTATGTGTTCGCTCAAGTTCTATTAGTATGGTTTTAGGTGCTGCTCCCCAGATAGAAATGCAATATGTTAAAAGTGAATATGCTAGTGCAAAATAAATTGTCTTTAATAGTTTATAATCTGCAACATGTCTTAGTTTTTTAAATATATAAATTAGCTTTCTGGCTTTACTATTTACCTTTTTAATATGGTCTCGAAAATTTAAATTGTTGTCAATGATTACGCCAAGATACTTAATATTGCTCGTAGATTGTAGAACATCACATGCGCACCGCGAGCCAGCTCCATCAAAGAGCTGCATGCATTTATGGGCCTGAATATCAAAAGTGCCAAGTACAGGCTGTGTGCGACTGTCGATAGAAAATGTCATAATTTTAGTTTTGGTCGTATTAACAGTGAGAAGGTTGTCGTCGAGTAAATTCAAGATATGCCTTAGCGAAGCCTCAGCCGAATGCTTCACGTCTGTCCAATCAAATCCATCCACTATTATCACTGTGTCATCTGCATATGTAATTATATTTGTGTTTGGTAAATTTGTCCTGCATATGTGATCAATATATACAAGAAACAACGTGGGTCCCAGAATGCTTCCCTGAGGTACTCCAAATTCCACAACTTCTTCATTACTTCTGTGGTTAGCTATATTCACACACTGGGTTCGGTTCATTAGGTAGTCTGACAGAAAATTTAAGGGTATTCCTCTTATGCCCACATTTTCGAGTTTCTGTATAAGGATTGGGACAGACACAGTATCAAACGCCTTAGCCAAATCAAGAAATATGGCGGCACACTTCTTTTTTCTATCCAGACCCTGAACTATTTTGTTGGTGAGCATACCCACAGCATCTGACGTAGATTTACCAACCCGAAAACCAAACTGCTGTCCAGACAATATGTTAAACTTCTCGAGATACCTCTTCAGCTGAAGGTTAATAATTTTTTCAAATATCTTTGATAGTGACGACAATATGGAGATAGGTCTATAGTTTGACATAATACTCCTATCGCCTCCTTTAAATATCGGACAGATTATAGCTTTTTTAAAAGCATCAGGGAAAACACCACTAGCCAAGCTACAGTTAAATAAGATGCATATAGGGCGAGCTATACAGTCTGAGCATTTCTTTAATGTACCTGATGAAATATTATCCCATCCTGGAGCAGTATCTGATTTTAATCCTTTAATTACTTTAAGGACTTCAATTTCATCAGTAGGCAGAATAGTAAAGGAATTTCCTTTAGGCGTACTATTCATATTTGCTTTAGAAGATAGCTCCAGCTGCGTGATCCTCCTGCGCCCAAGTATTTCCTGTGCTAGATTCTTGCCAACATTTAAAAAATATTTGTTTACTTCATTAACAGATGATTCTGGTTTATCCTTAATCTTTAGCAACTCCAGTGGTGGCTTGTGCTCTGTATTTATATAGCATATATCTTTTATGGTTCTCCATGTGCTCCTGATATCATTTTTATTATTTTCAAGTAGTTTTCTTTCATAATTTGTTTTTAGTTTATGTAGTATGTTATTACAATAGTTACGATACCGCTTATAGTCTTTTTTTAATTGTTCATCATTAGGATTTTTTCGTAGCTGCAAATGCATTACATCTCTTTTCTCTATACAATGTATGAGTTTTGGTGTTATCCATGGTTTGAGGATTCTTTTAGAGTTAGGTATTTGTTTTTGCTTGGTGTGTTTACCCAGAATCATCTGAAACAAATCTATAAACTTATAAGTTGAACTATTGACATCATCATTGTCCAGCAGTTTATTCCAATCAATAGTTTTAAGTTCATGGTTAACCTTTTCATAATCTGTAACTTTATTTAACTTATGAAAGTTCACCCGTTTCCTACTATCTACCTTCATAGAGAGCAAGGTTGTGTCATGATCTGTAACAGTGGACTTCAGAACAACTGTGTTGCATTTACAATTAGTTTTAAGCATTATGTGATCCAGGCAACTATTAAGTCGAGTAGGAAAGTTATGACCAGGCAGTAGTCCATGCGTAGACATTAGTGTTAAATATTCTAGGGCATGAGCATCGTTTGTTTCAGTTTTTATATCTACGTTTATATCTCCTGCTATTATTATATTATTAAAACTTTTTAATTTTTCTAAAAGTGCATTGAGGCTATTCAAAAAATTATCTATATTTTTAAAGCAAGGAGGTCTATATACTGCTAATATAGCACATTGATGAATACCCAATTCTATAACAAGGCAGTTCGCGTCTCTCATTTCTGGTTCGTATACGTTTGTCGAGGTAAGAGTTTCTCTTAAATATACGACAATCCCGTCATTTTGATTTAAATATTTATTTGTTTTGTATGTATTAAATCCTTTAAGCGTCGGCACGATAAGATTAGGATTCAACCAGCATTCACCAAGAATTACCAAATCTGGATCAATGTGCATTCGATTCAGTAGTATTTGAAAATTATCCATATTTTGTCTAACACTACGTATGTTTTGTGCAACTAAAGTAAGCGTATGATCAGAAGCATGTAATGATAATTTGCTTGCACACTCTACAGGTTCATCTATATGATAGGACTCGGATACACTGACATTGTCAATGTCCGAGTCAATTTTATTTTTTACACTATCGCCCGTAATATAATTTTGTATGTTTTAATAAGAGTACCCGAAAGTATGCAAGCAAACTTAGTATTAAAGGAGATGTGACAGTCCACCAAACCCAATCCGTCTATTCCGTTGCAAAAGATATAAAATAACAAAATAAGACACAATGTTATACAGTTGAAAAAAAGCATAAAAAAGTCAAAATAAGTGACATGTCTTGTTTGTAAAAGCATATTCCTGATTGTTCTTATACTATTCAATAACCTTAATAACAAACAATATTTAATTTTACCAGTTTTGGCCAATTCACACTCAAGGTAGTATATTAATTTTGTCAAATATTTAATTACCTCCTCATCAACAAAAATACACTTTTCAATACTCAGGTGAAATGGACTATCATTATGTAAGAAATAAAGACGAGGAAGCACATCAGTGACATACAATAAAAACAAAAACAAAATCCCAAAAAACAACAACATGTGACAGTTAGTCTCTAGTTTAAATATACAATTAAATAAAAATATGTAGAAATAAAAAAGTAGTCACATTATAGTTTCCCTTAAATTGTCTAGGTCAAGATTGTTACTAATCTGGACCTGCCTAACCCTTTCTTCTTTTCGGAGATAAATCTTTCCATATGACGTCCAGCAATATTTATATGAATTTTCTTTAGCAAATTTACGAGTATGATAAAACAGTCTTTGTGTTTCATGTGTCAGACACTCTGATATATATATGGGTTTAGGTGGCCAATCCAAAAATATGTGAGTGGTGTTAAGTTTATTGTTGCTGTGCTTTTTATTGAAGAGTCGAACATTTCTTATTATTTTGTCCTTCATCAAAACACCACTATCGGTTTTTCGACACTTTCAGATTTAGCTCGAAATATGTCCCTTATATCACACGACTGCACAGGTACTTCGAGCACCGAGATAGTTTTGATAATTAGCTCGGATATTTGTTCCTTGGTCTCATTCTGCTGTCTCGGGATGTTCCTTACTTCCAATTTAGTTGAACAGTTTCCACGTTCAAGTTTTTCTAACTTGTCTTCAAGCTGTTTAATGTACATCCGGTCCTCATTCCTCTCCCCTTCCATGACTTCCAGTTTTTCTTTTATATTAATATATTGGTCTGTTATGGTCGACAAGGTCGCCCTAATATCATTATTTTGAGAGATAACTTCAGTTATAGAATTATGAAGTGCCATGTGTCTACCGTCCTGCGCCGCAATTGATGACGATATCATCTCACGCAATTCATCCATTAGACCAGGAGTCAGCTCACCATCGTGTTTACGCTTCTTAAAGCGAGCTGTGATGTTGCTGTATTCAGACGTATACAGGTTGGGAGCTGATCCTGAGCCTGGGGAAATTGTATCCATGCTCAAGGGTATATTAACAGGTGTAGTAGGTGGAGTTCGTTTGAGCATTTTCCAGCAATGTATATAAGTGTCAAAGAAATATCTTTATTTACTCACTTGCCCGAGTAGGCACCACAGTTGTAAGGTAGATATAATATTCAAACAAAGAATGCAATAAAATTTTCGAATAAAATAATCACTTTATATTAACAATAAACACGTCTGCTTTATTCAATGCTTCTGCTTTTGCTTTATTAAGATTATATCATAATCTTATTAAACATGTACAAAAGGGCAAGGTTATAAAGATCAGTTCTCGTGTCCTGCATACATTGGAGATGGCTGTCTTTGTTCTTAACGGTCACCGGCACTAATTTTTGTTTTACTTCACCGTATCCAATTTTTTCACCAAAACTGTTGTTTTTTATTTAATGTTATTGACTGTTACTACAATTATTTTAACTTTATTGGATTATTTGCACTTGTACTATTTTTACAGAATTTTTAAAGTAAGGAGCTTGATTTTTTAAAACTGTGTTTGTTGTCGGCCTACCCACACATAAAATATAGACTGCCTATATTAGTCAGGAATATCGTAGCTTTCTATCCGTGAAATAATTTTTATAATCGGTTTTCCTATATCCAAACTTACAACCTCTTTATAATATTAGTATAGATTATTTATAAGGATATATTAGTAGAGAAATCCTCGTACAATTTTGTAGAACTAAAATGAAAAACTGCTGAACTGATTTTAAAATTATTTCAGTATTTATAATAATAAATTATACCTACTTTGGAATAAGACCCATAAGTTTTATGATTTAGGTACTTAAATTTGAAAATACCTGATGTGGCCTCCCCATCGGTATGGCCGCTATGGGATTCGAATTGTTTTTGCTCTGCTATTCGGCAAATCACCTGTCCATACGTACTCTGTCTGTCTGTCCGTCTGTTACGCTTACACGGCGAAACCACTAAACCGATTTTGATGAAAAGTTAATATATAAATAAATATTAAATGCTGTTCGTTGGAAAGTGCATTACTTTTTTTAAATATCCGAAATAGTCTGAATAAGGTTTTTAGGAAAAGAAAAATTGGAAAAGTTGGCCTGAAAATTGGTAAATTCTGTGAAAACTGAAAGTGATTTTTTCTATGGTATTTTTGTATGAACTCAAGACCATAATAGGGGATGAAATTTAATATGGGCGCGAAAGCTAGTTTTATTATAATAACATAATATATAAAACTCGTTCGTTGTTTGGGCAATTATTATTACTACATATACTATAAACTAAGGTCGTTCCCCCATTTTCAAACTATGACATTATCGATTTAACAGGCAATCTTGGATGACTGCCAAAGAATTTTACCACTTGTTATAAGTAGCACCGTTTACTAACGATGAGTAAAAGCTAGCCACTTGCAAATTTATTGTATTTGTGGAATTTGCATAAAACAATGTTATATTTAACTATCCCCTATGGTCTTGAGTTCATACAAAAATACCATAGAAAAAAGCACTTTTTTCCAATTCTCAGGACAACTTTTAAAATTTTTCTTTCCCTAAAAACCTTATTCAGACTATTACGAACTTTCAAAATAAAATGGGCTTACCAACAAACTGCATTTAGAAGACTAGCTGTTCACCTCGGCTTCGCCTTTGGGCCCCATACATAAGGTGCCACTCATTCGTCCAATCGCCGGCGCGCCTCCATACGGTCCACCGAAATCAACCACAGACTCGTCCAATTCTTATCGCGCGGCCCACCATCCGTTTTTAAATCGTTGTATTTGTGGTCGATTTCGATGGCCAGAACGATACACACACATCCAGACGCCTTTGTTTAATCGAATCTTGTGTGTCTGTGTGGATGAGTAAATTGCATGTGATCTAGATCGTATGATTTACATTGCTAATGTGTGGCCTGTGTTCAATCTCGATCATACGGCGGCCGGACCGAAAATTCTCTGTGAGATACCGGACCATTACCTACTTAACTAAATTGTTGGTACATAAATATTTAAACGATAACATTGGGTTTTAGAAAATATTTGATTTCATAGAAAAGCCTCGATGACATCTTTTAAAAGAGCGCCCGAGGCTGCTCTGCCATGATTACGGAGAAAATATTGTTATTTTAAAGTCCGTGACTGTTGTTTTGTTCAAAATAAAGTTTTTATGATAACAATTAGAGATGAAGGGCATTTGAAACATTGCCATTGGGCACTTTCCTACGATAGAACACTATTTGCGACATATGGTAGACTTTCCTTTTCCCAGGTATTATTTAGCAAAATGCTGATATCTATACTAATATTATAAAGAGAAAAGATATTATTGTTTGTTTGTTTATTTGCATTGAATAGGGTCCGAAACTACAGGACCGATTTGAAAAATTATATCACCATTGGAAAGCTTCACTATCCCCGGGTGACATAGGCTATATTATATTTTCAAGAAAATTAGGGATCCTTACTAAAACTCCAATAATATAACACAAGGTGTAAAAAAATTACCTTAAAAAATTCCTTACATCGCGTGCGCTGTGAAAACTATTGATGATAGAACAAAATAATGTACTACGACTTTGCAGAACATATCATTATCTATACGGTAGGGGTAGGGGTGGGGATAGCAGTAGGGGTGGGGTAGGGGTAGGGGTAGGGATAGGGATAGGGGTAGGGGTAGGTGTAGGGGTAGGGGTAGGTGTAGGGGTAGGGGTAGGAGTAGGGGTAGGGGTAGGGGTAGGGGTAGGGGTAGGGGTACGGGCAGGGGTAGTGCAGGTAAGCCAACGTTTGGGCAGGATAACGTCTGCCTGTTCATATTATATATTAGGAGTCAATAGTCTAATTGGTAGAGCGTTGTCTTGAAACCGAGAGGTCCCGAGTTCAATTCCCACCGTTCCAATAAAAAAAAATCTTTAAGAATATCTTTTTAATCGAATTTCTTCTAAAAATAACGTCTGTAAAAAAAGTGACACATTAAATGCAGCAACAGGTTTGCTACCGGTTCTGTTCAATATGGACAACTGGAAAAAGTGAACACTGTTACTAGTGTCTCTGGCTACCTACCTCACAAGCTATAAAGGTCAAAAGTGTGTGTTTTTGTTGTTTATATTAATGTTATGTTAATGTTAATATATATGTCGTGCGCCGAACGTAGAATTTGGCCATTTAATGATATAGCCAACTAATATCAGCAATAACGTTAAATATAATTAATGTTTGTTAATGTAACAGACCATGCTTGGCCATAATCATAATAATAGAGTGTTTGAATTGTTTATAAGAATTTAAAATAAATTAGCTATCTACCTATCATCACGCATTTTATCTCAAGAGGGGTAGGCAGTGACAATCGATTGTCATTTGATACGATCCTGACGTATATTTCGCTTCTTTTATATTCATCATATCATCTCATATATCATCATGCTCGGCGATTGTGTGTACTTTTTAATATTTTCTATTGATTAATACATTTTTATATGTTTAATTAAAGTACACCTAGGACGTCCGTGCTAGCAGTTCCTTTCACTTATATGGCTGAAGCCACATAAACCTTTTGAGTCAATCTTTCATTCTTCATTTTTTCAACGTGTCAAAACCAGCGTAAACTACTTTTTTTATTTTAGTCACAACATCATCTTTCACTCCGCATTCTTCTCTAATGACATCGTTCTGGATGCGGTCAATACGCTTTATATCACACATTCTACATAATTTATACGTAAAAATTTCATGTTAATTTTTGCTTTAAATTTTGTATGAATTCAATTCTACAATCGGCCCACGACATATTATTTATATTGACGTTATGTTTTTTTGTTTCAGAATTTGAAGGACCAGATTCTAACAACAAACGTGTGGCTAGAACATGTAAGTACCTTAATCACTATAATATAATAAAACAAAGTCCCCGTCCGCGTCTGTCTGTCTGTCTGTCTGTGACCTTTCATTCAAAAACTACTAAACAGATTTTGATTAACATAAATCGGTAAAAAAGTTAGCTCCAGCGAGTTTTCATGGCGTATGCTGTCTAATCCGTCAGACATATAACAAAATGATGTAGGAAAGAATTGTGTAGATTAAAATGATCTACAAAAAAGTCTGCAATAGTATATGTATATCTCTTATAGAAAAATAGATACAAGCGTATTTATGTAGGTATTCAAATTAGCGGGCAGAGTTTTTCAAATTCAATTGGTTTACAATTTGACAAACCACAATTAGAAGCTCTCGTTAATTACCTGGGACCGCGGTACCACGGTTTACAAATATTTCTATGATATATATATTTTTTAAATTGTGAAATTTGTAATTTTTTTCTTATTATGGATCTGAGGGCTATTTAGATACTAATCTTTTCAAATTTTTTCTACAGGAATGGGAAGATCACAAATTCAAATGGGACCCTCTGGAATATGGAGGAGTCAAAGAGCTCTACGTACCTTCTGAACACATTTGGTTGCCGGACATCGTTCTTTACAACAAGTGAGTTAATATTATACTACCATCAATTGGAAAGTTTTTGTATATTTAGCTGAATGAATTTAGATGACAGAAATAATAATAACTTAAAATTATCCTAGAATTCCTAGATTAGACTGCACAACCACTGACCAAGTCTATTTATTCATTAGATTATTCAAAACCACACGGTAATTGGATCACGTGATATATTTTAAAATAACTAGCTATTTTCAATGACGCCTAAAATTTCATCGCTAACGTGGTTAAATTGTGCTGTGAAAATATTGCTTGGGTCGGATTTACTTAAAGTTTTAAGTAATTTGCGTACATGAAACAGGTATTCTATACTTCTCACACCAATTAGTCAAAGCCATAGGCAACCGCTAGTTAAATATCTGTCTGCATTTTGTGCCATTGGTTTCAAAATTAAGCCGGTATATTTCACTTTTCATGATTAATGATTGTAAAACGCTGAAGAACCAACTTTCTGTTACGACATAAAATCATTTGTAACTGTTCTCTTTGAACATGAAAAGACGTACTTAATAAAAGGATGGAAATACGTTTATATTATATCTACCAGTCATTTATCCCGGTTTCGCATAGGTCCAGGTCCAAAAGCGAGCACAACAACTATGTGTTTTATACTAATAAAAGTAACTACCGGGTAGTATGTTTGTAACACGACGCTAACCATTAGTGAAATAATTTTTAGAATCGGTTGAGTAGTTTTTGAGTTCATTCATTACAAACAAATGGGTTGGTATCATCTGACGGCCAACTCTAACACTGCGTGTGCTCATCGGTCAATTCAAATAGCGCGCGCTTCCCCGGCTTCCTGTTACACACTTCCGTCCCTTTTCACGAAATCACTCCCACCATTGCATTGCATTCCATTGCAGGAAAGCGAGAGGAAAGATGGTACACATAAAAATAGTTTTGCATTTTACATCCCAATTCTTAAGGAAGGTTATTATAGGCTATTTAACATCACGCTACGACCCAAAGAAGCTAAAGCTGTAAGTATAAACGCTGGTGCAACCGCAAGGCACAGCTAGTAAGTACTAATAATAAAGCTGAGCAGTTTGTTTGTTTGAACGTGCTAATCTCTGGAAGTACGAGTAGGCTATGAATAATTATTTTTGCATTTAAGGGGAAGTCGGCCATCAAACTCCAATTTTTATCAATTTTTATCAATTTTTTTAGAAAACCTGATCTATTTACGAAACTGAAAAAAATATATATTGATTTTAAAAATATGACAAATATTGTTATTGTTTTGAAAATATGATTAGAAACATTTTACTCGATAGAAAAAAAATCCTAAATACACCTCTGAAAACTTTATTTATCAAATTTTATGGCTATAATATAGATTGTACCATTACAAAAATTAACATGAATATTTTTTTGGTAATTATCTATCGTTTCATTGTAAAATTATTTAAGATTTGTTTTTAAATTGCGTTTTAAACAAAAAATATCGCTTACGTTGAATCGCTTACTGTTTCTATCCTGCTAGCGCGCGCGCGATTCTAAATAAATGCGTTCTGCTCTTTCATCACTCATTTTCCCATCGACTACTTCCCCTTAATAACCGTGCAACCGCTTTCGTTACATCTTGTGTTAAATAACTGCCATCGAGAAGTGTAATGGGGTATTGAAGTTTCTTGTATTTGACAAAATATTGTTTAGGTATAACTTAACTTTAGCATTTACTTACCAAGTTTCAAGCTATCAATATATGCAAGGAATATGATCTTCCATAAATACGTTTACACTCTATTTTACCCCCTTAGGAGCCTTTCTTAGTGCAACTCTACTTCCTCAAACGAATATTATCTTCCTTTCTATTATATTCAGTAATCAGTAGGTAAGATGTTCCCGCCGATCGTGATATGTCCATTATCACTGACTAATCACAACTATCACAGCGCGGACACGACACTTTCATAATTCTATATTTAATTGTTTACTTACTTACAGGGCCTTGTCTGTCACTCAATCACTGTTATTTGTGGATAGATATTATTTATTCCTCAGCATACAGAGTGTATGCAAAGAAATCATTCATCTGTTAGAGTTAAGGCCGCCATACATAATCAATAACGAAGTAAGCTAACACCAATAAATATGGTGGAAGTTTTTCACCAAAGTTAATTGATTGCGTCTCTAACAAGAAAGCGGGGTGAAATGATACATCACGTCCCATCAAAACAGGCCGCCAGCTAAGCTCCATTAATCATATACGGTGAATGAGCAATGACAGGCATGCCCGTTACACACGTGTATGTAATATCTTCCGCCATCCCTACGATCTGCCCTTATGGCCGCCAATAAAATTCTACGACTAATCTCTAGGATAGGGGCTTAGACAACTAATAGAATAGAATGTAGAATAGATAACTTTAAATGTATGGGACTACCACGTGACCTAACTAAACTGTTCTTCACTCTGACGAAACCTCATGTATATATGTCATGTTGTCTTCAATTAATGTATTTTCGTAAACGCAAAGTTAGCGTCTGCCCATACCCTGTAGATAACGCTAAAAAAAATGGCGAAGGTTTTGGTCGATCAGCAAATTTTTTGAGGTTATGCCCCGTTGTTGTTTTTCGGATTTTTTATTATTTAAGTAGTTAAAATGCATAAATTGAGCTTCTCATGGGATGGGCGGTATGGGCTGCGCATACTTTTCTTATAATTATTATAATTTGATTTATAAGTTTCTGCATTAATATTATATTTTAGCGATGCGAGAGAATAGAATACTAGAGTTCGTACATTGTCTAATTCGGACGCCTTATACTAATAATAGTATATTATGCAACTGTTTAGTAAATATCCATTATAGTACGAGTGGTAGCTTCAGGAATAGTCGATAGCGTAATTGACAAAACGTTATATTTTAATCCGAGAGGAACTGTGTTCAAATCTTAGCCATGCCAAGAATATTTTTCTTAGTCGTGGTGCCCTTGACAGAGCAGTCGTGGTCAATCATGGCGGTTCACAGCGCAACGCACCTTGTATTGACTCGCCATGGTTAACTTTCTTGAGAAGAATAGTGCAGTGGTTTCCCCTTGCCTTCTGCACCAGACATTTTGAGACTATTTAGGTCTTCAGGCTCGCTGTAGCCTCTTCCAGCAAAATGCTAAGCACCCATTTCCTTCTATTAAAAATAACAGATCGTCTGTTAAAGAATTGACACATTTACATGTGCTGTTTAATATAACTGGCAATAACTGGACACGTTTGCTGGTGTCTCTGCCCATACCTGCCTACACCGCAAGGTAAAAAGGGCGTGAAGATGTGTGTATACTAAACGGCAGTATAGATCTTTAATTAAAATGGTTTTGCCATCCTCCATCATATTTAATGACATACATGTTAGAGCGTGACGAAACATAATTATAACTGAATATTTGTTCAACAGCGCGTTTAATAAACAAAGTAACTATTAGGCCCAGCGATCAACTGAAGACACATCAAAACCGAAGTCGGCCTTTCTAAAGTAGCCCACTCACTGGTCCGATATCTCACCGAAAATTTTCGGTCCGGCTGCCGTATGATCGAGATTGAACACATATGCAATTCACTCACGCAATGTAAATCATACGGTCTAGATCACATGCAATTGACTCACTCACACAGACACACAAGATTCGAATAAACAATGGCGTGTGGAAGTGTGTGTGTGACAGATCGTTCCGGCCATCGAATTTAACCACAAATACAACGATTAGAAAACGGATGGCGGACCGCGCGTACAAGAATTGGACGAGTCTGTGGTCGATTTCTGTGGACCGTATGGAGCGCGCCGGCGATTGGACGAATGAGTGGGCACCTTTAAGACGAGGAACGACTCAGACATTTTTAATCGTAAGCCACGCCCTAAACTCGTGGTTCGGGCCCATGAGTGGTTCGAGCGCAACGATCACGTCATGCAAGAAAACGACGGCGCTTTGTCCGTTCTTGCTGCAGAAGTGAGAAGGGCATAATGTGTCGCTTCTCGGAATTAATGACGTAAGCGGCACATTACAAATAAATAATTTATTAAAAAACGATCACATGCAGGGAAAAATCTTCTTAATCAGTACTAGGTACTGAAATTACCTATAGATTCGTATAAAATTTAAACGTAACTCCCTTTAGAGTATGGTCGTATGACTAAAAGGGTGTTTTTGAAGAGGTGATTTCAAAAATTTAAGTTATCGAAAAAAATTTCAGCAATCATGTTTTCATCCTACACAATACTAGATAAAATCCTCTAGTTTTCGATGGCCAAATTGTATGTTCATAGTATTCGTAAAATTCGGAAATTTCAGTTCAGCAATCAAACAAAATTATTCGTTCCTCCACTTAAGGCGAAGTATAAGGGTCAGCGCAGACTGTCAGGGTGGCGACGAGCTACCTACCTAAATAAATTAACTGAAATCGAACTTTCGTTACTAATAAGACTCAAATATCCTTTTCGCCGCTCCAATGGTCTGCGATGATCCCAAAACTATCAGGCGGAAACTATACTTGAATCTCAACCCGCACAGATTAAGAATGTGGTCGAAAATGACGGACTTTATATTTGCTTCTCGCTCACATACTATAGTGTGTGAAGGAGATGAAAGTGAGAGGCCCATACAAAATTCACCATTTTTTGTCTGATTCTTCATTTGCGCAGGTTGTGAAGGCTCAAAGTTACTCTGTTATACTATTAAATCTACTTTTTCATCTTAGCGCTGACGGTGAATACGTGGTAACGACGATGACAAAAGCTGTTCTACATTACACTGGAAAAGTACTATGGACACCTCCAGCAATCTTCAAGTCATCTTGTGAGATTGACGTCCGATACTTCCCGTTCGACCAACAAACATGCTTCTTGAAGTTTGGATCTTGGAGCTACGATGGAGATCAGGTACGTATAATAAAATTTCAGAATCACTACAAAGCAAAAAATATTTCTGTACGACTGACTGGGCTAATCTAGAGATCCACTGAACGACTTTGGAAACTTACACTACATTTTTCGAGAAAAGTTTATGGTGTATTAAAATTTACCTAATCGGGGGGAAAGTTGTGTGGAATATGCAGCTTCATAAGCTAGAGATAGGTATAACCAAATCATGTAAGAAGCAATAGTGTAGCTGTATAATTAATGTATCCATTACTAAGCCAATTTATTATAGTAAAAGGACACAAGTAAACCATATTTTCATACAAAATACAGAGAGGATCATGAGAATATGTTATTTCCTCTCTGTCTGCCTTTTAGGGTGACAGGGATGAAAGTATGTATGCAGAGAGATTGAATATGCATGCATGGCCCTGAATAATCGCAAACATTGACCACAGTTGTGGAAATTAAGACACACGCAATGAGGTTGATTCACATCGGTGCTCGCAGTGAGCAGTCCGCCTTCCGGCTGCATAATTTTGTTGTGCTTTGGACTTTTATGAAAAAGGCTGCAATCAAAAATTAAATGGTTTTTCTTATTTATGAGAATATTTTTATGAATATGTACTAACTATTTGGTTAATTATATTTATTTTGACAATAAGTATAACGACGACGTGATTCCGGCGATCAAAATCAAAGACAGTACTTTATGTAACCTGTACGTGTGATCCGTCAATGTATGAATTAACTAGGTACAAGATTACTTTGTTTCTTTGGTTCTCTGACTATCTCTGTGCAAAAAATACATCGATCCGTTGCTCTGTTATGACATGGACTAATAACATCCATAACACGCATCTATATTACTTACCCTAGCTCTAATTGCAGATCGATTTGAAACATATAAATCAGAAAAAAGGTGACATGGTTGAAGTTGGCATCGACTTAAGAGAATATTATCCTTCTGTGGAATGGGATATACTGGGAGTGCCAGCAGAAAGGCATGAACGATATTATCCATGCTGTCAAGAACCCTATCCAGGTAAACTAAAAAAAAACTTTCAGTCATATGTAATAGGTTCCTGCAGTTTAAACGTAATGTCAATTAAATATATCATAATGTGTGAGACCATGTTAATTACCCATCACTCGTTAATAATTATTCTTTGAGCAATATATGAACTAGCCCTTTGCTTGTGGGACACCTTTATCCTTGCTTTGTAAATCGCAATGACAGGTTCTAAAATATTTTCTTTAATATTATATTGTAATATTTATGATATAACTCAGCACCTAACAAGAAGATGAACTTGCCCATTAATCTTATTATTGATGTGGCCATAAAAGATAATGTGGTGAATCAATAAACGTAATGAACATCGAACAAATAGTGGGAATACAAACGAATCGACTAATAATATTTTAGAGAATATATAGTCAGCAAATATAAAAAATTAAGTTGCCATTCGAACAGAAAATCGAGTACTAGATTTGTTTATAGAACCGATCAGAACTACCGATGTAATTGGTGATAAATCTGAAAGCGTAGATGGCAGATGTTTATTATCAAATATAAAGAATAGTTTTGCTTTTTCATTTGAGAAAAAAATGTGGATGAAGCAAGAGAAGTATGCAAATATCGAGAGAAGTGGCGCTCCATATTATTTTCCAACCCCTTTGGGAAACAGGCGTGTATTTGAGAATTTCACAGAATTAGTTATTTTCTAAGTAGAATTTTCAATTATTTTACCAACATCCCGGATTCAACACTAACTGTCGCTCTATTAATCTAGTATTTAAGTCATAAAAAAATAAGGAATATTATAACAGAAAAACAGACGAATGAACACGGCAAATAGCATCTTTCTTAAATATTTGGCCTTTTTTGTACGGGCAACGCGTAAATTAGGCGGGCTCCTGGGAAGCGTAAATGTCATTTCACTTATCTCCTTACAAAGGTGTATTTTCTGTTAAATGAAGCAGCCGAAAGAGTTTTTCGAGCTTTACGTCCCTTTTACGGGGAGTAAAATAAATTTGTTGCCGCGATTGCGGTAAAAAATTGGCCTTAAATGGTAGGCTTGGGCGATAAGTGAACACAGATGAATATGCTGTCTATTTTTTTATTCTAACGAACAATTTATCATGTTTGAGGTAAACAGAGGTTTCATTAATTAATGCACGGAATACATTTCAATAATTATTCCCCTACATAATTTAATTTCGTCTGATTTGATTAATAAACATCATTAGGGGCGCTTTCGACTAACCCTACTATACATGTCTAGATATCCTGTAAATAGCTTTCGTATATTCCTTCTCATCTCATTGAATTGCGTTTCGACCCGTTCAATAAAGGCAATTGTCTAAATGTAAACTTTGTTATCAATGTATCTCTTGAATTAATTTCAAAATTATTGTTTCAGATATATTTTTCAACATAACTCTCAGAAGAAAGACCCTTTTCTATACAGTAAACTTGATAGTACCATGCGTCGGTATATCATATTTATCTGTTCTAGTATTTTATTTGCCAGCTGATTCAGGAGAGAAAATCGCATTAAGTATTTCGATACTCCTGTCACAAACAATGTTCTTCTTGCTTATATCAGAGATTATTCCTTCTACGTCTTTAGCATTGCCTTTACTAGGTAAATATTTACTATTTACCATGTTGCTTGTTGGTTTAAGTGTTGTTATTACTATAATAATCTTAAATGTCCATTACCGTAAGCCTAGTACTCATAAAATGGCTCCGTGGGTACGGAAGTTCTTTATTACTAAATTACCCAAGTTACTTTTGATGAGAGTACCCAAAGATTTGCTAAGGGATCTGGCAGCCCAGAAGATACTTGGTCGAAGCATGAAAAAGAACAAACTTAAGAATGCTCTGGTTGCTGCAGAGAGACAGAACAATTCTAACGCCTCCAGTCCTGATTCTTTGCGTCATCATATACCGGAAGGATGTAATGGTCTTCATACTACATCTGCAACTAACAGGTTTGTAAATATATATTTTGAATTTTGCAATTTTATTCTGCTTTTTTACTACTACATCATTTCGAAAATCATTTGTATCTGTCTTTCTTTTGATGACGGTTTTAGAGTTTAAATACATCAGCTCCTTGCAGACTCGAGCAGTAAACATGTGACAGGTGTAAAAATCTAGATATTAACTCATATTTTGAATTAAATTTACTTGTCAATAGGTTCAGCGGTTTAGTTGGAGCTTTGGGAAGTTTAGGAGGTGGATACAACGGTCTTCCATCTGTGATGTCAACTCTAGATGATTCCATAAGCGATGTCGTACCAAGAAAGAAATATCCATTTGAATTGGAAAAGGCAATCCATAACGTGATGTTTATTCAGCATCATATGCAACGACAGGATGAATTTAATGCGGTTTGTAAATTCTTTACTGTAGTAGGTAGTTTAATGACTTTATGGTTTGTACTAAGAGATCATTGGTTCTCAACTATCTCAACAGCTGCCCTATTCTCTATATATGGTTTTATTGTGGTTACCGACTCGATGCGGTTATCGAGTCGACAATTGCTTGTTCTGGCATTCACTAAGCTTCTATCAAAATATCTATGCCCTTTTTAATATGGTTTTCTGTTTGATACGTAATTTTAGGATGCGGTTTCGAGGTGGTTTCAATGTAGAACGACATGCCATCGACATTAGTGTCTATAGGTTTTAAAAACCATAGATAGAGAATAGGGCCGCAGAGCTTAGCTTATCAGGTGCCTCAATAAAACATCTTTGGTTAAATCAGGATGACATGTTTTCTTTTTTGATTACTTACTTGCGAGAGAGGCATTCATTGTTCTAAATATGTTAACATTTGTTTCATCGACGTGTATGAATATATACAAGAACTTTCAGAATCTAGGGTCTCAAAGCCTTTGACAAAACCTGAAGGCAAAAACCGGCCGCGCCATCTCTAAGAATTTCTATTTTTGATTACATTTATTTATTTCTATAAAGGATATTTCATTTTTAAATATTGTGTGCCACCACTTGCCATTTTCCAATATTAAAACTTCTACAATTTACAGGAAGATCAAGATTGGGGATTCGTCGCTATGGTTTTGGATCGACTGTTCTTGTGGATATTTACTATAGCGTCTATAGTGGGAACATTCGCTATTCTGTGTGAAGCGCCTTCCTTGTATGATGACACTAAACCAATCGATATGATTCTCTCATCAGTCGCTCAACAACAGTACCTACCTGTTGATACTGGAGATCCTTAAATTGTATTTTTTCTGATTTACTTGTTATTTCGAATAAATGGAATTGCTTATTAAAATGCTCAGATAGAAAGAAAGTTTCATACATTTCTAAGACAACTTATTATTATTTTATTATAAGGATTACGTGTGGATACCCAAATAATAATCTAAAATTATGGCATCCATACTCAAGAAACATTTTTTTTAAATAAAATGAATGGTTCTCAAAGGATACTCTGTTCAAACATTTTATTTATAATTTAAATGGGCAACATTATATTTTGGGCAAGATACCAAAATTGGAAAACGGTTTGAAGATTATCTGAATATGTATACATATGCATTTTTTTTAATCCAGTAACAATACTTATTAGATATTTTAAATTATGATGAATTATAAATAAAAACACGTGTTTCTCATTTTTTTACATGTGTATTTTTAAATATATTTAAAAAATAAATATTGTCCATTGTACCTATTTCCTTTAAATTCTAAAAATCATATTTCGCTATTAACTGTCTCCTAATGACACATGGCTAGTTCATCGCTGCACTGACTCAGATTAACTTAGATAAGCTTATCTAATCTATTCGTAAATGTAGCTAGATTTACTTCTACGCAACGAAGGCGTATAATTTAATAAATTTATGTATTTGTGGAGACTTTAATAATATTACTTATCTAATATTTGCTAATTGTTGTAAAGGAGAAGTTGATCTTCATTAAAAATATTTCATTACAACCTGTCTGTTACTTCATTGAGTTAGAAGATAGGACAAAACATTTAGACAAAATTAATTTCAAGTTTTGAGAATTAGGCAACTTCTCCAATATTGTACTGTATTCAGTATTTCATGTTGTACTTAGTGCCAAATTTTCCACAATTTCATAATTTGACATCGGATACTTTACAATTTTTTAAATTTTGTAAAAGTAAAACCGATTTTAGTCTCGTTAGGAATAATTTTCTACAAATATGGCTGTGTTAGTAATATTTTTACTAATGTTATAAGTGTAAGTAACTTTCGCATAGTAAAATGTAGTTGATGGTTGATCAATTACCTCCTTAATTTAGCCGTGTAGTCATTGGTATCAAAATATATCGCACCTTCCATTTCAATACAGCCCATTAATTCGACATTTGACGAGTGATAAACGTTTTTTAGTTATTAAATTGTTAAAAACTTTATAACACAAGTATAAACCGGATAAATTAAAGAGGTAGGAGGAACATTGTATATAGAGTGTGGAGATGCTGTTGTAAGTAGATTTAATGGCATCTGCCTGTGTGTTGTAGTACTGAATTTAATAAACATAATAAAAATATTTTGATTGTTTTATTCTAAATTCTATAAATTAAAATTCTGTTATTACCCCGGCGGCGGAGTAGCCTATTTCCTTCCCTATGGTTCAAGGTTTCTACGTATCACATAAAAATCAGTTTAGTGATTTAGCCGTGAAAGCGTACAGGTGGCCACACATTCGTCCAATCCATTGTAACGAACTCCACCTAGATCATTCGGCGGCCGGAATGTGTGGGCTACTTAACAGACAGACAGTTACCTTTGCATTTGTAATATTAGTATGGAAGTATGGTTTAGCTTTCCGCCTCGGCTTCGTCCGTGAATTTTTTTTTAATGACAAATTTGAGTGACATAAGAATTTATCCCGAAGTATTTCGAAAGAAAGGAAGAAAGAGAGAAATTTATTTGCAGAAAGGTACATTTACACTTTCACCAGATTCCTGTGTATGCCAAAAAGTAGGTAGGTACATGTGATATATATAGAACCTACACAATATTACATTTACATATTACATATTTTCCGGGATATAAAGCCAATGTTACTCTCCAACTATCTCTGTGCAGAAAATCAGGTCGATTCGTTGCTTCGTATTGGCGTGAAAGAATGACAATTTAAACAAACAAATACACACAAAATAAAAAACACACTTTTGCATTTATAATATAATGCGTGTTTTGTAACCCAAGTCGAGCAATAGTTTTGTTTAATTTTGCCTTTGGTAACTACCTAGATGAGATAGACAGTCTGCTTAGACGAAGCCATTAGCAATTATTACTTAATTATATTTGAAACTCGTTAAATTTCAAAGAGAAATTACAGTAATAATTTAAAAGTTTTCAAAATAAATTTAGCTTCAGCGATATATATTTCAAGATTCCCTCCTAATCGCCAAACTGTTTTTGAAGTTGAAATAGAGAGAGGTCAGTTTCTAATGAATAATTCATAATGACCGCTTCTTACTTGAGAGATATCTAACCGATTGGAAAATAATCGCTTCACTGGACATTGGGTTTCCTTCAATGCTTTACAAGATTATGAAATATTTAAATAATATACATTTGAGTTACTTGTGTGGGTTGCCTTCGGTGGCTCACATAATGTCTACGATTGGTTATTGTATATATATTTTATTGCAAAATACTGTTCCATTTTCTATTGTAATACCAGATAAAATATGAATTATTATGATGTTATCTGCAAATGATTCAATATTTTTATTTTTTTCTATCAGCCAGAGCTATTTATTGAGAGCAATGGGTGCGGCCATTCAAATTTTGGAAGTTTATAATCAAATTGTCAAGGAAGTAAGGAAGGTTTTATACCATTTATATACAGAAAAATATTTTACCAAGCCTAGTTTAAATATAGGCTTATTTTAGATAGTTATTAACTACAGATAAATTAGACCGCACCTGGGAGTGAAAGATGATGTTGTGACTAAAATCAGAAAAGTAGTTTACGCTGGTTTGGACACGTTGAAAGGATGAAAGATTGACTAAAAAGGTTTATATAGCTGAAGTGAAAGGAAATGCGGCCAAGATGTACTTTTATTGAACTTAAAAAAATATTATTGATCGATGGAAATATTTAAAAAATAGGTAGGTAGGTACACACAATCGCTGAGCATGTACGAAAGGTATGATGAATATAAAAAAAACGAAAGAGGTATGTCATGATCGTAACAAATGGCATTTGATTGTCTACCCCTCTTGGGATGAAAGGCGTGATGATAGATACATAGATAAATTAGACATTTTACTAACAAACAGAAATATATTCGCAAAGATTTTCTATGTAATATCCCTCTGTATTCGATTGAATGAATATCAGAATAACATGGATCACTTTGACGTTAGCCCAGATGTAACTATAGAGTAATTTAAAATGGCATATCGCTTCGTACAGAACTTTGAACCTAATGTTGTTAGTTTAGAGATGAAATTCAAACTAATAGAGTTATCAACTAGTCACTTGAATCATGTCGGCAGCAGGGCAGTGATTAAAAGACATAGGGCAAAGCGGTATAGGCCAGACTGATTTTGGAGCTAGGCTGTCTACATGCATTTGGCGGGAGGCCAAATGGTTTGGCTTGTGTGGAATGTTTTTACAAACACTATAACTGTTTTTTGTTATGATTCCTTTTGTTCCTTCGTTTAAATTAGACTTTGGCGTGAAATTTGGTGAGTTTCGTAATCGAAATAGTTTCATTGGGATTGTTACTCTGGAATTTAGGTGTGTTTCTATTCTTGTATTTATTATAATAATGGCTTCAATCCAAAATATATATATATGTGCCAGCCGTATTAGAACCAAATGGTTTCGCACGTGATGATGTCAAGAGACCCGATGGCATGACACTTGCACTATGGAAAATGGGGCGGTCACTAGTATGGGATGCTACATGTGTAGATACTCTCGCACCGCCCCATCTTCCATATACAGCGTTAAAAGCTGGCAATGTGGCCTACAATGCTGAAATGGCCAAACGTCGCATTAATGCATCTTTTCCAAAAGAATACATATTAGAGGCGTTTGGTGTGGAAATGATGGGACCGTGGGGACCTGGAGCACACAGTCTGTTTATAGATATTAGTTAAAAGACTAATAGAAAGCTCACTTGACCAACGGACTGGCTTTTACTTCGGTCAAAGAATAAGCATTGCCATCCAACGAGGATGGCAGCCAGTCTGTTGGGTACTCTCCCAGTGATGATGAAACTTTTTATTTATAAATTTTATTTTATATTTATAATTTAGTAGTCAAGTTAATGAATGAATAATAATATATTCGTATATTTTTGTAAATAATGGTAGTTTGAGAGAGAGAGAGAGCTGTGCTTGTATAAATCGAAAGGTAGCTTATCTAATGGTGCGGTTACCGTCTGCTTGTTTGACCAAACGATTGATATAAAATTTCAGACTTGTTTTAAAGTTATGTCAAATGTCAAAATTAAAATTAATTTTATATGGAGCGTGCTCTTGACCACATCTATCGGTTGGTAAAATAAAAATAGATGTTTACCATTTGAAAACCGACTTTATGGATACTATACTTCAAAATGGCCCAGAACACCCTAGATTCCCTCTCGACAATTTAAAAATCTGATGAGGCGGTGTGGCATCACTAACAATCATATTTTACAGAGAGCAAACGGATTCGTTACCTTTCTATTGTATACAGGCACAGCTATCTGACTATAGGTTCTTGTCTTGCCTATGGTAGATAAGTACCTGATTAGCACACCGCCTGCCATAAGAAATTAATATTACTCTTTTGCTTATTCTCTTTCAGAGACTTATTTCTATTTCAATTTTAAGAGGTCTCCGTAACGCATTAAACCGTTATGACTTTAGTAAACGCATTTAACCTACTTTACATAGGGCTACAATCTAGAATAGAGGTCCCTAAAATATTTGACCCCATACTCTACTTGCCGATTTTTTTATTCTCAACCAACTGATTCCCCGCTGATTGTACGCGTTTTAGTAAGATCTTCACCAATTTAGGGTAGGTAGCGTGATGTTAAATAGCTTATAACCTTTCCCAAGAATTGGGAAATCGGTCCCGTAGTTTTTGGGTCTATAGAATACGAACAAACAAAGAAATAAAACAAATATTATTTTTTATATATTAGAAGATATTGTCTAAGTATATGTGAAATATTGAATTGTTCTTATATTATGTCGAATTTCTCCAATTTTTTTCTCGCTAACCCCAAGCAATTTGAAATCGGTCATTTTGGAAAACTCCAGTCTAGTCAGAGCCATGAAAAACGATAGACAAAAGTAATTTTATATCAAAGTGTATGTAATTTATTGGTTCTAAAAGCACTTCACACTTCCCCGCACATAAGTCAGTTTTCAGTCTGTAAACTTTCTTACACCCGTGAAACAAAGTTTTCGAGGCATTAGCGCCGCACAAAGGGGTGCTTTTACCGCCAAAATTTTCTCAAAAATTTCTTAAAAGCCCTCCCCTACCTTTATGTTAAATCGTATTTGAAACGTTTCCACGATCAATTTGCCTCGAATGGAACTAGCGAAGATGAATAAATCAGATCAGAGCAAATAACGTAATAGAAATCTAGAGTCGCCTGTAAGTGATTTTACAAAAGAAAAATTCTGTAATTTCACATTAAAGGAAAGTGAACGCCAACTAGGAATTGAGTAGGAAATAGAATTCAATTATTGTGGAAAAACATTTAATCTTCTCTAGTTTATTCATCTATAAAACCACATATTTTTGCTGATTTTAGATATTTTAGGGTCCGTAGCTGAAGACGATTACAGGATCACTCTCATGTCTGTTTGTCCGTCTGTCAGAGCATAGTTTCTCGGAAATTAAAAAAATAAATTTGGTTGTTATACAGAGATTTTACATAAATAATCGATTTCTGATTTTAAAGGTTAATTTTCGGGGGCAAACTAGAAAAAATCATTCAAGTGCATCATATGACGTATCAAATGAAAGGGGGAAAATATAGGTATATTATTTTGTAATTTTAAAATATAGGTACAAAAAACGAGCATTTCCCTTATCTCCGAAACTAAAAAAAAATACAGGAAAACCCAAACGATCTCGATTTTAAAAAACCATCGATGGTGGTGTGTAAGTTGTAGAACCATTAGTACGCGAGACCGATTCGCACTTGGCCGGTTTTTTTACATTGTCTTCTTGTTTGTTTTATTAGATAAGTGTTGAATCATCTAATAGAAACCCTAATTAAATATAGGTAGTGCAATTTACATTTCTGCATACAATCCTTAATTTTCACTGTCTCCTTTCAATTCTCAATAAACAGAACGACTACATCTGCAATTCAATTTTGGACAAAGTTAAATTGCTTTTGGTCAAATTGTCGCAAACGGCAACACTAAGTTATTTGCCAGATGTTATAAACAGTACACGCTGGCAACTCTGATTAATGGCTATAAGCAGACTGTTTAGAGATAGCCTTAAGCTAATTTGTTGTAAATTGAAGTCCAAACCCAACTTATTAAATTTAAATAATAAATAAATTAAATACAAAACTTTTAAAAAATACTACCTAAATATTTTCAATTAGTTATTTTCCTTCACTGGTTACCTTACAGCTCCCGAAACCGTGTGCCAGGGTACCCAGCGAAAGATCAAAGTCTCCCTCTTTTAGCCGATGGTATATGTTAGGGTATGCCTAACGAGTGGCTAGTTTTGTTGAGGTATATTTAGATGGAAAAGAAAAAAGAAAGATGTGTGGTTTGTTGGATTACGTGCATAAGTTTTTAATTATAAAAAAATCCATTGGTACATGGTGAGGATCGAACCGTGATCCGCTAGTTAATACCTGTATTCTGTGATGTATATATCCAATATTTTTCTAGATTGTTGCGATTCAAATCTATTGTGCTTTGGTAGTCTTTGACTTGTTATAGGCGACTTGCTAAATGCCTACATTGTTACCAGTATGCCTGACTACGTCGAAAATTATGAAAGGTTGATTCGTTTTGTTTATGTTTTGAATATTTTCTTTGACCAAAAAGTCCTTTTTCCCGTTATATAATCCAGGTCCTTTAGCGACAGTTTTCCTAGGAAGATAACATTCCATTATTTCGTTACCGAAGAAGCTGGGGACTAATTTGTTCCCTAATTTTCTTCTCTGCATTTTGTCATATTTAAGCTGTAGCACAATTACACATGGAAATATATTTTAGGTCGTCATATAAAATATTTTCTAAGTATTTCTAAGTAAGATCTGAAAATTAACTTTATTTTGAGAAACTACATCAACTGATTGGTCATTTCTTTTAAATAGGAATTAAAATGTAATATTATTAAAACAACTTTACTTTATTTCTAAAATTAAGTTTATTTCGCCGTACGGTCCACCGAAACCTACCACAGATTCGTCCAATTATTGTAACGAACGGTCCGCCTAGATCATCCGCCGGCCGGAATGGGAAATGTTCGGTGCGATGCCGGACCTTAGTGTGGCCTACTTAAGCCTTCCTTATTAATAAAATTGTCTATTGTCTTTCAATAAAGCAGTTATATTATTTGCAAAAAATATGAACAGAGGAGTAGACGGTTGTACTGAATTGATCATTTTAGTCGAATTCATTAGCACAAACGGTTTAATTTTGTGACATTTTATCTATATATCTATATACCTATCATCACGCATTTCATCCCAAGAGGAGTAGGCAGAGACAGTTGACTGTCATTTGCTACGATTCTGACATACCTCTATTCATCATACCTTTCATACATACAATCGCCATTTTTATCATCATATCAAAATTTAGAATGGTCAACATTTGCCAAATAGTTGGCCCAATGAACAAACTAATTAACCCAAATTCGATGTAACTAAGTATATGTTTACATAAGGGCCTCAGATACTTTACAATGGCATCGAAATGGAGATTTAACTTAGTTCCTCCCAAGACTAATAAATATTCCGATGATTTGCCATCCAATTCGGCAAAGTCCTCAATCTTACCCAAGGGAGCAGTATCATTAGCATAGCCAGTATTGAAACGTACAATTTCACAAAGACGCGGTTTTCTGCCCAACAGCAATTTCGTGTCTTGGCCAATATAAATTACTTTGGAATTTTCTTGTCTATCTGATTTGAAATGAACTGAATTTTATGAGGTTATCGGTTATCAACATTAAAAAATTGTCCTGTCATTTATCTATACTTATAATAAAAATTAAGAGTTTGTTTGTTTGAACTAATATCTGGAACTACCAGTCGGATTTTAAGATTTCAATTATTTTTGCATAAAATTTGATAGCCTATTATTGAGGAAGGTTATAGGCTATAAAACATCACGCTGCGACCCAAAGGAGTACTATAGTAGGTGATATACATATGCATACTGTAAATTATTTACAATAAAGTCTATATTAGCATTATAATATGCGTATCTACAGTTTTTGGAATGTTATTTATTTATTTACAACATTTCATTTTTCGTTAAGTACCAAAATTAAAAATCCGTTTGGAGATCTTCTTTTGCTTAACACGATACACATTTTTTTTTATTCAGTAGTTTAGGAAATATTTTGAAAAAACTACACAATGTAAGGATTACGGCTCAAAGCTACTATACTCTCTGCCTCAAAAGGTACCTGGCAATAAAAAGTATTGTAGTGTAAGTTGTTTTTAATTTGGCACCAACCGTCTTCAAATTCTACGACGAAATATTTATTATTTCTTACTTTTCAGTGCAAATTTTTGAAGGCGGTACACTTTTTTTTTAAAGTTAATTTATTTAAGGTTCCGTACCCAAAGGTTAAAAACGGAAACCCTATTACTAAGACTCCGCTGTCCGTCCGTCTGTCCGTTTGTCACCAGGCTGTATCTCATGAACCGTGATAGTTAGATAGTTGAAATTTTCACAGATGATGTATTTCTGTTGCCGTTATAACAACAATACTAAAAAACAGAATAAAATAAATATTTAATAGGCTCCCAATGCTCCCATACAACAAACGTGTTTTTTTTTGCCTTTTTTTATAGATAATGGTACGGAACCCTTCGTGCGCGAGTCCGACTCGCACTTGGCCGGTTTTTCTGTTATTATTACGGTCACAATATGTTTTTAATCTCTCACCCTAATTCAGTGTCTCTGGTTACGCTGAAAGTTATAAATTGGTATTACTTTTATTAACGCCAGAGTCTGAAAATTAAAGATTATCAAAACAAAACAGAAGTTATTGATTTCGTTAGATTTCTGGAAATCGAGTTATCGATAGATCTCGACATTTGACACCTGACAAAAGAACCAAATAGTCTATTTGGACGTTCAATACAATTTTTTTAGATTTTGGAATTCGCAACATACCTCAATAGAACTAGCCACTCGTTACGTAGAAAAAATATCATTGGCTAAATATGGAAGTGGAGGACTTTTCCAGGGGTCGGCAACACGGTCCACTGGAGTTATAAGTGGCTTCATTCCATCATGATCCTCAAACTTTAGTAACAACCGCGTCGTCGCTATAAGAAACTGAAATAAACTCCACTTTGGGAAACACTGATATCGCAAACTCTACAAACTTTACTTTATCATCGAGAATATAATGCGACAGATCATGTCACAGAAAATCTTGCTCTTTTTTTGTCACTACATATTATAAAATCAGAGATTTGTCTGTCTGATATATTTTCGTCAACCTTTAGAATATAAAATTCTCGTATTAAATTATTGCCATTTAAAAAAAAGTGTACCGACTTCAAAATGCACTGAAAAGTGTGCTTTCCGAAAGCACACTATAAAAAGAAATACCCAAATCGCTTCAAGTGTGCCTATAAAATTATTTTTATGTATGTTCCCCGATTACTTGAAGACCGATTTTTTTTTGTTTAAAAGGGTATACTTTCCAGGTCATGGTCAGCATCTGATGGTGGATCCTGGAGAAGTCGAGAACTCTTCAAATTTTATAGGCACACTTGAAGCGATTTGTGTTTTTTTTATAGTGACTTGTACATTTGCTTTCGGAAAGCACACTTTTCAGTGCATAGTTTTTGAAGTCGGTATACCTTTTTTTAAAGTCAATTATTCATAAGAGTTATGTTGGTAAACTGTTATTTAGACTTTTTTAAATTTGTTAAAAAAGAACAAAGAAACAAGTATATCAATACAGTAACAGTGTAAATTTTTTGACAGTTATCCATATTAAACAGAAAAGCCTGTTGCTGTACTTAATTAACTCAGATGTGTTATATCTATGATTAAAGTAGACTGATCTGACTAGGGCTATTTTTACGCGACGCCACCTTTCCTCTATTATAATCCACAGACAAGTTTACTTGGGAGGTCGTAATATGGAATTAATTGAATAAGGTTTTGGGTTCCATATTTGTCATAGTGTTGTCCTATAAGCTGGAAACAGTGATATCACCAGATTATTAGACTAAGGGTATAATCTAAGAATAAGGGAGGAAGCAAAATAATGGAATAGAAGCAGTTAATATCAAAAGGAAAAACAAACAATATAAAATGAGCACACTCCATTAGCAATATCTGAAGACGTGAACTGAATTATAATGGAATGGTCTCACTTGACTCACAAAAACTACTTTCTTTACTAACTAGCTTCGCACGGACAATATTGGTTTTCCTACATAGGTTGCGATATGGTAAAATTAATTTTTTTGGCGCCTGGATTTAAAAAAAAATTGACATACCAACGCACTTCATTTGTTTTTTGCCAGTCCAAAGTTTGGTGTTGATAGAGAAAATGGAACTAACTCGTGACAATTTTCGCGCGATGATTTATTATTACTTTCGACGTGGGTTAACTCAACAACAGTGTATGGATCAACTTGGTTTGGCAAATTTAATCGTGGCCGGTGGTCGCTCACGGATAAGTTGAGAAAAGGTCGTCCAAAATCGGTGGTTGAACCAATGGATATGATCCCGAAACTAAACATCAGTCAACAGTGTCCGTCCTTCAAGATTCTGATGATGATCAGATATTATACATAGATAACGTTTCATCCATTTCTAAAATGTCCGAATTGAAACCTTTCCTTGTAAGTGTGGATCTTGTTTTCAGTATGACAAAATGCAGTAAAACAAGTAAATAGTACAACTATCTAATTTAGTTCATTATTTAATTAACCTTACTAAGAAGGACTGACTCTGACGAGTTACAGTGCAATACAGCTGCAAATTATACCAAGTTCGTAGCTAAGTTATTTTTTCCTTACGTCGCCCAGGAAATTTGTTACCTAACCCAGCTAACAAATAGTGATACCCAACTAAAGATTCCTCGTTTATTTGAGTTTACCATAAAACGAATGAGTTATGTTGAGGTGTATATAAATCTAAAAGTAATAAAAAAGAAAATAGAAAGGAAATTAAATGGCGACCAATTAGGACGAAAACAACAATCCAAAATAATTTCATGACCTAATATATTAAGACTATTGTTTAGCTAAAAATTTTCATACAAAATTAGTACAAAATGCGTTAACGTTTCTACCCCACTAAACATAATCCGTTCTTGCTGTTTTTTTTATATGTTATAGAGACAAGTACAAACTAGGTCGACTCGTTTTTGTTCTTTTCATATTGCTTATAAATTGAGAAAAAAATAATCCTCAAAAACCGTTTTTTTAACTAAAAAACTTCCTCATACTTATCTCGTGATAATTATGAAACTAATCAAAATTTTGAAAAAAACAAAACTAGCCGACTTAGTTTATGATGTAACAAAACTATAGAGACTAAAATAAAAAAAAATCGTTAACGTTTAGGTATAGTAAACTAAACACCTATTTTGCGCGTAATTCAAGACAATTTCGTCAGAAGCCTGCAACTCTCTCTATCGCACACGTGTAAGTGAACGCGGGGTGACTGATGAGATAGCAAATATTCGAAAAACGCACAGCGCCCGGACTCTGTAACTAAACGATATTCTTAATTATTTCTTCAAAATAAATCGTAACTAGTCCTAACTAAAATTATAATTAATTCGAAAGTGTGTTTGTTTGTTTGTTTGTTTGTCTTTATTTCACGTCAATTTATATATATCAACGGATCGGAGTGATCTCTTTGTACAGAGATAGCTTGGAGGCCGGATAATGACATAATTTTCTTTTTATCCAAGAATAAATATAAACAACAAATTCACAACAAAATTTAAATTATACAAAATAAGCTCACAGTCAGCCTAGCTACGGGCCGGACAAGTACTTCGTGATTGGTTATTAGATTTGTCACTCTAGCTACAAATTAACGAAGCGGCCCCGGCGCGGGCGGACTGACACTAATTTCATGTCAGTCTAGTGGAAAAGTGGAAAGTGATCATTTTCTGTCTTGCAACGAATAAACTGTAACTTTGCCCCTCGGGTGCAATTCTCTCTCAATACAAAATATGCTTGGGGGCACGTAATACCAGCGTCCGCAATGGACAACATTTGGAGATTATCAATAAATATTTATTTCTATTGAGTCATTTGAAAAAGTACAGAAATTGAATGAAAATAAACCTTTTTAAAAAAAGTGTACCGACTTAAAAAATTTGCACTGAAAAGTAAGAAATAATAAAAATTTCGTCGTAGAATTTGAAGACGGTTGGTGCCAAATAATTATTGAACCATTATTAACTTCAAAATATAATAATAACCAATAAAGTTTTAAGTGCTCGTTTTTTTTGCAACATAGTGTATTTTGTTTACCCTGCCATCTACCCTATTTGTAAACCAGTTGCCTGCGACTTTGTACGCGTTTCATTATTCATTTTACGCGGAATAATAAAGAATACGATTTACCTTAAAAACGTTTACACCCCATTTCAACCCTTTGGGATTGATGTTCGAAAAATCTTTACTTACCTCTACACCCCCTAAGGAATATTCCTTCAAATTTTCATATTTATATGTTCAATGGTTTATGCTGTGCGTTGATTGTCAGATGAATGATGATTAAAAGCTTCGGGGGCAACGTAAACCGGGGATCCTAATTCCTAAATATTATTAACAAGTTTCACCCGCGTGGAAATAGATCAAAAAAGAACACTTGCTTACTTAGCGGTATAAAAAGTAGTATATGTCGTTTTCTGACCTAAACTACCACTATGCAAAAAATCATGTCGAACCCGTGAAAAACAAAAACAAAGAATGCCACGGGAACCATACCGGGATAAAAAGTCGTCTGTGTGCTATTCCAGTATATAATATACCTCTGTGCCAAATTTCATCCAGATCCGTTGAGCGTGAACTGGCGTGATTGAGTAACAAACATACATACATCCATACAAACTTTAGCGTTTATAATATTAGTGGAATAATACGATATAGTTAGACAGTGTTGGCGACAAAGGTACTTACCTAATGATTTTCCAAGTATCAACAAAGTATCAAGGAGAAATTCCCAAAACTATGTAAGCATGTAACATTAAAGGGGTCCCTAATATATATTTAATGTTCGTCATACTGGCATTAGTTAAACTACAAGAAGACCCGGCTTTGAGCTCTATTTGGAACCGTTTAAATACAATTTATCAGAGAAAAATAAACAAAAACTATACATAAAATTATATTTAAAACTAGCTTTGCGATGCCGCGGAACCCATATTAACTTTCATCTCATATTATAGTCTTAAATTCATACAAAAACATTTTTCCCGAATAATCTAATTATCCTGGAAACTTTTCAATTTTTTACGATTATTTAAAAAAATCCAAATCAGTCCAGCCGTTCTCAAGTGATGCGCTTACCAACGAACAGCATTTAATTCTTATTTATATAGATGAAATCTTTTCACTTCTTGCTCAAATATAAAAAAAATGTATTTTAAAATTCATCTATTTAATATTTATGTCTATCAAAATAAGACACCTGCCTGTGAAATGTATGCTGGGCTGATGGAAAGATGTGTCTAACCAATGTGTAGCTTTCAGAGCTGAACATCAAGTCTAAGCTACGGTTCTCCACTGTGTGCATGAGACGAGTTCCACAGTATTTCGGACATATTGCACGAAGAGAGGGCAAGAACCTGGAAAACCTTGTGGTGATGGGCAGGGTGGAAGGAAAGATACCTCGAGGAGAAAGTCTCTAACGATGTTCCGATCAAGTGACCGAAAAGCTGGACACCTCTATTACCACAGCCCTTCATCAGACAGAGGACCGCAGCCGATGGAGAAAGATAAATGAAGCTGATGAGTCGGAGTCACGATGTCACGATCCTCAGTAATGAGAGACCGACTGTGGAGGAGGATGGAAAGATGGTGTGATTGTGAATATGCATTTGGTGCCCTTTTGTGCCACTTATCATTACCAGTAGTATTATAGATTCTCAAAATTAATGTATGGTACCTACTGGTTTTAATGAGCCCATTATGCCACATTTTATTTGTAGAAATGGAACTTAAAAACTATACTATAATATATATCAGACAAAGCCGGGCCAGAAACCTAGTTATTAAATATGCGTCCACTTTGGTCAACACATACAGGCTGGCGCAACTTAGAACAAAGAATTAGAGCTAGGAAATATGATCCAATACTAATGGCGTCGTATCGCCACCTCTTTCACGCCATATACAGATGACAGAGATAGCAAATATTTCTATACCAATCCACAGTACGATGTTGTTAGGTTGGCAGTACCTTTCAGCCCTAAGATTGTTTGATTTTAATGTATGGCAATCCCGACTCTTATTAAAGAACATAGATACAGACAAACAAGTTAATTTAACTACATACTATAAGACAAGCTCAAAACGATCCCTTCACATAATGGCAGCTAGAGATATCAAGACAATGTCGGATATAACATAATATTGTATAGTTTCGGGAGCAAATTAGGACCAAATAGTTTCCTTCAGCCACTATTATCTCGAGTCAGTCTGTGAAACGGGAGAGCAACTAACAATAGCTAATTAATTTATTGTTTACACTAACCTCAAACGTGGCGCGCTAGGTATTTTCGTACATGTCTTTCATGTAAATAAAATAAACACAATATATAAAACACAGTCCCCCGCCGCGTCTGTCTGTCTGTGCCCTTATCACTATAAGATAGGTTCATTCACGAGAAAGGTTTATGTTTAGAAGCTGAGCATTGACAGTGTTTTCATGGCAAAAGTCCTCGGTATCATAAAAAAAAATTGCCGGCCCCAGGGTGTTCAGCGGAAGACAAAATCTTCCTCACTCAGCCGAAGATTATTTGAGGCTATACCTAACGAGTGGTTGGCTCTGTTGAGGTATGTAGATGGAAAAGCCTCTTTGTACGGTTTGGGGCAAAACCCCATTGGTACATGGTCGGATGTGGGGATCGAACCACCGACCGTATACGAATCGGGAATCAAACTAGAAACTCCAAGTTATTGTAATCCGAAAGTTTGGACGTGTAGGTATACTGCAAGCCTGTTGCTGCCTTTAATGGACCACTTCTTTCTTGAATATTATGTTTTATATATACGAGGCCCAGCGTACAAGACAAGACGTCTGTTTTAACCAATTATATGATTTTAGTGTATTATGCCGTCTTCATTCCTGAAAACGGAGCGGAGGAGGTATTTTGGATTATATTATAGACTCTAGAAGGTTTGTTTCCACATGGATAGAGCCTATAGAGTAAAGGCAAATCTATACTAATAATAAAGTTGAAGAGTTTGTTTGTTTGAAACTACCTGTCGGATTTGAAAAGTCATTTTTGCATTTGATTGCCCAATTCTTGAAGAATGTTATTAGGCTATATAACATCACGCCACATCCCAAAGGGGCGGCACAGTAACGCGGGTGCCACCGGAAGGCATAGTTGGTATAATATGAAATTTAATATGATTTTGTTAATAGTTACTGCTCCGTCCTTTTGGGTCGTGGGTATATAGCCTAGAACCTTCCTCAACAATTGGGAACCTTCAAAATGCAAAACTCTTTTTTTAAATCAGACTGGTTGTTTCTTGAGATTAGCGCGTTCAAACACCGGTGAAAAGGATTATTCCCTCACAATTTATTACATTGACTATTTGATGATATTATTATTAATATTAATTTGTAATTATTAATACAAACCATGTTTATTACTTTGACTGTGACTTAGCCATGTGAACAAAATTTGTATTTTATTTTCTTTACACTCAAAATATTTCTTTATATTTCGGCGAAACTGTGGGCAAAAGTTTCCTATTAAAATTTGATGCTACAATTTGTAATAAGTATGTAACATGCAGACAAACTCCAATTTAGTCGTAAGTTTACTTGAAATAGCTTGTTCGAAACTTTAATGGAAATTGATTGTAGTGTAAACGCAGCCTAATGATCAATTAAGGCCTAATGTGTCACTTAAACTTTATGTGAAATACTTTAGCTAATTTTATTTATATAATTTGCAGCTTCTATGTCCGTAAACACAACATTGTATCATATAACTAATATTATGTACTAGTTGTTGCCCGCGACTTCGTTCGCGTAGTATCCCGGGTATGTACCAATGGGTTTTTTTTTATTAAAAACGTATGTAATCCGACAAACCTCATTTAGAGGCTTTTCCATCTAAATATACCTCAACAGAACTAGCCACTCGTTAGGTATGGCCTCACAAATATCATCGGTTTAACGAGTGGGTACACTGGAACCGTTACACGGTTTCAGGACCTGTAAGGTAACCCGTGGAAAAAGAAGACAAAATTATATAATATGACCAATGACGACGTGGTTTCTAACTAAACTTGAAAATTTAATATCTTTTGATTCTGTTGGTAGATTTTAAAGAAATAAACACTAAAACTTACTCAGAATAAAGCTTCATATTTAAAATGTTTTTTACGTTCTATTACTTATTTCTCTCGTCTTCCAGTACTTTTTTGCAAAATAAACTTTAATATACAGACACGGAAAGTCTACGATTTTATTATACGTATAGAATATTAAAGAAGTGACGCATCTAGGTCCATTAAGTGCAGCAACAGGCTTGCCACCTGTTCTGTTCAATATGGGCAACTGGTAAAAAGTATACGTATAGTATATAGATGTGAAAGTGTGAATGTAAATCCTTCGGGATAAATACAACATTTTAAAAATGTCTACCTGCAAAGCCGGGGCGGAAAGCGGCGGGGGATAAATAAATAAAATAGAAGTCTATGTCTATAATTTCAAAATTACTACCAATGTCAGTACAATATAATTTATGAGAAAAAAAGAGCAACAAGATCCTTAAAAAAGGTCAAATACGTAGTACAAAAAATACACGTGCATGTATGAATATTTTTTTTTATAGAGAAGACGACATGTGACCTTGCCACCGCCTGATTATTAAGCATCTAGGTGGCTGGTCCATGAATGCGCGCGACTGGCAGATCATAATACAGATGTGGATGAAGCAAGAGAAGTATGCAAAGATCGAGAGAAGTGGCGCTCCATAATCTCTGATTACCCCTTTAGGAAACAGGCGTGAAGGTATGTATATATAATCTAGGTACACGATACTGAAAAATAGGTTGGTTTAAGAAATGTGTCAGTCTTGTACATCCGCACTGCGTTCTCATGGTTTATGCTGCCTAATCCGAGATATGACAAAACCGTGTAGAATGAAATGATCTACAAAATATAGTAATCCGTTTTCATAACTATTTTTCGTAGCCCGCTACGAAATAATATTTAGTTTACTTCAAATCAAATCAAATAATTTATTTGTCTGTTTTAGAATACTGAACCCATTCTTGGGTATAAAAATATTTAGGTATGACACAGAAGACAGGACAGGGTAATTTAGTATATAATATTTTCATGAAATAGGTACATATTTTTCGCTATATGATTAAGTACCTACATTTTTACAGAGAAAAATAACAAGATCTTACAACAATGGAAACGGAAATGTTAATTAATAATAATAATAATTGATTTTATTGAAATCACAGGAAATTATCAGAGTTGGTCTTTCATACCAAAGTTCGGCACCTCAATAGAAACCTCTAAAGATGAATAACCAAGTCTTGACAATATCGACACAATGTACATAGTTGTGGAAATCAGAGCAAAGTCAATTAAGCAATCCCTAATTGTTAAGGGTGTGATTGGACAGGACGTTCCGAACAACTGGCTACACTCTAACGACTTTAGTTGCAACTAAGGGGTTACAACTATGTCTTCATAGCGTATTCTTGTAGTACACTCTGTCTACCCCGAATATATAATATACGAGATGTGAAAGTACCAAATCTCACAATTGTCAGCTTTGAGTGATTGTCAGCCATATTTTGACCAATCGTAAAATTAAAATATAAGTTCACGCCTTAGTTCCTTTGGGGTTGGTGTAGGTGGATCGAAAGTCGCTACGATTCTGGCATACTTTATTCGTCTCATACGTATTCAGGAGTGTGTATGTTTGTTTGACCTTCTTTTACATTTTAATGTCACATTTAAAAAAATCCATGGGTGAAAAGTTTAATATATAATATAATAAGTTTTTCATGGCATGCTTGTTGAATTCGAGTGCTTTTTCAGGATTCCTTACCCAAAGGGTGCTAACGGAAACCGTATTCCTAAGGCTCCGCTGTATGTCCGTCTGTCACAGGGCTGTATCGCTTTTGAACTGTAATAGGTATAGACACTTAAAATTTTCACAGACTATGTATTGACTGACGTCTACAGTAGCCCACGAACTGGTCCGGTATCTCACAATTTTTTATCTAGATCACATGCAATTCACTCACCTACACAAGATCAATTAAACAAAGGATTTGTGTGTGTGTGTGTGTGACAGATCGTTCCGGTCACGAAATCAGCCACAAATACAACTATTTGAAAACGGATTTTGGGCCGCGCGTACAAGAATTGGACGAGTCTGTGGTCTATTTTGGTGGACTGTCCGGCGACCTAATTGGACGAATCTATAATGCATACTCTCAAGTAAATCCACAAATAATAAAAACCGGCCAAGTGTGAGTCGAACTAGCGCAATTTTTTACTAAACTATTTTAAAACAAATGTAGTATTAAATATTGTACGATGATACGGATCCTTTCGTGTGCGAGTCTGACTCGCACTTGACCGGTTTGTTTTACTTTTTTTTTTCAAAATGGATAGTTGAACATTATTTATATGAACAATTTAATAATGAAAATCATCCATTTCTCGAACTAATTTAGATGCTGCATCTGTTATTATTATAATCATTATATTATTACTTATTTCATTTTTAAGATGTTTTTAATCAACTTCATGTAATTCGTTAATATACTGTGAAATAAAAAAATCACTAATACTAGTTATTTTCTTAAAAAATAACCTAATCCCAAAAAATAGACCAAACAAAAACTCATATACTTACTCTAGTTAAAGTTCCAATATCGCGTATTCTTTTTCCTCATATTGGTTCATTAGGCTCTTTGATAAAATACCGTTATTGGGTTTCCTGTTCTCTGAATAGCACATCATAGTATACTGCCTTTGGCGATCATTGCCTCGGAAAATGGTATCGAGTGAGCTTAGCGGTTAGCGGAGCGGGAAATTTTAGAAGCGACAAGGTTGTAAGATAATATTATGTGGTAATACGCAACAGACGTGATACTAGATTTACAGCGCCATCTAATAAATCGGCGTCCTAACGGTACTAAAAAGTAGCTTCGCTTATGCTGGGCGTCCACATTACGACACACTCATTATACAGAACTAGATGACCCATGCGAATAACTAGCACCTAGGGAATGCAATACCGGGATACCGGGATCCTGTCATGTTGCGGGTCTAATCTAGGTCGAAAAATTTGCGGGATCCCGCTGGACTGGCGGGATTACAGAAAAGCGTGGTCCATACGTGTTTCTCTAAGGTGCGGGGCGCCGAGCCCTAGGGGAACGGTGTGAAGGCGCGGGGCAAAGAATCCCCACCCGCGCCCCTTGTTTGATTACTTATATTATTGTAATTATGACGCAATGCAATGATTTATTCATTGAATATTGATTGTCATAGAATCTATAGATAAATCAAAATCAAACTGAACTTTATAAGAAATACTATTATTTTTGGAACCATCGGGCCGGGTACCCTGCAAACACCTACGTCACACCTGCGACCTTTTCTAAGAATTTTATTTTTATATTTTTTATATTAATAAACCATTTAAAATGTACCAAAAAGCTTATTTAATTTGGGTTAAAATTAAAACCATAAAAACGAGTCATTATTACGATTATTTACGATTGATTTCAGAGGTTTAAGTCGACCCTGCAGGATCCCGCAAAAACCTGGATTGAAATTATTTTGCGGGATTGCATTCCCTACTCGCACCGTTTTATTGTTGTCATAGTTCGAGAGTGGAGGAGAACTGCCGAGGTTAGGTAGAAGTGACCCAATGCTGAGAAGTGGACGGACACAGGCTGACGAAGAAGAAGAAGAAGAAGTAGAAGAAGTTCAACTGATCTCCAATACAAGGCGTCTTTTACAAAAAAATAAATAAATAAATAAGTCAAATTTTGAAAGAAACGTTTAATTTTGATTTGTTTGTTTGTTTTTCGTCATTAGACGGAAGAATAATGTTCAATATGGCGTATCAAACATTAACTTTGATACAGTATTAAGAGATATATTCGATACCGATGAGAAATAATATATAGAGATAATTTGACTTAATCATATTTAGGAGCTCAGTATTAACAGTATAAGTGAATCGAATCGGGAATAAAGTTAGCCGCAGCGAGTTTTCATTGTGTATGCTGTCTAATCCGTTAGAGATATAACAAAATGGTGTAGGTAAGAATTGTGTAGAATAAAATAATCTATAAAAAAGTTTGCAGTAGCATATATCTATTTCTAATAGATAAGTAGTAAGAAGCGTATTTGTGTGGGTATTACAATTTTTATAATCCGATTTCGTACCCGTGCAAAGCCGGGGACTGGGTCACTAGTTAAATAATAAAAGCATAACATATTCATAAATTATAACAATTTCACTACGCGTTCTTTATTGTCAAAAAGCTAATTAATCGCTCTAAGATCTCCCTTTATACAACAAGCCACAGCGTTAAATTCTACCACAGTATCTATTGTTTCGTTTTTGTGAGGAAGAAGAAATAAATTTATTCTTATTTTCCTGTGTTGTATTTAGTTCTTTTGTTGGTCGAGGGTTCTGCTGCCACCATTGGTTTTGTTTCTATTGGGTAACTTTTATTTAACTGATTTGCACAATTTGATTAGATTGAACTTCGAAAATGTATGCTTAGTTAATGACAGGTAGGTCAATTTGAGGACGGTGAACACATGTACTAAGAAGCCTTCCAATCTCAAAAATCTATGGAGCTGGTTACTTATAAGATAGTCTCAATAAAATATTGTGTCCTCAATTTTTTTTTAAATTTAAACTTTTACATTTTAAAATGCTGCTGGCCTCAACCCCAAAAAACTGGCCACTTAATAAATAACATCAGCTAAAAGAGGAAGAATTAGGCCGGTTACACAGTTCCGGGAGTCGTAAGGCAACTCGTGATGTTATAAAAGAATAAAGGGTGTATCTGTGGCCGAGTTGGTAAATCGTACCTTGTTGGAACCCCACAGTAGTTTTTTAATGAAAAATATATACATACTCCGACGTAATAAAAAACAATTAAATATACCTACTATGCTAAATATACAAATAAACCTATAAATAAAAATGTTGATTAAGATCGCTGCCTTCTGGGAGAGTCTCCATAAGGCTGGCTGCGTTGCCACGTTGGATAGCAATGCTTATCCTTTGGGCTAAATATGAGCCAGCTCTTTGGTCGTGGGACACCTCTACCAATCATTTGGCTATTTCTTTGTAGAGGTGTCGTGCGTTGGGTCCCCACGGACCTAGTGTTTCCACCCCAAACGCAACAAATATGTATTCTTCGGGAAGAGATGCGTATTTGCGACGTTTGGCAGCTTCAGCTTTGCAAGCGGCAGCCCCAGCCTCAATAGATGTGCATGGAAGGTGAGACGGAGCGAGGGTGTCCACACATGTTGCGTCCCATACTAACGGTCGCCCCCTCTTCCAAGGCGCAAGAGTCATTCCATCGGGCCTTTTGCCATCATCCCGTGCCAGCCCTTTAGGTTCCAAAATAGCTGGCGCATTAATGCTGACGAGGGCCCGACGAATGATGTCATTAAGGCTGGCGTGTCTTGCAATGCGTCCTGAACTACAGATACACGAAAGACCGTGGTGGCCCAGCTCATACACCTCCACTCCACAGTGGCAGCGATGACACACAATTAATTTAGCCCCCAGGCGTAGTCCTAAAGCGATTCTCATTGTGTTCCGCTGTGATGTGAGACTTGTTTCTTAAAATACCTCAATAATTACTTTTATTACATAAAATCTAGAATTTCAAAGTATCAGGGTCATTAGATCATTAGATTTTAATTGATCGGACTATCTATTAGTATATTACAGGGGTTCCCAATCGTGTTTATACTGCGACTCCCTTTACAAGCTGTAATTGTATTGTCACAAAATTTCTAAGAAAATATACCTTTTCTCCAAATATTATAGAATGTTAATTATTATTATTTATTAGAAATAAAGAAATATGAGCTTGCTTTTAAAAACATTTTCGTTTTACAGCTTGGGAAAATACAGTTTTTACAGTAGGAGGTACCTAAGTCAGGTATTTCGGCTTACAATAACTAAAATCAGGTGGACTCCGTCACTTTCCTGGGAATAACTGTTGACAGATTCTGCAATTGGGAGAGTCATATAAATAACTTATGCAATAAGATGGATAGATTTTATTACGCTATGAGACGTATCAGGGATATAACATCACTGGAGGCCGGACTCTCGGCTTACCATGGTTATGTGTCCTCGATACTGAGATACGGAATAGTCTTATGGGGAAACTCGGTTGAGATGAATAGAGTGTTTGTTGCGCAAAAAAGGTGTATGCAAGCGCTGTCGGGCATCGGCACTAGAGATAGTTGTAAGCCAGTATTCAAGCAGCTAAATATATTGCCTTTGCCTTGCCAGTATATAAGCGAAATGGCTAACTTTGTTCACAAACATCCAGGTTTATTTAAAACAAATGCGGATATGCAATGTAGGGGAAGACGGTATAGGGACAGGTTATATGTACCACCACAGAGACTGTCTTTGTACTCAAAAAATTGCTACTGCATGGCAATCAAAATATATAACCATATTCCAGAACACATAAATAAACTTCCCACACAGGTATTCAAAAGGACACTTAAAAAGATACTACTGGAAAAAATGTTTTATTCAGTAAATTAATTCCTGACTGATAATGCGCTTTAAGTGCTACATTGTATTATCTTCTGTATATTTATTGTGTTATATGTTATTTGTAGATATTTTTTTTTGTATAAGATTGACATTAATTGTTTTTATTGTTTAGCTATTTAAATTTCATTACAATATAATTTAAATTTAATTATTATTTTATCTGGTTCCAATATTTTGTAATTGTTTTACTTTTATTCTGCTTAATTTAATAATTGTATATTTAATGATATTTGTACACCGAAATTCGGTAGAATAGGCTAGAGAAAGAACTTTAACAGCAGTATTGTGTGTTATGTGCCATATTCTTACAAATAAAGAGTTCTTATTATTATGTAACTCTAAATTCACGCGCATAATACCCGGTCCTTTATAAAGCTTGCATGGGGACATAGGTCCAACACGTAGAGGCTCTTTTAGAGTGTTTAATCTAAAGTGTTGTGACTAGCACCTATCTCTGAATGCATCAAATACAATGCGCTCACAGACAGGCCCCGTCAGGTGCCTGGACTATTGCTGAGATAAAATTAAATTAAATTCGGGCTATTGTTTTGAGATGTTAAATGGATTGGTTTATCAAGTTTATTGGTTGAGACTACGGTCACCTGCAGATCATTTATATCATTCATCTCATGAAACGTAAAATTGGCAGGTGGTGACTCGCCGTTTACTAAATGGGCCTCCTAAAGCAACCACCATTTTTAAGCATTTCTGCCGGCAGTAATACAGGCAACATTGGTGTAAGCGGCTGGGGGTGTCGAGAGGTGTGACATCGGTTTCACATATAGCTTCCCCGTTATTACGCCTATAGACACGTCCACCCCCGAGCATAATACATAATATTATACTCTAAGGACTCCACCCTGGGACAACCAATTAAAGCAAGCCAGGGTCGAGAGTCTCAGGTCTGACAGTGGGGACGCCTGCCTTTACCTACTCTCTGGAGCACTCGGGTTCGGCGGTGTCGTTACTCACCCACGGTTTGCCACAAGCCGCCCTGCGCCCTTATTTTTATTATATATTATTATTATTCTCTTTATTTCAATTATTTTTTTAAATTACATATTTAGGTATAAAAAAACAAAAATACATAAAAATATAAAAAAGGATTTATCCCCCCGGAAGCGAGGTTAATACCCAAACTACCGGTGGTTAGGGCTGCAGAGAGAGGAACTTCCTCACAATACGGGCCGTGCTGAGGAGTACTGCCTTCTGGATCTGATACTTGACCCAACTGCCAATTTCAAGGCTCCTAAGGTGACGGTCAAAACTCTTAGCAAATTATTATTATTATTATTATAAATTCAGTAATAAAAACGGTCCTTGGAAATAAATATAAAACTTGGAAACAAAAACATCCTTTAATTTAAAACAATGAAAAAGATTGTTTCTTTTTACTCATTTGTTTCCATTATAGAGAAGAAAAATTTGTGAGTAAAAGTTTAATTTTATATTAGGTGTTCTTGAGCAAAAGTTCGGTTTCCATTTTCAATTAGAAAATTCCAGAATGACTTCTCAACAAAGTTTTTGAGGAGATTACAAATTGCGGGAGAAATAGCACTGAAAATATTTCAACGTAATAACCAGGTATTTTGTTGAATTGTTCTGAAACATAATTGATAGTTTATAAAAAAATTAAAAAACACGCTTTTGTCAGTAACGCACATTTACCCAAACCAAATGAGCCCAAATTTTATGCGGTTACGTCTTTTCATTCCTGTGGCAACCTTCCGGCTCCATCATCAGGACCCTGGGCATCATCTAGGGCCAGAGTACTTGTGAAGACAAATCAAACGAGCCTAAACTCGATGGGATTACGTCGTTTCGAGTAACTCATCATCATCATCATCATCATCATCATCAACCTTTTTTTAAGATCCACTGCTGGATCATTGGTCTCCCTCTAGCGCACCATTTTAGTGGTGCTCATTGAGAGGAATTGCCATAGTCACCACGCTTGGCAGGTGGGTTGGTGACTGGACGCCGACTTTACGTGCCCTCCGATTTTGGCAGCGAGTAGGATTCGAAGTACCTTATAACCTAACCAACTATGATCGCTCTATTTAGGCAGACCGACAGATATTAAGAAAATTCTATTTTTAATCGTGTAGTTTAAAAATCGTTTAGTGTTGTTACAGAAAATCCGACATGTGACATCACTGCCGCCCGATGTAAGACAAAAAATAAGTCAAAATCGCATTAAGGAATGTAAAAGACCACAGATTGACACTGTCTAAGATTAAATATCTGAAACTCCGTTAAACTCTGTACCCAACTTACGTCCACTCCAACAAGTGTCGAGGCTTAACAAGAAAACTTTTACGCGCTGCCTCGATGATCCTTTCAGGAGTTATAACATAAAATTGTCATACTAATATTATAAGGATGGAAGTTTTATGCGTCTGTTTTTAAGAATCATAAAATCCGACTGACAAGTATATTTTTTAAGATTGTGTGTTTTACCAAATACTATATAAACTCTTACGAGGTAAAAACTCTAGCGCACGGTTAGAAAGGACCAACAAACGCACCTTTGCATGAAAATGTCGAAAAAAAACTGAAGTGTCTATCTGTGATTTCAAACTTACTTTGGTATAGCAATATATGATATTAGCGACCGCCCGCGGCTCCGCCCGCGTAGAATCTATTGTGCACAGGTTTGGGATAAGTTCATATTGTGTAAATCGGCCTTAAATCTCGAAAACAACCAAAGTCACTTTTTCAAACGACAGCACTGGCATAGACAATGAATTCGCTCTCTTCTATCTATCTATCTATCTATCTATCTATCATCACGCCTTTCATCCCAAGAGGGGTAGGCAGAGACAATCGAATGCCATTTGTTACGATCCTGACATATCTCTTTTGCTTCTTTTATATTCATCTTACCTTTCATACATGCTCGGCGATTGTGTGTACTTTTAATATTTCCTTCGATCAACATATTTTTTATATGTTCAATAAAAGTACATCTAGGTCGTCCTCTGCTAGCATTTCCTTTCACTTCAGCCATATAAACCTTTTTAGTCAATCTTTCATCCTTCATTCTTTCAACGTGTCCAAACCAGCGTAAACTACTTTTCTTCATTTTTGTCACAACATCATCTTTTACTCCGCATTCTTCTCTAATGACATCGTTCCGGATGCGGTCAATACGCTTTATATCACTTTTGGCTCGAAATTCAAACTTGCGATTTTATTTTGCTTACTATACAAAAATTACACACCCAATATCATATTTTCTTAAGTTTTTCGCGATTCCCGGGATCAAGGAATCGAGTTACGTACAAATTCCTAAGAAGGAGTACGCCGTTTGGGGGAAACGTGTCAAGAAAGTTTTGTAGAGCGCCATCCCGCTCTTTCTCGTTTTTTGATTTTATTATATAGATTTTACGATATATAAAAAAGGTAAATTTGTTGACATCTGTCTGTATGCCCGTGGGAGACTCGGTTGAGTGAACTTATGTTCATAATTTTCTCTTTAGTTTATTTATTTCAATTTACATACTGTAATGAATTCATGCGAAGTCAGAGGTCTATCGCTAGTCTATACAAATATTATAAAGGTAGGGGTAGGGGTAGGGGTAGGGGTAGGTATAGGGTATATTTTATTTTGTTCACAAATATCCACGGGGGAAGCCGGGGCGGAATGCTAGTTAACTTATAAAATGATAAGACCAAGTCATCTCACGGTTGACTCTCTACCTTTCCGCGATTAATTTGCATTCTACTGACAAACATTTGAGAAGTTCAAAAATTTCCTTTTGATGAGAAATGTCCGCTTCCCCTTTCCTCTCGTTTGGATATTCAAATAACTTGTTTATTTTATTCTTTGTTAAGGGCGGTTGTATTAATATTTTAATTTTCTCTAACTTTCATTTAAGTTAAAAAGTTTTTGAAGTGAAAACTTCTTTAGGCGCGTTGAGCGATTTTTGGTAGGGGGAAAATGTTATGGATTGGCGACATGTTTTCGTAACAAGACCGACCCGAGAATATCCAGACAGGAATTCGTGTACTGCCTTCCACGTATGCCTTAGTCGGTCATTTTTGGGCGCATCTCTGGCCAGCAATTCTCGGTCAGAACCGACATTTTTTTTTAATTGAAAACTTCTCATGGCGTTATTATACGTAATATACCTACTTATAATTAAAAACCACTGTTATTCTTAGTTTTAAGTTTTCGCTCCTGTCGGCAGTCATAGGACTGCCTATGCCTTTTTTATTATTCTTGCCCTTTGAGGTTGGTAAACTTGCAGATGCCAAGTGAATGCAGATAATATAATAATTTTTAAGTCGAGTCTTGCTGACGATCTTGCTGAATTAATTATTAATTTGGTTAATCAGGATTAACACATTGGGTAATGCAAATATTACTCAAGTAAATCAGATTTACTGAAAAGCAATTTAAGCAATCCTATCAAATATTATAAATCCGAAAGTGCACAAATCATAAATTCTCCTTGACCGGCTACTCTAAAAGCAAAAATATGACAATGTAAATATAGTAATGGATTTATTCCATTTCCGTACTGAATATGACAAGGAAAATTATAAAATCCCTTATTTTCAGGGTTCATTTAAATCCTAACTTAATATAAGTATGTTTGTGTGTATGTATTTCACGTCAGAACGAATCGGCGTTTTTTTTTGCACAGAATACTAGTTGGTGAGCCGGAGTGACAAATTTTTGTACCAGAAATACATCAGGATAAATTATTATTGTGTATGAAAAGTATGATGAATATAAAAGAAACGAAAGAAGAGGTATGTCAGGACAGACCGTCTTGGGATAAATGGCGTGATGATGTCAGAAAATGTCTATCAAAAATAAAAACGAGTGGAAAACAATCGCTGACCCTATCAGAAAAATATTTATAATCTGTCCCCGCAGAAATACAAAATTTCATTATAGGACGAGCGTGTACCGAAATCCCTTTTATTTCACCGCGAAAAATAGCGACGCAAAGATAAGCTGAGAAAAGCAAAACAATTCCAGATACGAGTGAGATAATACCACTTTTCGTCGTTGAGATTTCCAGTTTCACGTACAGTAGAATGGTCATAATCACATTTCAAATCTTAAAATAAAACTTGAGAGCGAATTTCGTCGTCTCTTGTTGTCATTTAAATAAATATTAAGTATTTCCATATATTATCAAGGAACAACCGACCATGGAAATGGAAGAAAAATTATCAAACGAAGCGGAGGGTAGAGTTTTAGTTTTCGCTATGAGGCATAAATTAGGGAGTTTTCGTGAAAAGGGACGGAAGTGTACAGATATGCAAATTCGAATTTCGAATTGGAATTTAATTCTTGAGGTTCTTTAGATGTTACGCATCATTTTATAGGGTTCCTTAACCAAATGGCGAAAACGGAGCTCTTATAATTTCGCTATTTCGAGTTCACAGAAATAACGTTCTCATTGCACAAAATAATTTAGCAGGCATATGGGTACACTCAACTAAAAAAATCGCTTAGTAATTTCAATATAATTACACACACAGGCAGACATTGCCATTTCTTTTGCTTTTCGGACTGAAAAATCTTGCCTTATTTTAGTTCATTAATCTAATTTCAGATTTTTATGAATTTTGTGAAACGTATTTTATTAAAATACTTTCTTAAAACGGGCGGTCATTTCTAGAGTTCCGTACCCAAAGGGTAACAATGGAAACCCTATTACTAAGGCTCCTCTGTCCGTCCGTCCGACCGTTCGTCCGTCTGTATTTTTTAACCTTAATAGGTAAACACTTGAAATTTTCACAGAGTGTGTATTACTATAGCCGCTATAACAACAAATAATAAAAATAAAATAAAGAAAATAATTAAGGAGGTCCCCATACAAGAAACGTTTCGTTCGGCGTTTTTTGCTCGATCTTAATAATGGCAATACATACAAACGTCAAACTAGTAATAATAAAAACTGGCCAAGTGTGAGTCGGACACGCGCTTATTTATTCCTGCGCCAAACTTCGTGTGCGAGTCCGATTCGCACTTGGCTGTTCTTTTAATACTGTAAGTTCTAGTTTCTTGATTGTGTTTTGAAAATAATAAATAATAGATTGTTCACCAAGGGAAGAAAGTGGCCAATTACCACCGACTGTGTGGTTTGAGGCCCGAGCAGGAGTTTCGAATTGCCCTTTCTGCCGAGTGATACAAAGTACTTTATACTATACCTATAAATAAAATAAAATAAATCAAAAATTAACTTTAAAAAAAGGTTTAAACAAAGCAACACGCTCGCTTTTTACTATTTAGAACAGAATCATAAGTTACAAAAAAATAACCAATTATTTAAAATAGGATATCTTCCAATTTCTTTAAATAAACAGTACGTTAGAAGTGGATTACTTTCTCCCCACTCAGCACGCAGGTAAGAAATTTATTTTCATACAACTTTACCACATGTTTATATAAAAGTAATGACGTATTTTCTGCCCCGTTTTAAAAGAAGTAAATAAGTTTTTTTCCGACCAGGTGTAATATAAATTTGGTATAAATAAAATTAAAATGTAGTTGACTGTACGTGTACATAAACATGCAAACTAATCATGGATAGTGCTTACAGCAATGTGCTCATTGTTGGCTTCTAATAACAAGAACGCTGACTGCGACCGCTGGAATTCTAATTCCAGCATCAAAATCGCTGAACAGGTCACACCTTCATAGCTGACAATCGCTGCTAAAATTGTTGGCGTAGAGGCATCAGAATTTGTATTATCTATTGAAACACGATTTGTGGATTTCCATGCAAGTTATATCATATATTCTGTAATGTATTTCTCTGCATATAATTGTCAACTGACTCGTCGAGTCACATCTGTTCTATATTTATACGCTTTTGTTGGATGAATGGTCCTTGGTCCAAAAATTAAAATAAATGCTATCCTGCTTCGGACTGCACATTTAGACGGGTGGGTGTCTGTAGTTCTTCTGAAAATTATTTTCACTTGTACTAGATAATTATGAAAGAAAGAAGATTGGTGCGTCGGTGGCCGAGTGGTTAAGACGTCTGGTATTAACTAGGCAGACCCCGGGTTCGATTCCGGACAATGGGTTTTTTTATTAAAAACTTATGTACATAATCCGACAAACTACACTTAGAGGCTTTTCCATCTAAAATATACCTCAACAGAACTAGCCACTAGTTAGGTATAGCCTCACAAATACCATCGGCTAAACGAGGGAGACTTGGTCTTCCGTTGGGTACCTTGGATGTTAGATATGTAAATAAAACCTTTGAATGTCCTTACGGTCTCCACTTTGTTAGATATGTAAATAAAACCTTTGAATGTCCTTACGGTCTTTCCTTTATTATATTATTGAACCATTATAAACTAGGATAATAACTAAATAATACTTTCATGTATTATTTTCCATGTTTTCTTTTTCTGACTGACATCTATTTTTCTAAACTCCAATCAGACGTCAAAATAGATTTTTTTAAATATAAATTAATATGGCCAATTGTAACACTGGATCCGTAACACGGTTTCGGGAGCTGTAAGATAACCCGTGAAGAGAAAGAGAAAAAAAACTGGAAAGAAGAGGTCATAAGAGACTTTCGAAAAGTGTATATAACAAATGTGAATAGAAGAGTTAATCGAGGGTGCCCTAGACGAAAAAACACAGATCAATTCAGTGATATTTAGAAAAAGAAAAAGGAAAATGTAACCGAAATCGAAGAGCATGTATGAAAAGTATAGATTTGAATGAGGTGTGGCAATTAAGACGAGAGCGTTTTACTATAATATGTATCTATACTATGTAAGAAACTTTTCCCTAAAATATTTCTAGATCCAGATTCTTGATCACTTTCTAACTAACTAACTTTCCGCCTCGGCTTCGGTCTTGCAATATTTTAAATGAGACATAGGAATGTATCCTGAAGGATTTCTGGGATAAAACCTAGCTGATTTCACGTCGTTCTGCAGTATTTCGGAGATATTACGGAGGGCAACAACCTGGACGGACAAGCTTGTGGTGATGGGCAGGGTGGAGGGAAAGAGACCTCGAGAACGAAGCCCTAAACCTTTATTACCACAGCTATTCATCCGATGGAGGAAGCTAATTGAGGAGAAGCTGATGAGTCGGAGTCACAATCCTCAGTAATGAGGTACAGACTGTAGAGGTGAGTTAATTTTGTTTAGAACTGAGGTGAATGAACATATTACTTATTTCTAGTTAATCTATCGATCATAGCTTTGAACAATATCTAGCCACATAATGTTCTAGACAGAGAATGTAAACTTCTAATCGTCAACTCGCATATTTCGTCACAACAAAGTCTAACAAACTTGGCTTGCGAGCTTAGAGCTATAATTAAATATGGATAACACAACTTAATAAAGATAGAATAAGGATTTAGTAAAGGTGACTGTTTTCTACTTCCTGTAGATCTCAAAATACCTCAAAATGTGTTCAGCTAAATCTTACCTGTGTGGGCATACAGATTATTATATACTATTTAATACTATAGAGAATGTCATATTTCAGTCCTATTTTTGTTACTAAAAAATTCGTGAACAGGATAATAATATTTATCTTAAAGTATTCTCTTCAGTTTAATTTTAAATAAATTATTAGGTAAGTCTTGTGTAATGATGGAGCTAGACCAAATATACTCTTACGTAGGAGAGCGGTAAGAGGGGCCATAGACGGGCTCCCCCTTTCGCCAATGTTTTGCTTGTGTCGCGAGCAGAGCTCTAGAAAAATAGGGAAAGGCGATCTAGGACGTCAAACTTGCGGGAACATTTAATTAATTTTAATCATTAATAAAACAACAGAAAAATATAGTGCTAGAGGGGTTAGTACTAGGCGTCTACAATTTTACAGTTTTTGTAAAAAAATATTTTTCTACTCATTCTTTCCTTAAATCTTTTTCATACTATTGCGAATTTTTTTTAATGCCAAATCGGTCTAGCCGTTCTCAAATGACGCGCTTACCAAATAACTGCATTAAATTTTGATTTATACAGATATGTAATTACAATCATGTCATTACAGTCAAGGCTTATTAATTTATGAAAAACGGGATATCCACACAATAATTTTAGTATTTTCAGAGCTCCATGATCTTCACAAAGGAACGTGTAGTGCCTATACAACGAACAAGGCTCATACACTGAATAGTTCAGAAATTATCGCGCGCCGCAGCCTTGTCGACTGTGATATATACTTGCTCGCCTATACCTTCAGAGATAATATTGTTAAAATACCACTATAAAGTTTCTTGTGTGAACATTTTCCTTTGGGTATTTTGGTATTGATATTTTCTTGCATAATCAACAAGCTTTTGACATTTTTAGGATTGGTAGGTACTTATTTTATTAAAATTTATTCTGCCATGCCTTGTGGCATGCGTCTATTGTATGCGCTAACGTGTGGGGTGGTAGGGATTGACATACCCGACAGTGCTAACACTTCACTCCCGGTACCATGATACAGGTATGCACATAAGTTTATAAAATTATATAATTACTTAGTGTAACAATTAACATCAGTGTATCTGCACTTCAATATCAAATGCAACATACAGAGGTATAAGCCCTAAGACTGTGGAGAACATCTATCTATTATCACACCTTTTTATCCAATATGGGGAAGACAGACAATCGAATGACATTTGCTACGATCCTGACATACCTTTTTAGGTACATTCATCACACTACTTATACATACAGGTGTGACGATAATATAGATGTGAAAAAAAATTCTAAATGTGCCACAGAGTAGCCTAGGTTTGCGAGGACGGTTTATGTGAGTTTGAATTTTTTATTTTGGCTTAATTTAATGGATTTAATTTTATTCTTTTACCTTTTTTAACTGACTATGTATAAACAAATTGTACAATTTACAATTCCTTAACCTTTTATAACAAATATGTGACACGTGGCTTGTACGTGACATTTTCTGAATGTACCGAATATAATTATATAAGTATACACACAAATATTATATGAGACCGATCACTGAGGACTCAAAAGTCGGATTTGTAAATCGGCGGAGTTACAAATATTAATAAAACTGGAATAATGTTTAAAATCGGTCCAGTTGGAGCTTACTTCTTGCAATGTAATAAAGATTAGATGTGCTTTAATTAAACTCCGTTACTCGATATCAACTTTTAGAAAAAAATATTAGGTCATTCCAATTTACACTTTTGAAAGCAATTATACTATGGGGATTTGGCCTTGGAGCCAACACTACAACAATAATATTACAAATTAGAGTATAAACAAGAAATGCTAACAAAAGAAACAAATTGACACTGTCTATACTAATATTATAAAGAGGTAAAATTCGTTTTTCTTGTATTTTTGTTTGTAACTCAAAAACTACTAAACCGATTCTAAAAATGATTTCACTAATAGAAAGATACGATATCACTGAGTGACATAGGCTATATTTTATATTGTTCGAATATATCCACGGGCGGAACCGGGGGCAGAAATTCTAGTGTATAATATTAAGATAAATTTAATTGACAACAGTTTCAATAAAATCAGTTTGTCATCAAAATCTCTCAAACCGATCTCTACCGAGTGATATTGATGACATTAACTGGAGCCCTGTTTTCAATGTTCAATTTGATACGGAGGATAATCTGCGATAAAATCCCCTGAACCGCCTCACAGAGGACCTCGGAAACGACTGACGATTTAACTGCCTGGATATCCGGGAATTGTATGAAAGTTTTGTATAAATTGTTGTTAATTGGATAATAATTTATTTTACACGATTTTACAAACGCACGGACGGTACTGTTAAACCTCGCGGCGTGACCAGAGACAGTATTAATTGTGTCCATGTTCAGCTAGTGGCAAATTTCAATCAGAACAGGTGGCAAGTTTGTCGTTGCACTGTGTCTAGTCCTGAATAAGTATCTACTGTTTTCAGAATATTTTTTAAACAAACCTTTTTTAATTTCATATATGCATTCATACTTTCTAAACTTCAGTCATAACTCATATGTAACAAACATCAAAAAAAATGTCATAGCTCGTATTTTGTATCAGTTTTTATTATTTTAGTTGAAGAAAAAGTTGTTTTCATCCAGTATCCAATAAAAATATTTCACAATTTTGATTTACAAATATATTTTCATACTAAAACATAGAACGGAACTGTCAAGGAAAATTGCAATATAAAAAAATAAACAGGAATAAAAAATTTACATGAGGATCAAATTTTTATTACAATAATTAATAAATATGTAGTTAGGATTTTCCTTCAAAAACCTGTTTTTGCGAAGAAACAATTTTAACACTTATTCATAGTCAGGACAAAATCTGGAAATATTATGTATATTGCCTAACTACTGAACCGATTAATTATATTTATTAGGTTGGTTCCTACATAAGTCACGTATTTTTTTTTATATTTGGGATCAACGATGTATAATTTTTTTTTAATTCAGCCAAACTTCACTTTCACATTATTTTTAAACATTGTTTTTATTTTAAGTACATTACCTACTCGCCTTTTAACTTATCTAATAATTTATACCTACGAATTTAGTATTACCTACTATCAAAAAAAATATAACAAACGTTTTCCTTGAAAAATATATGAACTAGCCTATAAATACAGTTACTTAAGACAAGTTGGCATCATCAGTAATGTTTGTTATTCCACCAAAATAAGACCACATTGTGATATCGATAAAAAAAACTAGTGTGAATACAAAACCATGGTTTTAAAAATAGTGTTGTATATAAAAATATTAGTTTGCTTTAGCTATGGTGAGTTTAATTCATGCTCATAATTTCTGTTCTCGCTTTTAGTACATATTTGTTTATTTTTGAATATTTGAGGCCTTTCTTTGTTTAATTCAAGATGCACAATATATTGAAATAAACAAAGAAATGCCTCACTTTATTTGTATTTTGTGTTTGGAGTCAAATCAAGTTAATTGGACGTATATTTTTTTCATACAGTCATATATACTTGACCTCACTGCATGAAAGACCAGCGAACAATCAAATATTATTACTCTTACCGTGGCAGTGAATTGAACCCAGACCCCCGAGCATAGTATCAGGGTCCCTACTATCAATAGATCGACTAGGCTATCGAAAATATCCTAGATTACCTAGATCATCGTTTCTCGACATGGGGGGTCGCGTATGCGTATGTGGGTACGTATGTATCGGCGTAAAGGGCGTCACGATCATTGTTATAAATACGAAAGTGTGTTTCTTTGTTTGTACTTCGTGATTTTTTTATAAATATTATTGTCAAAAATTTCCACCGGTTTGTCGGAAAGCCATTAATATAATTAGGTAACGATTAAAATGGTGAGTTATATTTAGGTGGCCGCGACACTTAGGCAGCAGCAGCCTATATTTTTTTTATTTCCTTATGGCATTATATCATCAACTAGCATTCCGCCCCCGGCTACGCCCGTGGATATTTACGAACAAAATAAAATATACCCTATAATAGCCCTACCCCTACTCCTACCCATACCCCTACCCCTACCCCTACCCCTACCCCTATCCCTATCCCTATCCCTATCCCTATCCCTATCCCTATCCCTATCCCTATCCCTATCCCTATCCCTATCCCTATCCCTATCCCTACCCCTACCCCTACCCAATCCCAACCCCTACCCGCACCCCTACCACTACCCCTACCCCTACCCCTACCCCTACCCCTACCCCTATCCCTATCCCTACCACTACCACTACGTCTAACTTTGGATATTGTTCAATGTTCATACTAAAATACTAAAATCGCGATAAAAAAAAACTTACATTTTTAAACTCGTGATATCTTTCGAATGGAATGTCCGAATTGAATATAAAGTTATATAAAGATATTGAAGCAGTCGTGCATATAAAGTAATTAATTTTGATAAGGATTAATAGCAAGGTACAAATAAAGAGCCTTTTCTAGCGGCGGCTTTTTAATTATTTTTTTAAAATAAAAGAACACTTATCGTGACCTAATTATAATGGTTAGACATATACTATAGCGACACTTTTTGTAGATATTGATATGTTCTTTAATATTGTAGAACATACTTTTGTTCTATCATCAATAGTTTCCGCAGCGCATGCGACGAAAGACGTTTTAGTGCACTTTTTTTACACCTTGGGTTACGTTACTTAAGTTTTAGTAAATAGCCTATGTCACTCAAGGTGAATGTAGCTTTCCAATGGTGAAAGAATTTTTGAAATCGGGATAGTAGTGTTTGAGTTTATTCATTACAAACATACACACAAAAATACAAAAATACAAATCTTTCCTCTTTATAATATTAGTATAGATTAGATTATGCATAAACTAATTTAAAAACTTAAAAAAAAAAAATTGAGGAAAATATTGCAGGTGTTTGGAATAACAAGGATAATAAAGATTAGGAGTGTCTAATTGTCTATGTTTAATTTTTTATTTCAAAGTCACAAAGTGGTACAGTCAGCGTGCAAAGTATTTAAAACTGTGTTTATGGTAAAATTCAAAATTTTGACATGCCTTTCGTTGGCTCGGATTTTATATTGAATATTGTATAACATTTGAAATCGCTTGTTTAGAATATCTATGAAATATGTGTAAATATCCCACAGAACTTAAAAGGCAAACTTTTCTTTTTGCTACGTGGAGATTATAATAAATTATTCACATTCGTAATTTAGTTGGATTTACTTAAATATTATAATAATATGTAATAAATAAACCTCAACTGAACTGGCCATTCGTTAGGTATAGCCTCACAAATACCATCGGCTAAAAGAGGGAGACTTGGTCTTCCGCTGGGTACCATGGAACTGATGACACGGTTTCGGGAGCTGTAGGCTTCACCCGTGGAGCTCCTATTAACTTTCAAGTTCATCATTTGGTTATATCTATGTCAGATTAGATAGCATACGCCATGAAAATGCTCTGAAAGTAACTTTTTCCCCGACTTGATTCAGTAATACTTTTAACGCTCAACTCCTAAACATGATATGTCCATGTTTAATACTCCTAAACCTTCCTCGTGGATCAACCTATTTAATTATGAAAACCGCAACTAAAATTCGTTTTTTTAAATATACTACCCATTTCTGAGCTTTAATTTTAACTTTGCAGCGTTCTCATACAGTGGTGATTACGAGCACGGGAGAGATTATGATGAATATGATCATGGCCATACAAACGTAAGTATATCCATTTTTTAAGTAAAAACTTAATTGAGCTATTTTTGGTAAGGGAAAATCTTATGGGTTCGCGTCACCGACATGCTAATGTTAATAGTATATCTGTAGCTATGAGTATGAAGTGTTGGGCTTGGCCAGCAGTGAAAGAAATATATTTCGGTCCCCATGACTGCCTATGCCTTTTCAGGTGTGAGATGTAAGATTTTTTTTATCTATCTATACCTCTATATTTCATACATGCTCAGCTATTATGTGTACTTTTAATATTTCATCGATCAATACATTTTATATATCATCAATAATAGTACACCTAGGTCGTCCGCTACCAGCATTTGCTTTAACTTCAGCCATATAAACTTCTTCATTTTAGTCACAACATCATCTTTCACTCCGCATTATTCTCTAATGACAGTATTCCGGTTGCGGATTTTTATTTTCAAGATTAATTATTTATCATTAACTTGTTTAATTTTAGCATAATGGACATTATGAATGGGGTTATGTGCATGTGCCAATATCATATAAGGTATGTTGAATCATAAAAACATAGGTTCAATTCTCCCTCCGACCATGATCGTTAAAAAAGCCATAAAAAGTAGCTTTTCTTTCTTTCCGAAGCTAATACATAGACAAACAATTTTATCTATATAAATAAAAATTAAATACTGTTCATTGGTAAGCGCATAACTTGAGACCAGCTGGACCGATTTGTAATAGTCTGAAACAGGTTTTTAGTGCTGAAGTAGGTACTTTTTTCTATGGGATTTTTGTATAAACTCAAAACCATAATAGGGGATGAAACCTAGAAATAAATTAAATACCATCCGCTGGGTACCCTGGAACCGTAACACGGTTTCGAAAGCTGTAAGGCAACCCGTGATGATAGAAAAAAAATGTTTGTATCCTGTCTTTTTTGCGCACCCCCCAAGGTAACGCCTATTTTTATTTGATACGCATAGCACAACTACAAATTGGATTAGAGAAATTAAATAATTGTGACGGCTTTCTAAAAGCTTACCAATACTAGAGGCTAGTTCTAAATAAAATAATGTATCAATTATTATTTTTTTGTATTACCTTTTAGTTTCCTGCAAACCAATACTGGAGTCCTCCACAGAAGCCTTGTGAGCATTTTCAAAAGGTAAGTAATCGGTTGATGAAGATATCTTTACAAATAAGAAGGGGCCAATAAATCCATAAGAATACGAAAATTATACAAATTCAACGTTTAAAAATAATTTAATAAAAAACACAATACCGCACAGTTAACGTAAACTTCTGATATTTTTAAGATCGGCCAGCAAGTGCGGTAAGATCTTGGATGCACTTGTCAAACGCTTTCTTTTCAAAATCAGGTGTGATAGATTTCTGAACATTTTGCAAGATCCAACCGATCATCCATTTCTGATGTACCCTCGCTTCGGCATAGTATCTTTTAGAATGATAATCAAGACGACCTCTCACTGTACGATATACCATCATAGCTCTTTCACGATAAATTGCTTCAAGCTGCATTGCTACATTTTCTTTCTTTGCATCCATAAGGATTTTTTGCCCTTCAGCCCTGAACTGAGCATCTTTCTCACCAGCTATGATATTTTCACATTCTTCAATTTCCAACATTCTTCCCATTTCTTCGGCACTATTGAATTCATCAACACCATCATCCAGCGCTTTACCTATATCATTGCCAGCTTTAGACTGGACAATTCCAATTAATGTAAAAATAGATATGCCTAAATAGTATTCATGTTCACAGATCATTATTTCTTTGCTGAGGAGATAGTTTGCAAGCGTAAAAAAAAATACGTAACCTCCGCTAACTCCTGTTTTTTGATAAAAAAATTGAAACCATTCATCAGGCATCCATGCGAGTCGGACTAGACCGGGTTCGCCACGTTTTGGTAAAGGCAGTTTATCGCCTCCTCCTGTACCGCCACTAGCAGAAGCACAAACTGGACCCTTCTTAGCTGGTTTGTTTGCTGGACAACAATGTTGATGTTTTCCATAAGCAACATTGAGAATTCGGAATGGTAGTGGTTTAGGTATACAGGAAAAAAGTCGACTCGCGAACATTTTATTTTAATTATTTATTTACTAATAGTGAACAATTACTTTTTAAACGTCATTCATGTCAATAATATAAGAAGCAGTCAAAATTAATTTTACTTTTTATTTTTAATGTGTTATAAATTTAGCTAAGGATTTATTAGGGTTGCGTACATCCGATGAAAAACGGAAACCCTAAAGTCTGTCTGTCCGTCTGTCACAGCTTATTTTCTCCGAAATTCTATTTTGGGGGTTAATTTTGAGAGAAAAAGTTAAAAAAAAGAAATTGTTTAATGCATTATATGACATATTAAAAGAAAGGGCTAATAATAATATTAAAGACAATATATGAAAACCTAATCGACAATCTACAAGTTCGGACCGAAAACGAACCCTCAGCTCGCAACTTGGCCAATTATTTGTAGTCATTTTCAACGACTTGTCCTAAAATGATTGATTTAAAATGCTATTTTAATTTCAGTACCAACCTAAAGAGATACCAAGAAAACCGCAAAACACGCAATATTCAACAGTAAGCATTCATATTATTTGACGGAATCCTAAATTATACTTTGTAATGTAGCTTCATAACGATAAAAGATTTTTTCAATTCTCACAACAAACTCTTATTATTTTGTTGTTTTCTAGAACACAGCTGAAAGAAAATGGAGCTATAAGGATTGGGCACAGGCTACGGTAAACCAAATAACTAAATAATAAATAGTAGTCAGAGACAAACCTGTAAAAGAGATATTTATTTCTTTATTTGTACGTGGGGGGTAATCTCTGGAACTAGTGAACCGATTCACTAATAGTTTATGTTGTCCCTTAGTATATATTTTATTTTAATTATTTATATATAGCAATATTTGCAACAAAAACCGGAGAAAAACTATCGATTTGTAGCCCAAGGGGTTGTTTTCACAATTCGAATCTTTCCACAAGTTAAGCCATGGGGAAAGAAAAGCCAAAGTGACGCAGCAGCACTGTAAGCGGTGTTTTTCCATATTTCTATATGGTATGAATGAACAAATCCAAAAGTTGTTACCATACACTGATCATCACTATTCCAAGTCTGCGAAATTGTATAATATTCATTATCATTCAGTAAATAAATAAGTTTTTATATAACCACCTGTCAACACTTTACACTTAGCGCTTTATATACAGAGTGTAACATTGAGATTGATCAGTATGGGGCACTTTGAAAAATTGATAAAGAAAAAATGCTCTAAGAAACTATGTTGTCGATTTTAAAGATAGGAAAAACTGCATTAATAGAATTTTGAAAAACTTTACACGACTCGAACACTGTAAACAAATTACGGGTTACCTTACAGCTCCTGGGAACCCCAGGTACCCGGTTGAAAACAAAGTCTTCCTCATTTAGCCGATGGTTTTTTTTTGAGGCTATACCTAACGAGTGGCTAGCTCTGTTGAGGTATGTAGAAGAAAAACCCCCCGTTTACGGTTTGTCGATAATGTACTTTTTTATTATAAAAACTCATTGGTACATGATCGGATTTGGGGATCGAACCAGCGACTTCTCAGTTGTGAGCCGAAGGTTTACCCACTAGACCACCGACGCCCCCTGTAATTTTTCCAAAAAAGAAACGTATGTTATTTTATAAGAAAATTGATTGCGCAGGTAGCAAGAATCGGAAAAATGTTGCTACAAAACCCTGTCTCTACAATTAAAAGAAAATGTTGTATATAATTAATTGTATCAATGTATATATATATAATATATATTTCTCAATGTCTTATACTTACTAACAAGTCCAATGTCACATGTATATTATTGCTATATGTTCTAAAGTAAAATCTTTCTTTCAGTACCAAATAATTCCATCAATACAAATCATACAGGAAAGTAGAGCTGTAAGTAAGCTCAATTATATCTTTATTTATTTGTACAAACTTTTGCACCGAAATATTTGTTTATTTTACTGTGTCGAAGAACATAAGTAAAGACCAGACCGTATATTTTTTCATACAAACTATTAGGGGTTGAATTTCGAGAAATTATTCCTTAAATGCGACATATTTTGCTATTAAATTTTATTTTAAGGCTTTATAACAATAAATACGCCTCTATTTTTCAGTATCTGCCTTCAGTGCAACGAACTGAAATTCCACTGACTGCATCTCGACCAACCATACCAGTAAGTATTAACACGTCTGTAGGTATACTTTTTACATTAACACATACTGCGTCATGCCCCCTATCCCCGCCGCTCTACTCCCTTGTGTGTGCGTGGCGCGTAAACTATATACTTCGTTGTTGCTCGGCATGAGTGTGTGTACAACGTGTGCCTCTCTATTCGAATACAGTATACTTGACACGTCAATTTCGATGTTTCACATCTGCCGGGCGTCCGGTATCGGCCGCCTTTTTTATGCTTCATAATGTGCTGGAAATAGTCAATAGGGATTTTATATGAATCTTGACAATCCATTGCATTTATTTGTTTCAGTATGTTTCTATAACACCATCTACAGAGCTACGTCTAAAACCAATAAATAAACCAGTAAGTGCAAAGATACAAATTATTTTCATCAATTTAAAGTATTAATTTAGTCTCAAGAAAATCTTCCTATTTATTTCTCCCTCCTGCATAAGTTCACTTCTCTGTTAATAATGTTTTTTCCATTATTATTTTTGTTTTAGGTATAAATACTTTTTGGATCTATCAGGGCCTTTTACACACTATAGATATTGCACTTACTTATTTTAAACATTGGGTATCGAACGGGTTGAAAAATTGTTTAGGTATAAAAAAATATATTTTCACGGCATTAAAAAGTAGCCTAGTCACTTTCCGCCTTCCTGCTATCTCTTCGCAAAACATCACGCCGATCCGTTGCGTAAAAGAAGGACATACAGACAAATTTACTTTCGCATCTAAGTTAACTAATTATAATTTTAGTTACAGCCTGACCAAAAGTCTGCAGATATACCTAAGGGTGCACCTCGACCAATTTTCGTAAGGATAGAAGATCCCAAGACATCAGTTTTTGACACGAGTGTAAGTATGCAGAAAATGCTCCTGGTCTTCACGGAATACGTTATTTTAATACAAGCCGATATCCCTGTATAGAGATATTCTTCTTCGTGGTGCTCTTGACAGAGCAGTCGTGGTCAATCATGGCAGTCCACAGCGCGACGCACCTTGTATAGACTCGCCATGGTTAACTTTCTTGGGAAGAATAGTGCTGTGGTTTCTCCTTGCCTTCTGCACCAGACATTTTGAGACTATTTAGCTATTCAGGCTCGCTGTAGCCTCTTCCAGCCAGTTGCCTAGCAAGGTATATGGTTATACCGCCAATTGCTCGGTATAGAGATATATGAAACCTTTATTATCTTGGAAAATGCTTACCTGATTTTCTTAAAGCATAAATCCCGACTAAACCAGCCTTCAAATAAATAATTGGTCAACTTACGAGTACAATTTTCAGTAGTAAATTTTAAAATTATAAAAATAAAATATTTGTAATCTTTATAATGAGCCCTTTCATTTTATACCTATATCACATGATGCACTTGAAAAATTTTTTTTTCCTAAAAGTCGATTTTTTTTACGCAATACGTCCTTGATTGTGTCATGAAACATGAAAATATATGTACCAAGTTTCAACATTTCTCGTCCAGTAGATTCGGAGAAAATAAGCTGTGACAGACGGACAGACAGACAGGGCATGAGTGATGCTATAAGGGCTCTGTTTTTTTCATCGGAGATGTTCGGAACCCTAAAAACCGCACTGAAATCGATAAGCGTCACCCATTTATAAATATAATATTAATTTGTTTAAGGCGCCGAATATTACTACATTTGAAAATGCCACTTCATCGTCAGGAGACCTTGAGACCACCAATGATGATTCAATAGCCAATACAAACAATCCAAGTTGTGAACCCTATAATCCGGGACAAAGACCTGATTTTTCCGCTCCGAACAGAAGAATAAGCCAAATAAGTAAGTTAAACAATAAGGCTAGTTTTAATAAAATAATTAAATAAGGTATTGGAGAACTCGAAAAAAAGGCATCTGGCAGACTGCCTGTCATGCTGATAGAAGTGGAAACTTAAAACTATGAATAACAGTGGATGTTTTTTTATAAGTAGGTATATAATGTATAATAACGCCATCTAGCGCGCCCCTAAAGAAGTTTCATTTTTAAAAAAACTCGGTCCGGACTGAAAATTGCCGCCAGAAATGCGCAGTCAAAAATACCCGGCCCATGCATACGTGGAAGCCAGTACACGAATTCCTGCCTAGACAATCCATGGTTGACATTTGTGCCGAAAACATTTCGTGGCGCAAACCCATTAGATTTCCCCCTACCAAAAATAGCTAAAGAAGTTATCAATTAAAAAATCTTTTAAAAATTATTTACATGAAGAACGTTCTTTAGAATTTTCTTTTTACAGAATGCTACGAGTACATTTGGGACTTAAAAGTTTTAACAGAAAAACGGATTCGAGAACGAGACTGTAAGATATTTCACATAGTTTACCTTATTTTTAGTACCTACCAATCACATGTCGAATTTGGTTAGAGCCCATAGATTCATAGTAGAATCCTAAGCATAGCGAGGAATTCAAAGTACACCGCCTGAGAAAAAAAAAATTGTGGTGAAGCAATAACTTTCGACTTCACAAATCGATGGTAGTTTGATTGCAATGATTATTTAATAAATCATATTATTTTACCTTATCATCATTTTTATCTCTCTCCCGTCTTTATTTTTTCTGTTTTCTTTGATAATCACCCATCATCCCACAGACAAATCTCGAGGTCTTATATTCATATCATTTTAACTTATAGGTTTGAAGGTACCTGGTGTATTTCACATATCAGTCGTCGGTGGGCATGATACGATAGCAGGAGAGTATCCACATATGGTAATTTTTTTTTAGTTCAGTTTAATGAATATAGATTGTACAGATTTGATGCGTCGCGGTACGTTGAAAAAAATGTTGCCTTTTTATAAATTTTTTGAAAATCTGTGAATGCAATTCTCCTTGTCTATAAATTCGTCAACATGGTTCCTTAGAGCATATTTCTCTATTTCTTATACATTGACGAGCAATATAAAAAAGCCACTTGCAAAGTGCCTAAAGTGGCGCTATTTTGTTTTTACATTGTTTAACACATTTAATAAAATTTGTTTTATTTCCATTGAGTGTTTTTAACCGTTATTAAATACACTTGAATATCGCTTTTTACTTCAAAAAGCTATCTGGCGTGGTTTCTGAAATATTTCATGATAAGTTTAGTGACTTTTTTATATTGCTCGTCAGTGTAGTTATTTTCCCTTACTGACCGTCTAATCTCTCATAGATATATATATCTGGTAATCTGTATATCTCCTATATCTTTGCAGGCAGCTGTAGGATGGAAAGCGACATTGGGTACTTGGATATTTAAATGCGGAGGTTCTCTCATCAGTCCAAAGTTTGTGTTAACAGCTGGCCATTGTACCAGTGCTTCACCCAGAGACCCAACTATTGATGATGTTGTACCCAAAATTGTCAGACTTGGTGACAAAAATATTTTGGATTCCGTATGTATTTCTTTCGCATATTTTTTTTTTCTTCAAAGAAGTATTACTAGCCATTCCACAGCTAAAATGGCGAAAACGGATTTCTTATAAATTCGTTATGTCCGTCCATCCGTCCGTCCGAACGTCATAGACTTTTATTTCAGCCATCTTTATTTCAAATCGTTTTAGCTTTCATGTTTGAGTTTTTTATTAATTTCTGTGGTTATTTTACTGACTGATTATGTAACAAAATGCATGATAACATGCTGCAATAGCAAAAACGACTAATTTTCAAATTGAATACTTGGCAGAAAGCCATTTATGCGATTGAATTAATTTGAAAGGAATACATTCTGATGCAAGGGTAGCAAACAGTCGCAGATTTCTATGTCACCCTTCTTGATCGTGTACCTACTAATTAATATTATGTTTTAGTTTATGGTAAAAGACGTAAATATTCAAAGGATTATCACACATCCACTTTACAAAGCACCAAGTAAATACAACGATATCGCACTTTTCGAACTGGAAGAAGAAGTCGAATTCACAACATTTATAAGTCCCGCTTGCCTCTTTACACAAACTGGTGAATTTTCCGAAACGCAAAAAGGCACTGTCACAGGTTGGGGAGTAATAGAAGCAGGTAACTTAAAACCCCATTATTCATACTGTCTATTACGCTTTAACTGAACCGATTTCGATGAAATTTTATACTGAGAAATGTTCAAGCAAGGGAAAGGCGATCAGCTATTTGATTATAATTTCCAGCGTTACCGGCTTCTGTGTAGTTCAATTACCAGAGATTGAAAAGGATCGTCTTTAAAAATGCGAAAATAATAATATGCAATCCGTACCTAACTCGCTAATAAAACTAAAACTGTTTCCCTTGTCATTGGGAAAAATATAATTAAAACATACCTTTTCTTAACTTTTAGACGGAAATAAAGATGCTCCTGAATTACAAGCTGCCGAAGTAGATGTCATCCGATCCGAAGAATGCGCAAAAATTTTCGGATCAGTTTGTCATCGACATTGGTGTGGTCTACAAGAAACTCAGATGTGTGCAGGGGCCTTAACGGGAGGTGTTGATACTTGTCAGGTACATAAATAAATTTAAAATCCCCCGACAAAAAATATAAATATTTAAAAGAATTAAAAAATGTGGTTCCAAAAGCGATCACAAAGAAATAAATATTGAACAACTGTGATAATTATTATACGATAAATATTTGAAGCACAATGAAGTAGAAGTAGCTTAATATATAAATAAATCTGATAAAACTTAAAAATATTTGGAAACTGTTTACCTAACTTTTTTCACGGGTTACCTTACACTTACAGCTCCCATAACCGTGTTATCGGTGCCTGAAACTGCTTACCTTAATACAGCCTTCAAATAAAAATAAAATGCATTAAATCGGTGCATCCATTTGATGACAGACTGAGACAGACAGACAGACAGTCTTCAAACATAAATTACTACTCTTTTTTATCGAGGGTATCCTGTGTATAAAATATATTAAATTCTCCTAATCTGGCCTTTTTTGGACATGAGTTGACGTGAGTATCCTATGTTAACACCAACGATTACTGTATCTCTTTGAAAATCATCTGAATCTGGTTTGTAATTTCATTGTTTTATTAAATCATTATATTTCAGACATATTTATCTGTCCCCAATGCTACCTAGGCAACCGTAACATAAGAAATTAATAATTGTATTATTTGGTATAAATATTAGCTTTTTTTAAACAGGGTGATTCCGGAGGACCTCTGCAAGTGAAAATTGATCTAGCTAATAGAACTGAAGCTGTTATACATTACATCATTGGAGTTACTTCGTTTGGTTTTAAATGTGCTCGTGCTAACAGTCCTGGGATATACACGAAAGTTGCAAGCTACGTGGAGTGGATCGAAGATAATGTGTGGCGTAGAGATTAATTCTAGGATTAACCTATCTTAATAGTATCTACTATAAAAAATAAATAAAATTGTATTTCATTAAATAAATTACATTATGTGTAGTTATTTGGTATAACCTCACAAATACCATATTGGCTAAAACAGGGAGACTTGATCTTCCGATAAGTCCCGGGAGCAGTAAGGAAAGTTTGTGTTTGTTTTTAAACGACTTCAAAAAAAAGGAGGAGATTCTCAATTCGATTGTATTTTTATTTTTTTATGTTTGTTACCTGAGAACTTTTGACTGGGTGAACCAATTTTAATGATTGTTTTTTTTATTTGAAAGCTGGTGCTTACCGTGTGGTCCCATTTTTTTTGTGAAAATTGGTTCAGTAGTTTTTAATAAAAACTGATTTCTAAGTCAATTTTTGTTATAACTCGATGAAATGCCAAGCCGATTTCGATTATTTATATTTATATTGATACTTGTATCACTTAAAAGGGAAAAATAAATTCACTTTAAAAAAAGTGAACCGATTTCAAAAATTTCAAAAGTAAGAAATAATAAATATTTCGTCGTAGAATTTGAAGACGGTTGGTGCCAAAGTTATTAGTCTATGAATTCACGGAACTGCCCATACAGTGGTGTCATCTACGTACGGAAAGGTGCTATTACAGATTAACCAATATAATTGTATTTTTCTAGATATTCTATAGAAATATTCCTTATTATTTCTGTGGCCAAAATTGTCTCATGTAATAAATGGACAGCACCAATCCTTAAAAAATATAGGTTCCTGAAACTTAAAAATCAATGAAGTTGGAACAGACTTATTATTATTATTTCGCAGGTACATTTATTTATTGCAAAAGTAATAAAATGTTTTATGCGAATTATTATCTAGAACTATAAGATTTTTTAATTAAAAATATGTCCAATTTTATTTATTTCATTATAAAGTATTATAACAATAGAGAGTCCTTGTACTTATTAGAAATTAAGTAATGAATAAAACTCCGAGTAAATTATTACAAAAAAAAATATTTCTTTTATTATTTTTTACCCACGACGGAACGGCGACGGCATGTTTGTTTGTGTGTTTGTATGCCCTTCCTTGCTAAACTGATTTTGATGAGATTTTTTGCATTACATATATGTCACTTCAGAGCAGGTTTATGTGATAGTGTTCTTATTATCGTTTATAGTTTAGTTAGTTTAAAAAGAGGGAAATCAAAATTAATTTAAAAATTAAAAGACCCCCTACGCAAAATATGAACCTTTAAAAAGGATAAAAGAATTTCTATTCACTGTCTCAAAAGGCAATCGCATCGCAAATTTTAATAGGTCGAATATTTGAAAATAAAATACAATGTTCTATTGAATAAAAATGAACAATATCGTGTTCTAAAATTAAAATAAATGCTATTTATGATGGCCAGCTTATAAGCGGCCAGGAAAATAAGGTCGTATCATCACACTCGTTAGGTACAGCCTTACAAATACCATCGGCTAAACGAGGGAGACTTGGTCTTCCGCTGGGTACCCTGGAACCGTAACAAAGATTCGAGAACAGAAATGTTTGTTTGTAGAGCGGTAATTTCTGGAACTAACCGCTCTCTAACTAAAGATTGAATTCTTATTGGAATTTTTGATAAGACATTTTTATCTACACGATCGATTGCAAAGCTAGTTCCCGAAAATTGATTGCCCGAATAATTGTATATAGTATATAATTATTTAGGTATTTATGTAAATTAAACGCGGAACAAACCGGTAATAAAGATGCTGTACATACTGTGATGATACGACCTTATTTTCCTGGCCGCTTACAAGCTGGCCATCATAAATAGCATTTATTTTGATTTTAGAACACGATATTGTTCATTTTAATTCAATAGAACATTGTATGGAACCTAAATTAAAATTTTACTCATTCCTTCACAAACTGTTGACTTAGGCAGTACTCTGCCAATTGTAAAATTTATTATATTTCTATTTTATCAACTAAGTAAATAACTATATAAAATGTATTGAATCAATATTCAAGAACTAATATCTATGTTAATATAAAAGGAGCGCAAATAAGTATTTGCGCTCCTTGCTCCTTACGGCTCCTTGCTCCTTCTCCTTCTCCTTCTCCTTACGGCTCCTTCTCCTTGGCTCCTTACGGATCCTTTTACTGGTTGTTCTTTTGCTGCTCCTGCTTGTTCCTTCCTTGTTAATTCGACCAATAAACGAATGGTGAAAGTTTACTACGAGTTTTCCTGCTATACCTACATACCTACCCGGCCTGGCTACCCCACAACCCGACAATGGCGCCCAACGTGGGGCGCCATTGTCGGGTTGTGGGGTAGCCAGGCCGGGTAGATGGGTATGTAGGTATTGCAGGAAAACTCGTAGTAAACTTTCACCATTCGTTTATTGGTCGAATTAACAAGGAAGGAACAAGCAGGAGCAGCAAAAGAACAACCAGTAAAAGCATCCGTAAGGAGCCAAGGAGCCTTCAAAGGAGAAAGGAGCCGTAAGGAGAAGGAGCGCACTGTAATAAAAATGAACTACACATTACTACAGGGCGTTAAGCTATTGAAGTAACACAATACAAAGTATGATAAAAATACTTACAATACTTATTTGCGCTCCTTTTATATTAACATAGATATTAGTTCTTGAATATTGATTCAATACATTTTATATAGTTATTTACTTAGTTGATAAAATATAAATATAATAAATTTTACAATTGGCAAAATAACTGCCTAAGTCAACAGTTTGTGAAGGAATGAGTAAAATTTTAATTTAGGTTCCATACAATGTTCTATTGAATTAAAATGAACAATATCGTGTTCTAAAATCAAAATAAATGCTATTTATGATGTCCAGCTTGTAAGCGGCCAGGAAAATAAGGTCGTATCATCACAATACATAAGTCTATATTATAATATGTTGCTATATATTTACCTACTAAATTTTTAGGATTCCGTAGCGAACCCTTATTAGATCGTTCAATCCATCCGAGCGTCGTTTGTCCCAGTATCGTACGTAGTGTCTACAGTTATGCACATTATAAATCAAAGTCCCCACCGCGTCTGTCTGTGATCATTGCACTCAAAAACTACTAAACGGATATTGTTGCGATTTTCACTATTACGGTGCCCACTCATACCGTCCACCGAAATCGACCACAGACTCGTCCAATTCTTGTAACGAACGGTCCGCCATCCGTTTTCAAATCATTGTATTTGAGGTTGATTTCAATGGCCGGAACGATCTGTCACACACATCCACCGCTGATAGTTTGACACTTTGTTTAATCGACTCTTGTGTGTCTTAAGTAGCCGATACTGGTCCGGTATCTCACCGAAAATGTTCGATCCGGCCGCCGTATGATCGAGATTGAACACAGGCCACACATTAGCGATGTAAATCATACGATCTAGATCACATGCAATTCACTCACTCACACAGACATAAGATTCGATTAGACACAGTCGTGTGGATGTGTGTGTGTGTGTGTGTGTGACAGATCGTTCCGGCCATCGAAATCAATCACAAATACAACGATTTGAAAACGGAAGGCACGGTTCGTTACAAGAATTGGACGAATCTGTGTTCGATTTCGGTGGACCGTATGGCGGCGCGCCGGCGATTGGACGAATGAGTGGGCACCTTAAGTGAGTGAGTGAATTGGATGTGATCTAGATCGTATGATTTAAATCGCTAATGTGTGGCCTGTGTTAAGTTTAATCTCGATCATACGGCTGGCCGGACCAGTGATTTATTCACCGGGAAGTATTCACGAGTATTACACATGTTTAGGAGCTGAGCATTAACAGTATAAGTGAATCAAGTCAGGAAAAAATAAGCTCCAGCGAGTTTTCATGGCGTATGCTATCTAATCCGTCGGAGATATAACAAAATGATCTAGAAAATATTTGTGTAGAATAAGGCAATCCGTGAAGAATAAAAAAAAAAATGTTTTATTACGGAATTCTAATCAGTAGGTATACTCAATAAGGAAAATTTCCCACCTCTAAATATAAAACATTTATAATTTTTCGTTGTTTATCCTTTAAGAACCTGTTCGCAAGTATAACTTATTAACAATCATTCATAGTGCTAGACAAAATTTGTAGTTTCCTTGTTTAATTTTTTTTATTTTGTTGCCATACTAGGTTTTATCAGCGGTTCAACTCCTGTTGAAATAAATAAAAACTTTCCCGTCACGTGAAGGCAGGCCAGTGTCAATTAATACTTAGTTTATGATTCCATCATCAGGTCTTATAAATCTCCAGATTCCATTGTGAAGTAATGAATAGTTTTTGTTTTAGTAACATTCTATCTCTAAAAATTTTAAATAGAGATGTCAATCATGTCTTCAATGTCTCCAGATTTCAATCCTTAATATTTCGAGAATTTTGAGATACAAAGTAGCGATCACTCTTCACCTGCCTGTGAAAATACCGTCAAAATCGGTTCAGACGTTTCGAAGATTATTCCGGACAAACAGACAGACATTAAGGCCTTAATACACGCTGCATTGCAAAATTTGTAGATATTTAACTCAAATTGTGGACCAAACCATAAGTCCTACTAGTACAAAAAAAATGTACATTATACTTCAATGTTTTCTAAACAGAATTTATTTGAAATCAAAATAATTGTATGAAAACTTTTTTGAATAATAATTCTTAAGTAACAGCCTTTTATATGTTCATAAAATTAAAATTTTCTTAAATACGGCATGTGCGCGTTCTTTAAATTTTACACACAAAAATAGCCAATTTTATTAGCTTTAAACGTTATTTTTCATATATTACTATATCTCATTTTAATATAAAAATAATAATATTTTCCAAAAAAACCGGCCTCCCTACTCATACAAGCTAGGGCGCGCTAAGATTTCTATCCCCGCGTCTGTCCGCTTCAAGCATTGGTAAGGAGAGGACCGTTCATTTGTGTTGTAGCTAATTTCGTTACTTATAACATCGATTTTTAGGGGTTTAATACCTAAAACATATAATATTATAGTTTATTTTGCCATAATTAATTATATATAACTAGTATTAATTAGTAATTAATTGTAAAAATAATTTTATAATTTAAGGTGTTCATAGATTAGTTACGTAGTGCCCAAACAGATATGACAGGAAGATGGGAAAATATTATTCTTCGTGTTATATTTTTTTCTCTACTGTTTTAGTATGAGGACGACACTGAAAGTTTTTAGAACTGGCCACTTATAAATAACTAAATAAAAAATCTATGGTTTATCCTTGCAATAGGAAAAGACAGACAGACAGAGTTACTTTCGCATTTATAATATTAGTGTGGATATAGTTTATATTTCCACACTACTTTACAATACTTACTCGGCTACAAAATGGAAAATATCAATCTTATAATTTGACTCTAGAGATACAATTAAAATAGTCAATGAGACGACACATCTGCGTCTTTAAGTTACTCTTTATTCGTCCGCGACTCGATTTCCGAGTGTTTTAAAACTAGTGCAGAGGCCAAATCGTCAAGGTCATCGACAGCTATTAAAGCCTTAATATTTTTTATTTATTTTATATTAAAATGTCTGTGTCTCTGTCGGTTTTGGTAACATTTAAATAACCATATATGATCTTAAAAAATACAAAATAACAAACAATTCAATTATATTTATTTGCACAGATAACAAAAATTTCAAAAGTATTGTCTATAAATACGGTTCATTCATTAAGCATAAACAGTGAACTTGAAGTGGTCATCTCAGTAATTTGAAATACCCCACCAAACTAATATGGTAGCTTGTGAAACGTAGAACGTAGAAATCATACATTTATTCTTACGTCTTTAATAAATATTATAATAATATTTTATACTTAAAATGTTCAAAATAATATTATCTTTACAATTATTATTTATTTTTGACAAGGGTAAGTCTCTTTAATATAATAATTTTATTTTTAGTTTAAAGTTTATTTGACATATTAAATGTGACATTATCGTCGCCTGATGTTCTATGAATGAATCGCATGTCCAGCATCTACCATAAGGATTTTCACATGCAGATCTAAAATAAAATCTACAGTTTGTGAATGCAATTTATATGTTATATTTTATGTAATGATTTTAAAATATGACTGTAGCAGAAACCATAAATGTCTCGAGTAATACATATTGTTAATATAATTACAAGGCTAGCTTATTAAGGCTCCTATATCCATAATTTTTTGGGATAAACTATTCCGAATTTCTCTGTAAATAATCTACCTGTGTCACTGTAATTTAGCATAGGTAGCTTAGCATGAAGTAGTATATTGAATAATCAATACTAAGTCAATTCTAAGTGAACTGTTATTTTTTCAATGGGTTTTATTGAATAGGAAATATGGGTGGTTTGCCCCTGCTTTTCGTAATCTATCACAAATCTCTTAATTATTTTTAAAGCGCTGTTATACCATTACCCTTTAATTATATACATCGCATTTTTTTTTTCAAGTATACAATTCAGAAAATTATTTATTTCAGCATATAGTGGATATACATGGAACTACCACAATGAATTTGCAGAAGCACACACGGTAAGTAAAATACATAATTATAAGAAAATGCTCATAACATCACCAAAATACAATGTGTATCTAAGATTTTATAAGACGATGCGTGGCCGTAGGGGCGTCGTCTTGCAAAATCTTAGATGTGTATTTATATTTGACATTTCCAGTAAAAATACATTAGGAAACATCGAAATGTGACAATTTTAGCAACACAACAAAGACTTTCGTAGTTATAAATCATTGTTTGTTTTTAGGATTCCGTATATCTCTGTCGTCTATCTGTCTGTCTGTTTTGACCCAATCACGGACGTGTAGCGTAGTCGAATTTCGATTTTGAGGATTAATTATGCGGGAATAATTAAAATTTAAAAAAAAATTCAAGTAGGTACATCATGTGACATATGAAATGAAAGGGTTCATTATATTAAATACAAAAATATTTTTTATATAATTTTAAGGTTTAAATTATATTAACGAAAATTGTCCGCCCCCCCCCCTTGTTTCAGAAATTACTTAGTCTAAAATATTGAAAAAAAATAGAGAGAATTTAGGGCTTCTCTTATAGTTTACAAGAGAACTAAGCGAAATTTTCTCTTAAAGTTCTGACCGAAAAAATGGAACGGAACCCTGAGCGCGCGAGTCGTATTCTAAACTTGACCAACTATTTAATAAATATGATTTAACTTTTTAGTACCGCTATCAAAACGAGTATACTTGGAGCTACAATTACACGATTCCTCCGCAGGTTTGTTACTAATTTAATTATATATTTAAGTAATATAAATTACATACTAACCTTAGTTGCAATACTTATATTTCAATAGCCTTCACTTTTATCCTTTACCACCGTATTTAAATTCAAGTAGCTCTATAGGGCGTCGGTGGTCGAGTGGGAAAGACGTCGGCTCACAACTGAGAAGTCGCGGGTTCGATCCCCCACATCTGACCATGTACCAATGGGTTTTTATAATAAAAAATCTATGTAGGTACATTAATCCGACAAGCCGTAAAAAGAGGATTTTCCAAAAGAGCTAAATGAGGAAACGGGGTAATCCGTGAAGAAATAAAAAAAAGTAGATCTAACAGTTCAAGATTTAAACAATCGTTTATTGTCAAATTCGGATGATGAATCAAGTAACCAAAAGCCATATACCTATATATATATTCGAGTAGAAATGGAACTGAGAAATAAATATTCCCGAAGAATTAGTTTAGTCCTCTTTTCGGAATCAAATTTTTCATGCAAATACGGCCAGCAGTTTCGGCGTGATTTAATAGTACATTTCGCATTTGTAATAATAGTACAATATTTTATAATCAGCAGGCCACGAAGATGATAAGCAGATTAGTAAGATTACCAATCAGTACCACAAAATCTACACCCACTACCACACAATCTACACTTGTTAATAAAAATAGTGAAGACTATCGACCGTGTGATCCTTACAATGTTCAGAAACCTGACTTCGCTTTACCAAATACAAGAATAAGTGAAAGAAGTAAGTACCATTATTTATTAAAACAGGAAAAAAACACGTTTTTTTTGTTGTATGGGAGCCCCCTTAACAATTTATTTTATTGTGTTTTTTAGTATTTGTTGTTATAGCGGCAACAGAAATACATCATCTGTGAAAATTTCAACTGTCTAACTATCACGATTCATAAGATACAGCCTGGTGACAGACGGACAGACAGACGGACAGACGGACGGACGGACAGCGGAGTTTTAGCAATAGGGTTTCCGTTTTTACCCTTTGGGTACGGATCCCTAAAAACATATGTATATTCATAGAGTTTGATTGACACATTGATTCTCAAATAATTGGAAGACACAAGTTACAAGACATTAGTTACAATTTCATTCAGGAAAGTGGCTGAAAAGAATACTCTAGCTAGTCCTTAACTATTAGTTTGGTCTTCATGTACTCAAAAAAATTTTTTTAGTTAATAGATATCTCCCTTTCATCAGATAATGATCAGATGAAGAAATTGGAAGCAAAATAGCGGGATAAGTTATTCTTTATAATATGTAACTTTTATTTTACAGAATGTTATGAACATATTTGGAACATCAAACACACTGAAGAAAAGACCAATCGAGAAAATGAGTGTAAGTTATTTATTTACATAATATTATAGAAATATAAGAATAACAAAAATAAAATTAAATTAAAAATAATAAATTTAGAGTATCCCAACAGACTGGCTGCATTGCCTCGTTGGATGGCAATGCTTAATAGACCAGTCGGATGCTGTTTCAGAGTGGATGCACGTGACGTAACGCTAAAAAAATTTTTTTCAGATTCTTTGTACGATATTATAGAATATAGATCCGTGGGTTGCGCCCCCTCGAAAGTACTCGCTTCATTGTTCAAATCAACAATTTATGATTTTTATAATGAAAAATGCGTTTTTTTTTTACGTTTGCACGAATAACTTGGAATCTGAGAGTTTTAGGCCAAAATCTCATTAGACAAAAGTTGTTCGCAATAAAAAAATACACAAGATATGTGGGTTTTAATACCCCGTTTTTCAATTAACGTTGAAATTTAATGTTGAAATGGCTATTGTTTATAAAAAATATCGAAGAAATGCAAGAAATTTCTCGAATTTTTTAAAGTTATTAATAATCATCTTAGCTTAACAAAACTTTAGCTTAAGTTACCTCAATATATCATAAGTAAGCCATAAAATTTTCAGGGCGATCGCTCATGCGGATTTTGTTTAATTGTTATGAGAAGATGGCAGTGCATGAATGAGTACTCTTAGTTGCAAAATAGCTGGACGCCTGAAATTTTTTTTTTATTTGCCAAAAAAATTTGAGAGGTTCCTGGGGGGGTCTATTATAAAATTATAACCACTCCCGTTGAAATCAACACAAGTTCCTCTGGCGACATGTTGTCGACGACTGACGTAAAGTAGTAGATGCGTAGACATACAACGTTGTTCAACAAAAGTTCCGCGCTGCCTTTCAACATGTTGGGCAACTTGTTGTGCAACATGTTGCGCGTCAATTGTTGCCTAGTGGAAACGCGGCTTTATTCTTTGACCGAAATAAGAGCCAGCCCGTTGGTCATATGTGAACTTTCTATTAGACGTTTACTATCTGCGTGCACTAGGTCCCCGCGATCGCATCGTTTCTACACCAAACGCCTTAAATACGTATAATCCTTCGGAAGAGATGCATATTTGCGACGTTTGGCCATTTCAGCATTGTAGGCCGCATTGCAAGCTTTTAACGCTGTATATGGAAGATGGGTCCGTTATTTAGAATACCTATGCATTGTTAATCGTTCTCTTTGCTACAAATCTCAAATTCTACGATTATCTTTCCGAGTACCAAATTACACACCATAAGGGACAAAGGTGTGTCGGTAGCCGAGTGGTTAAGACGTCTGGTAATTACTAGGCAGTTCCCGGTTCGATTCGGATCCCGGTCATTTACCAATGGGTTTTTTAATTAAAAACTTATGTACTATAATCCGACAAACCACACTTAGAGCCTTTTCCATCTAAATATACCTCAACAGAACTAGCCACTCGTTAGGTATAGCCTCACAAATACCATCGGTTAAACGAGGGAGACTTGATCTTCCGCTGGGTACCCTGGAACCGTAACACGGTTTCGGGAGCTGTAATGCAACCCGTGAAGAAAGAAAAAAACCTACAATTTTTTTAACAGATACTATTACAATATTCAAAATCTTCACCAAACAAAAACATATTTAACTAACATTATTTTAAATTACTATTTGGATATTACTTAAAAATGATAAATATTTTATTCATATTCCTTAGGTACTAGACGAAGATTGGCTGCACAAAATATTTTTGCCGTACTTGTTGGATATGACGCAAAAGAAGGACAATTTCCACATATGGTAATTAATACCTAAAATTACTCAAAAAATAAATATAAAGTAATAACTAATTGTAGATCCTATTGGTTTCCACGTTACTTGCTTGACTTTGATTTTTATTTCAACGCATCTACAGACTTCACATTTGGCAGAATCTAAATTGTGATCCAGTAATATGAAATACTCTTCTTTAATCTTCAATATAATGAAACTTTAACCGGAATTGATTCATTCAAACGAATCGTGAAGCACCTTACCTACAATTTTGTTAAATTTCTGTATTAAAATATAATTTCAGGCCGCTATAGGATGGAAAGCATCGTCAGGTACTTGGATATTTAAATGCGGTGGTTCTCTCATCAGTACAAAGTTTGTGTTAACAGCTGGTCACTGCACCAGCGCTTCACCCCGAGACACAACTATAGCTGATGTGGTACCCAAAATTGTCAGGCTTGGTGACCTAAATATTAAAGATTATGTAAGTCGCTTCACTTTGTTTTAAAAAGTTATAAGCGTGATGTCGGTGAACTAAATTTTTACCCACTTTACGGCTGCCAACGCAAACAAGGTCTCTGAAGGTTGGGCGTCAAAGGTCATAGGACACAGACTATATGGGGACAACTACTTTTATAATTCGATAAAAAAAAACAAGCTAAAAATTCAGCAGTGCCCGTAATGCGAAGTAATTCTGCTCGAAGCTCTGGTTCACTAGGATAGTGGTGCCTTAACATCACCTAGGAAACCAGAGTTTTAGGGACATTAAAATTTGACAATTAATAATATATCTATCTATCATCACGCCTTTTATCCCAAGAGGGGTAGGCAGAGACAATTGAATGCCATTTGTTACGATCCTGACATACCTCTTTCGCTTCTTTTATTATTAGGTAGTATGTTTATAAGAAGTGGAAAGATAGACAAGGAAAATAAAAAGAGAGTGAAAGCGGGAAGCAAGGTATTTGGTTGACTAAACAATGTATGCAGAAATACACAACTTATAACTAAAAGTAACATTAATAATACATAATGCTGTTTTAGTCCATCACTTATTTATGGAAGCTAGACTTGGGTGTAAATGTAGTGGAAAAGCGTATTAACAGCATCCGGAACGATGTCATTAGAGGAGAATGCGGAGTGAAACATGATGTTGTGACTAAAATGAAGAAAAGTATTTTACGCTGGTTTGAACATGTTGAAAGAATGAAGGATGAAAGATTGACTAAAAAGGTTTATATGGCAGAAGTGAAAGGAAATGCTGGCAGAGGACGACCTAGGTGTACTTTTATTGAACAAATAAAAAATGTATTGATCGATGGAAATATTAAAAGTACACACAATGGCCTAGCATATACGAAAAGTATTATGAATATAAAAGAAGCGAAAGAGATATGTCAGGATCGTAACAAATGTTAATTTTGAAATTTTAATAATAGAATTTAGTGTTAGACTAAATAATACTGAACCAAGGTCTCCCTGTTGGCAATCCACGCTTGAAGCTATTTCGTCATCACCATACACTCATTTTGATGGTGTCCCATAACATGCCACTTGTAGCCAAATACTTTCGGTAATTCTTTTTGAATTGCAGATAGGAGGGAACCGCGACGTTAATTTTTAAAAATCTTTTTTTTTTTAGAAATATTCGCTAGACCATGACAAACACATTTCCAGGATTATTAAAAATCCTCTATACAATTCTCCAATAAGGTACAACGATATAGCCCTTTTTGAATTAGAACGTGAAGTAAAATTGACTAAAGTTATAAGCCCAGCCTGTCTTTGGACCAAACCTGATGTTACAGGCCTTGGACCAAAGGCAACAGTTACAGGTTGGGGTGTAGTGTCTACAGGTAAATATAACAATATCTTATTTATAAAAGATTGAAAGGTTTAAAAGGTTTTAAAATAAATTTAAATTAAAGAATTTAAACGCACCATAATGTGCTGGATAAGGTGCTAAATTGACTACTTTAACAGTAGCTGTATAAGTCATAATTACTTGATTATTGAAGTTAAAAGAAATGCCAAGTTTATCTGCATATTTTCTAACGCAGTTTTTATTTTTACTTTTATTAGAAAACTAATTTTATATTGACCTAAGTATATGTTATCCAACAGCGACTTTGAAAACATCTCCAATATTACAAGCAGCAGTTGTAGATTTAATTCCATCAGACACCTGTCAAAATCTTCTGGGTAATACATGCCTACGAAACTGGTGTGGACTGCAAGACACTCAAATATGCGCTGGAACTTTAGCTGGTGGTGCTGATACTTGTCAGGTAAATGTCGATTAAAAAAGATCTTTTACGTTTCAAACACTAAGCGTTCCATCTCAATATACTTCAACAAAGCTGGCTACAGCCTCACAAATTTCATCGGCTAAAGAAGGAAGACAGTCCTGTACATGCACAATAACAAAAAGTTATTTTGACTCTTTTGAGTTCAGCTCTTTTTACTTTACTATCATCATGCAGATCAATGATTAGCTGATGCGGTTTTGGAGGTCTCTTCTATGATACACTTCACAGATTTATCTTTAATTTATTAGGAAAAAACAATGCGTTATCTGTACAAAATCCTAACCTCAACACCATGTAAAAATCCCTTGCACGCGAGGTCGAGCGATAACGATATCTCCTTCTCCCTCGCGCCCGGTGTTGACTTAAAAAGCAATAAAAAGAGTTGGAAACCAAAAACTCTTTTTTCCGTAAAAACCGAATTAACACGTCTGGACAGCAGAGTCAAATACAGCCACAAAGAGTTACATTTTCGCGTCAATAGATATTGCGAAATAACCATCGTTACAATTGACCTACTGTTACTATTGATACACCTCTCCCCTACTATGCAGCTTATGAAACAAATAATGTGACTACTGAACTGAATTTTGAAGAAAACCTGTAAAGGAGCGTGACTTGTGGATAGTAAAGGATTCTAAATTTCAAGGAAAACACATTGACCCTCCACGGATCAATAATTGTAGTAACATTTGAATTATTTTGAAATACATTAATGTTTATGATTGAATTTGACATAAATTGTTATTAAAATAAGTCTACCGATAATACATAATTCTCATTTTTTATTCCAGGGCGACTCTGGGGGACCTCTTCAAGTGAAAATCCCTCTACCAAAAAATGCACCCGGTGCCATACATTACGTCGTCGGTGTCACCTCTTTTGGATTTTATTGTGGTCGTCCGAACAGTCCTGGGATCTATACTAGAGTTTCTAGTTACCTTGACTGGATCGAGAGTGTTGTTTGGCCCGAAAATTGAACCAATAAAAAAAAATTACCGACAATTGAGCAAAATGTAAAATAATGTTGTTTACTAGTTTAAATAAATAATTACATATACAAATAACTGTGTATCAAACCTCTGGTTAAGGATGATAATATTTTATCTATACTAATATACTAATCTCCTTAATAAATAAATAAATAACGAGGTGTGGTAACCTCTCTGATCTGATTCTGAAAATTCTTTCACATTAGAAGCTACATTATCCCCGAGTGCTATAGGCTATATTTTATTTTGTTAGAAAATACCCACGGGCGAAGCCGGTGTATATAGAGCGATATTAAGGTGTGTCGGTGGCCGAGTAGTTAAGACGTCTGGTACTAGGCGAAACACGGTTCGATCTAGACTCTTGGTACATCAATGGGTTTTTTTTCAACAGAACTGGCCACTCGTTAGGTATAGCCTCACAAATATCATCGGCTAAAAGAGGGAGACTTGGTTTTTCGCCGCTTACCTTAGACCCCCTTGCTAGATTCTTTTAATTTCCGTAGACCCCCCCGTAATACTTTTTCCTTGCTGACCTATAAATAAGAAAGCAAGTAGAAATCGACCCTGGGGGGTCTATATAGACCACTCTGGGAAACGATAATATTTTAACCAATGTGGGATCTTGCAATTATGATGTATTTATTACATTTATTAATTGTTTATTAATGTAAAAATCAAATATAAAATTTTATTAGCGTTTTACCTTATACTGACCATTAAACATAATGTTATAGTCTATAGTATTATCTATGTTTCCGTATAAAAAACCTTTATCTGAATCCAACCCATAATAGATCTAGAAATAACAGCTCACGCACAAAGTAAAAGCTCTCACATTACGAAGGAAACATTGGTTGGCTTAGCGTAATCCGTTATTTGAGTCGAATCTTCTTTGTTCCGGGCGTTAGTAAATAGATCGGTATCGGCATCTATTTGAATCCCACTTAACCTACCAAGCCAACTGCAACTAACAATCGTATTAAGTCTGTCTTTTAAACTTTTATTGTTAACTACTTACTTTCTCTCGTACTATTATGATACAAAAAGCACAAAGTGTTATTGAAAATAGTTCAGCCGTTTCTGCACAAACGTTTGGACATAAAGACAGTAAATCACTGTAATTTTATTTTATTGTATAAATAAATTAATTAATCTTATAATACCTACCTATGTAATAAGTGCACTAAATAATAGGTACGGTGTTGGATTCATCGACCTTACGTATAAACGTTAGTTTACGATTAGGTAATAAGGTCTGTGAAACTCATCGTCGCCTATGTGGAAAAGACGTGGACTATTTTGGTCGCCATGGACTTTCATGCACAAAAAGTGCGCCTACCGCCACGGTACCTTAAATGATATAGTACGCCGATCTCTTGCCACTGCCTCTGTTCCTGCAATTCTTGAACCATCTGGTATGAGCAGGGACGATGGCAAAAGACCTGATGGCGTAACTTTAGTACCGTGGCATTTAGGAAAAAATTTGGTGTGGCAGCGTCTCACATACAGTATACAAAATTAAGAGCGGGTGCGGAGGCAGAACAGGCTCAACTGCTGAAGCGCCGAAAATATTCAAATAACAAATTACTTATTTTCGGCGCTTGCGGTGGAAACAATGGGTCCATGGTCTGCCGAAATGAAAATATTCATAAAAAAATTAGGTACGAGACTAGTCCACGCCTCAGGTGACCTAAAGGCTGGCTCTTACCTCGCTCAAAGGATCAGTTTAACCATTCAGCGAGGTAACGCAGCCAGTGTTTTAGGAACCATGCCACAGGGAGAAGAGGTATTCTTTTTGTAGTTTGTATATATAGTTTTTAAATATATTATTTATTTATTATTGTACATTTTAGTTAAGTTGTAAATTGTAAATTAAACCCAGCCAGTAATAAAAAGAAATATTTATTCAACAAATAAATAAACATTATTTTCAGTGTTTATGTACGTTATAGAGTTAAGTAATTAAATCTCTTCAAATGTTCAAATTATTTTTACAACCACGTGCTATATTGAGAGTTTTTTTTTTTCGGGATAAATTCTTATGTCATATACCAAAAATTTCCACGGGCGAAGCCGGGACGAAAATCTAGTTTTAATAATTATAAAAATAAAAATAAACTAATTTAATTACATTAATTATTTATCATGATTCATCATTTATTCCCACGCCTTGAAAAAACTTTTCAGATAACTTTTTAACTTTGTAACTAAGAATGAATGTAGCGAAAACTGCGTAATTTATATTTCCATGCTTTGACGCCTTGTGCTAACTGAATAATTTTATCTGGACTTCTGGTGCCTTATGTTGCTAATTTCAAACTAGCCTCTTGAAAAAGTACACAGGCAATCAGAACCCCTTCCCCAGCCCTTTTTCACTCTTCTCTGCCATCTTTTAATTTCGATTTTACAGCTCAATTCCCTAACCAAACGTTCAAACTTTTAATTCCAACACATTTAAGTATGTATGTAAAAGTTGCCAAGGTAGCAACAATGTTTGAAAGAGAAAAGGCTCAAACAGATGTGTTCAATTATGAAGACACTTGTTGCTCCGCCGGCCATGAATAACGAACTTAAAGCTTAAATAGTGAGACTTGGCGAACTAACAACTACATAATGTAAGGACGCTGAAGTTTGCTAACTTTGTTGAATTGCATATCCAATATTCACAATTATAATTAGCTTCGGTTTATTGAACGTATGGAGTTGTTGACTAAAGAAAACTACAAAATCTAAAAGTTTACGGACTTCAAAATACGTAGGTAGTAGATAACCAAAGTGAAAATTGCGAAATCATTGAAACTTTATTCCTTTCATTTTTAAAACCATGGTTATAAAGTGGCGAGAGACAGTTACAGGTCAATAACACAAAGTTTACATGGCTGAAGTGACAGGAAATGCTGGCAGAGGACGACTTAGGTGTATTCTTATTGAACATATAAAAAATGTATTGATCGATGGAAATAAATGTATTAAAAGGACGTACACATAATCGCCGAGCATGTATGAAAGGTATGATGAATATAAAAAAGCGAAAGAGCAATCAGAATCGTTGCATTCGATTGTCTCTTCCTACCCCTCTTGGGATAAAAGGCGTGATGATAGATAGATAGATATAACGTGAAATATTCACTTGCACTGTTAGAACTATCTTGTGATATGAGCCTAAAACTACGATTTGACAAAGACAAACTATTTCCATTTTGGAGCAATGTATCCCAAGAATATCCTACTCTCAGTACTACAGCTTTGAAGATTATTTTACCGTTTTCTTTGCAACGTCGTACTTCTGTGAAACTGGCTTTTCTGCAGTTGCAGTAACCAAGTCGAAATACAGGTCACAAATTAAAATAGAAAAGAAATGAGAGCAGCGATTTCAAAACTTCAGACCCCATTTGAGAAGCTCTGCTCAGAAAATTATTCACTGAGTTATGTTTATTGATTGTACTGCTTTATTTTCTAATTAATAATGAAAATTAAGATTCTATAACTTTTGAAGTAACGATAATTCATTTTGAAAAAAAATACAGCCTGTAAAGGGAGTAGCAGTATAAAAAAATTAGGAACCTCTGACCTAAATTATTTACTTTACATTATAAAAACACCTCAAAGACGCAAAGGAAACCAATGTGTTCTTAAAATTTAAATGAAAAATTACTTGTAACTATTATTTATAAATATTTAAATAAGAAGTGAAGACTCTCCTGAAGCGACTAGTACTACCATAATAGATATTTTCATAAGAACATTTCAGTGAAACATATCGATCTCTCCAAAGCGCCCAACAAAGTATCTCCATCCAACGTAAGATTACCGTAAATCCTAAACGGTTCAAGATTCCTCTAAAGCGACTCACAGCGCCCCGAGCTCAGTGTCTGCTACTACGCATCTAAGAAGATTGATTTTTCTCCTTTTTTTCTCTGTCTGCACGAAGATCTCGTTTACACTTTGTTTAGAGAAAAAATTACTGCTCAGACAGTATAAGATTGCATCGTAAATCTGGACTGGAACTAAAAATAGAAACCTGCGAGTAGGGGCTAATGTTTATTAATACATAATTTACACACAAGTGTCTTAAAAACTGAAAAGTCTTGTACGCATACAACCGTTTCAATTACTTTTCAGCCCTCAATCAAATACTAGCGGAAACGAAGCTAAAATATATTTTCCGGCTTTAAAATAAAGCCCTTGTCTGTGAATAGCTTATTTATGATGTGACATCGTTCAAGCCTTGCAACGTATCCTTTACAGGCTAAATGTGAACTACTGTATCTGGCAACACCACAAAGCATAAAGTCCGTAATATTATGTACATGCTTAAAAATGCAACGCACAAAACCACCCCAAGGGGTATAGCGAATGCGGCTTACAGTAATCTCTTATTTGAGTGGACTATTTGTCTAAGTAAAGTCAACTGGCTGGAGTCGGATTGACATTGGCAAGTATCAGCACGTTCGCTCGTTCATCCAAAGGACATTGCATCTGTAACCTTGGAAAATGTGAATATTATGCGCCCGAAATGTTTTATTCTGAAACGTTTATGCAAATCCCTCAAATTTTACAAAGCAAATTTTGCAGTACATTTGTCCTAGAACATGGTCTGCTACTTAATTCAAATTGGTAATTGTGGATGAACGAATCTGATAGAAGTTCATTAAATATATCGTTAGATAAGGAAAACTTCATAGATTAGTCTGGTATTAACTAGGCAGACCACGGGTTCGAAAAACCACACTTAGAAGCTTTTCCATCTAAATTTATACCTCAACAGAACTGACCACTCTTTAGGTATAGCCTCACAAATAGACGAGGGAGACTTGGTCTTCCGCTGGATACCCAAGAGTCGTAACACGGTTTCGGGAGCTGTAATGCAACCCGTGAAGAAAGAAAAAAAAACTATCTACATTCATGAATTTTATTCCAGGACCAGTGCAAGGTAGAGTCAATCGAATTCAAAAATTAAGAGTTATCAAGACTTTCCTTAGCATCAAAAAAGCTGAGTGATAATGAATACTTGTCTTCCGCTGCGTAACCTGGGATGCCGTATGGCAACCAGTGATGAAAAAAAATCCTCTATAACAGTAGAAAGCTTAAGTCACCCAATATAATTAGTTGAACACTATTTTCTAAGCTAAATAACTAATTCATATCGCCTGCAGTATCCGCGACCATTAATCATATGTACGCTCTGCGGGAAACCTTGACGTTTAATATTTCAGTATATTTGAGTTTCTGACCCTGCCTTGTCTACATGAATTAATGTTATATGTCCATCAAATATTGTTCTTGCTAAGAAAACTTGATGAATGAAAGGGATACTGTGTGCAGACGATGCGGAAGTTTCTTATAGAGCGTGACAGCTAAGAATAGCTCTGAGTCTGTTTCGTCATAAATCGAGCATTTTTGTATGAGACCCAGTGCTGGCTAATTCCCATTAAAATTGGCTCGACAGTATCGACGATATGACGATGAAAATAACTAGTGTTGGCCCTTCAGAGCTGTTCTTACCTGCCAGTTGTTATTACTTAATAATCTATATAAATAAAAATGAAATGCTGTTCGTTTGTAAGAATGGCTGGACCGATTTGGCTAATTTGTTGTTCGTAATGTTAGTAATAGTCTGAATAAAGGTTTTAGGTAACGAAAAATTGGAAAAGTTACCCGGAAAATCGCAAAATTTGGGGAAAACTGAAAGTGCTTTTTTGTATGAGATTTTATATTTTATTTCTATGGGACCATAATATATTAATATGGACTCCACGGGCGAAGCCGGGACGGAAAACTAGTACTCCAATATATGAACACACGGGTGAGGGAGGGATTATTTTTTACTACCAGCGACCGGCCTCGGCTTCACATAGGCAAAAAAGTTGTTAAAGAAAAAATTTTGAAAAATGAGATCTGAGAAAAATGAGTAACTCTCCGAATCCGATACTACCAAACCAAACCAACAAACACACTTTCGCATTTATAATAATTCGTGCCAAAGAGTTAGACTTGTTCATCTTGTCTCGTTAATGGACAACATTTCATTTTTCGTAAGGTACCAAAATTCGAAAACCGTTTGGAGATTACATGCTAGAAAGCTTATTTTTCATTTTTTTTATTTTTTATATCCTTTAATTTTCGAGTTATTTTAAAAATACTGAAATATTGAAAATTAAGGATTAATAGGTGCCCTAATCTGTGCTAACCCTCTAATTTAAAAATACTAATGTCTGTTGGCAGAGTTGTTAGTTATTGAACTCAGGTGTTGCCCTCTATTAATTTTACCCATTTTTATTCCATTTAAAGCTAAATTAATAATTATTCTTTAAATATAATTATAAAAATACTTCTTATATATAATATTTTTTTGGAAGTTTTGCTAGTTTCGAATGGGCTATCACAGGAAATATATTTACGAGTGAAACCGCGGACAAAAGCTAGTATTATTATATACATTCTGAATAATGTTGTAGGCGATTTGAGATCCGGCTACGGCAACACCTATTTTTAACACGGTATATTATACTCTTTGTATTTCTATAACGTATACTCTGTGGCTTGACTGACACTATCTGTCACTTTCTTTGGGTGACAGTTTATATTTCTTAATTTTAGTCCTAGCTATGGTTTTTAGTTTATAAGTCCTCATAATTTATAAGAATTCATAATTAAATTAAAAATATAAAAACTCAACCAAAAATAAAATAGAAAAATACGTGTAACTTATTTTTTAATATATTTTTAATTAAAGTAATAAAAATGGATGATTAAAAAAATGAAATGTTGTCCATTGAAGACATAATTTAAAAAATAATGTGACAAAAAGAAACCTGAAATCCTTTTCTCTGGCCATACATACATCATTGTGCTTAGAATATTTTATGAATACGTCCACAAAACTCCATACAGAGTATATTGCCGAATAAATTTATGCAACATAAAAAAATAGAATAATAAATGAGATGAACGCCCTGGAAGTTATGTCCACATTTTGTTAGGGGTATAGAATTATACCATCTTACTAATATGTATACATGTAAAATTTGAATGTTTGATTTGAATAAAATCAAATACAGTAAACTCTCGATTATCCGCGGGCGGTTTATCCGCTTTGCGGATTATCCGCGGGGCGGATAATTCTCAAAAGTAAATAAATCCTCTTTGTTCGTAGTTTGAAAACCACTGGACAAGTGATTACTGTAGGTAACTGAGGTCATACACACCCTCCCTCGCATTGACTTTTTGTTAAACAGTAAACATGACTTTTTAATAACCTGCATGACATTAATTGAGTTTTGTTATCAGGTACGTCCTTTTATTGTATAATAAACTTATTTAAAGCTTTACTTGTGTGTTGTTTTTTAATGCCTTCGGCCTTTGTTTATCCATTAATCGGCAATTTTGCGGCTTATCCGCGAAATTCGATTATCCGCGGTATCCACGCCAGTCAATTCCGCGGATAATCGGGAGTTTACTGTATACCTGGTGTATACGTTTATCCTGAAAAATAGTTCAGCCACTTTAAGTAGCCTATGTACTGGTCCGTTATCTCACAGAAAATTTTCGGTCTGACCGCCGTATGATCGAGATTGAAGACAGGCCACATATTAGCAATGTAAATAATACGATCTAGATCACATGCAATTCACTCACCCACACAGACATACAAGATTTGATTAAACAAAGGCGTGTGGATGTGGTGTGTGTGTGTGTGTGTGACAGATCGTTCCGGTCATCGAAATCAACCATAAATACAACGATTTGAAAACGGATAGTGGGCCGCGCGATAAGAATTGGACGAGGGTGTGGTCGATTTCGGATGACCGTATGGCGGCGCGCCGGCGATTAGCCGAATGAGTGGGCACCTTTAGACACATAAAAAGAGAATAAATATTAGGATTAATATTTATTCGGGACCAGCATTTCGCCCCGTATTATATTTTCGAACAAAACATATTACTCAGGGATATCGTAGCTTTCTATTAGTTTAAGAATTTTTAGAATCGGTTTAGTAGTTTGAGAGATTACCTCCCACAACCAAACTTACAAAACCTCTTTATAATACTCGTATATTAGCATAGATAAAGACGATAGATTAGGAATTCGGAAGGAGTTAAGTAGGTAAAAGAACTTTTTTTTTTATTATCTATCATCTATCACCTTTACCCTAAGAGGGGTAGGCAGAGACAATCGAATGTTATTTGCTATGATCCTGACATACCTCTTTCACTCCTTTTATATTCATCATAACTTTCATACATGCTCGGCGATTGTGTATTTCCTGTTATATAAATATTTAAGGATGAAACATTGACTAAAAAGGTTTATATAGCAGAAGCGAAAGGAAATACTGGCAGAGGACGACTTAGGTGTATTTTTATTGAACATATAAAATAAATATTGATCGAAGGCAACAAACCCCAACACATTGTAAATAAAATATACCAAAAAATAACAGGAAAGTCCCGTTTTACATCTATAATTATTTCACATGCGATGTGAAGTCTTTTATTTATCATCACAATCCGTTCAGGTGTTTGGTTTAATTACGTTACATAATAATAATTTTGATAAACGTGTATTTTGAGGAACCCCTTAAATCTGATTTAAATATCAAAGATTCCGGCATCAAAACCAGAAGTATAATATAAAACTTTTATTTACCATGCAAATGAAGCTGACATGTGTTTGAAAGAAAACATGCAAATTTTGCGAAGTGACTTTACCATAAAATTATCGTTTTTAATATACATACCACAATATTATACTTACGGCATTTTTAAAAAAAGGTGTGAGTTGTATAAAACTTTAGCTTATCACATCTACTAAGTATATTCATAATATAATATTTTACCGCCCCCGGCTTCGCCCGTGGATATTTTAGAACAAAGTAAAACATAGCTTATATTACTCGGTGATATCTTAGCTTACTATTTGTTAAACAATTTTTTAAATCGGTTTAAGTAGTGTAATATTAGTACAGATTAGTTTAGATTATGAAATAACTCAACGGATCAGCGTAATTTATTGCACAAAGATCGTTTGAAGGCCGGAGAGTGACATCTAAAGTGTTATCCCGGGAAAATTACATTTTTTATAAATAATTTTTTAGCCGTGCGAAGCCTTCGTCGCTAGTTACAGCTCTTTCATGTCTGAACAGAGTAATGTTTTGGACAAAGTTTTATTTGATTTCCTATCTATCCTAGCTATCTCTATTGATAGGGATAGGTGGATTTTTTTCCATTTATCACCACTGCCCAAGTGTACACGTCCCCACTTCGATTTTTGTTTCCACTTCTCTCTACTAAAGGAAGAACCATTTTTATCCTAATTTTATAATAATATTTTAAACATTCAATGACTTCAATTTTTGAAATTACAACCCTGTTTGCACGTAGAGGTAGGTTAGGGTTTTTTTATAACCTCACATAAACTCACTCTGGGAAATTTAATATCGCTATTTGAAAGTAGGGACAAGAGGAAATAAAATGTCACCCATCTACACCAGGTGGAATTATGTGGAAAAAATTCCAGCAAGGATATGTGGAAGCAGATCTGGATTGAGGGCTGGAAAGTGACATAGGCTTCTTTAATAAGGGGAAAATAAATATCATAAAAAATTCAAATTTGAAATTTTCTTAAAAAATTTACTACACTTGCGAAGCGAAGTAACATGTTTGTATAACAAGGAAAATACGCTTTGAAAGGCTGTTAGTATCTTTTTATTTTGTTAAACAAATTTTAAATAAAAGAAATTATTTTTCATACGGTCTACATGAAATATATTAAAATAGCAAACTAATACCAACACCTTGTACGCAAAAAATCTAAGTACAGTCAGCAAAGAATAACTAATTAAAAATAAGATTTTGCATAATATAATAATTTAAGTTGTAAGTGGTCTGTCACCTATATTTGCAGGTGTGCTTAGAAGTATAATACACGTAAATTGCCTTTACCAAAAATCATATTACCTACCCCGGCTATATTTTCAGATTTCAGTTTGGTTTTAAAAAAGTAGGTATAATCCATCCATCCGTAGGTCCATTGCATTAGTATTATATCCTGACATATAAATGTTCAAGAGAAACTCCATCGGTACAGAGGGGATCGTTTTTACATAAAGAGGACACTTATAGGTACATGATAAAACACAAAAAAAAATGTTAGAAATAGTTGTAAGTACTAATTCTCAATTTTTTAAAGCAACTTTTGTGGTAATTAATTTATTACGAGTATATCAATAACTAACGATTCACCGAGGTAGACAATTTTTTAACAAAGACTCCAACAATTTTTTTTCTAAAGGAATGCGACGACAAAAGTCCCCTCAGACCCTCAGACCCTCAGACTAGACAAATTTACATACAAACAAACAAGCATCGATAGTTACTATTTCACAGACTTTATAAATATTTATTTAAAAGTAATACATTTTTTTTTTGTTGTCGGTACCCTAGTCTAAAAGTCCTCTTCAGTGAAACTGGCTAATGATGTCAAAACGGGAGCGTTGGTAACGAGCGGAGAAACCATATTGTGTAAAATATTTACATCGCAAGAAAATTATTTTTCATGTGATATTTTTCTAAGCTTTCATAAGATAAATATTCTCGGAACATAATAATAGATTAGAAATGTGAAGGCGGGGCACGGGTGACTTAAACTTTGATATGGGCATCACACTTAATTAACGCGTAGATGTGGAAAATAAGTTGAACGTACTATATTTTTTATTTTATATTTTCAACATTGGAATGGTCCAATATTTAGTTAATACTTTTTTATAAATACTAGTGAGTGTGACCCCGCCACAGGCTTCGCACTTTTCTATTAGAAATTGATATCGGACTTTTTTGTAGATCATTTTATTCTACACAATTCTTTTCTACATCATTTTGTTATATCTCTAACGAATTAGACAGCATACGCCATGATAACTTGCTAGGGCTACCTTTTTCCCTGACTTGATTCGCTTATACTGTAAATGCTCAGGTCTTAAACATTATGTTAATACTCGTAAACCTTCCCATTTATCTATTTAATTAATCTATCTAATAGTGAAAACCGGAACATAATCTGTTCAGTACTTTTTGCGTTCTGAATCGATGAGAAAAAATATATTTTCCTCGCCATCCATGCACTTGGTGGAAAGTAGCTTGGGAATCCAATCTATTTTATATCCAATACATTTAGTCTTATGTTTGTTTATTGATAACCCAGTGGTTAGGTATGCACGAGCAAAAGCAAGTTTTGTTTTGTGAGAACAGATGTTACCGGATACGATAATTGATACCTGGCGCGCAAGCATGACCATCCAAGAAATAATCTCATTGAGAAGGTAGAAGACTGAATGTCAGTTACCGGTTTCCGCGACGCTACTTTTTGTCTTGCTTTCTCTTTATGAAACTTTATATATTTCTCTTTCTATCTTTCTAACTGAGCTTTTATCTTCGCAGTGAGTTTCTTTCTTCGGTGGTCAAGCTCGTGGGGCACAACCGAAGTGTGATTGACATCATTTTCGACGATTATCGGCACTTCCCTAGACGGGGACCACTTTTAAATTTCGAAATTCAAAGTGATAAACGCAATAATTCCTGTAAAATAATCCCAATACACTTACAAGTGCTTGGGTTCACAATCACTTAAAGTACACTCCAAGTCGCTGATAGATTCTTTCAACCAATTTTATGACGCTGTGGAGCTATAAACTGTGCCTGCACTGCCAACGTGCTATTTGGTTTAAGGTGTAAATTGGATTCTCCAAGAAATGAAGCTCAGATAAATCAATATAAACATGAACCTAACATTTTTAGCTTCCTGAATGTAATTTGAAAGATAAATATCATGAGTAAAATGATTTCTTCAATGTAAAAGTAATTTAGACAATTAAATGGATAAACGATTAAAGAATGGCAAGAAATGCCAGCGACTGGCGCTCTCGATGTATCATATTAATACTTCCACTGAACAGAAAGCAATGAAAGAAAATAAATATTTTTTTATATACCTAGTCTAAAATGTATAATCACTGAAAATAATGTTTATTTATTTGTTTAATAAATATATCTTTTTTACACATCTAAATTAAAAATATTTAATTCATTCTTCCTGTCACGTGACCACAAACGGGAAGTGACGTCACATTTATGTAAATTTCAATTAAATAACCACATACTACTAACTATATTATAATAACTGTCTGTCAATATGTCACTGACTAAGTTATTTCTTGTTATTTTATCTAATCTGTGGTATCATGTTGTTGGTTTGTGTGAATGTGACGACAATTTTAAAATGAAAATTCAAATACAAAAATGTTCTAATTATTTTATTATGTACTAGCTTTCCTCCCCGGCTTCGCCCGTGAAGCCCATATTAACTTTTATCTACTCTTATATCGTAAATCGAACTTCATAATAATATGTTTTATTTACACGCGTCTGTAATATGTGAAACTTCGATACTATAATGTATTATAGTACCGAAGTTTTCATACAAAAACGTTATCGTAATGTTTTGTTTTTTTTAATGCAGAAAGGGCAGAGGATTTTTTTATACAGCCACATTAAACTCTATGAAAATATCGACACGCGCATGTCCGAGTTACTTGACAGTTAACGCGCATGCGCACTAATGCGCAGTAGGTAGGTAACCGCGGTTTACCGCCAATTTGTAGATTAAGAAAAATATCTTGGTTCAATTTGTTTTGTACTATTGCATGGGATTAGATAAAGTAGTGTATGAAGGGGCACATAACTTGGAATTAAAACACTCGTGGTTGCTGTTAAAAAATTCAACATGTGTTTTAATTACCCCTATTATGATCCCGTATCATAAACTACTATTATAATATATAGCTATGCCTTGCGGTTGCGAGTTTTATGATGCGTAAAAGTACATGATCCACTGCAGTGACCATAATTAAAAAAATATATGATATTCTTGAGGTTATGCGTTATTAAGATACTGTGTTCAAAACATAATACAACTATATTGATTCAATAGAAAAAAATCACGAATGTACCTCAAAAAAAATATTTTACTGTCTAGAAACAGTACTAAAATGCATGCAATGATTCTGATTTTTTGACAGCTTTTTTATCTAGCAATATACTATCGTAATACTGTTCTATTTTTTAATCAAATTTTCAGCAAGTTCCTTTATTCTCAGTTTCGAGATTTTATGTACGCACTACACGCGTGTGTGCGTAAGCGCTCGTGTACCGACAGTACCGGCTGTAGCCTGATGCTATATTATTAGTGGCAGCCACGTCGTTTGGTGTGTATGTGTACCCGCGTGGGTGCGGTGCCATCTCTCAAGGTCTTTGGCTCTATCCAGCGCCTTAATAGTTACTGCAGCTCTGTCCTATTGGTCGTAGCGTAATGTTATATAGCCTATAGCCTTCCTCTAGAAATTTCAACCAAACAAACAAACAAACTCTTCGCTTTATAATAATAAACCACTCTTATTAATAAACTCGAATAAGCGACGTATGAACTATACTGTATTTCGTCTCCGTCTATCATAATGAATTGCAGATTTGTTAGAGGGTGATGAAAAACATTTAAGTTAATACGTCGCTAATTCGAGTTTATTAATAAGAGTGTACAACTATAATTTAAAACTATTTTAAAAAATGTCAACACCCCTATTACAAACCAACAAACAAACATACACTTTACAGTACTAGCATAGATAGTGTTACAATAGACACCTTAACCTAGCTAGGCTTCGATTAAACGTTAGTGATAAATGACAATGTCTAGACCAGACTCGAACGATATATTTATCTCATAATGCCACAGAGCAACACTGCCTTAATGGAATTACCTGAAGTCGTTTATTTACTACTAGATATTTCGCATGACTTTGTCTGTATTATTTTGTTTTCACGCTCACCACTCTCCATTATTTAGCCATAATAATAATATATTCATTATTTATTTCGACCGACATTTGATATATCTAAAAATTTAGTAAGTGTATTTGTGACCTTGGACATTATATATATTCAAAAAAGAGTTTTTTTCTTCGCGAGTTGCTTTACAGCTCCTGAAACCATGTTACGGTTTCATGGTACCCAGCGGAAGATCAAATCTTCATGGTCTAGCCAATGGTATTTGTGAGGCTATACCTAACGAGTGGCCAGTTCTGTTGAGGTATATTTAGATGGAAAAGCCTCTAAGTGTGGTTTTTCGGATTATGTACGTAAATAAGTTTTTAATTAAAAAACCCATTGGTACATAGCCGGGATCTGGAATCGAACCCGTGGTCTGCCTAGTTGATACCAGACCTCTTAACCACTAGGCCAGCGACACACAAAAAGAGTTATTTATGCGTGATTCCACGTCGAGAAATCAATCTAGAATATATATAACGATTCGGCTAAAAGGTTAGTTGAAAAATTGCTAATACCATTACTTAATACTTGATTTTAATAAAATTACACGGTAATAACAACAGCAAAATAAATATTGACTTTGCTTACAAATTATTATTGTAAGTGAATCCGGGCCGAATCGCTAGTGGCAAGATAAATAACAAAGTTAACGGGAAAAAGTTTTGATAACGCATCTGTATATTAGACGAGCTGACTGACCTATTTGGCAAAAATCATATGAATTCTCCTTGACCGGCTACTCTAAGAGCCAAAATATGACAAAATAAACATACTAATGGATATGTTCCATTTCCGTACCGAATATGACAAGGTTCCAAGAAAATTTCAAAGCCCTTATATGCAGGTGTCTTTTATAACTATAATGCCTTACGGTTCCCGGGAAACATGTTATAGGTCCCAGGTATTGAGTACTAAGCCTATGGAGGGGCCATAGACGGGCTCCCCCTGTGATGATACGACCTTATTTTCCTGGCCGCTTACAAGCTGGCCATCATAAATAGCATTTATTTTGATTTTAGAACACGATATTGTTCATTTTAATTCAATAGAACATTGTATGTTATTTTCAAATATCCGATGTGTGGAACCTAAATTAAAATTTTACTCATTCCTTCACAAACTGTTGACTTAGGCAGTACTCTGCCAATTATAAAATTTATTATATTTCTATTTTATCAACTAAGTAAATAACTATATAAAATGTATTGAATCAGTATTCAAGAACTAATATCTATGTTTATATAAAAGGAGCGCAAATAAGTATTTGCGCTCCTTCTCCTTCTCCTTCTCCTTACGGCTCCTTCTCCTTTGACGGCTCCTTGGCTCCTTACGGATCCTTTTACTGGTTGTTCTTTTGCTGCTCCCGCTTGTTCCTTCCTTGTTAATTCGACCAATAAACGAATGGTGAAAAGTTTACTACGAGTTTTCCTGCAATACCTACTCATCCTGGCTACCCCACAACCCGACAATGGCGCCCAAACGTGATTAAAATGCTGCAGGAAGAAGGAATAAAGAAGAAAGAATAACGAAGTAAGAGAACATAATATTTATTTTAATACAAACTTTTCAGGATATGTAATGTCTATATAATCTCAATATATAACGTAATTCTATTTAAATTCAGTAGAATATTTCTTGGAGATTATGGTTCTGAATCAAGGTTATGTCGGCAAACCTTCGAGGTTGACAAGTCTGATGATCTTGGTCAGATTCCATTATTGAAGAGGATATTTTTTAATTTTTATACAAAGGCAGTATTCTTGAATCATTTTACATTAAAATTCACTTACTAATTTCGTAAATTCAGATTATATATTCACATTGAATGTATGGTTGTATGTGAGATTTTCATCATATATATCTGAAATCTATAGATTACTTCCCAAAACTTAAACTTATTAATAGTTAATTTAATTTCCATTATCATACCCCGTCAATTCAATATCTCTTAATAGAAAAAGGTTCTTTTTATAGTCGTAATTTTTTTCAAGAAAAATAATATATATTAATTTTCTTATAATTGCTAAAATATCTATTTTTATCCTAAAAGTCTATCGTGATTCCATAAAATAATACATAAATAAATATTATTTAATTCAAAAATTTCATTAATTGCGATTTTTTTAATACATTTTTAAAATATCCAAAACAATTTGTCCATTCTTATTTTAATGATTTCTAATATCACACTACAGTTTACATAAGTAAGGCAATTAAAATATTAAAATATTTCCGAGAATAAATTTAATATATAATAATAAATTTCAAATAAATTATGATACATATAAAAGCACCTCGATATCAGAATTTGAACTCACTTGATTTTTCTTTGTTTTACACAATTTGTTTTGCTCGGCAATATTGCATTGGAATATTCGATTTTCAAATGTATCCTATACATAATTTCTTTGTCATTGACAAGTTTTTAAATTTTGAATCGACGACGTTCGATTTTCTTTTAATTTTCAATTGTTATTTACTATGAAGTCTATTTCATAGACATATGATTACGCTCTTATTACAACTAGGGGTAGTCATGTTGATTTAAATTCAAATATTATTTTATTTCATATACTTATATTATTAGCTTTTCACTGGCTTTGCTCGTGGATAGTTTGAGTTAGCGCATACCTTAACGCATGCGTTGATTTTATTTCATAATTTTTTTTCCTCTTTCAATATGGATGCGTTACACTTAAATAAACCTGAATTAATTTACGAATTAAAATTACGTCAAATAGATATTGCGAATGCAACGACAGCAGATGATTTACGTAGGTTATTAAATCCTTTATTACTTACAAACCCTTTATCAGAAAACATTAGTCCATACACTATTGAACAAGATTTGGATGAAGTATCCAAATGTTTATCGTTGATTTCTTCTAGATTAAATATTTATAATAACAGTTTTACATCAAAAGAAAAATTAAATACATATTTAATTCATATTAGGGATAGGTTAAATAGAATTGAAATCAGTACAGAATGTTCAGTTGAAATAATTAATAAAATTGAAAAATTTAGTTCTGATTTTCAAAAGTATAATAAAAATTTTAAAGATTTAACAGCGGATATTAATTCTATTGCTTCTACCGTTATTACTCCTACTATTACCAAAGAAAAAAATTCGGATTTGGAAAATTTAGCTCAAAAAATTTCATTGTTATCATATAATAATTTTTCAGATTTTAAAAAATTTAATTTTAAGGGAGATTCGTGTCCTCGTGATTTCATTAAAAAAGTTGAAGAATTTGCAGTGGCTAGAAATATTTCTACTAAACATTTACATAATCGTATATATGATTTATTATCTGGAAGTCCATTAGATTGGTATAGAGCTAAATCAGATACTTTAACAGATTGGGAATCTTTTAAAATTAAATTTCTAAACGACTTTGAAATACATGATTACGATTTTAAGCTGAGAAAAAATATCGATAATCGCAAGCAAGAAATTAATGAAAGAGTTGTTATGTATTTTTCTTCAATGGAAGGCTTGTTTTCCAAACTTCAAGATCCTCTTAGTGAAAAATCTAAAATAGATATAATTCGTAGAAATATGAACCCATTTATTTCATCTAGATTATTACCTACAGATTTAGAATCTATTGACATTTTTTTTAATTCATGCAAATGGTATGAAAGTTGCATTTTAATGCACAATACTGACTCATTACCCGAAACTACTTCAATTAACTCTAATATAAAATTTGTTCCAAAATTTCCCTATAAAAATATGGCTAACATAAATATTATAAATAGTAATGTAAATAAAAATAAATTTAAATGTCCTAGATGCAGAACAAATGATCATTTAATTATAAACTGTACTAGTAATAAAATAGTTTGTTTCCGGTGCGGTAAACAAAATGTTAAATTCCCAGATTGTAAAAATTGTAATTTTACTTCAAAAAACTTATAAAGGAGAAAAATAATGTAGCATCTTTTGTAAAAACTACTTCTGAAGAATGGAAGCAGTGGTTACAAACTATAAAATTATTTACTACTTCTTATTGCACATTTCTATTAGATAATAAAATATGTAAGGATAGACCTTATGTTGTAATTAAAACATATAATTTTTCTTTATGCGGACTTTTAGATAGTGGTAGTACTATCAGTATTTTAGGAGACAATTCTCATAAAAAATTATTGGAAAAGGGTATCAAGATCAATTCAAAAAATACTATTGTTGGTTCGGTAGCCAATGGCCAACCTATATATTCTATTGGTACCATAGATCTTCCTATTAGTTTCAAAAATAAAATAGCAATAATTACTACTCATGTAATACCTTCTATCAAGGAAACTTTTGTATTAGGTATAAATTTTTGGAAGGCTTTTAATTTGGCTCCTGACATATTAGAACATATAGTAACATGTAAATCAAATTCTCCCAAAACGTTTTTGATCAATAATTCTCAATTAAGTTCTGTTTATAACTATTTATCCGATGATCAACGTTTACTTTCCGATACTATAGTTAATCAATTTAAATCGATATCCACTGATAGTAAACCTTTGGGAAGAACGAACCTTGTCGAACATCATATAGACACAAGTGATCATTGTCCCATTAGACAGCGATGTTATAGACTTTCCCCTTTTAAACAGATTGCACTTAATAAAGAGGTTGATGAAATGCTAAAAATGGACGTCATCGAACCTTGTGAAAGCCCATGGCTCAATCCGGTCCTCATTACCCCAAAGAAAGATGGTTCTTGGCGTTTTTGTATTGATAGTCGTAAATTAAATTCAATAACTAAAAAAGACGCTTACAAATTACCTTTTATTTCAGAGATATTGGATAATCTTAAAAATGCTAAATTTATTTCTTCCATTGATATAGCTAAAGCTTTTTGGGAAATCCCATTGCGTCCTTTGGACAGACCTAAAACAGCTTTTCATGTACCAGGTAGGGGTATGTTTCAATTCAAAGTTATGCCGTTTGGTCTTACTAACGCTCCCGCTACTCAACAAAGATTCATGGATAATCTTTTTTCATCTGAAAGTCTTGATAATTCGGTATTTTCTTATTTAGACGATATAATTATAATCAGTAATTCGTTTGAAGAACATATAATATTACTTAATAAGGTTCTCCAAAAACTAATAAAAGCTCAGATTACTGTTAACTTTTCAAAATGTTCTTTTTTCCGTGAAGAATTAAAATATTTAGGTTATATAATAAATAAAGACGGCCTTCAGACAGATCCGGGAAAAGTTAAAGCTATTTTAGATATACCTATACCTACCACCCCTAAAGAAGTTAAAAAGTTTTTAGGTACTGCAAGTTGGTATAGACGGTTCGTGCCTAACTTCAGCACTTTAGTAGCTCCTCTTAATAAACTTACCTCAACTTCAAGAAAATCTCCTCCTTTCAAATGGTCTTCTGAAACCAATAACGCTTTTATAAAAATAAAAGAGGCACTAATTTCTACTCCTATCCTTAATTGTCCTGATTTCTCAAAACCTTTTGCTGTTCATTGCGACGCTTCTGGCTTTGGCATTGGAGCTATGCTCACTCAAGAAATTGATGGAATTGAAAAACCTATAGCTTATATGAGTAAATCTCTTACAGGTCCTCAAAGAAATTATTCCATTACAGAAAGAGAACTGCTTAGTATAATCTTATCTCTAGAACATTGGCGTTGTTATTTAGATAACGGTCAAAAATTCATCATTTATACTGATCATTCAGCATTGCAATGGTTTCTCAATTTAGATAATCCTAGTGGACGTTTAGCACGATGGAGTATTCGTCTTTCTTCTTTTAATTTTGAAATAAAACACAAACGTGGTAAAGATCATTTGATTCCTGATGCTCTTTCACGCTCTGTACCTTTAATTAATATTATTAATTACGATAGTTCACAGTCACAAGATGAATGGTTTAATTCTATTTATACAAAATGTCTAAATAACCCTACATCTACTCCCGATTTTATGATCAATAATCACAAGTTATATCGCTACTCTAGTACCAATTCCTTATTACGATCTGAATACAATTGGAAGGAAGTAATTCCATTGGAATTTAGAGTTCCTATAATAAATGAAAATCATTCAAATCCTACTTGCGCTCATTTCGGAATTTTTAAAACTTATCATAGATTAAAATTAAGATATTTTTGGCCAGGCATGTATAAAGATGTTTCAAATTTTATTTCAAAATGCGAAAATTGTTTATCTTATAAACATCAAAATCAACTCACTATCGGTTTAATGGGTAAACCTAAGCATTGTTCTAGACCTTTCCAATGCATATCCATTGATTTAATAGGACCTTTACCAATTTCTTTAAAATACAATAGATATATTTTTGTCGTTACATGTTGTTTTTCTAAATATTGTCTATTATTCCCTATTAAAAAAGCAACTTCTATTATTATTAGTACTATTCTGGAACAATCTGTTTTTATGACTTATGGTATTCCAGAAACAATTATTTTAGATAATGGTTCTCAATTCGTGAGTCATGAGTTAACGAATTTATTTCAAACTTATAATATACCCAAAATACATTATACTCCACGTTATTGTCCTCAAGTTAATTTAGTTGAAAGATATAATAAGACTATAATGGTCGCAATATCTTCTTTCGTTCAAGAAGCCCATAGAACATGGGATATTAATATAGGAAAAATTCAATTTGCTATTAACAGTTCTGTTAATGTAACTACAAATTATACACCTGCTTTTCTTGTCTTTGGTCGGGAACTTGTTAGTTGTGGTTCTGTTTATAAATCTAATGATTTAACAGAAGATCTAATTTTTGCACCACGAGATGAGTTTGCAGACAATCTAGGTTTTCTTGCACCAGTTTTTAACGAAGTTCAAACTCGTCTTTGGCGAGCACATTTATCTAATACCGCATCGTATAATAAAACACATCGTAATCTTGAATTTCAGGAAAATAATTTTGTTTGGAAACGTAATTATACTATTAGTTCCACTGCTAAATATTACTCAACTAAACTAGCTCCGAAATTTATTAAATGTAAAATTACAAAGAAAATATCACCTTTGATATACGTTCTTTCAGATCTCTCTGGAAAAAATTTGGGTCGTTGGCATATTAAAGATTTAAGGCCTTCACCTGAAATTTAAATTGTAAAACATTATTTTTCTCCTATTAAAAATGATTACTTATTAAATAAATTTTATTATTTTATTATTAATTTGATAATAATTCTTGGGAATTTAGCTATAGTGCATAAATTTGTTTTTTTTGTTATTTTGTATTTTTTTAAATTCTATTTATAACCTGTTGGTTATAGGTTGGTTATAACCATTATTAATAATTACTATTTTCCTTATTTCATTCTCATCATTTCATTTATTATAAATACTTATAATTATTTAGAGCGGATTGCGACTCTTTAAAAAAGCCTTCGTCTATTATAAATATTATATCTAATATCTGTGGATGTATTTCCATGGGTGTTTATTAGAGCAAATTACGGCTCTTTAAATAAACATTCGTTTATTATTATTATATCTATGAATATCAGGGTATTCATGGGTGTCTTTTAGAGCGGATTGCGACTCGTTAAAAAAGCCTTCGTCTATTATTACTACTTATTATATCTGTGGATGTATTTCCCATGGGTGTTCGTATGAGCGGATTGCGACTCTTTAAACAAGCCTTCGTCTATTGTATTATATATAAATAAACTTAAAACAGCGGATGGTAACTGTATAACTAAGCCCTTACTAAATTCGAGAACGTTTTTGAGTCATTCCTTATTAAATGGGAATTACTCTATATTATAAATGAGTTTACTGTACTTACTAATAACAGATTAAACAGATTAAATAAAGATGAATGTTTGTGATTGGTGTGATTGTGGAAATCGTTTCTCTTGTAAAATAATTAGTTTTATTTATAATAAAACTTGTAAATGTATCTTTTCATTTCATTCATTAGTATTTTTATATAAGTCTCATCATCAAACTTTATTTTATTAATTCTTTGAATAAAATCCTTCATTAAGGACAGGATTTTTTCGGGGGAACCCCGGTATTGTGATGATACGACCTTATTTTCCTGGCCGCTTACAAGCTGGCCATCATAAATAGCATTTATTTTGATTTTAGAACACGATATTGTTCATTTTAATTCAATAGAACATTGTATGTTATTTTCAAATATCCGATGTGTGGAACCTAAATTAAAATTTTACTCATTCCTTCACAAACTGTTGACTTAGGCAGTACTCTGCCAATTATAAAATTTATTATATTTCTATTTTATCAACTAAGTAAATAACTATATAAAATGTATTGAATCAGTATTCAAGAACTAATATCTATGTTTATATAAAAGGAGCGCAAATAAGTATTTGCGCTCCTTCTCCTTCTCCTTCTCCTTACGGCTCCTTCTCCTTTGACGGCTCCTTGGCTCCTTACGGATCCTTTTACTGGTTGTTCTTTTGCTGCTCCCGCTTGTTCCTTCCTTGTTAATTCGACCAATAAACGAATGGTGAAAGTTTACTACGAGTTTTCCTGCTATACCTACCCATCTACCCGGCCTGGCTACCCCACACCCGACACCCCTTTCGCCAATTTTTAAACTGACCAGATATATTTTGACAGCGACACTTTCGTTTCGGTCGAATGGCCTTGAACAGGCCAAAACGTTCATGTCCAACAAGGACCGGCCAGAGATAGCCCGGGGCCGAGAGGTCCGGCCCAACAATGTGCGGGAAAATTCTGTGTACTTGTCTTTGTCCGGCCAAGCAAATTGCTCGGCATTCTTGTGCAGGACATGCCCGGTCCGAGAATGTCCGGCCCAACAATGTGCGGGCAAATTCTGTGTACTTGTCTTTGCCCGGCATAGCAAATTTGCACGCACATTGTTGGGCCGGACCTCTCGGCCCCGGGCTATCTCTGGCCGGTCCTTGTTGGACATGAACGTTTTGGCCTGTTCAAGGCCATTCGACCGAAACGAAAGTGTCGCTGTCAAAATATATGCTAACCCAGCAGGTGCGCAGTAATAAGTTACCTTAGGTTCCGTTGGTATCGTTTTGTGTCGCGAGACGGAGCTCTAGAAAAATTGTTAATTGTGATGTTTTAAATGGGAAAGGCGATCTAGGACGTCAAACTAGGTGTTTCCAATCAATAATTATAATTGTTATGTTTGTATTTTAGCATAATCATCATATAACGTAAAAGCCGATGCGACAATAAAACGACAGAAAAATACAGTGGTACAGGGGCTAGTACTAAGCGTTTACCTTCCTTATATACTCAAAGGTCCCAGGGTACACAGTGGAAGACAAATTCTACTTTGACATTGAAATAAGGAAATTGTAATCCTACGAAGTTCTCGAAATTTTGAGCGGTGGCCATGAGATTTTTTCGTAAATATCATCACGCCTTTTATCCCATTTGTTACGATCTTGACATACCTCTTTTGCTTCTTTTATATTCGTCATACCTTTCATACATGTTCGGCGATTGTGTGTACTTTTAATATTTCCATCGATCAATACATTTTTTATATGTTCAATAAAAGTATATCACTCTTCCTCTGCCAGCGTGTTGAAACCAGCGTAAACTACTTTTCTTTAGTTTAGTCACAACACCATCTTTCACTCCGCATTCTTATTTAATGACATTGTTCCGGATGCGGTCAATACGCTTTATATCTCACTTTTCTACGTAAAGACCGCATTTCCACTGCATTTATCTTACTTTAATGCTTCTTATTCCATACCCAAGTCTCGCTTCCATAAGTAAGTGATGGAACTAAAACAGTATTATGTATGTTAATTTTACTTTTAGTTATAAGTTCTGTATTTCTGCATACATTGTTTAGTCCACCAAATACCTTGCTTCCCGCTTTCACTCTCCTTTCAATTTCCTTGTCTATCTTTCCACTTCTTGTAAACATACTACCTAAATAAACAAATTCATTCACTTGCTCTAACTTACATCCTTTCACACAAATGTTACAAAAAGGTCGCCTTTTTCTCAGCAGTTAAAAAGTCGTCAAAAATAACAATTTAATCATCCATAAAAGTTTTTTTCTATACAAATCTCACACATGAGTCTGCCGCAACAAACAACATTAGATCTTTTGCTTAGTACATCGTTACCTTAACCGTAGCCCACCTTGCTACTACGAGAGAAATCGACTAACAAACAGTTTAAAGGTCCGTAACTCAGTGTTAAGACGGCCCGGGCCCCGCGATTAACTCAGACATCTGTAACCTCCCAAATTCATTTACGGAGCCTTAAAGTTGCCTTAATGTTGACACAAATTGAGGTCATACTTACTACCTTATCTCTGCGTTAAACTAAATTTTCGTTACCTATTAGATTTTAAAGGAAAAGCTTTAAAATTAAGTTTGAAAATTTTTAACGTGTGTTTTTATACACCTATATAATGTGTGGATATTATATTATTTCGTAACTTTTCGCCCCAGCTTCACCGGTAAATTTATCCCGAAGGCATATTATGTCACTCTAAAGGTTTGAAAGCGTTGAAAGAATGAATGATGAAAGATTGACTAAAAAAGTTTATATGGCTGAAGTGAAAAGAAATGCTGACAGAGTGATGACCTGAGTGTACTTTAATTGAACATATAAAAAATATATTAATCGATAGCAATATTAAAAGTAGGTACACACAATCACCGAGCATATATAAAATGTATGATAAATATAAAAGAAGCGAAAGAGGTATGTCAGGATCGTAGCAAATGGCGTTCAATTGTATCTGCCTACCTCTCTTGGGATAAAAGGCGTGATGATAGATAAACCATTTAGATAAAAACAAATGGCTTTCATATAACCATTATTATTCCCTATACGAGATTAACATTATTTCAGCTTCGAAATTCAGTACAAATATTCTGATAAAACTTTAACGATAGATAATGTATAAGTAACATAACATATATTATAAAGAGAAAGCGTGAGTTTCTTTGTAAAATATATGAAAATCAAAAATAATGTACTGATTAAACAAATACAGATGTAATTTAAAAAAAGTCAGGGTTTCGCAAAATGTAGTTATTTGAAACTATTATTATTATTTTTCTTCTACGGTTTGCCTTACAGCTCTCGAAACCGTGTTACGGTTCAAGGGTACCCAGCGGAAGACCAAGTCTCCCTCTTTTAGCCGATGATATTTGTGAGGCTATACCTAAAAAGTGCACAGTTCTGTTGAGGTATAAAATGGAAAAGCCTCTAAGTGTGGTTTGTCAGATTATGTACATAAGTTTTTAATTATTAAAACCCATTAGTACATGGCCGGAATCCGGGATCAAAGGAAAATCTGAGAAAATTTCTATAGATTCCAACCATTAATGTTTCACCAAAAATACATTTGTTATTCGAAGGTTACATTCGCTCATTGATTATATGTCAACGTCGAGCGACAATAAAATCCTGCCAATAGCAAAACAAGAGGATTTCTTTCCTTTCTTTGTGCCGCGTCACAATAGAGTACTATACATTTATCCTGTGAGTATTATCTTGAGTGACATGAATTAATGCTTCTTATTTATTTATTATTTATTTATTTATTAAAAATCCACAGCATAACAACATACATAAATTGAAAAAATAATATAATATAAATAACATTTGGCCACAAAAGGATCTATTTTCTTTAGGTAAGTATTCTGATCCAGAAACAAACATATACAATTTAAAAAACTTATAAATTAAATTGATAATTCTATCTTCAATTTACTTATATTAAAAAAAATAAAATAAAATAATATATTATAAGGATGAAAATATAAAAAAAAAGTTCAATTTTAAATTACAAATAACAATTCAAAAAAAGTATTTATGTTATTTTATGCTGAGTCTGCACGCAGAGATCTACTCGACGATTTTACGTTCAATCGATGGTAAATTAGACGGCCGAAGCTAACTCGATGTCGAGCAAAAAATCGTTGCGAACAGATTGAATCAGTCAAATGTTTGCTCGATGTTCAAAGAAAACCGTTATTCCCGCATAGAGATGTTAAACAAGAAGCAAGGGAAACACATAATAATAATTATATTCATTCAACATATGGGTCGAAAAAGCAAAAAACGAAATCCTGTCCTGTCAACACGCAATGGAATGAAGTATCTTGAAGCTGAGAAATATGTTGGTTTTTGGTTTTTGGTTTGTATTCATTAAGTGAAATATTAAGTTGATTTGTTTTGTTCAGTTTTGTTTGATTTAGTTATTTGTTTCGATTGTTTTTGTATTTACTTGTTGATATATATTATATTATTCATAATTTAAGTATACGGTTTGTGAAAAATTGTACTGTTTTTACCTTGTAATATTGTAATTATCGTCACATATAGGTCTTATGTATTCTCATTTAAGTTCATTGTAATTTATATGTAATGACTGTTTTGTGATAAATAAAATAAAATAAAAATAAAAAAAAAAACAGAAAACAAGAAGCATAGACATAAGTAGGAAAACTAAGATAGTAGAAGCCCTGACGAAAAACATTGGATGAGAATCGTTACAAACAGGAAAAGTGGAAAAATATGAAATTTTACCCGCGGGGGATCATACATGAAAAAACATAACTTGTTTATTGTAAATTTTAAATGTATCGATTTTCTGCGATAAAGCTTTATTGTTTTTATTAAGGGAAACACTTTCCGTCAATATACATATACATACTAGCAACCCCGCCCCGGCTACGCATGGGTATAATATGGGTTTCCAAAAGTTCGAATACTTAAATAAATACACACTTTAGTTAAATTAGTGATAAATATATGCAACCGCAGACTTTTTTGTAGCGAACTTTATCCTACACTATATCTTGGTTATATCTGTTAATGCTCAGCTCCTAAACATGATATATTCATGTTTATTACTCATAAATCTTCCCGGTGTATTAACCATCTAATAGTGAAAACCGCTCTGAATCATTTTAGTAGTTTTTGCGTGAAAGGACACAGACAGACATATGCGGCGGCGGCGAAAGTCTCTTTTATAATATGTAGTGATAAACCTTTTTCTCCGTAACTTCTAAACGGATTTTGTTCTATAATGATTAGATGGATTGATTAACAATCACAGTGTGAAATCGGGGGAAAAGACGCTTTCAAAAAAATGATGTAGGAGATAATATTAATTGTGTAGAATGAAATAAACTACAAAAAAGTTTTTTATAATATAAATGTAGACCATTTTATTCTACACAATTATTTCCTACATCACGTTGTTATATCTCTGACGGATTAGACCAATACGTCAAGAAAGCTCGCCGATGCTAACTTTTCCCTCGACTTGACTCACTAATTTATATTGTTACTGCTCAGCTCCTAAACATGATAGGTCCATGCTTAAGGGTCCATGCTACCTCGCCTTTACCATTCTAAGCATATCAAAAAACTATATAGATTCCTAAAAACTTTTCTCAGAAGAAAAGCTACAGTTACCTCTAAAATTACATAAAGTTGCTGGCATCACGTAAGGACTAAACTCAAGAGTACATAATTTTGAATAATAACTTTCCTGGCGGCGGGGGACTGTTTTTAACCGATTACTTGAAGACGCCTGGTCCGATATGGATTTTTTTGTTTAAAAGGGATCCCATGGTCATCAGGTCAGGATCTGATGATGGGATCCTGGAGAAATCGAAAACTCTTCAAATTTTATAGGCACTTTTGAAGCGATTTGGGTTTATTTTTATAAATTGCTTTCGGAAAGCATACTTTTCAGTGCATATTTTTTTATTTCGGTACAGCTTTTTTTAAAAGGCAATTATTAATATGCAGTGATTAAATTCTTATTGTGATACAAATTATTGCATCCGTGCTAAGTCAGGATAGGTAGCTAGTAGCATAATCCTATTGAGAAAATACTCACACCGAATCTACTAAAAGTTGTGAACATATAAATAAGAGTATATAAAATACGGATCCAGTTTACGACGTGGCCGTTATAGGGTCTGGAATTAAATGTAATTAACATTCATGAGCTTTCTTGTCTTGTCTCCGTATACTTAATCAGACCGACTTTTTCTTGGATCTAAATGACGAATTATTTTCTAAGTAACTACTTATATGTATATTTTATTTAATCACGATAGTTTTAACCTAGTGGCTAGGGATCCCAGGTTTTTGAACAATACATTGGTTAACAAAAAATGCAGTATTTCCTTCGAGTAAATAAATTTAACAAAACTTCTAGAAAAGAATACCGAGAATAAGAAAGTTTACAAGCACAACAATTGTTGACTCTCGCCAGGTGTAGCTAGTAAATACCTGTTGAATCAGATAAGTTTTCGCAATAACTTCTGAGTTAGGTAAGGACCTATATTATGAAATAACATTTTCAAGCTTTCAGGGCAAAAATATTTCAGAATTGAAGGTACCCCGACGCGTATGAAAGAATTAATAAACCAAGTTGCGAGTATGATTCGCTCATTCCGTACCATCGAATCGAAAACTCAAATTTATGCAATATATAGAAGCAGAAAAGTGTTGGAAATGAAGTTTGGCGTTTTAGTTATTCTTTATATTGAGAAGACGGCCTAGCCACCGCCTGTTCTTAAGTGAAGGTGGTTGGATGGACCAACCACAATATGTTTCGCTTAAAGGACCCCAGGTTGTAGGAAGCAGGAAAGACCGACGCTGGAAGTTCGTTCCACTTTTGATAGTGCGACACGAACTTTTTCGTTCGTATGCAGAATGTGTCCACTGTGCGGGATGGAGGGACGAGGTCATGGAGTTCTTCTGAACATTCCCCACAGTACAAACGATTAAAGATGCTAAGAAAGCCTATGTCTCTGCGTAACTGTAGAAGCTTGAGATTTCGTGTGGTATTTAGGTCATTGATGATGCGAATCGCTCTTCTTTTCAAACCGCGTTGTGGGCATCTATGAGATACTGAACTGAACAATCCCAGAGATAAGAGCAATATTCAACTTACGAACGAACTTGGGTTTTGTAAAGCTGCAGTCTGAGCTTTGACGGGAATTAGGATACAAAATTAAGTAAACATCTAAGTAAAATCCCACCATATTTTCCAGGCTTGTCCCCAAGTGACTATTTCCTCTTCCCGAATTTAAGGAATGCGACTTTCGTCCAATAAAGATTTTCATGCCGCCGTTATCAAGTATTTTGAGAACAAAAATTCAAACTGGTTTCTCCCTGTAATTTAAGAATTGAAAAAACGATATGAACAGTATATTCAGGTTCAAGTTTCAATAATAACCTCGTGTTTCAGTGTTAGGCCGAAAACGTGTATGTCTGTAGCACGTCACATGGACTGGTTTATTCTGTAATTTTTTTATTGGTGGCATCCTTAATTACAATTTTGAAAGGCGCTACCTCACTTAACTAAAGTCCTAGTTAAAGTCTTGTATCGCGCGTTAAGCAGCTCTGAAAAGCTTATTAAAGTTAAGGGCGGGGTTAAATTTTAGCAGAACATTGTAAACTTTGTTAGAAGTCGGTTAATATATGCGAAAGCACGTTTTCCACCGTTTCGTATGAGAAGAGTTGTATAGCGGTATCTTAAAATATTGGTTTAGTACTGATCTATGTATATAATAATAATACAAACAATGAATAATCTATTTATAATGATAAATCCTTTGTTTACGACCTTGGCACGAATTGTGAACAAGTAGAAAATGCGGGTTTGAGTCTTTATGTCTTGAGGTGTGACTAGTGGCAACGTCTTCATTTAGCTTGTTGCCCTTCTTAAATAACTGCTTATCAAAGAAATATCAAATTCAATCCTAACAACTAGTTGGTGGTTATAAAAAAACAGGTTCTATTTTGAGAAGCTTTACGACAGCTTTACATGTCCTCCGAAGTAGTAAAAGGCTAGTTCTACCTTTTTTTCCTTTTTTTTTAATAACAACGTGAAGTCAACACTTGTGATCTATATAGCGATTCATTTACAAAAATAGTTTAATTGAATTTAATTTCTCTAAATATTTAGAACATCAGGACGGCCTCTTACTCCTCTATATTTAAATTCCTATTAGCAAGATTATTAGAGATGTCAATACCGTTTCAATAATAATATTTTAAGCAGAATAAGCAACTTAGGGACAATATCAACACTACCAAAGTAAATTGAGTTTTGTTTATTTAACTAGATACTGTATACTCAGCAATGACAGGGCAAACAACTTCTCTACTAACATCACTGTGTCTTTTCGTCAAAGCGATTAAATCTTTAGGTATAATCTATATTGAAACTAAGAGAAAGCGTGAATTTGTTTGTGATAAGTAACTAAAAACTACTGGGCCGATTTAACAATTTTATATAAAAAATAAAAACCGGCCAAGTGCGAGTTGGACGCGCGCACGAAGAGGAAACCATATCTATAAAAACGGCTAAAAAAACACGTTTGTTGTATGGGAGCCCCCTTAAATATTTATTTTATTCTGTTTTTTAGTATTTGTTGTTATAGCGGCAACAGAAATACCATCATGTGTGAAAATTTCAACTGTCTCACTATCACGGTTCAAGAGATACAGCCTGGTGACAGACAGACAGACAGACAGACGGACGGACAGCGGAGTTTTAGTAGTCTTTTGGGTACGGAATCCTAAAAAACTACAATAGTTATTCTATGTTTTACTAGCTTTTCGCCCCGACATCGCCCTTAGAGCCTATATTAACATAATTATTATGATCTAGAGTTCATATAAAAATCGAAAGCACTTTCAGTGTTTCCCGAATTTTCCAATTTTTCTTTCTAATTCAATTTCAATATTTCTTTCCCTAAAACCTTAATCAGAGTATTACTAACAATTAAAAAAATTGTCGGCCCATCCTTTCTCTTACCAACGCACAGCATTTATGTTTTACTTATATAGATTATTTTTTAAAAGTTAAGTAGGCCACACAATGGTCCGGCATCGCACCGAAAATTTCCCATTCCGGCCGCCAGACGATCTAGGCGGACTATTTGTTACAAGAATTGGACGAGTCTGTGCTCGATTTCGGTGGACGAATGAGTGGTTAGGGTTTGCTAATACCAGAGGCCGAACGAAGCAGAGGGGGCAAGCTATCCAAACTAATACATCCTAATTAATGCGAAAATGTGTTTGTTAGTTATGTGATACCGGCGGCGACTTTTTATCCCGGAAATATTTCGGGATAAATTTTGTGTCTCATTTCAAAAATTTACCCAGGACCTAATTTAATAAACTAGCTATTAGCCTAAGCTTACTTGTTTATGTTTAATTTTAATTAGTTACGGAGGAACTAATTGAAAAAGTAAGAGGATTTCCTGTATTATTTGATACATGTAACCCAGACTACATGACTACTACTTTTTTTCATGTATTCATTTTGCCATATAGATCTTCTTCTATTTTTCTTAATACTATACATTAAAATATAGTTTCCATTTCAAAATCTGATTCAGATTTCATATTGCGTCGTCTGAGAATACGAAAGATTTCGTATTTCGTATACGCAGTTCAAACATTTGCTGTGTTCCTTCTGCTGCCCTAACCTGCGCTGTGCTGTGCGACCTGCGGCTCCGTATACGCTTAGGCTCAGCCTCAGACGCCCTCCATTTTATTCTACACAATTCTTTCCTACATCATTTTGTTATATTTCTGACAGATTATACAGCAAACGTCATGAAAATGCACTGTAGCTAACTTTTCCCCGACTTGCTTCACTATACTGTTAATGCTCAGCTCCTAAACATGATAGGACCATGTACTTTTCTCGTGAATCAACCTATCTAATCGTGAAAATCGCAACAAAATCCGTTCAGTAATTTTTACGTGGACTTCTGAAAAATGGATGTTATTTTCCTTCATTGGATATTTTAGTCCAACATGGACAAGTAATGCCTATTCCATTTTCAAACAGAATTCGTAAACACAAAAGAGTAGGTACTTTAAACAACTTACTAAGTAAATAAACAAGTACATTTCTGTCACACTATGCATCATAATGACTACTTCCACACAAAGCCGGAAATGCACTGTCAACTTTGCACTCTCGCTTATCAAGACATATGCTCGAGGCGGGAACTTCCATACATAACACCTATTATTTTCCACATAACTTTTTTCGTAAAAAGTTTTTTCTGCATTAGATGTTTAAAATATTTAATGTTGTGATTATTACTATAGATACACTTGGACTAGATTGATGTATGGGTCATACAATTAGCTGACAATTGATTTAAAATTGCCAAAAGCAAGTACTTTCCTTTACAAAGCTTTAATTTGCAAACCTTTCAGTTCCTTCTTTATAGTTTCAGAAGAAAGTGAATAAATCTGTTAATTTTACTTTCCTCTCGGAGTGATTTTGTGAAAAGGGACGGAAGTGTGTAACAGGATGCAAGCTGGGGAAGCGCGCGCTATTTGATTTGACCAACGCGTAGAGTTGGCCGTCAGAAGGTACCAACCCATTTTCCGAGAGGTTGGTACTATCAGCCAACAGTGTGTGCGTGTACCAAGGTGAGATGTCAGATGTTACACATCATATGCTACTACTTTCTACTAGTTTCTTTTACTATCGAACTATAACAACCAATTTCGTAGTCTTCTGTACTAATATTAAAAGAGGTAAAGTTTTTAAGTTTGAATGTAGGGGGCAATCTCTCAAACTACTGATCCGATTCTGAATATTCTTTTACTAACAGGAAGCTACATCCCTGAGTACTTTTATTTTGTTCGAAATACTTTATTCCAAGTCCAATTGTACTAGCTTGCATTTCTTACCATTGAGTGATTAATCTCATCTAGTTATGCCTATAAAAAAGCCTATGTCACTTTTAGGCCCTCCAACTATTTCTGTGCAAAAGATTACGTCGATCCGTTGCTTTGTTGTGACGTGAAAAAATGACAAAAAAACAAACAAACACACTTTCGCATTTTTATAATATTAATTAGGATTATTTAGTGACGTAGGCACTCACTACGAAAGGATTCTTTAAAATCCAACCGCTAAGAGGATCAAAAGAGTTCTTTTACAGCTCCCGAAACCGTGTTACGGTCCCAGGGTACCCAGCGGAAGACCAAGTCTCCCTCTTTTAGCCGATGGTCTTTGTGAGGCTATACCTAACGGGTGGCCAATGTGGTTTATCGGATTATCTACACGAGTTTTTATAACTGGCCGGGATTCAGGATCGAACCCGTGGTGTGCCTAGTTAATACCAGACGTCTTAACCACTCGGCCACCGACGCACCTAATCAAATCAATCAATCGTTCAAAAGTTTTAACAGCGAAATTGGGGTTAACAGTTAAATAAATTAATAATAACATTGCCGCAGCGAACTACTGTTTATATCTGTTCTGAGGAAAGGTTTCCTAGTGGATCTGTTACAATTTGATCTATAATAAATTAGATACCAAAAACACATGTAATCTTTCTAAAGCAGCAAGATACGTATCATCATGATTTATAGCAAGTGAACGTCGCTATCTTTGCCCTCGTCGTTTCTTTTTGGTATGTCTTTGTGAAAACCTATTACAGTGATATTAATGTTGCAATTTTGTAATGGTAATTTTAGTAATTAGGAAATAAGAAAATAATGGAAATATTAAAAGTACATACAATCGCCGTGCATGTATGAAAGATATAAAAGAAACGAAAGGATCGTAACAAATGGCATTCGATTGTCTCTCACTACCCCTCTTGGGATGAAAGGCGTGATGATAGATAGATAGATAGAATTTCCAAAATAATTTTCAAAAACTTTCCAAGATGTCTCTATATATAATTATATTATTTCTCAAGGGTCTTTTTTTGTCGGCACGCTACCCATATCTCCCTTAATAGGTATTTTATCAAAGTTAATGTTTGATAATTAATTGATTTTTTATTTTTTTTTTAAATTATTTAAATTTGAAGATTATTTTTCCCTCTAATAAGGAAAAATAAGACTAATTTATGTATTTTGTAAAAGACGCCATCTGTTGGAGATTAGTTGAACTAACGGTGCGAAGTTTTCGCATGGGTCATCTAGTTTATAAGTATAGCTGTACGTTAAAAGCATTTCTTCAGTGAAGTCATACATAACAACCACGACGTTCGTTTCTTCTTCATCTTTCGTTCGACTCGATAAGACGTCGAGATCGCAAATCCGTCAATAAATCCAAGTACTGTCATCGCCCGACCCAGCAATTTTCCCGGACATTTTAGGGTTGGATATACTGGGGTCGGGCATTTCTTGGCTGGCCATTGTGCGGTATCGTCGTTTTTTTTACCATCGATCGAACGAAAGATTTCGCATGGATAATTTTATGACCTTACGACTTGGTAGTAGTACTATTTTTAAATTCAAATGATTTTTTTTTCAAATGATGATGAATTTGAAAAAAGATCATTAACAATTCGAAATTCTACAATGTTTTTACCTTTTTCTGTAAATAAATAAAAAATAACGATTTAAGCGTCCACCAAAATGGGCGTATTTTTCTCTACAAATCTTAACACACGAAAGATGTTGGTAAAGACATTGATTTATCTTACAATAAAAAAACGAGCGAGCCTTACAGTAGTCGCATATGATGTGTAACATCTGACATCTCACCCTGGTAATAAGCAACATTAACACTTTATACACAACTCTGTAGGTTAAGCGCACAGCTGATGCGTTCTCCTTCTCTATTTCCCTTTCTCTTTCTCGTCACACACACGCACACACTGTTGGCTGAAAGTACCAACCTCTCGGAATATTGGTTGGTACCATCTGACGGCCAACCTACCACCGCGAGCGCTCATTGGTCAAATCAAATAGCACGCGCTTCCCCGGCTTCCTGTCGCACACGTCCCTTTTCACGAAATCACTCCCACATATCGTAGTAAAGTTAGAAGAAAGATGTTACACATCAAAAAATAACTAAGCTTCCTATTTATTTTTATAACTGATATAGTCCTAGATTTGACTTCTTTAGATAAAATGAATGAAATAAATTGTTATTTATGAAACTTTGTGTAATTTAATATACTTTATAACGTATTGTAACAGCAAATTGGCTTTCTATTATGATTATGTTTCGGTTATGGACATTATCCATTTCCATAATTACCCAAACTTTTCCCGTAATTGCCTTCCCACGGTATAAAAGAAGCAGGTGTTTTGTTTTATATTATATTTTATTATTTCATTTTGCGGGTTCCGTAAAAAATTAAACCTTTTCTACGATATTTCTTCTTAATTAATCTAAGTAGAATAGTACCTACTACGAATGTTATATTGCTATGGCATTGTAAAAATATTGCAATTGCCCTGGGCCCTGACATAATGTGACATAAGATTATTTTTTTAAGGATTTCCACGATAAATTATTCTCTGGCTCTCCAACTAACATTATGCATAAAAACTCGTCGATCCGTTGCTCTGTTCTGACGTGAAAGGACAAACAAACAAATACACTATGTCACATTTATTATATTAATTAGGATATGATTAGTTAATTATTTAAAATATCTACTTGTCTATCTATCTATCTATCATCACGCCTTTTATTCTAAGAGGGGTAGGCAGGGACAATCGAATGCCATTTGTTACGATCCCGACATACCTCTTTCGCTTCTTTTATATTCACATACCTTTCATACATGCTCGGCGATTGTGTGTACTTTTAATATTTCTATCGATCAATACATTCTAGTTGTTTGTTCATATAATAAATTACAGGGAGAAATAGATGTGGTTACGAATTAATTCTCACCGCATAACACAGAACGTTATAAAGAACAATAGAAGTAGCACGTAGGTGTACCCGCGTACACGTATGCGCTGTAGCATGATTTCCGCACATCTTCAGAATTTCCCCTGAAATATTGCCCAAAAAATATATATTTTTGTGCTATATTGTCATTACAGTACAAACGATTGGTTACATCGGTTTATGTACATGTACGGTTTTATGTATATTATGTATATGTACTTGCTTCTTCTATCTGTCTACATAATGTTCTGTGCTGTATACCTACATATAATTTTGTAATTAAAATTTAAAACCTTTTTTATTGTAAGACAAGCAAATAAACCAACGAACGCCTGTAAAGCAATAGTGCTACGAACGTCACAATCGTAATTTTCAGGTAATAGGTTAACAAGTTAGAAAAATATTTAGCTTGAAATTTCGATAACTGCCCTTATAGATTAAAATGACTTGAATCATAATGTTTTCTTTAATAAGTCAAGAATTTCTAAGCACGGCTGGCCATATATTTAGATTTTTAACAACAACTGTTATCAATCCATCAACTCCAGATAAATCGGTTCAGTCCCTAGACATATTAAATAGATACAATTTGTAGGTTACAATATTAAAGATTCTTCAAGAATTTTCTCATTGATCAGAAGTGTACAAGTAAGGAGGAAGTTTCCAAATTTATTTTTTAGAACTAAGTCAGCTTTATTCATTTTCATAACTCCCCCGTCAAACTTGCGCTATAATTTTTAAAACTTTGCAACGATTTTGTGAGCTAAATTTAATAAGAAAGTTCTATATTTTTATCTAAATTAACGATATAATTGCTGTTAGGGCATCTGTTATTCAATACGGTTATTTTATGAATACCACGTTAAATGATCTAATTATAAAGAGGTAAAGTTTGTAAGTTTGGATGTAGGAGTTAATCTCTCAAACTACTGAACCGATTCTAAAATTTCTTTCACGTATAGAAAGCTACGATATTCCCGAGTGCTGGCTATATTTTATTTTGTTCGAAAATATCCACATTGTTATATTTTGGTACTAATATCTTATTTCTCACTCGGAGATAGTCGTGGGTGATCCCGAAGAATTAGAGGTGTGTCACGATCCTAGTTAGTGAATATCTTAATTTTCTAGTTTTTGATAATTAGGCACCCTTGTACACTTTACATTAATTAATTAATACATATATCACGATTGTCACAAACCAAAATACCTCGCACAAAAAATCAGTCTCACAATACAGCGAGGCAATGCCGCCAGCGTTTTGGGCATGAAACCACACACACGATAGCAAACAAAAATATTTTTGAAATGAAACTTCTTAGGCGGCGATTGAGAGAGAAATTTCAAGGACGCGTCACATCTAGGCACATTTCGTTACATGAGAAAGAAGAAAGATATAACGTAGAGAAAAGGATAAACAGAGCTATACATTGTATATCTAAAGCCTCTTGTATAGATTGGACCATTATGGTCCATACAAGGCCATTTTCAGTGTGTACACGGACAAGAATCAATATGTAACGACAATGACGTTAATTTTCTTTTATCACGTGTACAGTGCTGAACGCACAATTTTTAAATTACATTTAAGTTTTATAAATTATTTTTAAAATAATAATTCTGTATTTTAATAAATAAATGATTCATCAAAACTGAAGAAAAAACTAACCAAATAGATATATATTACTCATAAAACTTTGTAAGTATGCTAAATTCGTAAAAGGAAAAATGCAATAACTTGTAAATTTTACAAAGAAAATAAAATATCATTCGAAACTCTTCAATAATATTTTATATGGAGATATAAATTTCCTGATATATTGTGGAATAATGGCCGAAAATACAAGAAGCCGTAGTATACAGCAGGAAGTCTTGCACATCTGTCTTGACATTTGCATCATAAAGAGGGCCTCGCTCTCCGGCAGTCTTATCACGGAATTAGCAACTGCGACTGATTGCAAAATACTTCCAGTCAAAACGTAACTAATCCCACAACCGACGGAATTAAAAACCGGCCAAGTTCCGTACACTCAATAGTATGCACTAATGTCAGACCAAGTTTGACGCCCCTGTTATAGCGCAGGAAGAAATTAGCGCGAGTCCGACTCACACTTGGCCGGTTTTATTTATTGCCATTATTAAGATCGCGCAATAAACGCCGAATAAAACACGTTTCTTGTACCCATTAATTTTTAACTTTATATTATTTAAATTATTTGTTATTATTGCGGCCATAGTAATACACACTCTGTGAAAATTTCAAGTGTCTACCTATTACGGTTCAAAAGATGTGACAGACAACGCAGCCTTAGCAATAGGGTTTCCGTTGTGACCATCTGGGTACGGAACCCTAAAAATGAAATAAATTAAATAGTTTTTGATATTTTTTTATTTTTTTTTTCTTCACGGGTTGCTTTACAGCTCCCGAAACCGTGTTACGGTTCCAGGGTACCCAGCGGAAGACCTAGTCTCCCTCGTTTAGCCGATGGTATTTGTGAGGCTATACCTAACGAGTGGCTAGTTCTGTTGAGATATATTTAGATGGAAAAGCCTCTAAGTGTGGTTTGTCGGATTATGTACATAAGTTTTTAATTAAAAAACCCATTGGTACATGACCGGGATCCGGGATCGAACTCGGGGTCTGTCTAGTAAATACCAGACATAAAAAAATTGATTCATACTAGAAATGTCATTTACTTACGAGCGACTAGAATCCAAGTTGCTGTAGCGACCGAATTGCAGTCGCGCGACTGGTTGTTAGTTGCCAAATGTTAGCTGATATGCTTGTGGAACAACTAACTGAGTTGGAAAATTGAGAGAAAATTATAGAGAAACTTGCTAATATAAATAGGAAAATTCGTTTTCTTCATGCCAATAATAATATGGGTATGCATGAGTGATGAACGTAAAGGAGGCGAAAAAGGTCATGATCGTAGCAAATTACAAAATGACTCTGCCTACCCCTTGTGGGATAAACGGCGTGATTATAGATAGATAGAACTTGAGTATAAGTCATAAAGTGATCCTCATTATGCCTTACTAACTTTCCGCCCCGGCTTTGCCTTTGAAAATTACTTTAACGAATCAGAAATTTGGCTCGTGATATATTTCAACGGCGAAACGATATATTTAATTATTTCTTGCTTTTCAGTGAAAAATGTTTGAAGTCGGTATACTTTTTTAAAATATTAATTTATTTTTCCCTTTTCACTTAAAACTTTGATGTTTAACATCATAATATAATATCATTACAAATATAAATAATCGAAATCGGCTTGGCATTTCATCGACTTATGACAAAAATTGACTTAGAAATCTGGTTTCAAATAAAAAAAGAATCATCAAAATCGGTTCACCCAGTCGAAAGTTCTGAGGTAACAAACAATAAATTAACTTTTAAAAAAGAAAAACTAATGAACAAATTTTTATGACATAAAAATAGGACCAATCCGGAAGAATTATTTGTCGATTAAAAAAGAAATCATCAAAATCGGTTCATAAACGACGAAGTTATCCGCGAACACACTTAAAAAAATATATATATACGGTCGAATTGAGTAACGTCTTTTTTTTTTTGAAGTCGTTAAAAATACAGTCGAATTGAGAACCTCCACCTTTTTTTAAGTCGGTTAAAAAATGGCAAGCATGGACCTAGATGTATCACTTATTTAACAGACGTTGTAAAAAATGGTATTCGTTATAGAAGTTCTGTGGTCTCTGCCTACCATGAGTTAAAAAAGGTGATTTTATGAAAAGGCGAAATTGAAATTTTATTTACTTTTTACAAACAAATATTTAAAGTAAGGAATATTAATTTGCAGTCAGTCATAACTTTTTCAATAACGGAAGTGCCACGAACATGGCGGGCGAATCAAGACAAACATTATCAATTCCAACGTCACCTTTCAACTCGATTTTGCTTTAATTTAAAAAATTCACATTTTAATTCCCCCTTTTTATTATGGCTAAGTCGTCCATCATACCTAAAAGAAAGTTTCGCGTGTTAATGTTCACTGAGCGATCATTTTTCAAAGCCGGCGCTGATTGGACGCTTCGTGTCAGATGACGTCATAATTCCTTCCGTGGGAAACTCGTTAATTTGAAATATAAAGCGATTGCTAAGTCCCAAATTTTTGTTAGTGGGGGGGGAAAGGATCATCTCTTGATTTCATAACTAAATAATATAAAAGAATTTTGTTACGGTTTTCAGGAATAGATAGGTAAATTCATGAGGAAGCAGTGTTGACCGCAAGAGCTGTAACTTCGTTGTGGATAAAGCAACAAGTTTGAATTTTTAACCGAGTTCGAAAAAAAAAGAAGGAGAAGGTTCTCAATTCGGACCGTATTTTTTTTATTTTTTTTTTTGTATGTATGTACATCGATTACTCCGCCAGTTGTGAACCGATTTTAATGGTTTCCTTTTTAATCGACATATAATTCTTCCGGATTGGTCCCATTTTTATCTCATAAAAATTGGTTCTTTAGTTTTTCAGAAATTTTGAAAAAACTGACCTTATAAGTCAATTTTTCGTAATATCTCGATGAAATATGTACCGATTTTGACGACTTATTTTTTTAAGGATATAATAATTTCTTGACATTATCTCACAGTCATATGACGAAAATCGGTTCAGTAATTTTTCAGAAATTCAGTAATTTGTCTCTGTTTACTGCTGAAAATTATATCAGAGAAAAGCCTTAGCAACGGTTGCTATTGACACGAAGTTGTCAATTTTCGTATCGACGGTGGTCTAGCGGCTAAAGGTATGGGATGCAGCGCAGGATGCACATTGCTCGAGGTTCAAATCCCATCCATCGCAGTATTTTTTTTAATTTTCCATCATTTTTTTTTAGTTGCGTTATTATTTATTTCTCAAGGCAACAAAATCACTTAAAAGGGAAAAATAAACCTTTTAAAAAAAAGTGTACCGACTTCAAAAATTTGCACTGAAAAGTAAGAAATAATAAAAATTTCGTCGTAGAATTTGAAGACGGTTGGTGCCAAATTAGAAATAATTTAGTACCTAAATTCACTAATCTAGATAATTCACAGATAATATTGAACAGATCTTTATGTCCCTAGATGTTTACTTAATTTTGTATCCTAATTTGGCACCAACCGTCTTCAAATTCTACGACGAAATTTTTATTATTTCTTACTTTTCAGTGCAAATTTTTGAAGTCGGTACACTTTTTTTTAAAAGTTTTATTAGTGATCAAGAGGACATAATATATAGCTGGCTATATTGCTAATATACCTAATAATTAATTCTTATATAGTTTACGAATTATCGCTAGTCAAATTCTTAAATTTTTTTTACTGACACACTCACCCATCCTCAAAATTCTAAGGTACTTCTAGCAGTCTCACAAACTTCAAATTTTGAATTTTAATTAGCGTTTATCCCGAAATTTTTCATTATTCATTATATGAAAAATAATTAATAAAAAATATTACGTTCATTAATTCAAATAACGCATACCTACAAAAAGAAATGAGATCCCATCAAAAACATAAAATGTAAAAAAATGCCACGTCTCGCAACGCAGTTCTTCCACTACAAAAAGTTGTGAAATCTCATGTAAAACCAAGTCGATTATTTTAGTTAGTATGTGGAAGCACCTATTTTGCCTTTATGCTTATAATTTTTTTGCAATAACTACAAAAATATAAGAACCAATTGTATAAACTCAGTTTCTCTTCTATCGTCCTCCACTATAACAGGGAATGAAATAAAAATCAGAAAGGACACTTTAAAAACCGTCTCTTTCACAGAGAGTTCCGTGTTCAACGAAATAATTTCATTTCTTCACAAAAAGGACACTTTGAACAAAACCTCAGTAAGTACATTTCAGTGACCCATTCCGACCCTTAGCGATGACACAAAACCTCCTGAAAGACCCAGTAAAAGGAGAAACTCGAAATATAGTCTGAATTGAGCGAGAATTGAATTACTTATTAACCTTTTATACTAGTTCTAGAGATTTCAAAGTATCTTATTTTAATTTCTTTCTTATTGTGCATGTTTGTATGACTCGGTCTTCTTGTTTTTCATGGTTTATAAACCAAAAATCTGAAAAAAAACTAAAATTGCAAGAAGAAGTTGTGTTAATTTTTCCTCCTCCCAAATCCCTTTTCAGAGTTCCGTATCAAAAGAGTGCCAACGGAAACCCTATTCCGTCCGTCTGTCACAGAGCTGTATCTTTTGAATCGTAATAGGTAAACACTTGAAATTTTCACAGAGTGTGTATTACTATAGCCGCAAATAATAAAATATAAAATATAGTAAAAAATTGAAGGGGGTCCCTATACAAGAAACGTGTTTTTTTTTGGCGTTTGGCGCAATACATAGGTACACACGTCTAACTAGTATAACTATTAATAATGCATACTCTTAAGTAAAACAACAAATAATATAAATTAACTTTTAAAAAAAGGTGTACCGACTTCAAAAATTTGCACTGAAAAGTAAGAAATAATAAATATTTCGTCGTAGAATTTGAAGACGGTTGGTGCCAAATTAGGATACATGATTAAGTAAACATCTAAGAAGATAAATATCTGTTCAATTTTATATATGTTTGTACTGATGATCGTAGGTTCCTAATGAATTGTCTAGATTAGTGAATTTGGGAAGTAAGTTGGTTTTAATTTGGCACCAACCGTCTTCAAATTCTACGGCGAAATATTTATTATTTCTTACTTTTCAGTGCAAATTTTTGAAGTCGGTACACTTTTTTTACAAGTTAATTTATTTTTCCCTTTTAAGTGATTTTGCTGCCTTGAGAGACAAAATAATAACGCAAATAAAAAAAAATATGGAAAAATAAAAAATATATACTGCTGTGGATGGGATTTGAACCATTTGCATCCTGATTTGCACCATACCATGCCATACCTATAGCCGTTAGACCACCGTCGATACAAAAATTGACAACTTCGTGTCAATAGCAACCGTTGCTAAGGCTTTTCTCTGATACATAATTTTCAGCCGTAAACATAGACAAATTACTGAATTTCTGAAAAACTATTAAACCGACTTTCGCCATTATGTCTGTAAGATAATGTCGAAAAATTATTATATCCTTAAAAAAATAATTCGTCAAAATGGGTACATATTACATCGAGATATTAAGAAAAATGTACTTATAAAGTCAGTTTTTTCAAAATTACATAAAAATGGGACAAATCCGGAAGAATTATCTGTCGATTAAAAAAGAAATCATCAAAATCGGTTCATAAACGACGGAGTTATCCGCGAACACACATAAAAAAAAAAATATATATACGGTCGAATTGAGTAACGTCCTTTTTTTTGAAGTCGTTAAAAAACAGGCCAAGTGTGAGTCTGACTCGCGTTATTTTTTTTTACTAAACTAGTTTTATTGTACGGTGGTACGGAACCCTTCGTGTGCATTTACAAAATATTGAAAGATTGTTATACTGAATAATTTATACTGGGTTTTTTTTGTGCTACGAACTTTTTAGAAAATTGGTTTTATTAAGTGAGTGAATATTTGAAACTATGAATTATGTGTTTTACAGTCCACCTGTCTGTTATTTTGTTGAGAAAAAAGTTATATAATATAATATAAGGTCATATAAGAATGTATTTAATTATATTTACTTTTTTTCATGTATTTTGTCAACAAACTTACTTATGGAAGCGAGACTTTTGTATGAAAGTAATAAATGCAGTGGAAATTCTTTACGTAGAATTTGTGATATAAAGCGTATTAACCTCATCCGGAACGATATCATTAGACAAAATGCGGATTGAAAGATGATGTTGTAACAGGATCGTAACAACTGGCATTCGATACTCTACCTACCGCTCTTGGAATAAAAGGCGTGATGATGATTGTCAACAAAGCAATAAGTCATTTTCATATTTCAACCTCTACAATAAGAATGGAGAACGAAATCAAAGTTTGCAGAACACTCCATCCCATTACAAGCGCTCAGATTCAAACTTCCCAAAATCTTAACGTCGCCGTCCGCGTCGCCTCCAAAACTACTAACTTCGTAGATAAATTAATGGGGACCCCATCATTCCTGGTTTATCGGAGATTTTCTTAGTTTTTTTTTTCTTCACGGGTTGCCTTACAGCTAGCTCCCTAATCCGTGTTACGGTCCCAGGGTACCCAGCTGAAGACCAAGCCTCCATAGTTTAGCCGATGGTATTTGTGAGGCTATACCTAACGAGTGGGCAAGTTCTGTTAAGGTATATTTAGATGGAAACGCCTCTAACCGCCTTATTAATAAAAATAAGCTAATCTGAACGTAATCCGAATGTACTCTTTTAGTAGTTACTTCCAGAATACCCACGTAGTAACTTTGTTTTAACAATGTTATTAATAAACACAGAGTAGCGATGGAGTACCTATACATTGGCTAAACCGCCCTTACTGCGTAAATTATGGTAACCCCTACATAGAAAAAGAACGAATGAATGAACTTAGATGAATCCAACCAAAATAAATAGGCGGTTAAACAAGGCGCTGTTTTGTTGTTATCTCACTTACTCTTACACGTAACGGCTATAGAGCGTGATATTTCCCATGTTTGCCAATGTAACACCTAAATTTGTACGTTAACCTACCTATCCCGCGTGTTTGTTATTTTGACGTTTATTAGTAATCTAATTAAGTAATTCTGTGCCGTGCATATTAATTTTCCTTTTATATATTTATTTTTTTATTCTTCGCGGGTTGCCTCACAGCTCCCGGGAACTGTTGCCAGCCCCAGGGTACCCAGGGGAAGACAAAGTCTTCCTCATTTAGCCAATGATTTTTTTTAAAGGCAACGAGTGGCCAGCTCTGTTGAAGTATAGATGGAAACGCCTCTTTGTACGTACGGTTTGTCGGATAATGTACCTACATAGATTTTTATTATAAAAAACCCATTGGTACATGGTCGGATGTAGGAATCGAACCCGCGACTTTTCAGTTGCGAGCCGACTCGACCACCGACTTTTATAATTAAAATAAATTTAATAATATGAGTCAAAAACGCAGCCGCTCAGTAAATTGGGATGAAGAAGAAAAAGTAAGTCAATTTTTATCGACTTGATTTTTATTATGTCATATCATCACTGTTTATCATTGTTTTATGTTATATTGTTTATGAACTACTCAATTTATTTTGCAGAAACTATTTTGCAGTCTACTTAAAGACTATTCACATATTTTGGAAAATAAATCACTGAACACTAATGCAAATAAATCGAAAACTAAGGCGTGGGAAGATGTCCACAAGAGGTACCTAAGATAAATAATTATAGTTTCAAGTTGATACACGCAGGTAATACGATTTCCCTATACAAACTTCTACACCCCGTTGCACTTATACTTCTACATACTTCCATTCAAGAAATTTATAATGTAAAAGTACATTGCTGTATTGACAGAGTCCTCTGAAATGCTGAATATTACTTACCTATAAGTATATCTTTTGATAACTAATGCTTATGATGGTAACATATTTTGACTTCTTGTTTTATTTATTATTTACAGGATGGTGATTATAGGATTAATATGACCCATTTAAAAGATGCAGAGTCCAAAAGACATATAGAGATGGCAGAAGAAAAACATGATGTAAAAATGAAAATCCTTAAGGAAAATTTACTCTGTACTGAAATAGAACGCGAAATTATGGAGTTAAAAAGAGAACACCAAAAGGAGTTGATGAAAATAGAATTAGAAAAGGTTAAGGAAGTTGGATAACATTATATTTAAAAGGCTTGTGTTTAAGCGGCGCCCAAAAATGTATCTATTTTGTACCAAAAAAATTCTAAACGGTTACCAAAATGGATGAATGGTCACCAAATTACGTTTCCTAAAATATTATGAAATAGATCCATTTTTGGTATTATTGACTGCCATAAAAATATATAGACGCCTTTAAAATACACTTTATACTTAATAAATTTTATACTAACCTAACCTAACCTACCTACCTTACTTGGTGACCATTTATCCATTTTAGAAACCAAATAAAATATTAGTACAAGGCGTGCGATTTTTCTGATGTTTTTTCTATTATTTTGGATCATAATATGATATACTTTAGGACACTTTTAATAGTGTCAATTATTTTATTTGGAGTTGTTTATTTTATTTGGTGCCTAAGCTTAGAGTCTTAAAAATATTTTTGGTGTCCGCGTAAATTATACCCTATTTAAAATAAACAACATGCACATTTAATAATAAATATTTATTGACATAGGTATTTGGTTTTAATAAATTTTTTTTTAATAATTCTAGCCCGTGAAGCATTGCCTCTTAAATTATTTTGGTATTCTAATGTGAGTGCAATCAAATTGTGCCTATCACTTGTCTAAAGCCACATATGGAATAGAAGCCAGCAATTGCATTATTCTGCTCCTGGTCATTTTGAGGCATTTTTATCCAATCTGCTCTTTTTGCAACTAAAGCTAAAGCAACTTGCTTGCATATAACGGATACTGAAGGTTGACTCATTCCATTCAAGTCTCCTGCATCATCTTGAATCTGTTGAAAAAATATCACATGTTTTATAATAGGTACCTATTAAAAACAAAGTAAGTCAGTGATATGGCATTCACATTTGTTTGCTGTTAGCCTCACATAATCTTGATTAAATGCACTATGCAGAAATAATGACATTGAATAAGGTAATATCTAGAGATAGCAAAGGTATAATTACTTACTTCTCCACGACCCCAAACTCTTATGGCAGTCAAGACCTTATATGGGGTGGTATGTGACCACCTCTTGCATCACCTGCTAATTCATTTTTCACCATATTAATAATGAAGTTGGCTGTAGCATAACTAAATCTGTACTTATTTTTAAAATCTTCTTCAGACAACTCGAACGGGTTTTTGCGAAATTTATATAAAACTTTTGAATTTTCAATGTGATTTGCAATATCTTATATTTCGTCAAGTTCATGCAAAAGATGCAAATAATCGTTATAATAGTCTCCATTCATTATTAAAAATTTAAAAAAAACGAAAAAGAACCGCATAACTCACCAAATGTCAAAATATAGGTAAAGAAGTAAAGTTATTCCCACGATAGTCCATTGTTAAACTACCTACGAGCTCGGACTAAGTTTTAATCCAAGACAAGCCACAGTTTAGCTTACTCCTTCCTTACTATTTTTTTATTAATAATGAATTTGACTACTATTGAGTTTATCCTCGGAATAAAGTTAGTCACACTCTACTCCATGTTTATTAATAAGGCAGTAAGTGTGGTTTGTCGGATTATGTACATAAATTTCTAATTAAAAAACTCATGTCATCAAAAACCCTGTGGTCTGCCTATATAGTTAATACCAGACGTCTTAACCACTCGGCCACCGACGCACCTTAATTAACGTAATTTTGTTTCGGATTTCAACATAATTAATCAGTTTGTTTGTGTGTTAAATTTCGAAAGCCTGAATAAACGCTTCAAAGCAAATAAAAAATAATTCCAAAGCTCAGAACAGATAGCTCTATTAAAGATTTTTTTACCGACGAAAAAATGAGAAGGTTCTCAATTTGACGTTTTTTTTTATATTATTCATGTATGACCATTGACTACACATAACTTTTATCTTCTTCTCAGTAATAGTGCTCTTGACAGAGCAGTCGTGGTTAATCATGGCGGTCCACAGCGCGACGCACCTTGTATTGACTCGCCATGGTTAACTTTCTTGAAAAGAATAGTGCAGTGGTTTCCCCTTGCCTTCTGCACCAGACATTTTGAGACTATTTAGGTCTTCAGGCTCACTGTAGCCTCTTCCAGCCAGTTTCCTAGCCATTGCTCGGTCGCCAGAGCCTCGTTTGTTGTCTAGCAGAGGGTACCAAGCGTGCAGGTGAGGATGACATTTGGGGTCGGATAGATCTTATTCCGTTCTCCCCCTTACCCTCTTTAACTTTTTATAGAACTATCCAAAGACGGTTCTTTTTTTACAATAACTGGTCACCCTAATAAAAGCTATGCTTCTCGGGAACTACTTATAAACTTTTCCGTCGTCTAAATATGACTACATTGTCATACTTAATTTCTCGTAGAACTATTACACAAATCGTACACACTGTGACAGGTGTATACAATTTAACGGGCTTGTGCCTCCTATTGCTATATTGTTTTATTTCATACTCGCTTTCATAGAGTAAGGAGCAATCACTATGTTATTTAATAAGAGTCGGGACTGCCATACATTAAAATGAAACAAACTTAGGGCTGCCAACCTAACAACATCGTACTGTGGATTGGTATAGAAATATTTGCTATCTCTGTCATCTGTATATGGCGTGAAAGAGATGGCGATACGACGCCATTAGTATTGGCTCATTTTTCCTGGCCCTAATTTTTTGTCCTAAGTTGCGCCAGCCTGCATTATTTATAAATATTCCATTACTCCATCCATGTTTCTTTGGAACCGACAGTCTTATCACGGAATTAGCAACTGCGACTAATTGCATAATATTTCCTGTCAAAACCTAACTAAACACACAACAGGGGCTAGCACCCCCTACCGAACAACTAAGGAACTAAAATATCTATCTATCTATCATCACGCCTTTTATCCCAAGAGGGGTAGGCAGAGACAATCGAATATAAGAAATAGGAACTAAAATAATACATAATTACAGTTTTTGTTGACATTAACACTTTTTTCCAAACTAGAAACTTCATGTACTTGCGAAGAACTACGATACACGACCGAATTTCTGTCACACATGGTTGTTAGATCCAAATTTTTATATTACTAGCTTTTCGCCTTCAGCTCCGCCCGTGGATATCTTTGAACAAAATAAAATGTACCCTATAGCACTCAGATATAATGTACCTTCCTATTAGTGAAAGAATTTTCAGAATCGGATCAGTAGTTTGAGACATCCCTACATTCAAAGTTTACCTCTTTATAATATTAGTATAAATTATAGTAATATACGAGTGTATTGTTTTAATATTGTGTTTAAGAAATTATAATTATTTAGGTGCACAAGAATTATTTAGAATAAAAATATCTACAAAAAACTCCGCGGTAGATAAGTATAGGTACCGGGACGGTTCTTGAGCGCTCGACGGATAAGTGGGGGAATGTTTGCGCATATTTAATTCGAGTGCAATATAACTTGTATATTTATTATAATTGATTAATTGGTGTTTGTTTTTACGATTGCTTTTTACTACTGGTAAAATTAAAATTAATACCTCATACCGTCAAGCAGACCCAAAAATTGTGTTCTGCGCATCTAACTACTAAACTAAAAAAGTACTACGGGGGTCTACAGAAAATAAAAAAAAATCTAGCAAGGGGATCTACGGCTTAAAAACGTTTGGGAGGTTGTAGGGGGTAATTTCTGGATCTACTGAACCGATTTCGAAAATTATTTTACCAATAGAAAGCTACTATCCCTGAGTGACATAGGCTATATTTTATTTTGATCGAATAAATCCACGGGCGAAGCCGGGGGCGGTAAGCTAGTCATAATTTAAAGTTGTAATTATAAAAAAAAGCTGACGTGTGACCCATTAGTACTTTACTATAGTACTTTTAGAAATAACTAACCCCTTAGTGTGTCCATAAAACTAGTACGTTTTCTTTGTCCTCGAGATACTTACTCGTAAATCAAGACGCTGTCGTCCGCAGACTCATGTAGTAGCGGTTATAGGAGGTTTGCCAAATGTTTTTCGGTCATGTACAATCAAACAGTGTTGGTAGGACCCCGTAAAGGCTATATTCGCTTGGACATTAAAGTTTTTATATTGTTTCATTTTTAATGCCAACCTATTACATTAAAGCTCAATGACATTCAAATAGATATAAACCAAACAGATCAGGTCACAACTGATATAGTTTTTATTTTCTTTTTCATTTCATTATAAAGTGTCAAGCGATTTTTTTTTTCTAGTGGTCCTTGGAATTCTGCTCCCGATAGTACCTATGGTTCGAGTATATTTTTTCATATCTTCATCATACTTATTTTATAATCTCTACAATGAAAAGTAATAAAATGACGACGTCATTAGAGAAGAATGCGTGACATTCTGTGTGACTAAAATGAAGAAAAGTAGTTTACGCTGGTTTAGATACGTTGAAAGAATGAAGGAAGACAGATTGACTAAAAGGGTTTGTATGACAGAAGTGAAATGCTGGCAGAGGACGTCTTAGGTGTACTTTTATTGAATTTATAAAAAAAATATTGATCGAAGGCAATATTAAAACTACACACAGTCGCAGAGCATGTATGAAAGGTATGATGAATATAAAAGAAGCGAAAGAGGTATGTCAAGATCGTAGCAAATGGCATTCGATTGTCTGTGCTTACCCCTCTTGGGATAAAAGGCGTGATGATAGGTAGATAGATAGATAAAAGAAATCGTCGTTAATAAATAAGCAAGGATTTGTGCTATATCACAATCAAAAAAATAACGACCTTGACTTGAGCCATATTAAAAATATAGTAAAAAGTTCTACTAACAATGACCGACAATGAGTGATTAAATGTGCTATTATATGTAAGAACAAATATTTTATATTGTTATGTGTTAATAAAAAAACATAGCCATATATGGGTAAAAAAAGTATGGATATAATTATATATACAATATACATATTATATAATTATGTTCTAATACGTAATTACTACTACGCAGTAAGCCGACCCGTATGCCTCAAAATTTTTTTTAAATAATTTTCTTATAGCCGCTACAGCGCAAGGGTCGATGATATTATTTTACATCCCATTTTATTGCCAGTATCCAAAAATATACATGTACGTGCTGCCCTAGTTTGCAGTGGTAAAATTGCCTAAAAAAATATGAAAAGTTTATATATATTATAGAATAAATCGAAATCATAATGACTTTTGTTTCAATGCTTATTTTACTCGGAACAAATAGACTAGGACATTTTAGAAATGCTGAAATAATTGTCGCTACATCAAACGCATGTCATTTCTTTAATTCGTAGGTATATCATGATTCATTCAGCCGTTTCGAAACCGATTTTGGACAAACATCTAGACCTAGCTAGACAGATAAAAAATCAAAATAATGTTTCTTATTAATTTTATTGAACATATAAAAATGTATTGATCGAAGGTAATATTATAAAAGTACACACAATCGCCGAGCATGTATGAAAGGTATGATGAACATAAATGAAGCGAAAGAGGTATGTCAGGATCGTAGCAAATGGCATTCGATTGTCTTTGCTCTTGGGATAAAAGGCGTGATGATAGATAGATACTTATTAGATTATTTTTGAAATTACAGACAGACATATCAATTTTATACACACATTTTTACGGCATTTATATCTTGCTCAATGGCCAGTAACCAGTAACAATGCCAACTTTTTGCCAATATTCACATCAATGTTATTTGTTTGTATAGGTTCTCAGTCATTGAATCAACGCAGCAGTAGATAGCTTTTGTGAGTTATTGAAAATTATTAGAATGAAACTTTTTGTTTTCAACTTTCACATGACCTAATACTGATAGTTCGACAACCGAACGGCCGCGTTTGTTTTTGTTTTCAATTTAAAACAACAAACATATGGAGCGAAATATTTTCAGCATCAATTTTTTCATTGAATATGACTTTTCAGTTGATGATTCAATTTTGTCTATCTGAATAACATACAACATGGTCCACTGAACTTTTTGTAATGAGGATGTTTTATGCTTACGTCTGAATTTTGATGGAAATTGGTAAAGACTACGGAGGGATATTTCATGAGTTTTGTTGCAAACCTCACGTATATTTTGGATTTACGAGATATTATATTAAAATCTAATAATATATTATTATAATAATATATCTATAACTAGCTTTCCGCCCAGGCTTCGCCCGTGTATCTTACTTTTATCCCTTATTATGATCTTGAGTTCATATAAAAATCTCATAGAAATAGCACTTCAATTTCAGATTTTTCCAAATTTTCAAATTTTCCTAAAGATTTCAAAGAAAAAAATTTTCAGATTATTACGAACATTTAAAAAAATTACAAATCGGTGCAGTGATGTGATGCGCTTACCAGCGAATAGCATTTAATTTTTGCCACTAAACTTTTCTTCTTTTCTAATAGCTAAGTATAGCCAAGCTCAACGCAGACGGCCGACTTTAGTATAGGTATTCGTCTACGGCCAACAAAAATCGGATCAATTAGGCGAGAGTCGGTAACATTTTCACCGACTATTGTAAAATCGATTAAGAACCCAGTCAACAGAGACACGTCATTTTTCACGTCATTTTGAAGTCATCCAATGACGTCGGTTCACGTCATTTTCGACGTGGTAAATGACGTGCAAATGTCACAAATTAGACGTCATATTCGACGTCAATGTCGACGTCACATGACGTCATTTGTCGACGTTACAGGACGTCATTTATTGACGTCACATGACGTCGTTTGTAGACGTTGCATGACGTCGTTTATTGACGTTACAGGACGTCATTTATTGACGTTGCATGACGTCGTTTATTGACGTTTCATGACGTCGTTTATTGACGTTGCATGACGTCATTTGTCGACGTTACAGGACGTCATTTATTGACGTTGCATGACGTCGTTTATCGACGTTACAGGACGTCATTTGTCGACGTTACAGGACGTCATTTATTAACGTTGCATGACGTCGTTTATCGACGTTACAGGACGTCATTTATTGACGTTGCATGACGTCGTTTATTGACGTTACATGACGTCATTTGTCGAAGTTGCATGACGTCATTTATCGACGTTACATGACGTCATTTGTCGACGTTACAGCACGTCATTCGTCGACGTTACAGGACGTCAAGGAATGACATTATTCGCAAGACGTTAGTAGACGTCAATCGTCCAAGTCTAAGATGCTTGAAGAGGTAACGTCGGCGACTGCGTGACTATGTAACATATAAAATATATTATTAATAGTAAGTATTAGGGTAGGCATTAAGTTAAACATAAAATGGTAATCATATCTTATTTATTAAACCAAAAATGTCCTTAATAACAAAAAACAGAAAAAAAATTATTAATCACTTCCTAAGTATAAGCTGAGGTTGACCTTATTGGTATTACAGTAAAAACAAATGCAAACATGTCTTGAATAAATAATAAAGTCTTAAACTGAAACAAATAAACGTAATCTTCTCTTCATAGTGAGGTTAATCCCATATTACCTATATTAAAAACAAATACAAATATGTTTTGAAACAATAATAGTTTAAACTTAAACAAATAAAATTAATATTCTCTTCCTAAACTGAGGTTAACTCAAACAAATACAAACATGTTTTGAAATAATAATAATCTTAAACAGAAACAAATAAACTTTATCAACTCTTCCTAATCTGAGGTTAACCCCATATTATATTAAAAACAAATGCAAACAGGTTTTAAAACAATAATAGTCTTAAACTTAAACAAATAAAGTTAATATTCTCTTCCTAATCTGAGGTTAATGGTTAACCCCATATTATATTAAAAACAAATACAAACATGTTTTGAAACAATAATAGTTTAAACTTAAACAAATAAAGTTAATATTCTCTTCCTAATCTGAGGTTAACGGTTAACCCCATATTATATTAAAAACAAATACAAACATGTTTTGAAACAATAATAGTTTAAACTTAAACAAATAAAATTAATATTCTCTTCCTAAACTGAGGTTAACTCAAACAAATACAAACATGTTTTGAAATAATAATAATCTTAAACAGAAACAAATAAACTTGATCAACTCTTCCTAATCTGAGGTTAACCCCATCTTATATTAAAAACAAATGCAAACATGTTTTAAAACAATAATAGTCTTAAACTTAAACAAATAAAGTTAATATTCTCTTCCTAATCTGAGGTTGACCCCATATTATATTAAAAACAAATAGGTACAAACATATTTTGAAACAATAATAGTTTTAAACTTAAACAAATAAATTAATATTCTCTTCCTAAACTGAGGTTAACTCAAACAAATACAAACATGTTTTGAAATAATAATAATCTTAAACAGAAACAAATAAACTTGATCAACTCTTCCTAATCTGAGGTTAACCCCATCTTATATTAAAAACAAATGCAAACATGTTTTAAAACAATAATAGTCTTAAACTTAAACAAATAAAGTTAATATTCTTTTCCTAATCTGAGGTTAACGGTTAACCCCATATTATATTAAAAACAAATGCAAACATGTTTTAAAACAATAATAGTCTTAAACTTAAACAAATAAAGTTAATATTCTCTTCCTAATCTGAGGTTGACCCCATATTATATTAAAAACAAATAGGTACAAACATATTTTGAAACAATAATAGTTTTAAACTTAAACAAATAAATTAATATTCTCTTCCTAAACTGAGGTTAACTCAAACAAATACAAACATGTTTTGAAATAATAATAATCTTAAACAGAAACAAATAAACTTGATCAACTCTTCCTAATCTGAGGTTAACCCCATCTTATATTAAAAACAAATGCAAACATGTTTTAAAACAATAATAGTCTTAAACTTAAACAAATAAAGTTAATATTCTTTTCCTAATCTGAGGTTAACGGTTAACCCCATATTATATTAAAAACAAATGCAAACATGTTTTAAAACAATAATAGTCTTAAACTTAAACAAATAAAGTTAATATTCTCTTCCTAATCTGAGGTTGACCCCATATTATATTAAAAACAAATAGGTACAAACATATTTTGAAACAATAATAGTTTTAAACTTAAACAAATAAATTAATATTCTCTTCCTAAACTGAGGTTAACTCAAACAAATACAAACATGTTTTGAAATAATAATAATCTTAAACAGAAACAAATAAACTTGATCAACTCTTCCTAATCTGAGGTTAACCCCATCTTATATTAAAAACAAATGCAAACATGTTTTAAAACAATAATAGTCTTAAACTTAAACAAATAAAGTTAATATTCTTTTCCTAATCTGAGGTTAACGGTTAACCCCATATTATATTAAAAACAAATGCAAACATGTTTTAAAACAATAATAGTCTTAAACTTAAACAAATAAAGTTAATATTCTTTTCCTAATCTGAGGTTAACGGTTAACCCCATATTATATTAAAAACAAATGCAAACATGTTTTAAAACAATAATAGTCTTAAACTTAAACAAATAAAGTTAATATTCTCTTCCTAATCTGAGGTTGACCCCATATTATATTAAAAACAAATAGGTACAAACATATTTTGAAACAATAATAGTTTTAAACTTAAACAAATAAATTAATATTCTCTTCCTAAACTGAGGTTAACTCAAACAAATACAAACATGTTTTGAAATAATAATAATCTTAAACAGAAACAAATAAACTTGATCAACTCTTCCTAATCTGAGGTTAACCCCATCTTATATTAAAAACAAATGCAAACATGTTTTAAAACAATAATAGTCTTAAACTTAAACAAATAAAGTTAATATTCTCTTCCTAATCTGAGGTTGACCCCATATTATATTAAAAACAAATAGGTACAAACATATTTTGAAACAATAATAGTTTTAAACTTAAACAAATAAATTAATATTCTCTTCCTAAACTGAGGTTAACTCAAACAAATACAAACATGTTTTGAAATAATAATAATCTTAAACAGAAACAAATAAACTTGATCAACTCTTCCTAATCTGAGGTTAACCCCATCTTATATTAAAAACAAATGCAAACATGTTTTAAAACAATAATAGTCTTAAACTTAAACAAATAAAGTTAATATTCTTTTCCTAATCTGAGGTTAACGGTTAACCCCATATTATATTAAAAACAAATGCAAACATGTTTTAAAACAATAATAGTCTTAAACTTAAACAAATAAAGTTAATATTCTCTTCCTAATCTGAGGTTGACCCCATATTATATTAAAAACAAATAGGTACAAACATATTTTGAAACAATAATAGTTTTAAACTTAAACAAATAAATTAATATTCTCTTCCTAAACTGAGGTTAACTCAAACAAATACAAACATGTTTTGAAATAATAATAATCTTAAACAGAAACAAATAAACTTGATCAACTCTTCCTAATCTGAGGTTAACCCCATCTTATATTAAAAACAAATGCAAACATGTTTTAAAACAATAATAGTCTTAAACTTAAACAAATAAAGTTAATATTCTTTTCCTAATCTGAGGTTAACGGTTAACCCCATATTATATTAAAAACAAATGCAAACATGTTTTAAAACAATAATAGTCTTAAACTTAAACAAATAAAGTTAATATTCTCTTCCTAATCTGAGGTTGACCCCATATTATATTAAAAACAAATAGGTACAAACATATTTTGAAACAATAATAGTTTTAAACTTAAACAAATAAATTAATATTCTCTTCCTAAACTGAGGTTAACTCAAACAAATACAAACATGTTTTGAAATAATAATAATCTTAAACAGAAACAAATAAACTTGATCAACTCTTCCTAATCTGAGGTTAACCCCATCTTATATTAAAAACAAATGCAAACATGTTTTAAAACAATAATAGTCTTAAACTTAAACAAATAAAGTTAATATTCTTTTCCTAATCTGAGGTTAACGGTTAACCCCATATTATATTAAAAACAAATGCAAACATGTTTTAAAACAATAATAGTCTTAAACTTAAACAAATAAAGTTAATATTCTTTTCCTAATCTGAGGTTAACGGTTAACCCCATATTATATTAAAAACAAATGCAAACATGTTTTAAAACAATAATAGTCTTAAACTTAAACAAATAAAGTTAATATTCTCTTCCTAATCTGAGGTTGACCCCATATTATATTAAAAACAAATAGGTACAAACATATTTTGAAACAATAATAGTTTTAAACTTAAACAAATAAATTAATATTCTCTTCCTAAACTGAGGTTAACTCAAACAAATACAAACATGTTTTGAAATAATAATAATCTTAAACAGAAACAAATAAACTTGATCAACTCTTCCTAATCTGAGGTTAACCCCATCTTATATTAAAAACAAATGCAAACATGTTTTAAAACAATAATAGTCTTAAACTTAAACAAATAAAGTTAATATTCTTTTCCTAATCTGAGGTTAACGGTTAACCCCATATTATATTAAAAACAAATGCAAACATGTTATAAAACAATAATAGTCTTAAACTTAAACAAATAAAGTTAATATTCTCTTCCTAATCTGAGGTTGACCCCATATTATATTAAAAACAAATAGGTACAAACATATTTTGAAACAATAATAGTTTTAAACTTAAACAAATAAATTAATATTCTCTTACTAAACTGAGGTTAACTCAAACAAATACAAACATGTTTTGAAATAATAATAATCTTAAACAGAAACAAATAAACTTGATCAACTCTTCCTAATCTGAGGTTAACCCCATCTTATATTAAAAACAAATGCAAACATGTTTTAAAACAATAATAGTCTTAAACTTAAACAAATAAAGTTAATATTCTTTTCCTAATCTGAGGTTAACGGTTAACCCCATATTATATTAAAAACAAATGCAAACATGTTTTAAAACAATAATAGTCTTAAACTTAAACAAATAAAGTTAATATTCTTTTCCTAATCTGAGGTTAACGGTTAACCCCATATTATATTAAAAACAAATGCAAACATGTTTTAAAACAATAATAGTCTTAAACTTAAACAAATAAAGTTAATATTCTCTTCCTAATCTGAGGTTGACCCCATATTATATTAAAAACAAATAGGTACAAACATATTTTGAAACAATAATAGTTTTAAACTTAAACAAATAAATTAATATTCTCTTACTAAACTGAGGTTAACTCAAACAAATGCAAACACGTTTTGAAATAATAATAGTCCTAAGGTTTAAGTAAATAAGAGCCCAAATATCAGATTATAGAGGCAGAACAACATATTTGTTATAATAAGGTATTACTAGACATTTACAATAAATCTGTTTAACAGAAAACATGCACAAGTTTTCTGATAATTCACTAGCCAAATAAACATGCAACTCTGACGACTGACATGGAATTTTATAAAAATTTTGGTACGTTTTAAAAGTTTTGGCAAAGAATGTAACATTGTCATCTTCCATCAAAATGTTCACGATGAATATTACAGTTTTATTGTTCATCATACAGTAGCTATCAGCCGTAGAATTAGACAAAAATATAAAGTCCCCCCATAAAAACTGTCGGTATTGATGTATTTTGTTCAAACACGGTGTTGGGCCATCAAAGTGCTCTTTTCAAGCACAAATCCTTCCTTAACCTTTGAGGTGCGTGCTTAAGCCAAATCTTCATATTATCTTCCAACTCTCGTTCAACTGTCAGCTTAAAATGTTTTTTAACAACCCCTGAAGCACAATAAAAAAAAATTTAACGACGTAATTCACCATAATGTTTGTCGTATACAGATTACATGCTGAAGTTATTCTTTAATTAGGTAGGTTTGAAATTAAAATATCTTTTCAAAGACAAATATATTTCAAGTGTCGTAACGGAAAGAAAATCAGCTAAACCTAAGTTTTATGAAGTGAAATGAAGGATAAGTAAATTATTTGTTTTTGAAAAAATAAAGACAATCTCACGATTCTATGAGTTATATAAATGTAAAAATACGGATTATTAAACCAATATCTCGAAACGGTTTTGGATTCAGCATACCTTAACTTTTATATTTGAGTTCTGAATGCACCCCTAACAGTTCTAGAGTTCTTCATTAATTTAAAAAAAAGTTCTAGCAAATTAGCCTGAAATTTTGGGGTGCTAACTTCACAAAATGACATGAGTAAATCAACGATATTTTCATAATTATTGTAAATATTAAATTTTGTCATTAGGATTTCTTATAGAACTCTTGAGGTGCTACCTGGAACTCCAATAAAATCTGCAAAATGTTGAAAAAAGTTTCTACCCTTATTATGAAAAATCGTAATAACTTTTGAAATATCGATTTTACAGCTTCGAGTAGTTAAACTTTGTGATAGAGCTCGTGAGGTGCTATCCAGAACTCCAACAAAATCATTAAAATTGTCAAATAATTTTCCAAAACACGATTTTACGATTTTTCAAAACATTTTTGACGAACAAACGACTATGTCCCTAAGGGTGGAAAATTATTTGTCAATTTTAATGATTTTGTTGGAGTTCTGGATAGCACCTCACGAGCTCTATCACAAAGTTTTACTACTCGAAGCTGTAAAATCGATATTTCAAAAGTTATTACGATTTTTCAAAACATTTTTGACGAACAAACGACTATGTCCTTAAGGGTGGAAAATTATTTGTGAATTTTAATGATTTTGTTGGAGTTCTGGATAGCACCTCACGAGCTCTATCACAAAGTTTAACTACTCGAAGCTGTAAAATCGATATTTCAAAAGTTATTACGATTTTTCAAAACATTTTTGACGAACAAACGACTATGTCCCTAAGGGTGGAAAATTATTTGTCAATTTTAATGATTTTGTTGGAGTTCTGGATAGCACCTCACGAGCTCTATCACAAAGTTTTTACGATTTTTCATAATAAGGGTAGAAACTTTTTTCAACATTTTGCAGATTTTATTGGAGTTCCAGGTAGCACCTCAAGAGTTCTATAAGAAATCCTAATGACAAAATTTAATATTTACAATAATTATGAAAATATCGTTGATTTACTCATGTCATTTTGTGAAGTTAGCACCCCAAAATTTACGAATCGATTTTTCAGGCTAATTTGCTAGAACTTTTTTTTAAATTAATGAAGAACTCTAGAACTCTTAGGGGTGCATTCAGAACTCAAATAAAAAAATGTTTTTTGAAAGATGGGGTGCCAACTTCACAGACTTCAAGCGGTCGTGTTTCTACAGGACGCCAAAAAACCACAAATTCCATATATTGGATTCAGCTCTGACACAATTATTATGTGATTCTGTTGTGTACCTATATAAATCTATCAATTTGAACATCAATCGATTAAATACTTACGTATTATTGCACTTTTTAATGTCAATTCTTCAAATGACTTTTTTCCCTTCTTTCCTCTAAAGCTGTATTTTGCCGCTAATTGATTTGTTAGACAATGTTTTAATATTTGATTGACGGACGCTACTATGGAATTTCCACAGAACGCGCTTATGTATTTGCACTAAAAAAATTTAAAAAAAAAATATATTGTCAAAAAAGTAACTAGTGTAAAAAATCTAATATTTGTTTTTTGTAACTAAAAGTGTGCGGCAAACTTCGTACTTACAAATTCTGAAAAAATTTTATCACTAGACAAATAACTCTCAATAATAAATTGACAATTCTTCCTCTTCATGTAAAGGAAACTTTGCAGGTAAATCAATAGGTATTTTTTTACATTTTAGATCTTCCCATTCATTTTGTCCTCTTATATAATTTAAAATTTGATTATTTTGTTCCACTATTGTTGATAATAACTGTAGAGATTTGGCTTCAAAACCTGTAAACAATAGACAGCATACAAGAATGTCTCAGCAATAATAGTTTTAAAACTTGAAATTTTAATAGTAAAAACATACAACATTGATAAAGTACTATCCTTTACCAGAACCACACCCATTACATTGCCCATACCCCAACCGATGACGGCCTAAAATATTTTCATACTTCATATCTCTATTAGAAGTTTTTGACTGAGTTTTTATACATTTTTTTACCTGCTACATTTTGAACTTGTATTATAGGCGTACAAGAAGATCGGTCCAGGGATATGTCTTGGGAGTGTGAAGAATCTCCTGAAATAAATATTGGTAACTTAAAATTGGAACATGGCCAATGGAAGTTTTAAAATGACTTTTTCTAAGTCAATAGTTTTTGAAATATTCAGTTCTAAAGTCGTAAATCATTTTTACTATACCTACAGTGAAAAAATCTAAAAATATTCAGATTGTAGAAGAACTTCAAAAACACTTTCAACAATAATTGTTTAGAACCCTAAAAATTGCATAGGTAGGTATACAAATATTACCTTCTATATTATTATTTTCAACTGGTAATATTGTCCTCATAGATTGATCTTCACATATGCCTTGTCTTCGGCTTAAAGATCTTGACAAATGGGTCACCTTATTGAAGTCAGAAGATCTTACTGAAATGTTATACACATCAGAGTTACATCCATAGAAAATATAGAAGTTATTAAGTTTTATAAATTCATTAAAATTTTGTATTTAAATAATGTGTTGCTTTCAAGTTTTCAATGTTGAGCAAAGTTTGGTAGTCCAGATACTAATGTCAGAGATTTTTTTTAATGGATTCACTAATAGGAACTGATCCTAAACATTATTAGTTTCGGCACTTTCCCCCTCTGATTTGTGGTTTCCGAGATATAAAACAAAAAAAATAAGGGGGGCGAAAAAGGGGGGTTTAGGTTTTTTGATAACTGACGCTTCTCCGGCTTCTTCCCTTTCGAGTTTAAAAAAAAATGTATGGGAGACGGGGGGGGGGGGGTACGGGGAAAGTGGAAAGGGGTAGAAATCAAATCCCAGTCCATAGGAAAAAAAAAGAAAAAATGTATGAAAATTTGTATGAGAGTTTTTTTTTTGTATGGGAGAATATATTTTTTTAATGGATTCACTAATAGAAACAGGTCCTGAACATTATTAGTTTCGGCACTTTCCCCCTCTGATTTGTAGTTTCCGAGATAAAAAACAAAATAAAATGTATGGGAGTTTTTTTTGTATGGAAGAACATTTTTTTTTAATGGATTCGCTAATAGGAACAGATCCTAAACATTATTAGTTTCGACACCTACCCCATCCGATTTATACTTCTCGAGATTAAAAACAAAAAAAAATAAGGGGGGCGAAAAAGGGGGGTTTCGGATTTTTCTGGTACTCTGGGACCCCCTCTATACGATCCCACCAAAAGTTTCCCCCCATCACAACTCCTTCTGGGAGAACAATTCTGTCAGTCAGTCAGTCAGTGGTAATCGAGCTTTATATAGTATAATAATAAAGCTGTTTTGTGAAAAGAAGAGAAAAGCAATTATAATATTATGTCATAGTACTTGTAGGACCATGATTTGCGGTATCCTAAATTTAGGTCACGCCCCCGACGCGTTATTCCGTTGGTCGACCCAAAACGACCGTTAAAGAGTCGCGTACGCAAAACGGCAAGCGCCGATAGTTCATTTTTTATGTTTACACAGGTAACATGTTGTTATGAACTCGAGAAAACGGGAGCCCTATATCCTATTTTCGATGTACCTTATAGTTTAAGCTAGTGGTTTTTCTTTTGTGTTAGGTTTTATTGTTTATACCTGACTGTTATGTGGACTCTTTTTCTATTAAAGTGAATTATATGTGACAATATCGTAGTTTACAAACATCTTCTCACAAAATTGGCGCTCCAGCGAGAGGGCACGTTTAACGTAAACTTTTCTATTTACTTTTTTGTCATGGTGATAACGAGATCACATTCTAAAAGTGTACCCGAACTTAATATGTGTGAGTAAAGTGAAAACCGTTATGGGGGTGCAGGAGGCGCCCGCCGTTTTACAAAATGTGGACGCTGTTCCATAGCCGCCGTTCGAGGCGAGCTCAATTTCTGGTGAGGCTGGTAATTGTGAAGATCAGCCGAGATCCAGGTGGTCAAGTATGTTATCCAATTTAAATATCATTCCAAATTCATCGCGTGTAAAGGATACACAGATTGTTATGTCAGTTAACCCAGCTAATCAAGTCTTTAAGTTCGTCAAATACAAAGAATGTTCAAGTGTCAAATAATATGTCGGGGTGCACAGCCCGCTTTAATGGGAGCAGTGACGATGTACCTAAATACAAGTGGCAAGGATGCCGCTTGTCAACGCGTCGCGCGTCGGTGTGTACTCGCGGTGTCCCGTGTACCCTGGGGTACGCACGAGCTGTCAACGAGGTACCAGTCCTACCGAGGGCATGGACTACCGGCGTGAGTCTACCACGGGTAACCTGCGGGACGAGGTACGATCTTCTTTTTCTAATTCTAGTGACGAAAGTGTTGATAGTGAAAAAGTGTTTCAAAAATGTCCTGTTTGTAAGGTCATTGCCTGTCTATAGTAAAAGTGTTTCTAATGTTTCAAATTTTTTTAATCTAAATAATGATGTTTATGTTTCATGTAATGAAAATTTGTGTCAAAATCCAGCCGACAGTGGGTTGGATGTATATCCAAATACCTAATTTGTGTAATTTCAGTAATAACGATTGTTCACCGACCAATGTTTCGGACGGTGATTCTTTTTTGAGCATTCTGATGTTCTGGGTGATTCTAATAATGTATTTTGTAATAAAAATAATGTAATTAGTGGTAAGAATATGTCGCGGGAAACGTGTATTTCGCGAAAAAGCTATATAATTTGTGGCATTTTTTTTACTACAAATTTACTAGGTCACACATTTGTGAGTGCCTTGTAGGTATATACTTACTTTTGAATATATCTAAAGCGGTTTCACTGCAGTCATCTTCAGATTCAGAAACAATAGTGTTAGTCTTAGGAGTTCTTTTTCTAGGTCCAGTATCATTGTCTGTAATATCACTTGTATTCTCAGCTTGTTTGGCTTTTTTACGAGCTTCTATCAAATTATCTATACAAATAAATAAAAATTAAATAAAACAAAAGAACAAATTACTTCTGGCATACACATTATACACAAACCTATATCCTGGCTAAAATTTGCTTTTTTAGCCTAATTTAAAATCTTACATGTTGTTGAATGTGAAGTTTAGCATAAAAACTTTAGGTCCAAAGTTCATAATGGCATGAATGCTCTCTGGTTTATATTTATTTGGTCATACCTATGCGTTGAGTGTTTAAATTTGTTTGGAGAAATCGAAGAACTGACATTTCCATACAATCCTACCAGGTAATCTCATAAATGTTTGTGGGTCAGTGTGTTTGGTCCTCAACCGCTGAACCTATTTCAATGATAGGTACTTGATGGATAGCTAGTTTATGTCTTGAAAAACTTGGAGGCATGGAAGACCTGATGATGGACAAGATATGTATTTTACCTAAACTATTAGAGATAGACAAATGTTGGTTAAAAAAAATGGAAAATCTGGTGACTTGGAAGACCTGATGATGGACCCTAAGGTCCTGCCTAAGTATATTGCCTAGCTAGTGCCTACCTATACTACTAGAGGCTAGAGGTGAAACCGCGGGCAAAAGCTAGTAAGTACTACTTAAATAGTTCAATATAAAAAACCACTTACCAGTTTTAAAAAATGTTCTCTTTATATTAATGATGTGCCAATCATTTGATGGTTGCACATGTCTTTGTAGAATTTTGTTAAATTGTCCAGTTAATTTGCACGGGGGCCAAAAAGCTTTCTGCTTATTTGGTGTTAGCCAAGTCTCGCTTAATATTACTATGTCGCCGTTTGTGGACCCATCACATGCTTCTTCCGCTACTATAAAATTCAATTTTGGAGATTCTTCCTCTTTGTTTTCATACATTTTACCTACCTAATAAAATAAAGAAATTGGTTTAAATCGATTAAGTACTCAATAATAAATTGTCAAATAACAATACCTAATTTAGAAATATATATGAAACATACCTTTTATTATATCACAGATAACTTTATATAGGTACCTTTGCTTTATATGGGCTTTATAGTGAGAGCTGAGATTTCTATCATTCCTTTAATCCAACTTTAATGAAACTAAAATCACAGATAAACTAATTAATTATACTAATCAAAGGAAGATGGAAATGAATGTCTTGTCAATATAAATTCCCGCGCAAATGCACAAAATAGGCAACAAAACGGCGGCAATTTTATTCTGTTTTGATTCTGTCTCACTTACACGATAATGTATGTGAACGAATGAGAGACAAAATTCTGTTGGCTTTAATTGATTTGTATTTAGTCCACCAGATGTCGCGTTATCATTTTATTCTCAATTTCAATGGAAGGCAAAGGTTATAGTTGGCCCGGCCAAATTAATAAATTAAATATCATATTTGTTTTTCTTCGCAGTTCTACCACGCGTTTCAAATAATAATTCTTACGAACGAGACAGACAGTGAGTGGACGACCTCAACTTTCAGAACTGACCAATGGATAGGTTAACCAAATCCTAGTAGCCTAGCCAACAAATCCTACTGTATATTCAGATTGTTACAATGTAGGTAGACAGTGAAAGAAAATAAACACATATTCATATTTTTATATACAAAAGTAGTTCAATAACGTAATCACTGAAAATAATGTTTGTTTTTAGGGTTGCGTAGCCAAATGGTGAAAACGGAGCTTATAAAAGTTTAACACGGACTTTTATCTCAGTCGTCTTTTGCTAAGGGGTAGGGGTTAGGGGTAAGGATAGTGCAGGCAAGCCAATGTTTGGGCAGGACAACGTCTGCCAGGTCCGCTAGTCTTATAATAATTTACCCAGAGATCCTAATGAACCGCCACAGAATTTTGGTGTTCAACCATAGAACTGGGTAATACTTAATTTTGGTGCTAACTTTTTGGCCGATTAATTCAGTTATACTGTGAATGCTCAGCTCCTAAACATGATAAATCCATGTTCAATACTCGTAAACCTTAGTCGTGAATCAACCTATCTAATAGTGAAAACCGCAACAAAAATAATTAATTAGTATTGGCGTGATAAAGCCACGGACATAATTTTTTTTATTATCTGAATGATAAATATATAATTCACTTTCACTTAATTTTTAAAATAAATAACCACAGACTTTTTTTTTGGTTAATTTGTTCCTTTTCAGAATCAGGCAAAGGAACTGAGTCCATACAGCACAAGTCATCATATTTTTTTTCTTATAACCACAGACTACTAACTAAATTAGGTATATAATAACAACTGTCTGTCAATCTGTCACTGACAAATTTATTTTCTTGTTATTTTATTGAATTTGAAAAATAAAATTTTAAATGAAAATACAAATATATATAATAATTTTATTAGGTAAGTACTTATAATAAATCTCAGCTATAATTTAGTCATTAAGTCATCACCCCTGGATTTATTTGCGTCAGTTTTAGACCAGTCACGGTTAAGGAAGTCATCTACTACGGCAGCTAAAGACAAGTGACATGTTAAGGAAATATATGACGTTTTACGTTTCGACAGTTTCTGACTAATGACGTGTTAAGGAAATCTATGACGTCATCTGCTACGTCAGCTTTAGAACAGCGCCGTGTTAAAGAAATCTGTGACGTCATCTACTACGTCATCTTTAGACCAGTGACTTGTTAAGGAAAACTGTGACGTCATCTACTACGTCATCATTTAACCAATGACGTGTTAAGGAAAACTGTGACGTCATCTACTACGTCATTTTTACACCAATGACGTGTTAAGGAAAACTGTGACGTCATCTACTACGTCATCTTTAGACCAATGACGTGTTAAGGAAAACTGTGACGTCATCTACTACGTCATCTTTAGACCAATGACGTGTTAAGGATAACTGTGACGTCATCTACGACGTCATCTTTCAACCAATGACGTGTTAAGGAAATCTGTGACGTCATGTACTACGTCATCTTTAGACCAATGACGTGTTAAGGAAATCTGTGACGTCATCTTTCAACCAATGACGTGTTAAGGAAATCTGTGACGTCATCTACTACGTCATATTTAGACCAATGACGTGTTAAGGAAATCTGTGACGTCATCTACTACGTCATATTTAGACCAATGACATTATCCGTTAATTTATGACGTCTTTTGTCACGTTATTTTTCGACTAAAGACGTCATTTTTTCAATAATCACCAATAAAAGACGTCATAAATGACGTGGCTTGTTGATTGGGAAGGAACTACATTAGGCCGACGCACACGTCTGAGATGTTAAGTTTATATGTACAGCCGCGTGGATCTAATGTAGCTCTACACAACTAGTCGCCATATAAAATACATATTTATGTAAATTAGGGTTGCCAACCGTCCTGTTTTCCCAGGACATGTCCTGCTTTTTGGGGTGTCCTGGGCTGTCCTGGTTAGTTTCTAAGCATTGTCCTGAGTTTTTAAAGAGTCCTGTTAAGGACCTATGTTTTAAAATTAGCGCGCCACTACTGAAAACGATCTCCAATCTATTCACTGGGCCCGCGCCGCGCGTGTAGACGTCGTTGAGTCTTTTTAAAACAAAGTAGCATTACTTAGGTAGGTAGTGATTATTTTATATTTATAATTATCATTTCTCCATTTGATTTGATAATTTAGTAACTAAATGTCAGTTGAACACTAATAAAAAAATATGTTGTTTTATTGACCTTGTTTTCAGTGCATATAACAAATAGGTACTGCTCTTATATATAGTCCTGGCTTTAAAGCGAAATGTCCTGGTATTTCTACCTTCAAATCCTGGATTTAAAGTTTGGAGATGGCAACCCTAATGTAAATAATATATGTATGTCGTTCTACCTTTAAATTTGGTATTCTACGTTGGGCATGACTGACTATACGAGTACCTAAGGTCAAACTCCGATCAAAAGATATTAAACTAAATTTTAAACAATAAAGTCGGCAGTTTAAACAATAAGTGCTGTTATCGAACATCTACATCGTCCCAATTACTGCTCCTACAAGCGCCGACTATGCAAACTCGCTATATATCTCGACAGCAATATCACGCAGCGTTATCTCGTGAAATATGAGACTGGGCCAGTGAACTCTGCGGTTTTGTATTGCGCATATAGTGCGGCGTACGAAATGTTACCGCCCGCTCATTCTTGTCAAGTCACACAGTGTTTAATAACGTTTCCATTTGTGTAGCTGGTAGCACATGATTCATATCTCATTAGAGACAAAAATGGGCGCCATTGTAACTGACATTTTAATGAAAAACTTGTTGTGAGGGGTAATTTGTTGAAATGGGAAATGTAATGTTAATTTAAGATCAGAAGTGAGAAATTACGGTAAACATTAGAATAATATATAATATAAACATACCTATAGGAACTTAAAAGTTTAACACAAAATATTTACCTTTTGACGAATTTGATGTAAGTACAAGAAGTACTTGGCCTATAAAATTGCTAAACATAAACATTTTATAAGTCGGTAAACTTAGAGCTCAGTTTCGACATGCTCTCAGTCTTCCACCCTGAAAAATTAAATTAAACACATTAAATTAAAACTATATACTTATATGGTACCCAAATAATTATAATAAAAATTTCAGGCTAAACCTTGTCAAAAATAATCATGAACTTTCACAAAATCAAGACATAACAATATCAAAATTGTGAAACAATTTCAAATCACGTGTTGCACAAAGATTGTCCAAGTCGCAATAATAAAGATTAATGAGTCATGTTGAAGGCCTATATTAGCAAGCTCAGAATATTTGTAAAGTACGTTGGCTGATCAACAATGAACTATTGTTTCTGGGGCCTAATCTACGTCTCAGACGAGACCGAATTTTGGAACCCGCTTGTTTACATCATGCTTAGAATTTATAGCCCAGGATTTAGGGTGGCCATGCGTTTATATTTCCGATTGGTACAACCAAAAAAAAATCTCCTTACCTACTTGAGCACTAAATTATGACAGCTGTCAGTAAATTAATAAATTTTGTAATGAATGACAGCAACAATAACTAAATAAGTTTAAATATTTAATTTACAAGTGGCGGTACATCGCGATGATAGATGTCGCATCGCTACTGTCTCAATACTGAAACTTGTTTGGCGCTAGTGAAAATATTTAATAGATTGGCATATATATACAACATTCCAGAAACACTTTTACTCTGAGTCATTGGATTGTTGTGGATAGCCATTTCTACATTGGTGACCCCGTATGAACACAGCCTGTGCCAGCCACATCTACATTACTCATCCTACTCCCACTTCCCACTGTCGACATATCAGTCCTTACCAGGTCCCCTGTGCAGTCGTCGATGACGACAGGTCATTCCCACATCACATGTGATTCCGCACGGCAGTCACCCACAGTCCATCACAGCTGACTACGCTACATGGATATGACCTCTGCTCTGGGAAGGGAGTCATGTTGGCGGTTCATCGCGTCAATAGATATCGCATCGCTACTGTCTCAATACTGAAACCTGTATCGCGCTAATGAAAATATTCAATAGATTGACATATATTATACAACTTTCCAGCGACACGCGTATTGCCTTTTACTCATTGTTGTGTTGCCCTTTATAAGTAACTAGATGTGCCTTGAGGTTGCACCTGCGTTAATAGTTACTGATACGCTCCTTTGGGTCTTAGCGTGATGTTATATAAGAATTGGGCTATCAAATGCAAAAATAATTTGTCAAATACCACTAGTAATTCCAGAAATTAGCGACTAAAATGAAACACAAAAATGTTATTTTGAGCTCTGAGGTCCAGTCCTCTTTTTCTAGTAAATATTTGTGCCCTCAGTTTTCGACTTAAGTTGCGATAATTTGCCAAGTTCTCCGTGCACAAGAACACCCAGCTATTCGAACACAACACAACTTCCTCCTGTTTTGTTTTCGTATAATTTTCAACAATTAGACGCTAATAAATGTTCACAGTTAGCCATCTGTACATCTATAATTCCCATGTTTATTAGCAGCTTCATAACGTAGAATAATTCAGATGTAAAAGCCTCTATTTCCCTTGGGGGAGGGTGTAGATACAAAAAAAACCTTATTGATAATAACAATTTTCAGATCAACCTAAATTGAAGAGAGGTAAATAGAGACAAACAAATGTCACTTGCTACGATCCTGACATACCTATTAAGCCTCCTTTAGTCATCACACCTTTCATACATGCCCGGTGTGACATTCTTTCAATATCTTCAAACCATCAAAACTACTTTTCTCCATTTTACTCACATCAATTTTAAGATTTGATGGATACCATGGAAGTGTATAAATCCGTAAGAGAGTTGTAACACCCAAGAACTCTAACTGTATTACAAGGGACTTACTAAGTAGGCAAATGTTACCTAGCACATTATTTTCCGATCGCGCACAGTGTGCCTCATCAAATATGGATTGGTATTTTCTAGCGCCCCGGGTGAAAATTGTAACGACCGTGTTTTGGTGCTTTTGTATGCAATAGATATGAAGTTTTGTGATTTTTGGTGTGAATACTTCGAAAATAATGGATTCCGGTTAAAATGTTGGGGAAATAATGGTACAGTTTCATATTTAAATTCTGTAGAATTGTTACGCTCGCTAGAATTTTTGTATATTTATATTGTATAACTTAATCGTAGGAGAGATGAGCAGGCTGGAGGGAAAGAGACCTCGAAGACGAAGACCCAAACGATAGTCCGATTAAGTTTTCGAAAACCTGGACACTTTTACCACAACCCTTCATCAGGCAGAGGACTGCAGCTGATGGAGAAAGATAATTGAGGAGAAGCTGATGAGGGACCGACTATGCAGGAGGAGGATAGAAGAGATGCTTGTTGTCTACCATAAAAAACAGGAGAGGAAATAAGTTAGGACACCTGATACGACACAATAATTTTATAAAAATCAAGAGGAAAAAATTTAAGGGAAGAGAGGTAGAGGTCTTCCCACGCAGCCATTTAGAACAGGTAAAAGAAAAAGTAAATGTCATGTCGTACCAGGAAGTCAAATTGCTCTTAAATAAAAAAAACACTTACAAAAATTCGTGCAAGCAATTTTCTCTACTCAGCTCTCAAGTTATTATGAGTTGCGTATATATTATGTGCGTAAATACATGATGGTAGGTAGAGATACGGATACCTATTTTCGTAGCAAATTAATCAGTTTAACGAACGTGCTTTAAATACTTAATTGTTTCTTACAGTGACTCGTTTTCCGTAAAAATTACATCTTTCGACGGGATAAAAAGTTGTCTATATTAGATCTATATGCATTCTCCAGTCCTCTAATTATCTCTGTGCTAGAAATGACGTCTATTAGTAGCTTCGTTTTGACGTGAAAGAAAGTCAAACAAAACACTTCCACATTATTATGGTAAAAATAAGATATCAAGGCATTCATTGGATAACGTCAGGAAATAACCAACAATTTTGACGACGAGTTTTGTCTCGGTTGCCAGGTCGTCATGATTATTTTTGTTTGGTATCTTCCTTCTTCTGCTACAGCCTGTATCCGTCCACTGCTGGACGTAGGCCTTCTTGCTAGTGGTCTGCTGACACTTCTGTGGCCCATTCTGGGTCTCCATTCAGTAACCCTTGATGACCATCTCCCATCGTGTCTTCGAGTTACGTGTCCCGCCTATCTCCACTTAAGTGACCCAATTCTAGTTCCAAATTTTGTCTTCTCTCTTATTTGGACATTGGCTATTCGATGACTGAGGGAGATCCCGATCATCCTACGCTCCATAGACATATGTGCCAGCTTCTTCCTGTAACGAGTAGGTACTTAAATCACATACATAAATACAGACGTCTCTAGAAAAATCAACTACAAACGAAAATGGACCGTATGTACCTAACCATAAGTACCAAATCGACCGCGGTCAGTGTGTAGGTATTTTACGCCGAGGCGCGTCTACTACTTTGTACAACAACCTCGATCTTTCTTGAATGTTCGACGGACGATAACAGCAGAGTATCGTTGCGGGAATAACACAGTGCGAATCAGGGCGATCAAAGTGAAACAGCGAAGTGGAATTTTGTGCGACTAAGTGTTATTCTAGTGTTTTCATTTATTTAACTGTGTTTTTGTGGTGTTAAAGTAAAGTTTGTCTATTTAATCGGTATTTTAAATCTCTTCGACCCCTAGCTCGTAACATTCCGAACAACCTCCATTGTCAGCCTTGTTAACCATAGGTACTTCTTAATGTTGAGGCATTATACACCTTACGATACCTATTTTAAAAACAATATACATCAAATATCTACTCGCGCATAGATACTTATGTGTGGACTTTGTCGTCTCGTTTACCAATTCTACTCGCTTTTTCGTCTCAAACTCACTTCGCCTTCGTATATATGAAAACAAACGCTTGATACGTGCTCCCTACACAACATGAAGCTATGAATGATATATTTTTATTGAGAAAAGCATGAATGAAGGATACTATATCTAGGAACAGTGAAGTCTTTTATTATAGGTAATGAATTTTCTTGAATTTTCAGAGTAATCATGGATAAAAGACTGATTAAAATAATTTACTGTGCAGAATTGACAGGAAATGTGAAAGATAAAGGGCATCCTCAATGCAATTTTGTTGATTTAAGGTAATATTCGATATACAATTCGTCTGTCCACTAGGATCCCCTGATGAACCCATGTGGAAAAACATTTGGATTTTTTGTACAAACAGACCTAGACGCATTTTACCACTCTTCTGCTGACAGGTAGATTTTCATATCAATTGTACAGCATATTCTTAAAAAGCACTATTAAAAAGTGGAACGAACTTCCAGCGATGGACCTTCCTGCATACTACAACATGGGGCCCTTCAAGCGAAGCATGAAAAAGTGTCTCTATAGTGGGCGGGACTGGCAATCTATTTTGTTCTGCCAGTAGCTAACCACTTTAGCCAAGGTCACATGTCGTCTTCTATATAATAAAAAAACCGACCAAGTGCAAGTCAGCCTCGCACAAGAAGGGTTATAGTGTGCACTAAAGTAAGACCAAGTTTAACGCCCCTGTATGGCGCAAGAACAAATTAGCGCGAGTCCCACTCACACTTTGCAGGATTTTATTATTTGTTGTTTTACTTAAGAGTATGCATTATAGTTATACTACTTAGGCGTTTGTATGTATGGCCATTGTTGTCATTATTAAGATCGACCTAAAACGCCAAATAATACGTTTCATGTATGGGGTCCCCTTTAATTTTCAACTTTATTTTATTTTTATTATAGTACACACTCTGTCAAAATTTATATTATCTACCTATACCACTCAATTGACTGCACAATATTTGTTTGTTTAAAACATTCGTAACTCCACGTCCCAACAAAACACAGTTCTACATTGAGTACAGTTGATCCTCCCTTTTATAGAGGAAAGCTTGCGTACTTGTTTAGACAATTCTAAAAGCAACGCATTTTGTAACTGCAACCCCTTTTATTCGCTTCACATGTCGCTGAAGCCCATCGCTAAATCCTATTACTTTGTACTGAATTGCTAGAGTGGAATTAAAATTAATTTTATACGAGAAATTTTTTAGTAGATTTGATTGTTTTCGTAGGAAACTCTTGAGAAAAATCCTATCATATCATCTATACTAATATTATAAAGAGGTAAAGTTTCTAAGTTTGGATGTAACCGGTAATCTCTCAAACTACTCTAATACCTATTCTAAAAATTATATCACTAGTAGAAAGCTAATCATATCCCTGAGTGACATAGGCTATACTTAATTTAGTTCGATTATGAGAAGTAAATTAAAAAACTGCTGGTTGTGAAGCTACATTAATTCAGATAATTTTTTTTTCTTTACGGGTTGCCTTACAGCTCCCGCAATCGTGTTACGGTTCCAGGGTACCCAACGGAAGAAGTCCCCCTCGTTTAGCCTATGGTATTTGTTAGGCTATACCTAACGAGTGGCCAGTTCTGTTGAGGTATATTTTTTTAATGGAATAGCGTCTAAGTGCGGTTTGTCGTTTATTCAGATAGATATAGCTAGCTATGTTATATATATGAAAAATAGACTTCGGTTGACATATAGAAATATTTGCAACTAAAATCGGAAAAAAAATGACCCCGCGGTTTGAAAATAAATGTATCCAAGGGCGCGACGGCATGCTGATATTTTGATAAAGGTACAATTAAATTAAATTATAGTTTGCGTGTGTCTAAAATTTCAAAATTAAATAATTAAAAAATGTCTGTCTGTCTGTCTGCATATTATTTTATCGCCACACCGCAAGGCAAAGCTTGTGATGATTGCGTTTATATTGCAGTCGATTTTGTGCAATATAAAAATACCTAGAGTCAGACTTCAGTCATTGAATCCTTTCAATTCGAGGACAAACAGAAAATATTACACTCACTTTCGGAAGGTCGTTGTCGGTTTAACGAGTGTTTTTCTCTATTCAGACCAGAATTAATGGCATATGACAATAGTACGCAGCCTTTACTACTGTACTATGGAGCTATAAACATGAAGTAATGATGTTTGTAGGGTCCTTTAGCTGAAGGTTAACATGAAATGTGCTACTTTGAAGAATAAATAAAATAAAAGTATTTCAAAATATCGGGGTGCCGTATGGCTCCCGAGAAAGTGTTACTGTCCCCCAGGGTACCCTATTACATTACCCAAAGTTTATAGGGTAATGTTTGGTAACATAATCTTTTGTTATGTGCAACATCGTAGCACTTGATATGTGGCATTTGGTGAGGGTAAATTTGTGAAAATGCAACGGAAAACAAGTGCGGCCTACAGTTAATATTTGTTCTAAGAACTCCCGACGGCCCTAGAGTGCCGAGAACACTAATTGCGTTACCTCTTTTAATTTATAGCAAAACACATCTTAAAAGAAGCTCAGATCTGGATCACCAGATGCATCGATTACAAGTTTTAAATTTTTTTTGGCAAAAATCTTTGCGGCCGGTGACCATACACCCATAGTCTCAACAGCAATGGCCATGAACACAAATTGGTCGAGGAGTCCTGAATATTTTTTAATTCTTTTATATTTTTTTATATATATATACTTACTTATTTTTATATATTTACCTATTTATAAAAAAATCTCTTATACCTACACCTTTTGTGGATTCTCCTAAATAAATATTGAAAATGTTGGTGAATGATCGGTAATTAACACAAATTACAATGTGGCTGGAATAAACTGGGTTTCTCCACTCCGACCCTCGGTCTGGCCGGTGGGTTCCTGTCAGAACTTGAAGCTAGGACGCCCGGTTATATAGATGCAATAACAGTGAACGATTATAATTATTTACCCTGCAACATGGCTAGGAAAACTCAAAACAATGTCCACATTTAATCAGTATTTTCTGTCAAACTGGCATCGTGGCATCCTTTAAATTGTTGAAAGTAAATAATAAAATAAATCAAATTGTCCATGCGACGTGTCCCATGCGGTCGCGTTACGAGCTCAGCGTCCTAATGAGTGTCTTTCTCGTTAATATAATGATTATTATCTCTCCAACCCTAACATCACGTGTGTGCTACGTAGCGCCGAGAGAGCGTTCATCATTGCGGCAAGCCAGCACAAAACACACCATCAAGCCTTTTAAATCTTGCGGCGTGGCTTGAACTACCATATTTACGTTCAGTTTCTGAAAAGTTAATCAGAGATTAGTTAAATAGCATCGGACAATAACTTAGTGAAGCTTGTGGTGATGTGGTGGCAAGGTGGAGGGTAAGAAAGCTCGAGGAAGGAACCATAAAAACGATAGTCCGATCCGGTGTCCGAAAACCTGGATACCTCTATTGCCACAGCTCACAGGACCGTAGCCAATGAAGAAAAATAGTTGAGGAGAAGCTGATGGGTCGGAGTTACGAGCCTCAGCAACTTGGGACCGAATATGATATTTACTAATCATAGATTAACATTTTGACCAACTTTCAGGATTTCACAGTGTTTTAATACCTCTTACGGCTCCTGAAAACGAGTTATTGGCCCCTACGGAAGACTCTAATCTGTGATTATGTGAAGATATATTGAGATCGAGAGGACTCAGTTTGTCGGACTACGCACCTACATAAGTATGTATTTTTAAAAATAACTTAAGTTATTAAAAAGATAAGGTAAAGATTAAACCCACATTATTGGGGTATTCCAATGGAAATTGGTTTCAGTTTTATAGTCAGACATATAGATACAAAACATTTTAAAACTTCCCTTGCGACTGATTTTTGCTTCGTTGTTTTTGTATGATAAACTGAACAGATTGTAGTTCATGTTTAGCAACCTATTTCATATTCCTTAACAAGGTTATACCTACACAGATTTTCTGAGAACCGTCGTGTATAGGGACTTTATTTCTACATTCAAATACAATAAAACTCTGCTTTTAGTTGTAATTCTTTGAAAAACAATCCTTGGAAACTCCTGTAAATATATTTCTTCGAATTACCATTTATGGATGGGTTTTCAGAAATCGTTAAAGTCGTTAAACTACAAAATGTAATAGTTACTATATTTGTAGATAAACCAGTATCAAAGCTAACAACTAAGTTTTATACAGTTTACAACAAGTTAACTGAGTTTAGTTCGCGGCTAGCAAGTGTTGTAAAGCCACTCGCTCTTGTCACTCTGTTCGGAGGTAAAAGCTGTGTCTAAACATCAACTACAGGTAATACTGTTGAGAGCAACTAATCATGGCAATACAATAATACACCAGACAATATTGTAAATATTAACTTTATTTATATTTTATTCTATTTTTTCGTGTTATGGTTTCATCGGGGTTTTGACGTTATAGTAACAATATGCCGATTAATCGGTAGCTAAGATGTTCCCTGAGACTTCAGACGATTCCCCATCATGTCACGACGGAACGCGTACGTCGGTAGCCATGACATAACGTAGAATCTAATTTAATTTATCAGCAGATTATGTAGAGACAGCTGCAGTGTTGGTAGCGACAAGCTTATCGTCGTTTATGAGCGACTACCTAAATATGGCCATTACTACCAATATCTCAATATTAACATATATTGTCGAGAATATTTTAAAATATAGGGTAATTTTCCACTTACTAAGTTAATAAATAGAATTTACAAAACTTGCGATAATAATTATAGATAAACTAATTTAAATTACATGTATAAATTAAAAATAAGTAAAAACTAAACAAAACTAAATAAAAAAATTCCCCACTTGTACAAAAGCGTACAGGCTAATTGCAGTGTTCTATACGTTAAATGGAATTGCTGATGTAACTATGGCATCGCGCGTCGCCAAATTCTAGGAATACTCGTCTCCCAAGCTCGTGGAAGAATTCTTCAGGTCCGAGTACTCCAGAAGTCTCAACGCAAAAAACTTACCTGCACCTTTTGTATTCTCCTAAACAAATAAAATTAAAAAAAAATTGGGTAATTCGTTCAAACGCCATGAAAAGTTGTTCCAGTTTTATTTGGAAACTCAACACTGTGGTGCAAGTTAGTTAATTAAGTATTGAGATAACACATTTGAGAAGTGAGCGTTCATTCTTACACACCTGGCGTTTCATGTAAAAGTTGCTGACAAACAAATCGACATAAGTTGATAAGTTTGTAAATTGGATTTTTTTAGGAAAATGTTATATTTAAAAGTTCTAACTTACGGTGGATCTCTACAATTTATTTTGAATGATCTATGACAAATAAAATACAGTGTCTATCTATTATTAAAAAATTACTGTGAGAATAATATTGCTTTGAAATCACAGCCATATGCAATGCTATTTTATTTATTTGTAGCGAGCCCGACCCCAGCTTCGCACTGGTATAATATGGGTTTACAACAATTTGAATACCTACAAAAATACGCTTATAACCACTAATTTATTTAAGATATATACTATCGCGGACGAAATTCTAGACGAAATATTAATTATTTCTTACTTTTCAGTGCACAATTTTTGAAGTCGGTACACTTTTTTTAAAAGGTTTATTTGTATATAATTTTATTCTACATAATTATTTCCAAAATCATTTTGTTATATCTCTGACTGATTAGACAGCATACGCTGTGCTAACTTTTTCCCCGACTTCATTTACATATACTGTTTATGCTTCACTCCTAAACATGATAGCTCCATGTTTATAACTCGTAAACCTTCCTTGAATCAATCTATCTAATAGCTAAATCCGCAACAAAATCCGTTCAGTCGTTTTTGCGTTTTGATTTGGGGAGACAACAGAATAACCAAAAACACCAAGGTTCGACTCATGAAGGGTCATGGCTTTCCAATTTTCATGTATGGAGTAGAGACATGGACGATTCGAATGCAGGACTTCGGTACTTCGGTAAGACAGATACCTTGGAGATGTGGTGTTGGCGGCGTCTTCTGAAAATAAGCTGGTCCAGCTTACACCAATATCTCCATATTGAAAGAACTTCATATAAAGCAGAGACTCTCGTCTAGTGGTACAAGTTCGAGTCGAAGGCCCCCTACCAGATGGACTGACCTCATTAGATCTGTGACGAAGTAGTAAATGAATGTTCCCATGAGGCTGTCAACCGGAGCCGGTGGGGGGAAATTCCAAGAGCGGCGAAGAAGTTTTGCGTGAACGCGGCAGGGAACCACCCACCCAGTACAAATAGTAAATACGCTAAACTTATTTACTGACACACTTGGTTGACATTTCTTTGAGATTCCTCTTACATTTTCTCTATGAGGACTTTTAATGTTGATTCTAAATATAAATTAAAAAACTCGTTTTTCTGCCGCACTATTAAAAGTTGGAACTAACTTCCTATTGCTCCAGTGGCCGAGTGGTTCCGTGTATAAAAGTTTTTTTTTATATTAGAAAAACTGTAATAATGTCTTTCTTAATCTTAGAATATCTCGTTTCTTCGTCTTCTTCTTTCTAGCCGTGGTGTTCTTGACAGAGCAGTCGTGGTCAATCATGGTGGTCCACAGCGCGACGCACCTTGTATTGACTCGCCATGGTTAACTTTCTTGGGAAGAATAGTGCAGTGGTTTCCCCTTGCCTTCTGCACCAGACATTTTGAGACTGTTTAAGTTATCGTTAAGTACCATCAAATGAAGAACACAAAATTTGCTTGACAATTACCGAGAACCCCAGGGAACGTAGGCGTAGCCAGAGTCTTCACCCCCTTGGATACTGTCAAACGAAAACTATACAAAAATCACTACAAAATCAAGAGTTTCCTTACTCTTGCCTCCCAACCTGAATAATTCCCCGAACCAAATCTTGATCATCAATCATTTTCATTTATACGATAAGATTTAGTTATAAGACCAAGACCCGTTCTACGAACTTTTAAATGCCTAATTTAGACTTGTTATTAGTATGTTCAAGGTGACATACACTCCCGGACATCTGAATCGAGCCACCTTGCATTTTAAGGTTTGGAGTACTGAAGCTAAAAAAAAATGTATGATGAAGGAAAAAGTTTTGATGCAGTATTAATGCTGGCACATTTAACTATTTTTCTACTGAGTATTATTCCAAATTTAAATTTAAATTACAGAAAAAAGCCGAGCTAGGTCACTGATTTGAAAAAATACGACTGCAGAAAGTTGTGATTGAAGCAATTTAAGTTTGTTATTTATTTTTATTTAATGATAACTGTTTAAAAAAAATTTAGTACAGTTATTTTCTTATAATTTAAACTGATTTCCGCTTTAAAATTATGGATACTACACCTGAAGTTGCCGCGCAAGCCGTAGCGCTTCTTCAATCTGGGCTAAGTCAACGAAACGTAAGTGCACAACTTAACATAAGTCGTTCTGCCGTTCAAAGAGCATACCAGCGGTATCTAAAGACTGGCACCTTCGTTCGCCGAGCAGGTGGAACTCGTTTCCGAGTGACAACGGCAAGACAAGATCGGTTTATTTTCACTACCACCTTACGAAATCGACACCTGACCTCTGTTCAGATACAAAGAAACCTCCGAGACTTCAATGGAGTGGCTGTAAGCTCTCGGACCATTAGAAGGCGACTCAATGGACGTGGTCTAAAACCACATAAGCCAGCCAATGGACTCAAATTGACACGAGCTCACCGAATGGCTCGCCTACAGTTTGCGCGCGAACATTTAAATTGGACTCAACAACAATGGAGCCAATTACTCTTCACTGATGAATCCAAGATAATGCTGTACGGTAATGATGGAAGGAGTAAGGTGTACCGAAGGGAGGGCGAGCGTTTCGCGCAATGCTGTATTGATGAGAAAGTGAGTTATGGTGGAGGATCATGGACAGTCTGGGGAGGAATTTCTATGGAAGGCAAAACTGAGCTTGAGGTTGTAACGGGACCACGGATGCCGCGCTTAAATGGCAACCGATACATTCTTCAATGCTTAGAGAACCATGTGATGCCATATGCTGGATTTATTAGCCAGGGTTTCATTTTTATGCACGATAATGCAAGGGCCCACACTGCGGGAATCGTCAGGGACTACCTAAATGACGTTGGTGTCACTGTCATGATATGGCCAGCACGAAGCCCTGATATGAACCCTATAGAGCATTTATGGGATGAGCTGAAGAGGCGTGTTCGAGCTCACTACCCTGCCCCGCAAACCATACAGGAGCTGAAAACCGTCATCTTGGAAGAATGGGAGAACATTCCTCAACACGTCATAATGGCGTTGATAAATTCTATGCCAAACCGTATGACGGCCGTGATAAATTCACTCGGGGGTCATACAAGTTACTAAATAAACTTTTTTTTAAATTAAACCATATTTTTTCTCAAACAAATTGTGCTTTGAAAAAAGCCGATATCGACTTGATCAATCTTAACTCGATTTGTTTAGTACAAATTTAGTTCAAACTTAGAACAATGGCATGCTAAAACGATGTTTAGTATATTAGCTTCAAAACTGCATCAAAACTTTCTCCTTTGTCATACATTTTTTTAAAGCTTCAGTACTCCAAACATTAAAATGCAAGGTGGCTCGCTAAATCGTTTTGTAGCCCGATCAACGGGGAAGTTGACCCCGACAATAATTCGCCCGTCGTTGATACTTTGCAGTTCGATAAAGTCGAGTATGTAGATTACGAATGTCGAAGAATTCAAAACTTTTTTTTTTCGGAAGAGGGTTATTTTCATCCCTAAAGTTTTAAATTGCCTATATCTCCCGATAGAGAAGTCCTACGGCCAAAAATCCTTCCCAACATATCATTGTCTGTTATTGAAGTACAAGTATGTAAAGAAATCCCGGACTTTTTCCTTTCAGGGGGCCCGCTATATACACAGAAAAAAATTGTATGGCGTTGGTCGATGATACTTTGCACTTCGATAAAGTCGAGTATGTAGATTACGAATGTCGAAGAATCCAAAACTTTTTTTTTTCGGAAGCTGGTTATTTTCATCCCTAAAGTTTTCAATTGCCTAAATCTCCTGATGGAGAAGTCCTACGTCCAAAGTTTCTTCCCTACATATCATTGTCTGTTATTGAAGTACAAGCATGTAAAGAAATCCCGAACTTTTTCCTTTCAGGGGCCCCGATATACATAAAGAAAAAGTTTGTATGGAGTTGGACCACATTCTTGTCACAGATGATTTAAATGAGATTTGATAGATCTCAACATAAGTATCATTTTTCATTATGGAGTCAAAAAAAATCATCCAGTAAAAAAAAAGTTACACGTATTTAAAAGGGAGTAATTTTTTTTTTAAATTGCTAAGGTATAAAATTACAGTAACTGCGGTAGAATCTTTGACAGTACCTATGTATTCTATTACAAACGTTGAATAACATTGTCATAAAACCAAATATTTTTAAAATCCGTCTCAGGGTTCTCGAAATAGACATTTCTATTTTTCGCCTTTTCATTGATAATATTTCAAATGGACTAGTTTACTATTTTTTATGTTTGAAAATATAAATTATGGCAAAATAAAACAAATTGTTCAGGAGAAATTGAGATATTTCAGAAAATTACAAAATTTTAAAGATGTGCTTTGATTAAATTAATTTAATTTTCATATGTTTTGAATATATTTAATTTAACTTTGAACATAATTTTGAGCACAATGAAATGTATTGTGTTTTTTTGTGTCAAATCTGATTTAAAACTAGATTTACTAGAAATGTGGTGCAAGCCGCCCTAAATAACTTTCTTTCTAAACTAATCTTTGGTTCAAGAAAAGAGAAGTGGAAACATGTCATTTTCATAATCCGTCCCAGGGTTCTTAATATTCAGTTCTTGATATTTTCGTTAATATTTCAAATGGACAAGTTTACAATTTTTTATTATTGAAAATATAAATTAGGGCAAAATAAAACAAAGTGTTGAAGAAAAATTAATACATCTCAGAAAACGACGAAGTCTTTAAAAATGTGCTTTGACTAAATAAATTTAATTTTCAATTGTTTTCAAGATATTTTGAAGATATCCGCAATTTCAATTGCTAACTTTGAACTTAATTTTGCGCGCCATAAAATGTATTGTATTTTTTTTTTATTACATCTATCTGATCTAAAACTAGATTGCAAGCCGACCTAAATTACTTTCTTTCTAAAATAATCTAAGTATTGTTTAGATCAACAACACATGATAAGTGGAAATCCCATCTTTTGCAAAAATTATTATTTTCGGTTAAGTACTTAGATTTTGAACATTGGAATTATTGAGACTATATTTACTCCATTCAGTTAACACTCATGTGTATATATTATGTAGTATCAAGTAATACACTCGGAATACCTGGTGTAAAATATTACAGCAAGACAATGTTATACACAATTTACTATAAAATAACTTATTCAATTTTATGATACCTACCTTATTTTCGGGTCTCCTACATTTTCTCAATAATGTTTTGATATAATTTTAGAATTTATAAGTACATAAGATATAAAATTACGTTCTATAATTATTCATTTGCTATAATTTTTTTTAAACCTAAAATCGATTAGTACTGTAATTTTCAAAATCACTACTATCAAAATTCTATAATTATTAATTTGCTATAATTTTTTATAAACCTAAAATCGATTTCTGTAATTTTCAAAATCACTATTATCAAAATATATAAAATTACATTCTTTAATTATTTATTTGCTATAATTTTTCTTTTGTCGAAAATCGATATCCGTAATTTTCAAAATCACTATTATCAAAATATCAATGATCTAATAATTAATTTTATTTAATTATAATATATATTTACATAAATTAATTTTTGTACATAATCATATTATATAAAAAAACTTAAAATATATATATATATAATTAATTTGCTATAATGTTCGTATTATCTAAAATTGTTTTCTTTAATTTTGAATTAATTTTCTTTAATTTAATTTTAGTTTGCTATATTTTTTTCCTATTTATTTGCGAGTATAAAAGTTTTTAGTTTCTGCCACTTAGCCGTCCGCTAACGCAGCACGCTCGCTTCGCTCGCTCGGCTCGCGCTCTTTTATAGCACTATACGAACCACGCTCGTCGCTGCGCTCCTAGCTAACCTATTTTTATTTACAAATTAGGGGAATAGGAATCGAAAATTACTGCAACAGGTTAAGATTAACAAAAACTACTGTAAATTTTAATAGTAGTACTTATTTAAATTAATTTAATTATAAAAAAAATTTTTTTATGCTTATGTATTTGTAAATGTAAATAGAAAGTTATACTTTTAAAATATAGTGAGTACAATTATTTTAATAATCCATTAGAGCAACTGATAGTATATATAGATATAGATAGTATAGATTAATAAATTTTTAGACAATGAATTTATATATTTAGAAAATTATAATAACTGCATAATAATAAAATAGAAAAGTAGCCCTAAGTGCAATTGCAACTAGAGATTATAGAAATTATAAGACTTGAATTTATATATTTTCAAAATTATAGTAACAGAAATTATAGAAAAGTAGCAATTAGTGCAATTGAAAATAGGCATTATAAAAATTATAGGACTTAAAATTATAGATTTTGAAAATTATAGGAACTGCAATCAAAGAAAACAATGCATTATAGGAATTAATATTATAGATTTAAAAAATTTTATCAAGCACATTTATAGATTTTTAAAATTACAGAATCTAAATTTATAGAAAATGAATATTTATAGCAACTAAAGTTATAGCTTCTGAAATTATATATTTTAGAGAATTTGAGAGGATACCCTTTTTTTCATTAGTAATTGAGGTATGGCCAGGCGTCCTTCACTGTTTGGGTAAATATTTTTTTGTGTTGGCTGTACAGTTTAGAACGGTCTGCTACAAGATTCGTATAGGACAAAAATCATGAGGTGGCTCCTCAGTTGGGTAGTTTTTCAGAAATTTAGTAATTTACCTCTGTTTACTGTAATTTGTATATATTAGAGAAAAGCTTTAGCAATGGTTGTTATTGACACGAAGTTGTTGAAGTTAATTAATTTGGCACCAACCGTCTCCAAAATCTACAACGAAATACAATTATTTCTTACTTTGCAAAATTTTTGTCAGTATACTTATTATTTGTATTTATATATTTTTTTATTTTTGCACTTAAATTTTACTTTAGAATCTGATAAAAATCCCAAAGAATCTAGCTATCATTTCACATATAATTTTTAATGTATCTGTGTCCGGAATAAAAATTCTTCATGTAAAGTTTTAATTTGCTATTTTTTCCTGATAGTAGACGTTATTTGAAGAAACAAATTTCACATTTTTTTTCATTTATTTCTTTTTGCTATTTATCATAGTATTTTAATCCATTGGGCCAATATTAGTGCGGCATTATGTTAAATATGCCATTGCCTATCAATATTAAAACAAATAAACGTCATTTGCTACAGGATTGCCTGACTAAATAATATTTTTCGGCTTGCACCAATGCTTGCACCTCATTTTAGATCAGACAAATGTAACACAAAAAAACACAAATTAACACAATAAATTTCATGGCGCGCAAAATTAAGTTCAAAGTTAGCAATTGAAATTGCGGATATCTTCAAAATATCTTGAAAACAATTGAAAATTAAATTTATTTACTCAAAGCACATTTTTAAAGACTTCGTCGTTTTCTGAGATATATTAATTTTTCTTCAACACTTTGTTTTATTTTGCCCTAATTTATATTTTCAATAATAAAAAATTGTAAACTTGTCCATTTGAAATATTAACGAAAATATCAAGAACTGAATATTAAGAACCCTGGGACGGATTATGAAAATGACATGTTTTCACTTCTCTTTCTCTTGAACCAAAGATTAGTTTAAAAAGAAAGTTATTTAGGGCGGCTTGCACCACATTTCTAGTAAATCTAGTTTTAAATCAGATTTGACACAAAAAAACACAATACATTTCATTGTGCTCAAAATTAAGTTCAAAGTTAAATTAAATATATTTAAAACATATGAAAATTAAATTAATTTAATCAAAGCACATCTTTAAAATTTTGTAATTTTCTGAAATATCTCAATTTCTCCTGAACAATTTGTTTTATTTTGCCATAATTTATATTTTCAAACATTAAAAATAGTAAACTAGTCCATTTGAAATATTATCAATGAAAAGGTGAAAAATAGAAATGTCTATTTCGAGAACCCTGAGACGGATTTTAAAAATATTTGGTTTTATGACAATGTTATTCAACGTTTGTAATAGAATACATAGGTACTGTCAAAGATTCTACCGCAGTTACTGTAATTTTATACCTTAGCAATTTAAAAAAAAATTACTCCCTTTTAAATACGTGTAACTTTTTTTTTACTGGATGATTTTTTTTGACTCCATAATGAAAAATGATACTTATATTGAGATCTATCAAATCTCATTTAAATCATCTGTGACAAGAATGTGGTCCAACTCCATACAAACTTTTTCTTTATGTATATCGGGGCCCCTGAAAGGAAAAAGTTCGGGATTTCTTTACATGCTTGTACTTCAATAACAGACAATGATATGTAGGGAAGAAACTTTGGACGTAGGACTTCTCCATCAGGAGATTTAAGCAATTGAAAACTTTAGGGATGAAAATAACCAGCTTCCGAAAAAAAAAAGTTTTGGATTCTTCGACATTCGTAATCTACATACTCGACTTTATCGAAGTGCAAAGTATCATCGACCAACGCCATACAATTTTTTTCTGTGTATATAGCGGGCCCCCTGAAAGGAAAAAGTCCGGGATTTCTTTACATACTTGTACTTCAATAACAGACAATGATATGTTGGGAAGGATTTTTGGCCGTAGGACTTCTCTATCGGGAGATATAGGCAATTTAAAACTTTAGGGATGAAAATAACCCTCTTCCGAAAAAAAAAAGTTTTGGATTCTTCGACATTCGTAATCTACATACTCGACTTTATCGAACTGCAAAGTATCAACGACGGGCGAATTATTGTCGGGGTCTTCATACAAGAGATCTCCCCGTTAGTTAGACTATTGGTTTTATATAGAAAACTAGGGACCTCGCTCCCGGCTTCACACGAGTACAACATGGTTTACAACAGTTTGAATACCTACGTAAATACGCTTATATATAAAATAATATATAATAAAAAGAAAATGTTTGTAGAACATTTTATTATACATAATTATTTTCTACATCATTTTTTTATTCACACATATTTCCCGACTTGATTCACTTACTTATACTGTTAATGTTCAGCTCCTAAACATGATATCTAATATATAAAAATCAATAGGTATTCGTTTGTTTGTTCGTATTCGATAGACTCAAAAATTACTGGACCTATTTGAAAAAATATTTCTTGGGGAAGGTTATAGGCTATTTAAAATCACGCTACCTACCCAAGAGGTGAATAGGGGTGTAGACAATTTTTTTTAAATACTTTTAAATTATAGTTGTAAGGTTTACTATACGTAATAAAATATCTAGATTTTTTTTATTTGTATTTTCATAAAAAAATCATGTTTTTAATTGTATTTTTCAAATTCCCGCGAAAACGTTGATGACGTCACGATCTATTAAACCTACAAAATATTGGTCACAGATTAGATAAAATAACAAGGAAATAACTTAGTCACTGACAGATTGACAGGCAGTTATTATAATATAGTTACTAGTCTGTGGTTATTTATTTGACATTTAGGATATAGTGACGTCACTTTCCGTTTGCGGTCACGTGACCGGAAGTATCAATTTATGCTTTTTCTTTTTGATATAAAAAAGTACATTAATTAAACAAATAAATAAACATTATTTTCAGTGATTATACGTTATAAACTACATAAAAAATATGATAGTGAATTATATTTATTTTCTTTCTACACCCTTTGTTGAGAATTTATGGTACCTAGTAGATATTGTCTATGTTCTCAGAAATGAGTGTTTTGTTTATAATTTTAGTTGTCAATATAGATATTCAAAGTAGTGTCGGTTTCTTGGTTATTTGCTCTTTAGCTATCCTTTTTACATATTATCCTTTACATATTGGTCCTTCTCACCGTTTGAAATGAATACGCGATTAAGAACCAAGAGGCTGGCACGGTCAACTGGCGCCAGCGAGGCTTGCTCAGAATCAGGTACGCCAGTCATGGGTGGGCTCGGTCGGTCCACAAAAATGGACCCCGTCCTTACCGATGCCACTGTTACACCCGCGACTGGCAATCCTGGCCCCGGCAAGTCACGTGACCGCCCGGCAACTAGCACGGAAAACGTTAATTTATCACCAAGTTTTAGATCACGCACTTCGGGGTCTTCGCAGTCGTCAGCCACGATAAAGGCGGCACGAAGATTGACTGCGGAGGCACATTTGGCCCGACGATCCATGGAGCGTGAACAGCAGCTATTAGACTACAAAAGTAAGGTCATCCAACAGGTCAATCAAGTTGAGCGGCTGGAGATGGAAGCAGCTTTAGCGGTTCAGGATGCCGAGGAATGTTCAACTCGATCGGTCAGTCAATCTTTTTCTCGTACTGCATCATGGGTTCGTGATGTAAACCATAGCAGCCATCCGATCGACAAAAACGCTGAACCTATTATAATAAATCCCTTAGTCACGCGAGAGGATGCTGCTGATACGGTTTCGGGTCCCGCGAGAAATTTGGTTTCGGAGCATAGTAATATGCTTAGTAATATAGAACTAAAAAACGTAAACAATGCGAATACACCATATTTTTCACGAGAGCATACAATCCGTCATAGTTCTCACAAGGCTAAAACTCTTGATTTTTACAACAATTCTGAAAATCTTGCATCGAAACATCCTGAAAATAAAATTAATCATAATATTTACGAAAAACCCGTGACTTTTCAAATTCCATTCAATAACAAGTCACAATTATGTCAAATGTCAGCGTCAAACAGCATTGTGTCATTTACACGGCCGACTGTCAACTCAAACAAAGAGTTTTTACTACCAAAACAGGTCGAGCCTAATAATTACTCGCACAGATGCTCGCATAAACTTGAGCTTATGCCTTTCAGTGGTAAAACCATGGAATGGCTAATGTTTAAGCGTACTTATCGCAATACACAACATTTATTCACACCCTCAGAGAATCTTGTGCGATTGAGCGGAGCGCTTCGTGGTCCAGCTCTTGAGAGCGTGTCGTCGCTACTGTACACAGCTGAGCAACCTGAAGAAGTACTCGACATGTTGGAACAGACGTTCGCGCTCCCTGAAATGATCGTAATGCACGAGATCACTCTCGTTCGGAATCTTCCTAAGATAAGCTTTGACCAAAAAGATCTGAACAATTTTGCTTGTAGATTACGTAATTGTATAGCTGTTATTAATAATTTAGAACAGAAGGAACACATACATTCTGTTGAACTATTTCATACTGTATTAAGTAAATTAACGCCGATATTGTATAGTCAGTGGAAAGAATTCGCATATCGTAATGATAGTTCTTTACCGAAAATTCAACTATTATCTGCGTTCCTCGATGTCGAGGCTATTAAACATAACAGATTCGGTTTAATTCTCGATTACGCTAAGGTGCCCGGCACACTAACGTCAAACTTCGGTAGACGGCCTGGTACAGTCGGCAACAATTTTTTGTCACAGAATTTTACACGACGTGAAAACGTTCATACGACATCTGCGAATAAAAATATCGTTGAGTTGGTCGAGTTATGTCGTTATTGTAACAATAAACACAAACTTACTGATTGCAAAGACTTCAAGTCTCTAACATTAGACGATAAGTGGCGCTGGTTGCGGGAGTCTAAAATATGTTACAAGTGTCTGAAATCCAAGACGCATCAATGGAAAACTTGTAGGATTGGTCGGTGTGGCGTCGACGGCTGTGAACGTTTCCATAATCCCCTGCTACATTCAACTTCGATACCACGCGCACCCTACACTGTTAATAATTCGTCGTCTCCTTCCTACAGCGTCGTAACTGAACGAAACGATATAAATAAGTCCGTAACAATTTCTAATATAACGGATTCGCACTCAAATGACAAAAAACTTTCTCAGATAAGTATATATTTAAAAATAGTTCCTGTTGAAGTGAGCGGACCGCGCGGAAAATATGACACATATGCTTTGCTTGACGACGGATCGACGGCAACTTTGATCGATTCAGAGGTGGCACGTCATATTGGAGTGACAGGTCCAAAGGAGTCAATCAAGGTTGACGGAGTTGCCGGAATGTCAACGCACAAACCTATTGAATATGTAAAGTTTTCTATCAAGAGTAAACACTGTTCTGAGGTATTTTCTGTAAATAATGCTTTGTCCATGGACAAACTTTCGTGCTTTACACAAACTATCGACCAAAATGATATATCTAAATATTCACATCTGACAGACTTGATTGATGTTCTTACAATAACCGATGCTACACCCAAGATTCTGCTCGGTGCTGAGCATTGGTATTTAACTGTCAGTCGCGAGGTGAGGGAAGGTTCTAAGAATCAGCCAGTCGCTATCCGCACAGCTTTAGGATGGGTAGTATATGGCAAATCTAGCTCTTGGACGAAGCCCGTTCAATTTATAAACTACGTTTCTACTAAAAATTGTGGTGAGCCCACCATAGATGATCTTATTAAAGATTATTTTCGCCTTGACGCTATAGGTATTTCAAAGTCCGAAATTTTGTGTTCTAAAGAAGATAAACACGCTTTAGAAATTTTAGATTCTACGGTCAAACGATTGCCGTCAGGTAGGTTTGAAGTCGGCCTGCTTTGGCGTAAGGATACTCCAAAAATACCTGATAGCTATTCTCACGCACTCTCTAGATTTCTCGGTTTAGAAAAGCGCATGGCTCGAGATTCCGATTTTAAGAATGATTATTGCGCTTTTATTAACAATATGATAGTAAAAGGTTATGCCGAAGAGTGTCCTAGACATACATACCATGATAATATAAGTGATATACACAAAACATTGCGTTGGTATTTACCCCATTTTCCGGTGGTACACCCTCAAAAAAGAAAACTTCGAGTAGTATACGACGCGGCTGCAAAGACCTCTGGGGTGAGTTTAAATTCGCTTTTGTTGCCCGGGCCCGACTTTCTGCAGTCGTTAATACACATTTTGTTTCGTTTTCGTGAAGGTTACGCCGCAATAACAGCTGACGTGATGGAAATGTTTCCACAGATCAGGATTAGGGCGGAAGATCGCGATGCGTTGCGCTACATTTGGAGAGAGGATCCAAACTGCGAGTTGAAGGAATACAGAATGACTTCTGTAATTTTTGGCGCTGTATGCAGCCCGTGTACTGCTTTATACATAAAAAATCGTAACGCCCAAGAATTACAGAAGTCATACCCCGCGGCTGCAAAAGCCATCGTTCAAGACCATTATATGGACGATTTCTTAGGCAGCACCGATGACGTTCAGAAAGCCTCAAAACTCGCAGCTGATATAGTTACAGTGCACAAAGCGGCAGGAATGACAATGCGAGGTTGGGTATCCAATATACCTGCCGCCCTGGCCGCTGTTTCTAAAGACTTGTGTGCTCCTCCTCCTGATAATATTCACATAGGTAACGAGGCTTTTGTTAGGACTTTGGGACTCATTTGGCATCCTCTGAGTGACACTTTGAGTTTTCGTAATGTGTCTCCAATTCCTGAAAACGAGAAAATAACCAAACGCAAGGTATTGTCATACCTAATGTGCCTGTACGACCCTCTTGGGCTCCTGACTCCGTTAGTTATTCAAGGACGTATTTTGTTTCAACAAATTTGGAGAACCGGTATTGATTGGGACATTGAGCTGCACTCAGACATGATTAAAAAATGGCTGTTTTGGTCTCGACAACTGGCTACGATATCAGACATAAAAATTCCTCGCTGGTACAGATGTGGTTTCCGAAATGAGGAGATTAGTGACAGGCAACTTCATACATTCGCTGACGCAAGCGAGGAGGCTTACTCTTGTGTCGCTTACTGGCGCTTCACGTTCTCAGACGGTTCAGTGAAGTTGTCTCTCATTGGTGGAAAAGCGCGTCTAAGTCCTCTAAAACCTACATCTATACCGCGTTTAGAACTCCAAGCAGGTCTGATTGCCGCTCGATTTGCCAACACTGTGTGTACCGGTCATAACATTCACCCGAATTCAATTTATTTTTGGTCTGATTCGACCACAGTTTTAAGTTGGATTCGCAGTGACGCGCGAACGTTCAAACCATTCGTAGCAAATCGTGTTGGTGAAATAACTGAAATAACAAACGTTAATAATTGGAAATTTGTGCCAGGTGTTTTGAACGTCGCAGATGATATGACTAGATTAAAGAATCGCGATACTAACTTGTCTCGCTGGTTCTCTGGACCTGATTTTTTATTACTTCCAAATAGTGAATGGCCCAAAGAACCATCGATGACGGAAACTGCATCTACCTTGGTGGAACTGAAACTGGACAAACCTTCACCGGTTGTGCCAGATCCCTCACGTTTCAGTGAGTGGATACGTCTGATTCGTGCGACTGCGCGCATCTATCAGAGCGCGAATAAGTTTCGGTCATTTTTGGCACATAAAAACCCAAATTCTAAAATAATTAATAATGTTTCCTCTTCCAAGCTTTTACCTCTGACTGCCGCCGAGATACAAAAGGCTGAAATTGCCATTCTTCAAAAGTCACAGATTGACTGTTTTAGCGAAGAGTTTTCTTTACTCCGTAATGCCAAGTCCTTGCCAAAAGCCAGCAAACTACACCCTCTCTGCCCAATAATCGACGAAGATGGCCTGCTAAGACTAGACAGTCGTATGAAGCATATGAAAGTAATTGATTACGCCACTAAATCGCCTGTTATTTTGGATGGTCGTCACCCTGCTGTTCGCCTTCTTATCCGCCACTATCACGTAAAAGCTGCACACACGTTCAATGAATTGGTAACCAATGAACTGAAACAGCATTTTTGGATTTTTCGATGTCGCAGTGAAGTGCGCATGATAGCAAGAAGGTGCCCTTTTTGCATAAAGCAAAAGGCGACGCCTCAGATCCCGCCGACTGGTGACCTGCCAGATGTGCGTCTAAATCATCACAACATTCACAAACACCGGCCTGGATTATTTTGGCCCTGTAGAAGTGTCAGTTGGCCGCCGAAGAGAAAAGCGATGGATAGCCCTTTTTACCTGCATGACGACACGAGCAGTTCATCTTGAAATCGTAACAAGTCTCTCAGCGGATTCAGCCATCTTAAGCTTACGTCGGTTTACTGCACGTCGGGGACTTCCACTCAAAATTCTCTCCGATAACGGTACATCTTTTGTTGGAGCTAATCGCCATTTATGTGAATTTTACAACAATGCTGTTCAAGATTATGCTGCTAGCAAACGCATAGAATGGTGTTTCATACCGCCGGCGACGCCATTCATGGGAGGTTGTTGGGAGAGGCTCGTAAAAACAGTGAAAAAAGCCCTCCTTACGACGCTGAAAGAAAGAGCGCCTAGAGAAGAGCTGCTTCACACCTTTCTCCTTGAAGCGGAAGCTCTAGTTAACTCGAGGCCTCTAACATACGTCACTGAAAATCATGAATGTGAGAGCCTTACACCATTCCATTTTCTAATAAGAGCCTCTTCAAACCAGCAGTTGCCAATTCGTTTGGATGACGGAGTTTTCTCACTAAGAAAGGAGTGGCTAAAGGTTCTTCGGTTATCTGAGCATTTTTGGAGCAGATGGCTAAAAGAATATTTACCCAATCTCAGGCCTAAGAAGCAGCAGGGAGGTCAGTTCGCAAACATTAAAGTTGACGACGTAGTCCTAGTGGTCGACCCTAACTTGCCACGAGGGGTGTGGCCCATGGGCCGAATAGTTGCTGTGTATCCGGGCAGAGATGGAGTAGTTCGAGTGGCTGATGTAGCCACTAAAGGGGGCACATTGAGGCGGCCTACTAGAAAACTAGCCCTTCTGAATATGAATGTAGTTGTGTAGCTACGCTACACGGGAGGGATGATGTTGAGAATTTATGGTACCTAGTAGATATTGTCTATGTTCTCAGAAATGAGTGTTTTGTTTATAATTTTAGTTGTCAATATAGATATTCAAAGTAGTGTCGGTTTCTTGGTTATTTGCTCTTTAGCTATCCTTTTTACATATTATCCTTTACACCCTTATTGTATTCCTAATACATTTTAATACTTAAAAAAGTGTAATACTTGTATGCCTTCCCGGCAAATCAACCTCTCTTAATAGTGATAACCACAACAAAATCCGTTCAGTAGTTTTTGCGTAAAAAGGTCACAGACAGACGCGCCAGGGTACTTTGTTTTACAATCGCCGAGCATGTATGAAAGGTATGATAAATATAAAAGAAGCGAAACAGGTATGCCAGTATCGTATAGCAAATGGCATTAGATTGTCTCTGCCCATTTTTGGGGCATTCCCCGTACACCCTGTATATTTTAAAAGAAGGTGAAATAATAAACATGAGAGGTTTATGCGTTGGCTAACCGCCAGAAACTATATTTAATGACTTGCCGTTATGGCATGAATTCAATTTTTCACTTGACATATTATTAACACTGGATCTCTCGTAGCATCGTTTACATAATCTATTTTATCCATATTTATAACTTGCACTGTTTAAATATAACAAATTTTCAGGATCAATAGAAGTAGGTACTTACCTATTCTTAACTTGATTTTTGGTAGGGAGAAATCTTATGGATTAGCGACCTGTGTTCGCGACATGATTTCGTAACATGACCATGGATGTGAAAGGTTAACTAATTGTAAGTTTCTACACACAAAATAATAGGCGTGAAAAAGCGGCCTATATTTTGTTCTGCCAGTCGCGGCCATTCATATACCAACAAAGGTATGTGTTATCGTCGTCTCTATAAATAATTGCCTTTTAAAAAAAAGTGTACCGACTTCAATAATTATGCACTGAAAAGTGTGCAAGTTTCAGAAAGCATATGTGTGCACTATAAAAAAATACCCAAATCGCTTCAAGTGTGCCTATAAAATTTGAAGAGTTTTCGATTTCTCCAGGATCCCATGATCAGATCTTGACCTGATGACCATGGGACCACCTGAGAAGTATAACCTTTCAAACAAAAAAAATCCAAATCGGTACAGGCAGGGAACTTACATAAAAAGCATAAAAGATTCCAACAAATTGAGAACCTCTTTCTCCTTTTATTTGAAGTCGGTTAAAAATAGAATGTTTTTGTATGTGTCTTGAAAGGCCTTGAATCCTACTTACTTAGTTATAAACCTTTTAAAAAAAAGTGCACCGACTTCAAAAATTTGCACTGAAAAGTAAGAAATAATAAATATTTCGTCGTAGAATTTGAAGACGGTTGGTGCCAAATTAGGATACAAAACTAATAATCTAAGAAGATAAAGATCTGTTCAATATTATCTATGTTTGTATGTACTGATGATCGTAGGTTCCTAATGAATTGTCTATATTAGTGAATTTGGGAACTAAGTTGTTTCTAATTTGGCACCAACCGTCTTCAAATTCTACGACGAAATATTTATTATTTCTTACTTTTCAGTGCAAATTTTTGAAGTCGGTGCACTTTTTTTTAAAAGGTTTATTTTACCCTTTTAAGTGATTTTGCTGCCTTGAGAGACAAATAATAACGCAACTAAAAAAATATTGATGGAAAATTAAAAAAAATACCCCTGTGGATGTGATTTGAACCATGTAATGTGCTTGTGCTTCCTATGCACCCCATTACATTTAACCGCTAGACCATCGTCTCGAAAATTGACAACTTCGTGTCAATAGCAACCGTTGCTAAGGCTTTTTCTGATACATAATTTTCAGCCGTAAACAGAAATTAATTACTGAATTTCTGAAAAACTACTGAACCGATTTTCGTCATATGTCTGTGAGATAATGTCGAGAAATTACTATGTCTTGAAAAAAATAAGTTGTCAAAATCGGTACATATTTTATCGAGATATCAAGAAAAATGTACTTATAAAGTCAGTTTTTTCAAAATTTCTGAAAAACGAATAAACCAATTTTTATGAGATAAAAATGGGACCAATCCGGAAGAATTATCTGACGATTAAAAAAGAAACCATCAAAATCGGTTCACAATTGGCGGAGTTATCGATGTACATACATACATAAAAAAAAATACGGTCCGAATTGAGAACCTTCTCCTTCTTTTTTTGGAAGTCGGTTAAAAAAGTACCTACAATTTTTTGTAAGTTCGATTCCCGACTCATGCAACTTTTTCAGGCAAGAATTCTTCAAAATTTACATTGCGGTGTTTCTTACTTTTTTATAAAATAATGTCTTTTTATCAGTAAAATATCCTAATTAAGTTTCCATCCTTAATTTTACTCCATGATAATTGTCGAGCTACGACTTAAATCTCATAGTTTTATCTTGTAAAATAGAGTAAATCACTACAATTCCAGCATTTCAAAAGAATTTCCCAAGTTTGACTGGTTCCATCTGAAGAGGGTGTGGAATGTAGAATCTGCCGCCAGTAAAGTGGAATGTGAACCCGCGTCATACTGACGGCTACGTAATTAGATCTCGCGGAATTGCTATCAAACCTACCGAAAAACCACTGGCCTCCAAGCAACCTCCAAGACTAAGTCAGTACAATCTATACCTACTACCATTATTAACCGACTTCAAAAAAAGGAGGAGGTTCGCAATTCGTCGGAATCTTTTTTTTTTTGTGTGTTCCCCGATTACTTTACCGGTCACCCGACGCCTGAACCGATTTGAAATTTTTTTTTTTGTTTAAAAGGTTATACTTTCAAGGTGGTCCCATGGTCATCAGGTCAGCATTTGATCATGGGATCCTGGAGAAATAGATAACTCTTCAAATTGTATAGGCACACTTGAAGCAATTTGGGTTTTTTTTATGTTGTGACATGTGTATTTGCTTTCGGAAAGCACACTTTTCAGTGCATAACTTTTGAAGTCAGTACACTTTTTTTTAAAAGGCAAATTATAATATACTAGCATTGAGACAACACTTAAAAAACGTTTCATTGCGGCCTTCATACCTTGCGACCTTGTTTTTGTTTGTCCATCTTTCATGCCTCTATGTTTTTATCCCGGAAAATTTCTTATTTATTAGTTTTTATATTAAATGGAATTTTTCATAAACACCCTTTCAACCCAGGCGAAGCCGGCGGGATATATACAGAATAAACCGCGAGACCAAAAATGTTACTCTAATTTAGAGTACCTGGTTGTAAACCTCAACAGAACTGACCACTCATTATGTATAGGCAGTATAGGCTAACAAATACCTGTGCAAATAGCATCGGCTAAAGGAGGAAGACTTCGTAGACATAGTTACTATGACATACTAAGGCTACTTTCTTCCCCGGAAATCCTTTAGTATAATTCAAATGTCATATTTCAAAATTTTTTAAAAGCGAGGCCAGGTAGCTAGTTCACAATGCAAACTTGTGCATTCTCTTCTGAAAGCCAAACAACAATGTTGATACAAATGAATCAATAGCCAATTAAGCGAATCCGCATATTCAGTATCAATGCATATTTCCAATTATGAAACAAGTGGCTATTCGTACAATAATTTTGTATGCTGAATACTGAAAGCTTTTTCAGTCCAAGCGATTCTTTTTAGAGTTTCATTCACAGATCACTCAACATCCAACTCACCGTGTATTTTTTGTTGAAAAATATTTTATTACCCACGACGGAATAGAGATAGTATATGCGTTTGGGGTAAGAGGGTGTTTGTGTGTTTATGTGTTAGTATGTCTGTTACTATTTTTCTCAAAAACGGCTGGATCGATTTTTAGGGTTCCGTACCCAAAGGGTAAAAACGGAAAGACTCCGCTGTCCGTCCGTCTGTCTGTCTGTCTGTACGTCTGTCACCAGGCTGTATCTCATGAACCGTGATAGGTAGACAGTTGAAATTTTTACAGATGATGTATTTCTGTTGCCGCTATAACAACAAATACTAAAAAACAGAATAAAATAAATATTTAAGGGGCTCCCATACAACAAACGTGATTTTTTTTGCCGTTTTTATAAATAATGGTACGGAACCCTTCGTCCGACTCGCACTTGGCTGGTTTTTTTTTTTTTTCATTACATATGTCTTACAGACGATGAAAATCAGGTAAGGTTTTAGATTTTATCAGAGCATGTGTATAGGTATGTCAACTTCTATAAAAGCTAGCGAATTCTAGTTTGTGCAAAAAATATTTATGACACCAACAAACTAGAAATATAGTCAGCTAAATGAGGAAAGATTGTCGTCCGCCGAATGCCCTGGGGCTTAGTGTAGACGAAATAGAACATCACAAAAATTATTAATTTTGAGTACAGTCCAATAGCTTTAAACAGCCATTGATAAAGTTGCATTGCAAATAATAATAGTACATTCAAAGTGAAATAATAATTATCTTTTGGCACAAACGAGACGACAATTGGGGAGGCAATAGCAGAATGGCGCAGTCATTTGGTACTTCCTTCCTGCGACGACGTCTTCTGTACTAGCTTGCCCACTACACTTTGTACTGAAACTCTTTGGATATCTACTTTACTGTAGCGATTAATTGAAAAAGCTTTTGTCTGCGGTTTCACCTGCATTGAAATATAACCTATGTTTCATGCTCCTCCCCCTTCCCGTTTTACGGCATCAAAAGTTAAGCTAAGTTAAGGGTGATTGGCAGAAAAAAATTTTAAAATAAGATATAGGATCTACACTGCCTTTAAAAATGTATAAGGTGAACATTGTAATACGAAGTTGAGATCTAACTGCGTGATTACTCCGTGCATCTGTTATTTTAACGAAATACAATGTTTATTTATTTAGTTATTATTTTTGACCAACTAAAAAAACCGTAAATTATTTTTTTTTAATTTTCAAATAGCTATCAAAAAACGCAAGATGTTTAATTAAAGGTTAAACAGCGCTTTAAAAAAAATTACGAGCTTTGTGATAGATTATGAAAGAGAAAACAGAGGCAAAATAAACCTTTATTTTACCACCCATATTTCCTATTCAATAAAACCAATTGAAAAAATCACGACTATTTCACTTAGATATATTGAATAAGTAACTATATGCTAAATTACAGTGACACAGGTGGAGTATTTACAAAGAAATTGGGAATAGTAATATCCCAATACAAACTATGGATATAGACTCTGTATAAGATAGACTCACCACCTACCATGACACGTCAAATAAAGCAATAACTCTTTTCCACTCGTATAAGTTGTACTTCTCTTTTACCAAGATAAAGGAAACTTCATTTGTACCTAAGGAACATTTCAAGATCGTTAATTGAATTTCTTCACTAAATTTGCTCAAACTGTAATAGGGTCTCCTTTAATAGGAAAAGTTGTAAGTGGGTGGTCTATTTAAAGTTATCTAACTTAAGGGAAATCAATGTCCGCCAGTTTCATGTCCGGTCCACGTCGTATCATTTACTAGTTTTTACACACGACTTCTCTCGAAATAGTTCATGTAATTTAAAGGTGCCTAAAGTTTTAAGTATATTCTTAATGTTAAGAAATTCCTTAACCATATTATATATTTGATTAAACTTTAACTTTAGTGAAAACGGCAATAATATAGCTCTAATACAAACGTGTCCAGCGCAAATATTTTTTGGTGGAAGTGTTATTTATAATAATATTTTTTTGTGATTATTTTATAAGTTGCATCAGTTTTTTAATAAAAAAAAGTTACAAGAGCTTAATTTTTGATATTCCGATATTTTTTGAAAATCTATTGTGGCTGGGGCTGCCGCTTGCAAAGCTGAAACTGCCAAATATCGCAATTACTCATCTCTTCCTGAAGAAAACATATTTGTGGCGTTTGGGGTGGAAATACTAGGTCCGTGGGGACTTAACGCACGACACCTCTACAAAGAAATAGCCAAAAGATTGTTAGAGGTGTCCCACGACCAAAGAGCTGGCTAATATTTGGCTCAAATAATAAGTATCGCCATTCAATGTGGCAACGCAGCCAGCCTTATGGGCACTCTCTCAAACGGCTGCGTTCTTGATGATTTTTTTTAATTTATGGGTTTATTTGTATATATAGCATAGTAGGTATATTTATCATAATTGGGCTAATAAAAAATTTAATGTAAACATTAAATAGTTTTAAATTTCTGTTTTTGTTTGTATTTATCCGGTTCCAGAACGATGGAATATATTTCATTCAGCGATCATTCCTTCTAAGTTTTGGAGCTTAGCCTAAAATTTATTACGAAATTGTAGTTTTATAGATGCTTTAATAAAAAACACTTTTACTTTCAACAAAGACGTGGGATGTTCACTGCACAGTCGGTCCTTTTGTCTAAAATTTCTCAAAATACGTAAAAGAAAACGTAAGTAAAGCTATGTTATGTAGGCGAGCAATAAACCTCTCTTGGCACGTAGAAGGGGGCATATGTGCCTCCGTTGTTAGGAACTGTATTTCATTGAGGACGTGATCCTATATACCTTATGGAGGTATGTGACTGTAAAACTGAAAGAATCGGCCATTGTTTCATATTTTAACTGAATTCTATTGAAAAAATCTATGGAAATAAAATGGTTTAGGCTCTTGCGAATAGTTCGCACCGTTCGTTCAACTGATCTTTAACAGATGGCGTCTTTTACAAAAAAAATGCCTAATTTCAAAAGAAACAGTTTGTTTATTTTTCGTCATTACAGCGAGAAATAATATATAGAGATTATGCACTTGTTTTATTTATATTTAAGTAAAAGAGTTTGGGGAGGGGGAGATTACCATCTTTCAGAAAATTTAAAATTTCATAACATTGGAAAAAAATTAATAAAAACGCAAACAAAAATTTCGCGATGTTATAAATTGGTCGAAATAAAGGCAAACAAAAAGCAAATTAGTACAAGCGATCACTTATTATAATTGGCTGTAGTTACGTAAAAAGGAATGGTCTACATCGAAGTGAAATTGAGATAATATTTGCATTCAAAGAAATCAAAAACAAAAATCCTCTCGTACAGTCGCTTCTATTGCCATTGATGATGGTTCTCTTTTTAAAATATTTTTCGAAAGTATAATAGAACTCTGTCACTAACTCCTTTTTGACATTTTGTGGACTAGTTCCTTTTTGCATAACTATGGCCAAATTATGTATGCTGCTTAATCACTATCAACGGTCTCAGAACCACTAGACATAGACCATAGTTGCATTCTAAAGATATATTTTTTACGATTTTAAATAATAATGGGAAGGTGGGTTATGATTTGTCATCGAATCTACTTAGCAGCTATTTACACGAGAAGAATTCCTTTCAGAGATAATCGAGCTCGTACTACTCCTGCTCGCTCTAAAGGTCATGTACAGTCAGCAATAAAAATAGGGTAATCAGGACGAGAAAATAGAAAAATACAGGTTCAGTAAAAGATAATAGATAATAAGGGTTGAATGAATCGAGATGAAACAATAAATGAAAAATAATAAATTATACTTTATTCTTCGATAGGAGCCACCAGATGAGGGAGATCTAAAAGAAGAATTCAGCTGTGTAGGGCAGCTTTTGGAAAACTCGGTGACGTCTTGAAGTCCAGAGAGGTGCACTATTGTCTGAAGATTAAATGATTTGCTCAGTGTGTACTTCCCAACATGACACACGCGTCAGAAACATGGTCAATGCCAAAGGAGGTTGTTCGGAAGATAAAGGTGGCACAAAGGTCTATGGTGCGTAGGATGATCGGGATCTCCCTCAGTGATCGAATACCCAATGACAAAATAACACAGAAGACAAGAGTGATGAACATTAGAACCAGTAGCTCGTAGACACTATGGTAGATGGGTCAAGGGTTACTGAATAGAGACCCAAGGTGGGCCGTAGAAGTGTCGGCAGACCACCAGCGAGATGGAGTGACGACATCGTGAAGAGATAAGGTAGAGCATGGAGGAGAACAGCGGAGGATAGGGAGAAGTGGCGCAATGATGAGAAGACCTACCTCCAGCAGTGGACGGACACAGGCTTAAGAAGAAGAATAAATAAATAAAATCGGTCTTTCCTCCTTTCTACAACCTTGGGTCCTTTAAGCGAAGCGTGAAAAAGCATAGTGGACGCGACTGGCGGACTGTATTACGATCTGCCAGTCGCGCGCATTCATGGACCAGCATGCTTAACAATCAGGCGGTGGCAAGGTCACATGTCGTCTTCTCTATAAAAAAAATCAATCAATCAATTTATACATAAAAGAGATTTTATGTTACCAAGTGCTTATACAAGCTTGGTAAGCGTATTTATGTAGGTATTCATTTGTTGTAAACCCATATTGTACACGTGCGGAGCCGCGGGCGGGGTCGCTAGTATTCTATTAATAAACATACACTTTTATCTTATTTTAGTTACTTCTGAGTGTGACTGTACACAAGTATGTGCGGAGATTATCATTGGTACGTGGAAAGGGATGATTCTACTGATGAAGTTATAGCCCTCAGGGAGCGTGCGTGACGAAGAACACATATATCAACAGTTTTTTATTTCTTCTAACACCTAAATATCACGTATATAAATGGGCAGCACTATATAAAATGTACTTAAGGCGACGCGTCACAGCGCAACGAACTCAGTTTTACGCGCGACTTATTTTGTCGATATCTCTTTAGAAAGGTGTAAGCGAGATGGAATGCTATTAAAATTGATAAGATATGATAGACCAACATTCACGTACCAGAAACATGAGAAAGTACGATTTCACAACAAAACATGTCTTGCAATAAATACTCGAAACGGACATCGGTTATATGAGTATCTAACAAAAACTATTAGAAAAAGGAAGTTATAACAATGTTTTCTTAAAATATATAAAATTATCAATGAAATAAACAAAATTTTTGTAAGTTAATAAATATGTTAAAAGAATCAAAGTCGGTTAAAAATAGCAAAAAATTGAAGACTTTCAGGGCTTTATAAAACTTATGTGTAACTGATTTTGAAAATGTTATCTCGTTTATATCATGTTTAATATATCAATCTTTAGAAAGAAATTTCAATTTCGTACCTAAGAAATATAGTTACGACGTAATTTACATATAACTGCAGCATGTAATTACTATGGGACAAACGTTATGAAGGGAGTTTCTTAATGTCTTATTGTTAGTTTACTTCGAATGTCATTTGACAATCTTATATTATGTTCTTATAGTAATGAAAACATAAGACATCTTCGTCTGTCTCCCATAAGGGCAGGTAGAATAGAATAGAGGAGAGAATGGTAGAGGCTTGGTCTTAACCTTGGTTTTTAAACCCCGATAAAAAAGGGTGTTATATGCCTGACAAATCAATTCAATAGTTTAAAAGCGGCACTAACATACTGAAAAGTTTATATTAGGGAAAGATTTAAATCGGTAGATATGCCTTCGCTAAACAAAACATCCGCCTCAAATTGATAGGTTGAAAACAGAGAAACATTCTTGTCTCTCTTACTCGCACGCATTTTACAGTTTCTCACCGTAACGCTTTCGACGAGGATTTATTATTATTGTTAATCGATTTCAATCTTTGCTATAAGGTATATTATATAATATATATATACCGCGGATTGCCTTACCCCAGGGTACCCAGCAGAAGACAAAGTTTTCCTCGTTTAGTTTAAGGTGTGCTTGTAACAAACCGTATGTACCTATTTTGTGTGTACGCGTCCTAAAAACGTAAACATTATGAAAAGTAAAATAAATAATTCAGATATTGACTTTAGTGATAAATTCCCAACACGCAATCTTCGAGCCTTTAATTCCTCTAACGTTCGGGAACTCCTTTATTGAGTAAATATTTGACGCACTACACTTGACTCTGATTGGTGCAAACACTACGACATAGAAAATTGTTTAAGATATCACGTCTACATCTCCTTGGGGTAGGCAGAAACTAACGACTTCTACCATTAAAATCCGCACCAGTAACATTTTGCTAGTTGTCCCTGTCGCTGTTTCTTCTTTAAATAAGCCACCTGTGTCACTGTAATTTAGCATATAAGTAGTTACTTATTCAATATATCTAAGTAAATCGCCGTTATTGTTTCAATTGATATTATTGAATAGGAAATATGGGTGGTAAAGATCATTTTGCCCCCGCTTTCTCTTTTATAAACCTATCACGAAGCTATTAATTTTTTTACCCTTGACAGTACACGCCATGAAAACTCGCTGGGGCTAAGTTTTTCCCTGACTTGATTCACATATACTGTTTGATCAGATCATAAACATGATAGATCAATATTTAACACTTGTAAACCTTCTCGGTGAATCAACCTATGAAAATCGCAACAAAATCCGTTATGTACTTTTTGCGTGAAAGGGACAGATAAACGCGGGACTTTGTTATATAATATGCAGTGATACAAGGATGTCACTGTTGTTTCGACTTTCTCTTGGGTCACAATTGTGTTTAATAATAAATGTTTGGTGTATGAAAGTTAGTAAGTTAGGTCGACCTGCCTCAATAAATGATGTCTATAGTGACTGAATAAAACACCACATTTGGTTCAAGACAAATTCTTATAAATTGCAAATTTTGTCAAACCTTAATATCTATGTATTGTAGTAGATTTTGCTCTAGATGTATTTAAACACTTAATTATTTTTGGGTTATTGAAGTCACACACCAAATATTATGTTCGTGAAAAGATAAGAAGAATTTTTGCAAGTGCTTTGGAGAGCAAGCCCATTTGAAAATAATATGTGGCAGAGGTATCTACTAAACTAGAAATATATTTTTTAAATTTCAACCCCTAAAGATATTTGTACATTGCTATTAAATATTGTTGTAGTCACACTTACATGACTCTATAAAATTATAGAAATGGCAATACACAACAATCCAGCTGGAATATTGCCACTAGCGCGATACAAATTTCAGAAATGAGACAGTAGCGCCACCTATCGGTAAGCCACCACAATATAAGTAATAAAAACATATTATTACAGAATGTCGATTATTTATTAAACCCCTAACCCGGTAATAATTTATTTTCAATCTGATTTACTTAAAACTTAGAATAAATTTTAATAATCTACAACACAGTATTAAAACAGGTATAAAATAGAGGTTGTTATTCATAAAAGGTTTATATGGCTGAAGTGAAAGGAAATGCTGGCAGAGAACGACCTAGATGTACTTTTATTGAACATATAAAAAATATATTGATCGATGGAAATATTGAAAGTACACACAATCGATGAGCATGTATGAAAGGTATGATGAATATAAAAGAAGCGAAAGAGATATGTCAGGATCGTAACAAATGGCATTCGATTGTCTCTGCCTCTACCTCTTGAGATGAAAAGCGTGATGGTAGATTATTCACTGGTCGCAATGTTAACTTTCTATATATTCCATAAGAAGCTAAAGCGGGTCTTTATCTAAAATAGTTTACGTTAATAATGTTTTTATATCTTTATAGTATCTGAAAGTTGTTCATTTTGATATAAAACTGTTCAAAAGAAGTAAATAACCACCAACTTATTATAAAAAGCTGATGGTCTTCAAACAACATGTACGATCGACGAAATTATATTGATGTGGTAAACACTGACTTGGAAACTTGGGTTTAAAATGTATTTTTCTTAATAAAGATCGATCGCCGTCTAATTCAAAACGAACACTTTTGAAGTCAACAACTTCATCAAAGTCAACAACGGTATTATTTTAATATGCGACATAGCCTCCACATAAATTTAAACGAGGAAGAAAGAAGACAAGAAATTAATAGGTACTGTTTTTTTTTTCAGCATGAAAAGTATCCTATGTTTGAAACCACTCTTATTATTTGCCTTTATATGGCGTATCAAACATCTATCTTTATTTCTTACCTCCATGGTCGTAGTTCAGGATAAAGATACGGTCGTGATCCGAATCAGTATAGTAGAGAGGGTAACAACCCTATATATAACTTTTTCATCGACGCCGTGAGCGGATCACAATGGGGAAAATGGGAATGGACGTAATGAAAACTGCCCCTATTTTCTACGTAAGAGTTTTATGAAAAAACCTAAATACTCGTATTATCATTTTAGTGTTAGGGTTAGGAGTTAGGGTTGTTCATATATCGACTAAACGGAATTGGATGATGTTTTTTTTTAAATCTGGATGAATACATACTTTTTGAGGTAAAAATTTCTATATGCAGCTTTCAAATAATAAAAAAAATTTGAAGAACTCTTAAAAATAATATTAAAATATAAAAAACGAGAGGTATAATGGGACACTCGGTTGGAACGAAGTTCCTTTCGCTATATATTATGTATTAATTAAATGTAATTGGGAGTAATTAAATGAAAAATTAAAAATAAAGGAATTGTAATTAACTTTTTTTTTTATAAAACGTATAAAAATAAACATTTTATTATTAATTATTATAAAATATAAACTAATTATAAACTTAATCAGTACATGTAATATACCTGTAACGTATAGCAAAAGTGTTATGACGGTCGAAGTCCACTTGTTTTGGTCTACCTTGTATTCGCCAAGTGTCTGGAGTGCGATAAGGAATTTCTATTTCCAAAATTGAAATTACAAAATTAAATTACAATTTTGCTGAGAGAATCCGCGATACGTATTGTTCTTGTAGGATACCTTAGTATAGTAACACGACCTAACTCCCGTAATTGCGAGAGATGCGGGCATGCTCTGTCTATTTTACAACGAACGTATTTGGTCGGTGTTGAATAGGGAGCAAATACCTCTATGTGTTTTGCATTTATACTGGCAGCTACGATCTAACTATTTGGCTTAGTGGCAATACGTAATACGGACTTTCATTCAGATTCGATTCTTTAGGGAAAGATTCGTGGACTTATCATCTGTATAAATAAACTTTAATAAAATGAATTTAAAGCAAATCCCTAGAAGTCCTAGAACACTGATTGCAATGCAAAACATGTATCTTTTTTGGGAAATCGTGAGCGTGACACTTAAACAATAGTTTCAAGTAAAGTGTGTTCTTAAAATGGTAACACGTAGCACTGTTTGTGTATGTCTATCGTGTTCGTAGCACTGTTTGTGTATGGCTACTGCGTTCGTAGCTGTAAGACATCACATCACAAGTTTAAGTGAGCTGTCAGTGATATGTGAATTAGGAGTACTTTGTGTAACACGCACCTTGGTGGTGATTTGTATTATAAGTAAATATGTAAAATAGCAATAAACAAGTAACCCTTAACAATACCTTGTTTGTATCATTCTAAATATATAACATGGCGCTGCGTGGACAAACTAAATAACTTAGTGAAAATCTGTGAAAATAACCTATAAATTCTTTGTGAAAAAGGCACGTGGAAACTGCACCTACCTACAAACGTGTGCTTTGAACATTGGATTCCTGGACTGAAAAAGGGCAAAAATTGAATTATTGAGACCTCCTGCGCCTTTGGTATTAACCGGAAATAACTTAAATCAAGCCTTCAAGGATTGGAAACAAAAATTTAACCTATATTTCTCTGCTAGTGGGGCCGAAACCAGATTGACATCCGAACAAAAGAAAGCCCTACTACTACATTGTATTGGCGATGAAGCTTTAAAAATATACAACAATTTTGATGGAAAAGAGGACCTAAAATTCAATGATGTTATAAATAAATTTGAAGAGCACTGCAGTCCATATTCTAATGAGACCTATAACCGCCATTTATTTTTCTCAAGGAAGCGGAAAGATGGAGAATCACTGGACCAATTCTTTACAGAAATTAAAAAACTAACCTTAGATTGTAACTTTGAAAATTTGAGAGATGGTCTGGTGAGAGATCAAATTATACTTGGTTTAAATGACATGATATTGAAGGAAAAATTACTAAGAGTAAACAGCTTAACATTAGAAAAGTGTATAACCATTTGTAAAGCCTCAGAAGTTGCTCAAGAACAAATAAAGGAGATAACTGGATCGACCTCTGCAATATTAGCAATCAACAAAAGAAATCAAGGAAGTGGAAGACAGTCTAAAGTGGATACAAGGAAAATGAGCATAGATTCAAGAGATACTTACAAGGACAGTAACAGGTATGACAGCAGAGGGAGACAGGCACGACATGCAAGCTATTCAAGAGAGCGGCAATTTAAGTGTAAAAAGTGTGATTCCTATCACCAGTACCGCCAGTGTCCAGCTTTTAATAGAAAATGTGTTGTATGTAAATAGTATGGACATTTTGCTAAAGTGTGTTATAATAGGAATAGTTGTACAGGACGACCAAGAAAGTGTATCAGAGAGATCCTCAGTGGACAGTAGAAATATATGTATAGATACTATAAGGTCAGTAAACTCTGTGTCAAAGGATTGAATAGAAACTATAGAAATAAATAATATAAAAATAAAATTTAAAATTGATACTGGAGCGCAGGTAAATATATTAAATTACGAAATTGTACAAAAGTTGGGGTTGAATATAAGAAAATCTATTGTGAATTTAAGAAATTTTGATGGAAGTTTAATAAATATAAAAGGAATTACTCAGTGTAAATTAAAGTATTGTGATAAAATATATAAGAAAGATTTTTATTTAGTTAAGTTTAAAACTCCATGTATATTAGGATATCAATCAGCTGTTGAAATGGGTTTGATAAAAATAGTTAATCAAATTGAGTCAGAAAGTAGTTATGATACAAAATATATTACACATGTATATAAAGATTTATTTAAGGGTTTAGGAGTGATTGATTATGTATATAAAATTAAATTGAGCGATAATTGTATCCCTGTTGCAGAGAGACCTCGTAGGATTCCTTTTGTGTTGCAATATAAATTTAAAGCCGAGTTAGACAAAATGGAAAAAATGGGAGTTATTAGGAAGGTTACAGACCTACTGAGTGGGTTAATTCTATGGTGATTACAAAGAAAAGTAAAGATAATATAAGAATATGTTTAAATCCCCAGAACCTAAATAAATATGTTATTAGAGAAAGATGTAAAATACCTACCTTTGAAGAAGTAGTTGCTAACATGCCCAATGCTAAGTATTTTTCAGTTTTGGATGCATCTAAAGGATTTTATATAATAAAACTATCAAAGTGTAGTCAGTTACTTACCACATTTAATGCTGGTCAATATGGTAGATATTGCTATGAGAGGTTACCTTTTGGTTTGAATTCAGCTCCGGAAGTTTTTAGTAGATGCTTTTCTAGTTTATTTATGGACATAGAAGGAGTAGAAGTGTATATAGATGAAATAATTGTATGGGGTAGTACTATGTTGGAACATAATAAGAGATTAATACAGATTTTGGAAAAAGCTAAATTACCAGAGATCAAGGTCAGGTAGAGCCATTATTAGATCCAATAGATATCCTTCATAAAATATTGTTTGTTTAAAGGAAATAAAGGGAGATGTAAGACATCACATCACTAGTCTAAGTGAGCTGTCAGTGATATGTGAATTAGGAGTACTTTGTGTAACACGCACCTTGGTGGTGATTTGTATTATAAGTAAATATGTAAAATAGCAATAAACAAGTAACCCTTAACAATACCTTGTTTGTATCATTCTAAATATATAACAGTAGCACTGTTTGTGTATAGCTACTGCGTTCGTAGCACTGTTTGTGTATAGCTATTGCCTTCGTAGCACTGTTTGTGTATGTCTATCGTGTTCGTAGCACTGTTTTTGTATAGCTACTGCGTTCGTAGCACTGTTTGTGTATGTCTATCGTGTTCGTAGCACTGTTTTTGTATAGCTACTGCGTTCGTAGCACTGTTCGTGTTTATCTGTCGTGTTCGGAGCACTGTTTATGTATGCCTATCGTGGTCGTAGCACTGCTTTGTATATTTATCGTGATCTTAGCACTGTTTGTCTATCGTGTTCGTATATGTGCATAATATGAAAATATAATATTATGTGGTTTGAGGTGAAGGTGAATGGAGTTCCCGGCATCGCACGGATATAATATCGGATAAATTATCTAGCTTATAAGCTTCCTAAATACTCCTTCTTTCTCTCTTTCATATTGGTGAAAACTGTAGTTTCTGAGATGAGCCAGAACAAACACAAACTCAGCGCGACGGGTGACTTTAATTTATAATATGTATTTTTTTACGACTTATAACTATGATAATAGTTAATTCTTAAGTTTTTTAAATTCCGTTTAATCTACGTAAAGGATTTTTTATCATAAAGATAATTGTGTGACCGTTTCCTCTCAAGCACACAATCTTACTGGATTTTTCCCAAGCACAACAAAGCACCTTTTCCTAAACAACTAAATACTAATTATAAATCGCCAACAAAGCTTTCTTGATAAGAAAACGCAAGGAACTGCATCAGACATCCAGTTAGCAGAGCGTTTTTCTTTTCTGTAAACTTTAGCCCTTCAAAGTTTACATTTCTTTGAAAAAATATGATAAGGGAATTCAATGTGAAGTGTTTTTTATTTATTACATGCTTTCCGCCTCGGCTTCGCCCGTGAATTTTTTTGAAAATGTCACAAGAATTTATGCTGAAGTATTTCCGGGATAGAAAGTAGCCTATGTAATTTTTCGGCCTTCAAATCATCTCTGTGCAATAAAACACGTCGATACGTTGCTCTGTATTGAAGTGAATAACGAACAAACGAACAAATGAACAAAAAATAAATAAACATATTTTCGCATTTATAATATTAGTGTTCTAACACTAGCAACCCGCTCCTGAAAAATTGTTTCAGATTTTTTTATCCAGGGAATGAGATAATTTCCAGGAAGAAAACGTAGCTATATGAAATTAGAATAGTCTCTAGGGTATATTTATGCGAAAAATCACGTCGATCCGTTTCATTGCTACGTTTTATTGTGAAATAAGGACAAACCAACCAAATATAATTTCACATAAGTACCTACCTATCTACGGTAAGAAGTTTAGATAGTAAAAATCGTTGTACATAACAAAATGAGTTATGAGTTGGGTGTTATAAGTTTAAGTCTGTGGCATGATACCATTATAATGATGCCACTGGCATCGTAGATTCAAGACGGCTAATTTCACTTAATTTGTTTTGTTTCAGAAGCTATTATTTGCGAAATGTTATAATTTGTAGTTCAACAAAAAATATTATAATCCATGTTTCGTCAACAAGACAACAGATATAATAAATGAGTAGCATCAATTAATAATAAAATGATATATACACGGGCCCTTCGTTAGCAGTTAATTGCCCGTCGCCAGTCGGCCGTCCTTCCATAAATTAGTAGTCGCTACCCGAGCACCCATTAGTTTCGTTTCTTGTAGACAGATATGAGATAACTCTCTGCTTGCTAAATTTGTTGCAGTTTGTGTACTTACTAAATGGAATAGCTGAGTGGCTACTCTACGTACCTACTTATAGATGGGGATTACGTTCGTAGCGGTCGAGGAATAAGGTACACGCGTATATCTATACTAAGCTGAAGAGTTTGTTTGTTTGAACTCGCTAATCTCTGTAGTCTGGAATTACCAGTCGGATTTGAAAAAAAAATTTTTTCATTTGATATCCCAATTTTTGAGAAAGGTTAGCATCACGCTACGTACAAAGAGGCTTTTCCATATACATACCTCAATGAAGCTGGTCACTCGTTAGGTAATTAGGTATAGCCTTAAAAAATCATCGGCTAAATGAGGAGGACTTTGTCTTCCGCTGGATACCCTGGGGCCGGCAAAGGTTCCCGGGAGCTGTAAGGTAACCCGTGAAGACAAGATTTGGTTATTTATTTTAAATGTTTGTAATAGTCCGAATCAGGTTTTTAGGAAAAGAAAAATTTGAAAAGTTTCCCGGAAAATTGGAAAATTCGGGAAAAACATAAAGCCTTTTTCTAAAGGATTTTTGTATGAACTAAGTTGAAATGTGCTCCGGGCGAAGCCGGGGCGGAAAACTAGTTCTGTATAATAATGTCGATAGCGGAAACATTATATCTAAAGTTATGTGGCAGCTCATCGATAGATGGCGCTACTGTCTCAATACTGACACCTGTATCGCGCTAGTGAAAATATTTAATAAATTGGCAAATAAATAAAACTTTCCATCGTTGGGGAGTATACATGACTCAGTACACCCGTCATACTTCTCGCCACAATTTACCAATTTTGGAATAATTTCTAATTATGAAGATATAGGATAATTAATATTAATAAAATAAACACCGATTTTATGTTCTAATTAATTTTTTTTATATATTTTTATTAAGAAATACCGGGTATTTTAGTGTACCTACACTTTTTAGACTTTAGTTTGAAGAAATTATGCTAATTCTGGTTTATTCTGAAGACATTCATTTTTGCATGATTTAATATATTATACATTTGATCAGTATTCATCAATCTTGAAAAGACGAAAATAAAACAAACAAATTGCAATGTATTTAGGTATGTCAAACATTGTATAAACGAAAGTTGTAAAATGTTGACTGTTGGATACAATACACCCATTATTTCCTGTAGTCCAAAGACAAATTACAAAATAATATAAACAAGATTAACATGATTCTGTGTTAACCAGAACGAAGATAAATTATGAAACCCTCTTAGAATAATTAAAATAGATACCTATTGCTTTTCAACGAATTGCCTACAAAAACCACAGTGCGGCATTCATTCGTAGAACTTCGGTATAGGGTTGTGTGCAAAGCGGTTTTGAAATAACCTTTTTTACCTGCAATATGTATGGGAGTTATTCAGATACATTTTCGAATCAAAGAATCCTTTGGATGAATAGCTAGTAGGTGAGAATGTTTTGTATGAGTAATTAGACTAATATTGTGTAACTTTTTATGTAAATATGTTGGAAATAAAAAGGGGTGTTTTTGATGCTGAAAATGTAGAGCCACATAATGGTAATAGCCACTGTTTTATAGTCGACTAGCTTTTGCACGTGCAGTTAAACAAAGTTTTTTTTTTTTCAACATATTTAACACTTGAAACCGGAGGACCCTGGTTCAATGCAGCCCATTTGACCAAAAAAGCCAAGGACAAATAGTAAGTGCTTTAATCATCTCGTGCTTCAGAGGACACGTAAAGACGTCCGCACTTCTTTCTGAATATATTTTAGTGATTTATTTTAGGTATTAGATTCATTATTACTAAATAGTAGTCCGTAAGTAGTGTAAGACCGATAGTAGTGGTTAAGCAGTCTACAATGATGATGAGGTTTTGTCAAGAAACCTCAAACATATAATGGGCTAAATACTTTGTCTTCCGTGTACTGTTGTATTAAGTAGTATTTTTTAAATAATTTGCTTACTTCAGTAAAACTTTATTTCCCAACTCGTTAGTATCGAATCGAATCCAATTTTTCCCAAAGTTTTGCGGGCAGAACTGCGACAAGCAATTTTGAAATGTAAATCGCATGGCCTAACCGATATCGTATGTGAGTTTAGGGAGAAAACTTGAAAAGTTCCAAGTCTTAATCGATTTTTATAAGACGTCCGCAACGGGGACTATCTACTGGCAAGGCTCCAAGAAGCCCGCCGTAACTTCTTAAAATGCATTCCCATTAGGCCTGAGGGCTCTGTGGAAATCCACTGCATCTGAAACTACTTTACTCAAAAAATTGTTTAAACACACTACGGGTTAAATAAGATGACATTTTCTTTTCTATTCTCCTCTTATTTTGCGGTAGAAAAAATAGCTTTTGCCCGCGGTTTAACTTACGTGGAAATTGAATGTTTTAACAGTATTTTTCCATCTCAATAATTTTGATATTATAGGTCCCTAGGTATTTTGATTGAGCAGTATTTCTTTATCTCTAATACTTTAGATTGAGAGACCTCTAGGGTCCATCATCACGTTTTCCAACACTCCATATTTCCGATTTTTCGGCATAAAAAGTAGACTGTTTGTCCTCCAAATTTTATTCAACTTTGTGCACCCGTGAAATCGTGATTAAACAACAAACATCTAAACATCCAAACATTCCATTTATAATAATATTAGTAGGATAATTTATTGCATATAAAATATTAAACAATTGTTAAATTTATATCGTGTTCCCAAAACTAAAAATATCTTGAATTAATTAAATTAAGTTACGAGCCTGTCATTGAATCATGCAGACTTTTTAGTAAATAAATTAATTAGCTTTGAAGATTATTAAGACTATTAAATGATATTTTGGACTTGAAACTTGTGGACCTTTATGTTTTATTTTATTAATTTGTCCTTAACGATTTCCGAGATAAAAAGTATTTTTGAGTTTTTGACATAAAAGAAAGACAAACAAATACATTTTCGAATTTTTAATATTCCATTTTCCACAAATAGTTCCCTAGAATTTCTCTGAACTTTCACGTCAAGGCTTCCAAAGGAAAATATCTTAAAACTAAAATTCCTAACCGTTTCTTCAAAAGAAAAATGTGTGCCCCTTTAACAACAAAACATTCGTCTGCCCAAGAGGGACGACCCCGACAAATTATACTATAAAATAAAGGATTACCTAAAGCCTTGTTTCTTAATGTCTACGCTCGGAAGAAGTGCTTTGAGCAAAGGACATGCATCAAGGTGGATCCACCTTAACGACAATTTGTAGCTCCTTAGTCGGATTATTCTGGCTACCACATCGTAAAGTAGGCTTAGTACTGTGTTTGCTAAACTGATGTTATTATAACTTTTAGTAGTTTTAATGAGAAATTGGTATCTATACTCTATTCATTATATGAGAAGGTTTGTGACACTTATTTTTAAATATTTTTTTTACTTTAGAGATGTAGGTACTTAATATAATAAAAATTTAATATTTATTTTCATTTTTAACTTTGATATGATGTAGGAATGAGAATTTAATTACGGTATTATATGCTTAAAATACTTATTACCTATGTTCTTATATAAAGGCATTTTTTTCTAAAGCCGGCCGACGGACGCTAGAAACAAAATGGCGGCAAATTATTATTTCTTCTCCTTTTATTGCGGCTCCACCAATGTTAATCGATAATTTGCCAATGTCAAGTATTATAGCGATTACATAATATACTTATGACTGTGATAATAATATGTCCTATGAATAACTGACTAATCACAATTATCACAGCGCGGACGGGATTAAACTAGATTGCCCATCATGTCACGGCGGGACGCGTGCGTTGGTCGCCATGACATGACGTGGAATTTCAAATTATTATTTATTAACCAGCCATTTTACTAGCTTTGAGTTACAAACGATATATATACGTAAACAAGGTCCGTTCATGACAAATATTCTCATGCTTCGAAGAACACGTAAAATAATAATCTAAAAATAACAAATACATTACGTCCAATGATTGCGTTCTGTTCAATATGGTCAACTACAAAATAGAAAGGCAGTGAATGTAGACATTGTTACCTTAGTCTCTCGCCAAGTTCCAAAGAATTGATGTAGATTCGAGTTGGAAGAACCCATTTCTTATACCTACCTATCATCACGCTTATGAACCCTACCGGGTAGACAGAAAATTAACTAGATTCTAGTCACTAGAAGAATAAGTGTTTTTTTTTATTCTCTCTTTGTCAGCCGAAATACAGAAAGCGATCGAGTTGGTTGGATGAATTTGTTAACGATTACGGCAATCCACAACATTTCAAAATTTTAACACCCTAATTTTATTAGCTTATATGAAAAGTAGGTGAAAAATTAAGGTACCCGTATTTTTTGCTTTTCTAAAATTTTAACTTTAACACTCTTAAATTAATTTTTAAATATTGCATATTGCTAAAAGTATCAGGTGTCTATGCGTATTCTGTATTAAAAAAAAAGAAATGACATGAGCTGCGTGCGTTCGTTCGTTTCATTTGTTCAATAGTTCGTTTATGGTTCTTTTGTTTCATTCATTATTGTTTATTTTTGAGTTTATTAATTTAAAATTAAATTTTATTCACTTTCATCAACAAAGATGGGTAGAGAAGCACGTAAATTACACTCCCTTGTATCTATTCTATTCTATTTTTTCGTGTTATGGCTCCATCAGTAGTCCCCTTGTATCCTGTTTTGTTTTTACAACTACAACTAATACGTTTTATTGCCAGTTACCTTTGTAGGCAGATAGTATAGTAGCTTTGAGCCGTACTCGTTACACAGTGTAGTTTTTTCAAAATATCTCTTAAACCACTGAATAAAAAAAAATTAAATATGTGTATCGTGTTAAGCAAAGGAAGATCTCCAAACGGATTTTTAATTTTGGTACTTAACGAAAAATTAAATGTTGTGAATTGTAGGTATAACTCGCGTCAAATAATAATTAAAATCAGAATACATAGAAATTTCTAGAAATAATTCACAGATATGTGAACAGTTAAATAATTTATTCTTAATTTATATTCATTTCAAAATTATTTTATACAGAACTGGAAACCCCATCACGCGATGTATCTCTAAAAATGCTATAGATAGAAGATTCTCAGAGATTTTTTTTATTATATCAATATTTCGCGAGATATAACTTCTTGAAGTCACATAAATAAAAAAATCTGAAACATTCAGGATGGTAGTAGAAAACACTTTTTAAATAAAATTATTGTGTACAAGATAATATAATATGGTAGTCCTGGATTCAACGTTTTCATCAAAATATATTTATTAGTACAATTTAAATATAAAATATCAAATATCAAATTATTGTACGAAGTGTTATATGTAACAGCAGCACGATCTAAATAGATATGTAATTATTGAAGAAACCTCCTGAAAGTCTACCATAGGCTAAAAGAGGGTACCCTGGGATCGATAACACGGTTTCGGGAGCTATATGGCAACCCGTGAAAAGTAAAAAAAATCTCCTGTAAGAAAACAACATTCCAAGTTACAATGTGAAAATGTACTCACCAATATATGCAGACCGGAATGACGTGACACGTGACTTACCTTGAATATGAAGACTACCTAAAAGATAAAAAAACGGTCAAGTAAGAGTCGGACCTTAGAAAAACAATTTTCTTGTATGGCGACCCCCTTTAATTTTTACCTTTATTATTTTTTATTATTTGTTGTTATAGTGGCCATAGAAATACGGACAGCCGAGCCTTAGTAATAAGGTTTTCGTTGCCCTTTAGGTATGAACCCCCAAAAATTAAAATAGTCTGTAAATCTACTGTAAATTATTTTGTATTTAAATTACGTTCGTGCGTGATGTTAGAAAGACAATTCTGGAACCTTACGTGGTGATAGTAGCAGATCCAGAGGCAAATTAGGGACGTTAATTAATTTCTATTAAAATTATAATAATTTCACATAAAATTAACTATAAACAGGGCGTTGGTCCAGTAAACATTGGGAACCACTGATTTAAGAAAAGAAATACTCACTGATGATTATGCTATCTGCCATTTCCCAACATTAAAATCACACTTATTCACTCACATATCAATCACAATTACTAAAATTATACAATTATTATGTTATAATATTATGATTTCGCAAAAATTTGTAGGTAAGTTTTTTTTTTATTTACTTTTTTTTTTTTTTTTTTTTTATTTTTATTTGGCGTGGCACGGATTGTGCATTATTTATTTATTTATTTATTTATTTCTAGATGATCAACAGCATACATTCAATTTAATGACAAAAACACAGTAACAAATATTATAAGCCGGTAATAGATCATCATAACTTAACTAATCATATTCAGCTACAATATCTTCAATTATCAATCAATAACCTACATGTTAAATTATTATGCCACATACAAGTAAAGGTAGGGAAACATATTTTAATTACACAGGATACGGAATTTGGAAGGATATCAGGAAAGTAGGAAATAATGTAAACCAAAATATTAAAACCAAGGAATACAACTAAAATTAAATTAACTTTACAAGCTTTAACTAAGATGAACCAAAAACATAAGTACTTACTCACTCTTAACTATATACAATAATAATATAAATAACATAAAATACTGCTTACTAGTTAAGTCCATGTTACTAGTGGCTAGGTACTACTAATATTACTAAGCACAACAAAATTAATAAAACATCATAGCTTTAGATTGTTAGAAAGTATGAAGCATGAAATAGCCTTATAAATTACAATATCATTAGTAGACAACAGGCTTTGAATGGATGTAGGAAAGGGAATATGCGAAGATATAAGCGATGTAAATAGTAAGGAATGACTGTAAAGTGGGCAAGAGAAGAATATATGATTTAAATCTCCCACATCGGTTTCACATTCGCAGATATTAGTATCCACAATGTGAAATTTTTATTTACTTGTTTCGTTTTTTGTGTCTTTAGTCATTGTTCTGAGGTTTTTTGTTACACATTTTTTTTAGATGGAAGGCAAATGGCTACATTACATACAGCCAATTGGGTTTTTTTTTCATTATAGGCAAAAGTGATCAGTGGTCAGCACTAGACTGTGACGACCGTGGCGCCCTCTGTGCAGGGGAAAGGGGAAACGCTTTGTCAGCTAATATTCCGCGTGCATGGCGGGAGTCACGTCGAAAGTTTGTGTCTATTTAATATAGAACTTAATTCTTCTTCTTCTTCTTTTGATATATGGCAACAGTGCTGACTTTCGTCGCAATTCTGCCAGTCTCCAGTGTTTAATCTTGTGCAATAGTAAGCCGATTAAACCGGATTCCACATCACGCCATGACGAAAACGCGTGCATTCGGCGCCATGACCGGATGTGGAATCTAGAACTTAATTAATGTGTAATTCACATCAGTGTGTTTACACTACAAATATATATAATATACTACAACATCTAGTGCTGCATATAGCAGTACATCACACATAGCAGAACACTACCCTCAATATGGGTTTGTAAGTTTCCGACAAGAATCCATATAGACTCAACAATTTGACAAGTCAAAACATTGTTTTCTTTTTCACCAAAATATTGTATTCTGCTTTTAAACCATACTTTTTCCTTCTAATCATGAAGACCCCTATGCATTAGACTTCCTCCAAGTTTTGGCTCAAGCCCAAAAGATAGTGGCATGACGAGCTAGCAAACCTACAATCAGATAACATAACGAGTTTTTGATACCTACTTATTTATACTTATTCTATTCCATTTTTGAGTCTAGCAACATTTCTTAGGACATTCCAACAAATACTAGCTTTTCGCCCGTGGATATTGTCGAATATGAAATTAAAATAATAGAACCCGATTGCAGCGCCAACTACCGGGTCCAATTGTGAATTTAAACACACACAAAAAAATTCGTGAATCGTAAATAATTCAATTTTTTAATCAAAATTTGAAATTAAAAAATTGTTACTGTGAGGCATCTGTGAGGTATCCTTAGAAGATAGATAGATATGCTGTAGCAGACTTTTTTTAGAACTTTTCGAGAGGAAAAATTCAGCCATACATTATCTTCGTGTAACTTTAAGTACATATTGACGCAGCGCATGCCGTGGAAGCTCAGCAAATGCGCAGCAAAATGCCCGACCCAGGCATACGTGGAAGCCAATAACACGAATTCCTGCCCGGACCGGGCAATCCATGGTTGGCATTTGTGCCGAGAGCATGTCGTGACGCGAACCCATAAGATTTTCCCCTACCAAAATAAATCTAAATGACATACAATAAAAGGTAAACATCAGAAATGAAGATAAAATGATAAGACCGATCAAATGATAAACAATTATTTATTTCGGTAAAAATAAGTGATCAATATTTTAGGACTAAACAAAACATGTGTATGAATTCCGAGGAAACGCAACTATACATAATAGCGACATACATTGTGTAAGTTATAGTTAAACCAGACGAGCTACCATGACTACACGAAGAAAGATAGATAAAGTCGTATGTCTATTTTTGACATTTGTCAAGAAGAAAGAATCTCATTGAGAAGACTGAATCTCAGTTAGAAAGAGAGAAATATAGTTTCATAAAGATAAAGCAAGACAGCAAGAGTTGGTTTCTGTAACGCTAGTTTTTGTCTTGCTTTCTCTCTATGGAACTTTATATCTTTCTCTTTCTAACTGAGATTCAGTCTTATCAGTCTTCTCAATGAGATTATTTCTTCGTGACAAATGTCATAAATAGACAAACGACTTTATCTTTCTTTCTCCGTGTGATCATGCTAGCTCGGCAGTAACAATGCAATACAATAGTACATACAATATACAGTTATACAATATAATTTTAATGAAAAGTAAAAAATGTTTTAATAGTGTAGTAAATTGGAATCTTTGTCTACCCTGGCGTAAGTATAACATATAAGGCAAGTATTTTTCTAAAGTTGTATATTTATGTGATTAAATAAACAATATTAAGTGAGAGATTTACGTAAAAAATCCATTCTGACATATATAGTCATATTAATCAAAACTCAAAATGAACTAAAACAATTATTTATATGTGGCATTCTACGTTACTGATTATAACAATCATATACGAACGAAACCAAGTTCATATAATGATATTGTTAAGGCTTGGTATAAAGCTATTTTGTAATTATAATGCCGTGTCAGCATGATGGTGTAGAGAGAGTCTCTCTAAGTAGACAAAACCTCTGTTAGAAAAAGAAAGATATAATTTACCTTAGTGACAAAGCAGGACAAGAGTAGCTTCGTGGAAACCGGTCCTTTTTAGCTTGCTTTATCTCTATGAGACATTATCTCTTTCTAACTAAGATTCGGTCTACGTAGAAATACTTTCCGTCAAGCTTGCATGGATGGTGTGTCTAAATAATGAAATCATTGATAGTGAGGCGAAAAAAATTTAATTAAGATTTAAAGGAAATTAGGCTAATCTAGACTTTTCCATTTAAACGCAGGTCATATTACACCAAGCCTTAAAGTATATTTGGCAACATTTTTGTTAATATTATTATTGTTAAAACAACTGCCTTCAATTCAAACTTAACTAAATTAATCGTACACAAAAATAAACAATACATAATACCTACCCTTCTGAAATTGGTCAATATTTTATGTTATGTCAATTTCATATTATTTAAAAAACAATTTAATCATAGCTTTTATTAAATTTAAAAAAACAAGATCAGCTATTAAAGTTGATATGAAAGTAAAAAAATATATCTGATGCATTATTTTTTTCAGTAAAATATAGCCAAAGAAATAGATTTACGAGACGACTGAACTTTCAAAATAGTGTCCGCCAATCAAATTCTTCGGCTGTTATACATGACAATAAATAAAAAAATGTCAAAGCTAAATATCGTTTCTATCTTTTACAAATTAATATAGGCATTTTTTATAATTATATCAATATACATATTTATAGCTTTATAATATTATTTATCTTTTAATATTAAGCGATTTTTATTGCTTTAAAGGAGCTAAATATTAAAGTCAACAGTAATTGTTAGTATATACTAATAATATAGAAATACTATATATTAATGTATATTTTATTTTATTTTCATCACCATGCAAATCACAAGAATTTTAGGTCTAGGCAACATTAGTGTATTTTATTTTTAAGAGTCATTAAAGAGGTGTAAAAGCATACATAATTGTGTCAAAAAAGCACAGCAATAATTATGTACTTATCTTGATTACATTTTTTTTTATCATAAAGTCAAATTCTTATTAAAATTGAAATAACCAAAGTTACCATAGTGATAAGTCTCAATCAGAAGGTAAAAGAAGCTATTGTCAGAGTGAAAAACTATGGCAGTTGGAAATTCGTGGAAGACTTGTATAAAAAACTAATCTAATCTTAAAAATGACTTGTAAACAATATTTTTGCTAGACTATTGCAGATGTAGTTCAGATTTTAGCAGTCCGTCTACGACCGTCGAATTTGAATGAGCCCTTAGAGAGGTACAAAAATATATGCGTGCTGCATCTCTCAAATGGATCAAATTTCATCCCAGGACAATAGCTTTCGGTGGCTTCTGATCAAGATATTATAGTTATAATAAAATGATTTTAAAAGATCAGATTTGAATACAGGTATATAAAACAGTTTAAAGTGGAATGTACTCTCTAATCTGCTGCAACGTGTCGCGATCTGTTGATTGAATAACTTGATTATATGTGTCCAGTCCAATCTGTCCTTTAAGAGTCTCCAGCTAAAAAATAAATTTGTACTATTACTATCGACATAAAATCAAAAAGATAAGTCCTTATATTGGTCATAGCTAATATTCTTAATTCAGGAAGGTTTGTCACTATATTTAAATTCAAATTAATTCATGGTCGGCAACACGCTTATTCATACTCGTTTACTAAAGTACTTGCATGCACAGTGCGCGCCAAACAACTGTGCCGATGTGAAAATTGCACGAGACCCTTTGCAAAAGTTTAGTTTAAAAATTATCATTGGTTTGACCGAGTAGTGCCGAGTGCTTTCTCGCTCTCGCTCTATGCGCAACTCATCGCTTGTATGTAAATGAAGGTTTAAGTTTAAACCAAAAGAACGTTTCACAGTCGAAGATAGATAGAGCAACGCTGTTCACACAAGTTCTTCTTGAAAGAGTAGGAATATAATGAGCATTTGCTCGTTTGATTTAAATTATGTATAATATACAGTTATTTGATACGCACTGTATTCCACCGACCGTTATTACCATTGAAAAATAATGTCAACACCCTTACCTGATGATGTATCGCGTGACGAAGATCTACCGAGTGTGCCGGGTCGCCGGGCACATTTACCAAACATAGCAGCTGGACCTGCGATCGAGATGCATGCTGCGATAGTAAACCACTAAAACAAGAATGCAAAATGTTAAAAGAAAATTAAGCCCACTCAGTGCCGACGTTTACAGGGGCGGAAATGGGCGGGAAAAATTTTAGACAGCTGCTAAAATTTTGTTCTCGCTGAAATTGACCATTGGGAAGTCCATAAAATACATAAGCTGTATAAGGCAATCAGTGTAAATCATAAAGTTAAGAACTATAAATAAGTGTATTCCTTGAACCTTTGACTTAGCACATTTTGGTAACAAGAAACCACGGGTAAAGGAAAGTAACTTACTCAAAATATGCTCCTTTTTCGTCCATGTCCATAACATCATTCAACAGCTCATTGAGGTTCATCATTATAGCGGGGAACATTTGTAACACGGTCGAGTTCTGCGTTGTCAGTAAGGCAGCCAAGCCCAAACCTGAAAATTTTAAATAGAGCCAAGTTTATTTTTATTAAAGTTAAAAATATATTATTTATATGTATAAAAAGCAACATCATCATTCTGATTTAAACCTTATCGTTGTTGTTGTGTTTTTGACGTAGATACCAATTAAGAAAGGATTTCCCATAATACAACCAAGAGAGGAGAGGCGGGGTGTGGCAATACCCACTCCTAACACAAACATTGAACTAGGGTTCTTATATATGCAGTTCACGGTGCGGAAAGCAAAAGTATCTTATAAATCGCTTTTTAAAGGTGCGTCGGTGGCCGAGTGGTTAAGACGTCTGGTATTAACTAGGAAGGCCCCGAGTTTGATCCCGGATCCCGGCCATGTACCAATGGGGTTTTTTAATTAAAAACTTATGTACATAATCCGACAAACCACACTTAGAGGCTTTTCCATCTAAATATATCTCAACAGAACTAGCCACTCGTTAGGTATAGCCTCACAAATACCATCGGCTAAACGAGGGAGACTTGGTCTTCCGCTGGGTACCCTGGAACCGTAACACGGTTACGGGAGCTGTAAGGCAACCCGTGAAGAAAAACAAATCGCTTTTCAAGTTAATTTGCGATTTTTTTTAAAATACAAAAAGCAGTAAACCTCGTCGTTATTAAAATTTAGTAGAGATATAATATACATACATAAGTCACGCCCGTTTCACAGAGGTATAGGCAGGGATCACGGATTACCACTTGCTACAACCCCGACTCTTTCGAGTCATTCACTCTTGTCATACTCTTTATTCTACACAATTTTTTCTTACATCATTTTGTTATATATTTGACGGATTAGGCAGCATACGCCATGAAAACGCGCTGAGGCTAACTTTTCCCGATTTGTTTCACTAAAACCGTTACTGCTCAGTTCCTAAACATGATAGGTCCATGTGTCTAAGTTAGTTTATAACAATTTTATATAAAATCGTTTTCGATAGAGGTCGCCACTAGCCTCAGTAAAGATGCTATTGCTTCATTACTTTGTGTTATATAGTGGAAATTGTTACTCAATTAATTCACTTTCAAAAGTTTAATCAGCTTATAGTTTCAACAGTTTAAAAAGTAGTTATATCAAGTTTAAATTATTATCAAACAGTGTGGTAGCTAGTAAAAAATTGTAAATAAAAATAGTGGAGTGAATACCATGTTTAATACTCGTTAACCTTTCTCGTCAATCTACCTCACGACGGGGGCTTTGTTTTATAATATGAAGTGAGCCTGGATTAACACATGGGATACTTATCCACCCCGAAAAACATGAAACCTGACTGATCCATCAAAGCAAATCAACTTACCGACAACTTTCCACTTATCGAGTTGACTAATTAAGTTCATGTGCTCAGTCCACACTTGCAACACCCTGGACAAAACCTTCACCGGGTCGCAGTCATACTTCGTCTGGCCAACGGCCGCTTCCTGCACCGCCTTGTAGAACAAGTCCGTAGATACCAATATAATACGAGCCACGATACACAGTTGCAATGACATGATTTGTGGCGGGTCGTCGCCTTCTAGGAGACCGCTGAAAATTTAATATATTTTTATAATCGTTGATTGGCGTTACATGCGTACGTCTGTTTGTTATAAAGGTAGGCAGATCGGATAAGGAGCACCAAGCAAATACATACCGTACAACCCTTATTAACATCGGCCATATAATTTTGGCTCCCAAATAAGTGTTAGTCGCCGGGTACGTGACACTGACGCATAATTCCGCCATCTTCAATATGATCACAATGCCCTCCGTGACCATGTCTGATAACATGTATTCTAGCACGGCCATACATTTGCCACCTGGCCCCAGAAAGAACTCTTCGGCGCCCAGAAGTGTGTAAATCCTCATTATATGAATGACTTGGCGCATGTTCTCTGTTGATTGCTCTGAAAAAAAATCGTTGCAAAACTGTTTGAAGAAGTTCGCTCGAGATTTTCGATTCAGTTAAATATTCCAAGTTGGTTGTTTGTAACTCTAACATGCTAAAGGATTTTTTTAACTCGTTTACTTTCAAATCACACCTTCGCTCTGTCTCGCTCACTCTCATGAGCAACATTACGCGCTGTCCAGACAATAAGGTATGTTGCATTCGCGGCGTTAGTCTGTTTCACTTTTTGTTAGTTAGATCCCCCATCCCGAACGTGCGCTAAGAAGCTTCGCTTCAAAATGAATGTGCATTATCCGACAAACCATACTAAGAGGCTTTAATTTACAATTCAAAAATCCTCCGTTCCGGCCACTCGTTAGGTATGGCCTCAAATATGTCATCGGCTAAATAAGACTTGTAACCGGTTAAATTGTAAAATGTGTGTTGCGCGCAGAGGCCGATAACAAGGTTCATGGGAGCCTTAACCTTTTCCAACCATACCCAACTCCCACTCACCCAATATAGGCTGCAGGTTATCAGCCAGCTCGAGCAGTGCGGGCGTGTGCGCAGGCGCCGCCTCCAGCACGACCGTCCACAGCTCGAGTGCGTCCTCCAGCAGGTACACGTGTTCGGGGGACGACACCCGGGTCGACTGTTGGATCACGCTCACCACCCACGGGAGCGCGCTTGGTGAACACTCGCCTAACGCCTGAGAAGATATAATACAATATTGTTATAATTGCTAAAGTTTGTTTGTTGCCTTTCACGTCAAAACAGAATCGATGTTTTTTTTCTGAAACAAGTTTTCGACTAAATAATGAAAACAAGTCCTCCGTTGGCCACCTTGGAGTCGATAACACGATTCCATGAATCAGTAAAGCATCCGTCAAGGTATAGTAGGTATCTTCTTATAAATAAAAATGAAATGCTATTTGTTGGTAAGCGCATCACTTGAGAACGGCTGGACCGATTTGGTTATTTTTTTAAATGTTCTTATAGTTAGAATCAGATTTCAGGGAGAAAAATTGGAAAATTTGCCAGGAAAAATGGAAAACTTGGGAATAATTGAAAGTACTTTTTTCTAAAGATTTTCGTATAAACTCAAGACCATAATATGTTAAAATGGGCTCTACGGGAGAAGCCAGGGTAAGAAACTAGTAGATAATAGAATATTTGTTATTAAGGCGCGTATTACACTAGGTTTACAATAGGCCCAATTTAAGTGGGCAGAGAATGAGCAGCGCCATTATATAAACACGTTACTCGCACTGCCCTGCCGCTTCTCAAGCCACTGTCCATCAATTCCTATTTTGACGATTTTTGTACATGAGTCAAAGTATAAAGTCCATGCAGCAAGGTATAAAGGCCGTGATAATATGTGGTACAGAATAATGAACCCTACTGCACCTTAACAAGGTTCACAATGGCACAGAGCACTGCCGCCTTCAGCATGTTGTGGGTGGCAGCGTGCGACCACAACTCCGGCAAGTAAGCGAACAGAGCCGCCGCGTGCCCGCCGCGCGCGACACTGGCGCCGATACGCTCCATCACGAACGACAGTACGTGTAACACGTGCATTTTTGTATCGCACTCTTCGCAATCAATCTGAAAATAATGTCATTATTATAATATAAAATTAAGATAACCAAGGAACATTAACACCGGCCAAATTATTTCAGTTGTATTCGTTGTTGTTTTAACATAAATATAATTGATAGATGCATTAATTATGTGTTCGTTCGAGGTCGTTGAAAACTGAGACTGTTAGAGATGACTGACCCGCACGAGTGGGAGGCCGAGACCTCCTAGGAGGGCAATTGAATTGGTAATAACAAAAAAACATCGTGCTGTTGATTTTCAATCATGATTCAGTCACGGTGGATGGATGTGGATGAACCAAGTGTGCAAAGATTGAGAGAAGTGGCGTTTTATTTGTCAAAAAATATGAGCTTTTAAAATATCTAAATACAGCATTACGCTTAAAAATACTGACCTGATTACTAAATGAATATTTATCTATTTATTAGCACAGGTAAACCCGAAAAAGAATCATGAACATTGAGAATTCTCCCTTCACACTTGCTTCATCCACATCCATACATCGTTTCATACATGCACGTCTACTTTTAGTACTGCGCATTAGACCTTTTTAAATTATTTTATTAAACTATACCAAATTAAACGTAAGACTGTATACAAAGAAAATAATATTAAATTCTTACCAAAAGCTGGTTGAGAGCCGAGACCGCGTGAGAAGCGTACGGTGCGAACTTTTCCACATCAAAATTAAAATCATCTATTGTACTCCTAAGCGCTTTAGCCGCTGCCAGTTTTACTGCTGCATCTTCCGAAGGTCGTGACAATGGCTCCAGCAATGCAGCGTAAAGCGCTGGCTTCAATGACTTGGATGGTAGTACTGAACACCATTGTCCTGTGAAATTTCATTTTTCTTAATTGAAAATATCTTTCTTGCTTTATTTAAAATATTTCTTGTGGGATTGACAGACAAAATAAAACAATGCATAAAGTATAAAATAAAGAAAGCATTCTCATATTTGTCTTGTAGACAAGAATTGTTCAATACTGTCTCAGATAAATAATGTTAGTTTGGCGGTAAGAAATTATAGTTGTATCTCACCTATTAGCTGACAAATTCGCCTTCTTATAATTCTGTAGTTGTCGTCGGTTATTTTCAGTTCTTGACTCAACACATTCGTAAACCACTCTTCAAAGTTAACCTGAAATTGTAATAGAATAAAACTACATGGACGAGCAAAAGGCAAATAGATGGTGTATCCCATTCCATTATTTGCAAAAAAAAAATTTGTCGCTCGTACAAAGTCATATAGTATATTGACAGCTGTCATTTAAACATAACGGGCTATGTCATTTAAACATAACGGGCTATGTCATTTAAACATAACGGGCTAACAACTAAATATTTTTTGGCGTATTAGTATTTATGATTTTTTTGACAAACACACACATGGTGACAAATTAACCCAAGACGCTTACGTTCAAGCTACGTGTGTGACGCACTAGGCGCATTCAATGTTTAACGCAAATGTAGCTAGCTAGCATCAAAACGTATGGTAGACGTGAGCTTTTCCTCATTACGACACATTCAATACGCAGACTCGTATCAAGCTTCTTTCTTTAGTATGGTATTTATGAGACTGTACCTAACGAGTGGCCAAGCTCTGTTGGGATTTAAAAAAAACCATTAATCTATATAAATTATATATTACTCACCTCATCATACAAGTCGAACGCGGCGATTCCCACCGCATTATAAATGGCGTCCTTTTTTAGTATGGCGTTAAGGTCGCTAGGGTCTGCCTGCTGCTGTTGTTGAGTGGCGAGGAGACGCACCAACTCCGGCACGAGCTCTTTGCGATGTTCATGGAACAGTTCCATGAACACTGCTTCTACGCACGGCTGGGGGAACAAATAATATGGGATCAATTGTCGCCATTATAAATACTAGCCACCGCGACTAATTCCACCACAACTTGGTCGTAGTTTGATCATAGTATCCAAATTACAGTTTGAAAGTTTTGAGGCTTCTACAAGTTTTACCCATGAAGCACGCAGTCCCAGGTCGATCAAAATTAATGTATCGAGAAATTTTAGGTCCTTTTTGGAGTAAGTTATCTGAGATATTTTTATAGTTATAATTTTTATAGTTATTGATTAAATACATTACTTTCCTATCCTAGACTTAATGTTAGTTACTTATACAAACTCACTCTCAAACTATATTTCCACGATTCTCCAGCTTCATCTGTGGCAAAACATTCCGGTTCCACGTCCCACAAACCCAAGTCGTCGCCATTTAACAAGAAATAGTGCGTCACAAGATGGCGGCACATGTGGCAGACATTTTGATTCAGCATCTCCATGGCAGCTTGGAAAGATTGGAGGGCTGGAATTTTAGATTTTCGTAATGTGTACATATCTTTAAACTAAAATTAAGGTTAATGTTTATCTGCGAGCAACCACACGAAAATTAAATATCCAAAAATAATTTAAATTTGCATGCGTGACGTTATGCGTTTGCAATTAAAACAAACTAATTAAGTTCTGCTTTTTTAAACACTGCATCCGTATTGGTAGTTTTTTAACACGCTTTTATTAGCTTCACCTATGTATGTAAACAAATAGATTTCAAACTTTGCTAATATATGTAATACCGATGACAATACAATAATTCGGTACCATCGAGCTGATCTGATCATGGAGTCAGGAGATGGATAGTGGAACTTTTCAATGACTACTAGAAAACCCCTCGAGTTTGGGCTCATTTGGTTTGTGCAAGTGTGAGTTAAGCGTGTTTTTTAGTTTTTATAAGCTACAATTATTATTTTAGAATATGTTTACAGTTTTATAGATAGTCAAGACTTTCCGCCCCCGGCTCCGCCCGTGGATATATTCGAATAATATCTCATCTTCGTATCATATCGTAGCTTTTTGTTAGTGAAAGAATTGTTTGAATCGGTTCAGTCGTTTTTGAGTTTAACAAAAATACAAAAAATCAAATTTTACCTTTTTATAATATTAATAGATTATATCTGAGTTATTTGTATAAAAACAATATCAATGGATTGGAATACTTGTAATGACACCTGTACACGCGCTTCGCGGCAATGGATGCGCATGTACATGTTACTATCGCTAGGATTGCGAGAACTAATGAACCGATGAATAAAACACACTGATTTACTATTAAACTAAAACTAACAGACTTTCAGGAATGTAAACTCTTGCCGCCGGCTATACTATTTTTCTATTGGAGTTGTTGACCGAAGGAGGCGCAGAGTGAAAAAGCGTTGAACTGCTTTTTTTTTTTTTTTTTGTAGAAGGGGAAAACTTTCATAAGACACCCACGTACGAACGTGGGTAGTGTTAGATTCTTACTGACTAAAACCCCTTCCTGCATGTAACCTTGCGCCAAGAACCAAGGCGCCTAAGGGGACCACTGGCGGTCACCTCGGCTTAGGGCCTGTGGTGAGCGAGCGAGGAACGGACTCGGGTCTGTCCCTCTGTGTAGTGAGAGAGGAGTCAAAAGGACTATCCCGAAGGATAGAGTGTGCACGAGTGAACTGCCGGCCAGAATCGTATTTAAGACCGTCTCACGTCATCCCCCCCCCCCCCCCGTTAACCCTCGCGGCTTGAGATTGGTCTAAGGTGACGCGATTGTACCGCCAAACTACAAAGAAATATTTCGGACCATCTGTTGCCGGGCTGTTTCATTGTCGCTATCAGCATCTGTAAATTCTATTCACTGTAGACTCTTGGCCTTATTCATAAACACACATTTTAGAAGCGTTTTACTTAAAATATGTTTTGTCACTCTCTAACAAACCTGTATTTACTAATAATAGAAAGAAACAAAACACATTTTAACAAAAACGTTGCTAAAATACGTTTATGAATGTTTGACAATGAATAGCCACCTGGGTTTTATAGGTCCGAGATAATGCTAATTAACTTCTTTAAACTATTTTATTATCCTATTACTAAATGACGGCAACTTTAACGGCGTGAGATCGGTCACTTCCTGGTAGTCCATTTTTCTTTATTATAAAAATACTAATGTTCTAATTAATACAATGCGCTATTATAACACAATAAGCTTTTGAACATTTAACATTGTAAAACTATGCTATGACTAACTAAGTAAACCTTTGATGATTTTATCAAAGAGTAAAACACGATTACAAAGTATGAAACAATACCTAACAACTATAACACTAAATTACTATGATTGATACTATGAAAAAAACACTATGAGATAACTATACTATATGATTACTATATAACAATGCGAGTAATCATTCCAATCCGTGTAGTCGTCCTGAACAACACCTATTGCATGCATCTAGTTCATAATTACTAGCGGGCCTTTTAAATTGGTAAGCCGAGCCTATGCTGTCTATATTTAAAAAAAAAATAAAAAAAGTTAATTATACTTACAAGGCAAATTTTTAATCATCTTATACTCCGCACATCTAAGTATCCCCTTCAGAATATTCAAACACTGAATCGTGAACCTTTCATATATAAAAGTCATGCCCTGTTCAGTAAAACAGTAGAACAGAGTGAACTCCATAGCTTGTGGTATTAGTGGCACAAACGCGAACGGATGTAAACTTAACACGTCCAGTGCCACTTTTGTCAAATGTATTATGAATTTTTCGCACAACTCGAGTGTATCAATTCCGCGACCTTTTAGAAGTTTTCCTAAAAACAAAACATTTCAAAATTAACATAAAGTATATTATATAAGACAAGCTTCTGATCGCGGTTTCAGCCGCGTGTAAATAGATCCAAAAAGAAATAATCCCGTGGCTGTAATTTGCCCCACCCCCGCCCGCTTTCGCGGTAAAAAAAGTACCAGTCATTCTCTGACCCCTAAACTACCACTATGCAAAAAATCATGTCGATCCCATGAAAAACAAAAATAAATTTATCTCACGGGAACCATACATTTTTCCGGGATAAAAAGTAGCCTATGTGCTAATCCAGACTATAATCTATCTCTGTGCCAAACTTCATCCAGATCCGTTCAGCCGTTCTGGCGTGATTGAATAAGTAACATACATACATCCATACAAACTTTCGCGTTTATAATATTAGTGGGATGATCTGCGAGTAAATAAGTCACCTCGACATAAAGATTAGGTCGCGTCCCGGCTTCAAATGTGAGATTGCCAAAAATGTTAAGCACCAATTTTCTTTAAGAACATGTGCTTTAATTTACTTCTAAAAATAACAGATACGTCTATTGATGAAGTGCCACATCTAGGTTCATTAAATGACACCTGTTCTGTTTAATATGGACATGTGGCAAAAAGTGGACACTGTTACTGGTATCTATGGCCACACTTCCAAGATGATACAAAAAAACCTTATTTTTATATTATTAGGACAACCTCAAGCAGCCATAATCAGCTGCTCTCTGCTCTTCACTGTACTTTGATTTTGTCTATACTAAATTAATTTAAAGGTAGTCGATAGCCTAATTGGTAGGACGGTGGACTTGAAACCGGAGGTCCCGGGTTCGAATCCTACCCCCTGCCAAAATGCTAAGCACCAATTTTCTTTAAGAATATGTGCTTAAATCGACTCCTCGTGCTCCGGAGGGCACGTAAAGCCGGCGTCCGGTCACCAACCCGCCTGCCAAGCGTGGTGACTATGGCAATTCCTCTCAATGAGCACCACTAAAAAAATGGTGCACTAGAGGGAGACCATGATCCAGCAGTGGATCTTAAAAGGTTGATGATGAAATTAATTTACAAATATTAGCTTGGAAGTCGGTGGTCGAGTGGGTAAAACGTCGGCTCACAACTGAGAAGTCGCGGCTTCGATCCCACACATCCGACCATGTAACAATGGGTTTATTTAATAAAAAATCTATATACATTATCCGACAAACCGTATAAAGAGGCTTTTCCATCTACATACCTCAACAGAGCTGGCCACTCGTTAGGTATAGCCTCAAAAACTTCAGCTAAGTGAGGGAGACTTTGTCTTCCGCTGGGTACCCTGGGGCCGGCAACGGTTCCCGGGAGCTGTAAGGCATCCCGTGAAGGTTTTTTTTAGCTAGGAAATTAATAAAATACGCACTGCACTCCAAGCTGGACTTCGCTCTATCAAAGATGACATTCAAAAAGGCTGTAGCCTCCTGACTTTTCTCAACTTTTTTAAAACCGTAAACAGTTAATTTCCTCAATATCCTCAAACACAGCAGCGCCTTCTCCAAGTGGTTAGTTATCAATTCCGTCGCAGCGCCTTCATGTATATTTCTTAAAAATAGCTCTGTGTTTTCGTGCCACAGATTTAAAATATATGAATAAACTGTTGTTGTAAGTTCCTGAAAAAGGGTATAAACAGATCATTGATAATATTTTTATATAATAAAATTTACATAATATCAACAGTAATATTAAGCAGGTATTTGGTACATGCAACATATTCAATGAGAGATATAGTAAGTTGGATATATTTGGTAGCACTCTTCCTAAGTTTAAGAAAGCCCTGAGTGTAACATATGATAGCTAAGATAGTATTTTTATTTTATTAGGTTTTGTGTTTATTTATCAATTCTAATGTCTTTTATTCTATATTTTGTAATATGTTTGTGTACCTATTTGTGTAGTGAATGTGTATTGTTAATGTTGTCTGAAATTTGTTCTTTTACACACTGCTTGTTTCCCAAGTATATTAATATAAATATAAATAACTAGATGATCCGTGCGAGTTATTCCGTTAGTTCAAGTGATCTCCAACAGATGGCGTCTTTTACAAAATACAGAATATTGTCTTATTTTAAAAGAAATATTTAATTTTGATTTGTTTAATTATTTTTCGTCATTAGAGGTCAAAATGTCGTATCAAACATTAATTTTGATGAAAAAAACATGATGAAATATTAGAGAGATTATTAAAAAAAGGTTAAGAATAGTTTTTCCCAGGGAAACGGGATATTTTCCTATATCTCTTCAGACCTCCAACTATTTCTCTGTAGCCATTTTTTTTTTGTAGATTTAGAAAGACAAACAAACAAACAGTGTAATACATATTACTAAGATAATATAAAATTGTCGAAACTAGTTGCCGAAATGTCATCAGTCCCATATTTTACAACACTAATTAGCGCCATAGTAACTTAATTTCGTTTAATTAACCAATTCATTAATTACAAAATCCACAGCACATTATTAATAAGTAAGCAAACAGGTAAATTACATTATTATTCCGCTCATTTACCTTAATTTTATTATTATCTGTGTTTATTTTCAAGCTAATGATTACCACCACCTGGGGTTTATCAACTGTGTGGCAAGTCTATAGGTGGAGACAGTTGTTTTAAGAAACTAATTTCAATATTTTTGTTTTCTATGCAGTCGTTTTTAAAGTTTCAAAGTTTTGCCGAGTGACCTACTTTAGATAAAAGAGCCATTCTACCTCATTTCTCAACTTATTTGTCTAACTGGTAGTACCACGTGGCACATTATGGGATGATGACGTCACTATGTCGTCTCCATAGATTATTTTTCAGGTTTCACTTGAAGGACCCAAAGGGAAACTCAGAGGAAAGCAGACTAACCCACTCTTCTCTATCTATCTATAGCATGACATATAAAATAAATAATAAATAAAAAAGTACTAACTTGAAAAGTTCTTCTGTCATCTGTTAATCTTTTAGAAGCCATTGCCTTAACAACATGTCTGAATATAAGCAAAGATCTTTGTTGAACTAAAGGCTGTGGTGCTTTAAATGCACCTATTAGTTCTGGTACTAAATTTGGCCAATTTGTAGGGCAATCAAACCTGGAATGGAAAAAATTACACTGTTAACAAAATACATTATTAGACAGGCAAAAACTCATATTAATTTCCATGCTAGTATACTAAATATTAAGGCGAATGTATAGGCAAATGACCTTGCATAGTTACCTATACATATATATACCGTTTGGTACAATGTTATAATGAACACTTTCTTAATATCAATATTGTGAACATGTCTGAGCGAGCGCACAGACAACATTAGCTACAAATAGATATAGATTTAGGTTTTGTAATTAGTCACTGTTTAAGTTTAAGTTTGGTTTGTTTCAGATATTAACTTGTTTTTGTAAAAGGATTTAAGTAACCTAAATTCTTTTTTATTTCAGTAGTATCTTGTATTCAAAACTATAATTCTAAAAATAAAATAAACACGCAAGTAAACATGCAACTAACATTAGTAATAACCCGGTATTCATCGGCTTATTTGTTAGTCTATTTGCGCGTGCTAAAACGAGAGGGAACGTGCGCGGATTTCAATACAAATGAAAGAGACAGTTGCTCAGTATGAAGTAAAGTAGTATGGGTGAGCAAGCCGGTATTGTATCGGCTTATTTGCTTATATTACTAATGGATATCGGTAGGCGTTTAGAAAAATTGACTTTCAGAGTACGTTTTAGTCTATATAGATTTACACATTCCTAAAGAGAAGCCAAAAGGAATCGGGTTGTATGGGCTCCTCGCCGCTGATAACTATACAGAATAGTATTCATACACTGACATCCCATTACCAAAACTACACCTATATATATAATGGTGTAGGTTATAGGTGGTGTCAACACCAAAATATTCTAAAATTCCAAAGTGTACTGACCAAGGAATATGCTTTGTTCTAAATCCATACCCTTGGCTCTGCATATTCTGCCCCTATGACAGCTTACAACATTGTCACACTTTATACATCTAGTGCTACCTCTATTTGTAGTTTATGATTTAGGCATTTTAGGCTGATAGCCTTATACAGTGACAAAACCAAAATCAAAATCCAAAGGCTAAAGTTTACCATTACAATAGCGCCCAATGTGGGGTCATTGTAATTCATATATGGTTGTATATAGAAATATGGGTTATAATATACTGTTACACCACTTAGGAAATGACTCTAAAGTCTCTAATATCCAAGTAAAAACTTTACCTTGCTATTTTAGCTATAAGCACAGCCTGTTGTGTGGCAATCTGTGAAACAGGCTCTGCAAGTATGCTAGATGTTATTAGCCCCTGTCGTAACTTATGTTTCTCTTGTTCCGATATGGCATTGGGTGCTGATCGTCTCCAATATCTCTCTGCACCATTCTTAAAACACATCACCGCTAGCCATCGTACATTGACGTTTATTTCATGATTTGATAGTATATCCTGCAATTGAGATTTTATTACATAATCGATACAAAAAAAAAATAGATTTTAAACTATTATATAAAGGTAAAGACATCACACAAGGATCCATTTTTTATATTTAGATAATCTCCATGGGTGAAGCTAGTCTGAAATATGAATGATTTCAGTTTGGACTCAAACTTAGATAAGCCAGAGGGAGGTGGCCAAAAACAACAACATAACAAACAAATAAACAAATATTTTGCTTCCACAGCAACTTCAATTTAGAATTTAATGTAAGTAAGCAATGTAGTTCACATGCCTTTTTATACGTTTTGTATGGATTCGTCGCACATGTCTGGCCACTTGCTACATATGAAAAGTGATTGTCTCTAGCCAGTAGTGACTCGTGTGCATAACAGTGACCTACTAATATGCGTCTATAATAATTTCATTTACTTTGAAAAGAAACATTACATACCAAAAGTACAGAATAATATCCAGGCTCAATCTCCCATTCTTGTAACTTCCGCTCAGCAGGTTTCAGCACCTCAGTGTCTTGACTAGTGGCTCTGTTTAATGTGTCTAATACCATCATATGTATATTTGGTTCCATTTTGCCAATTTGTCTACCTTATTCAAAAACAGTTTTGTTAATTGGTAATAATATTGTTGTCAAAGGTTGGGGGGGCACACATAAACATATTCTAGACTAGGTTTTTGAATTAATTTTACTTAGTTCACTCCAGCCCATAAAGTATGCAGGAAAATGTAGGACATTTGTGAACTACTAAAGTGCATAAATGAGATTATACACCAAATAATTTATGTTTACTAAATCATTTATGTACATCTATTATGTTGAATCTGGAACTGGAACTGGCTGAAGGGTAGCTGTTTTATAAAAACATGTGTAATGACTTCTGATGACAGCAAGTCCTTTAACATTAAAAACTTCAAACCATTAAACAAATTTCAAAGTACATTTGAAAAACAAATGTAAAAAAAAGCCTTCCAATGTTTTAAGCAGGTAGCATGTTGTGCATACAGTGGTCATTGCTATAATATTCGATGGATCTAATCAAAAGTATTTAATACACATGCAAAATAAAGGTAAGAAAAATTGGATACTTACGTAGTAATTTTTAGACATATAAATTAAACAACATAACCTCTTCTATATTTTGCGTATGTAGTGTTACATTGCGAAATATAATATAAATAAAGCCGAATTAAAGAATGCATGTAATATATCGTATTTGTAAATAAGAAGATATGTTAAACTGGTGATTTTAGTGATTTTGGAAATATTTATGAGGATTTTATGAGGAATTGAGTTACAGTCGATAAACTTATATTTATTTTGACTGACACAAATCAAAATCAAAACTTCAATTCAAGAGATGAGAACCAAAGACTAAAGAGTACTGTTTCCATTTCTCACTTCTCTTACCATCATGGCAAAGGAATTAACACCATACAGCATTTTTGTACTTAGTTTATTCATTATTTCAGAAATGAATGTTTTAAAATGCATTATACATGCCATTTACTAACAAAAAATTAAATACTTATACTCCAACAAAATTCTACAAAGTAGAACCACATTTAAAATTTAAAAACCCCCCCGACACAAAATATAAACCATTAAAATTAAAAAAAAAAAAACAAATAATTCATATTCACTGGCTCGAAAAGCAATCATAAACAATTATAAGTGCATCGGACACAGTTGAAATTAATTATAATAATTATAATCTCATAGTGTCTATTCAATAATAGAACCATCGTGACTAAAAAGGGAACTAACATTATGACTTTTACATAGCATCCCAATATAAAAACACGATGTTTCATAATGTCAAGATAATCTGGTTGATACTTTACCATAGATGTAGTATAGTCGCGCTGGCGCTCTACTAGATTGGCAATGCAAAATAGAAAGTATGATACGCGTATGTTAAAGCGAGACAGATAGACGAGACCTTTTTTAACAACTCTAACAGCCTGTAACAACCTAGCGTCATTCGTAATTTTACTTATTTTTGGAAAATATCCTGTTTTAAAGTGTAATTTAGTGTTTAATAGACATGATTAATTATGCTCACGTATGCAGTGCCTGGCTGTAACTCATTTAAGATGAAAAATCTACTGAATTTCACATGTATACCTACTTACATACACACTGATGTAGTAATTTCTAGTCTCGTCTTTTTACTACAGTATTAACACTTTACATTGCAAACGAACTAAGTTTACATATTTTCAGGTCTAAGTAGAGACATTAAAATTATGTATAATAAAAACATTTGGTGCGACAAATAACAGTACATAGTTAAGTATATACCGAAAGTAAAGTATAAAAACGAAAAAAAATCGATTTTAATAATTTCACGCATACTTTTGGTTTTAGTTATTTACCGGGCACTATACGCTTGGTATTATGACGTATTTTTATTATCTATTTAGGAAAGACCATTGATATATTCTGGAGATTGGGGACCGAGGAACATCTTCTATATCGCAGATAGAGTAACAAGAATACTTGTAACTGAAAACCTCTGATAATGATATAGTATCTCCTAACTTATATCGTTATATTATGTTTGGCTCTTTCTTATATTTATTTGATGACTTTTAGAATTCATTATATAAAATAAAGTCTCGAGCCGCGCCTGTCCGTCTGCACTCAATCTATATATCAAATAAATATTTATTAAATAAATATTAATCCAATAATTCGTAACACAAGTATCAAGACCTTAGAGTTGTACTATAATGACGAAACAGTGTTGTCAGATGAAATATTTAAATTCGGAGCCGCCGCGCCCTCAATTCCTATACTATAGTTCTTAAAGTAAACTGCACAGACTCTAATTAACTACTAGAAGTGAACAGACCAGTAGCTTTTAAAATCAAATGAGTAGGTCAATAGAAGACTTATTTATAATATATTATGTAAAGTAAAATCAGCGGTCCCCTACGCATTATTAATGATTGTTTAAGATATTATTATTTTAACACTCCAGTACACACGCTTCTTCCGGGAAGTTAGTACTCGGACGCTCTACTTATATAATGTTTATCTCAATAGTTTATAGGAAAATTCAATAAATTAAAAATAAATTTACATCATTTCAAAACATACCATATTTAGAAATCAAAACATAAACTTTATTAATTATTAGATTTAAAATAGTACTTAAATGGAACTACCATGTCCACACACACGGCCAGACATAGGCATTAAACTTATAACGCGCCTTTTTTTTTGTCAGGGGTTGAAAATATAGGTCGATAATACACATGGGCGTACGCAAGAGATGTACGCAATGCCCTGAATCTTGGAGTCAAACAAAAAAATATTTTTTTAAAAGTAAAATATGATATATTTTATCCATATACAAAGTGTTATGAACATTAAATTATTGTCTTATAGCACACTAATTGACCTATATATATTGGTATGTATTTATTAATATTTTTCGTTACGTGAACTTAGGTAAATTACAAAAGGCATTAAGTTTAGTATGGTCAACACTAGCGAGATATGGCGTGAATAAATACTTATAGGGGCAGTACAATCATTATATGATGGCTGTTCTGCCGTTGTTATAGTGGGTGGACAATGCTCAGCCCCGTTTTACATACATTGCTGTGTAATGTCACCTTGGCTGTTCAATATGTATCTCGATAGTTATTTGGCCAAATTACAATAATGTTCCTTAGGGATAGAAATGGGTCCTACTAGGGTTAGCTATCTTTTAAATGCTGATGATGCGGTAGGTATTAATTGCATCTTCAGAACAAGAGCTGCAAAGCTTGGTTGCACTTTTGAACGAGAAATGCGAGAAGAAATTTATGGAAAATTAATAAGTCAAAATCAAGAGTACTATTAGTACTATCTAGCTATCTATCTATTTATTTATTTATATATTTTTTATTTATTTTTATAAAAAGAAACTTACAGCTATACAAGAAATTGGTATTAAATATGTAGGTGTAATCCGTAAATAAAGCCAATTAAAAGTTTCCCAAGTTAATTGTATAATATAATTACTATATCTAAATGCATATGTGTGTGTGTGTGTGTGTGTGTGTGTGTGTTTGGAGAAGTGGGGGTGGGGGTTATGTATTACACTTATCATTTTGTTTAATACTATTTTATTTTAATTTTTTATTTATCAATTATTGATCGAATAATTTTATTTTTAAATGCCTGCTTAGAGCAGCAGAAGAGATCGATGTCATCAAACATTTTATTATATATCTTCGATCTGTTCATAAAATAGTGAGGGCTTCACTCGTTGAGGACGGCGTGTAGGTATTCTGAATCCCAATGCTGTAACAAGCGATGGACAACTCAGATGACCATTGGCAATATCACAGAGCAGACCCATATCTGTCACCAAACGTCTCTCCTCCAAGGTCAGCAGCTGGTACTTTCTGCAACTATCTGCATAAGTTGTCATGGAGTTGCGGCATTTGTAATTTAAGCTTTTGACGAACATTTTTTGTACACTTTCCAGTCTTGCCTTATGCACAATGTATTGCGGTGACCATATAGAGGAGGCGTAATCCATAACACTACGGACATAAGAAAAATATACAATTTTCAAGCTTTCAGGTTTTGTGAAGGGTTCACACACTCGCAACACGAAACCAAGATTTCTATACGCTTTGTTTGTGACAGAGTGTATGTGGTCACAGAACGTCAGTCTATCATCAAGAATTACACCAAGGTCTCGTACAGTATTCGTCCTTTCTATGGGGGTGTTATTAAATGTATAATTAAAGAAGACTGGATTTTTGCTGCGAGTAAAACTGATACATTGACACTTCTTGATGTTTAAGGTGATTCTGTTTTCATTGTAGTATGTGTGCAATGCATCTAGATCTTCCTGTACTCTATGACAATCCTGAATATTATATAATATATCATCACGCCTTTCATCCCAAGAGGGGTAGGCAGAGACAATCGAATGCCATTTGCTACTATCCTGACATATCTCTTTTGCTTCTTTTATATTTATCATACCTTTCATACATGCTCGGCGATTGTGTGTACTTTTAATATTTCCATCGATCAACATATTTTTTATATGTTCAATAAAAGTACATCTAGGTCGTCCTCTGCCAGCATTTCCTTTCACTTCAGCCATATAAACCTTTTTAGTCAATCTTTCATCCTTCATTCTTTCAACGTGTCCAAACCAGCGTAAACTAATTTTCTTCATTTTAGTCACAACATCATCTTTTACACCGCATTCTTCTCTAATGTCATCGTTGCGGATGCGGTCAATACGTTTTATATCACACATTCTACGTAAAGACCGCATTTCCACTGCATTTATTTTACTTTCATGCTTCTTATTCCATACCCAAGTCTCGCTTCCATAAGTAAGTGATGGAACTAAAACTGCATTATGTATGTTCATTTTACTTTTAGTTGTAAGTTGTTTATTTCTGCATACATTGTTTAGTCCACCAAATACCTTGCTTCCCGCTTTCACTCTCCTTTCAATTTCCTTGTCTATCTTTCCCTTTCTTGTAAACATATTAGTACTCTATAGTTTTGAAAAGGATTATAAAATATGTGTGAAAGGATATAAATTAGAGCAAGTGAATGAATTTGTTTATTTAGGTACCTAGTATATCTACAAGAAATTGAAAGGAGAGTAAAAGTGGGAAGCAAGGTATTACGTATTTACGTATAAAAGATGTGATGGTAGTTAGATTGGTAAATCACAATTTTTGTCAATGCCAAATTCTACAAACAAAAGCGTAATCAAAGGTATAATGATAAATAATAATAATATAAGTATGAAACTTAAATTCAAACTTTTGATAATACATTAATATCATGGAATCATTTGTTTATTTATGAAATAAGCTATAAGTAGTAGTTAAACCCTCTGCCGTTTTAAATTATGATGGGTAGGTTAACAAGTATGTAGTATGTACCTACCTGATCTTTCATAGATAAGATAAATAGAAAATCTAACTTTTACCTACTTAATATCAATTAATAATTTAATCTATTGTATTTCCTTATCTCTTATCTCGTTATTGGCAATGTTGATATCATGTCCATTCTTATATTTACAAAAGTTATTGAAACATAAAGTTAAAGCAATTCTATTTTTAGTGGAAATAAATATTTGAACGTGTAAAAATGGTTTGGGACAAGTGTTCTGTAGTGCTAAATACTGGATTATCAGGAGCCTTCTACACAGGTGATATAGTCACCGGTTTTATGAATTGTGAATTTAAAACCAACCAGAAACTACAGTGTAAGTTATTATCTACATAATATTACCTTTCAGGTTCTCTACCAATCTACCATTCAAGCCATAAATATTCCACCACAATAAATGCCGTAAGATTTTTTTGTTGCTTTACCTATTCTTAAACATTCCTTAGTTCAGCCAAACTGAACGCACTTGAATTGTAATTTGATTTGTTATTTATCGTCAAATTTTTAGGGCTCCGAACATCTCCGATGAAAAATCGGAAACCCTTATTACGTCTGTCTGTGTGACCATGACCATGGTAGGTATGAAAACATGATGAGGAACTTAGAGGAGATAGGTATTATTATAACTGTAATGTATTTCACAGACATAAAATGCAACGTAATTGGAACCAGCGAAGCTAAATGGACTAGATCTATGCCAACAATGCCATACCTGAAAATATACTCTGAGAAAGCAATAATTTTTGATAAACACATTAATTTATTTCAGGAATATTATGGTAAGTTCCGATTATTATTTCACTCGAGAACTGTTATTTCATCAAGCATATTTTTCATATACCAACTTAATACTTATCATGAGTTCCACAGATTAGTAAAATAATGTGTCTACATCAGTTCACCTCCTGTACTCAATTTATTATAAGAAAAATAGAATGCACTTGTCTTATTTTTGATTAATTATCATTTTAGATGACTGAAATAATAGGAAATTCCGGCAGAGGGCGCTCTCGATGTGCTACCTAAATTCATTAAATGCATTAAAAACTGATTATTAAAGGCAATGTATCAAGTACTTATGTCACTAACAATCAAGGGATGATGAATATAAAGGATTTGAAAGAGCTGAATGTCAGAATCTTATAACAAATTACATTCTGCCCCTTATGCGTAACAACCATGATGATATATTGTATAAACGAAACAAGACATTCTAACTAATATTATAAATGAGAAAGTGTATTTACTTGTTTGTTTGTCCTTCTTTCACGCTACAGAGCAACGGGTCGACTGGATAACAGCACAGGGGTAGCTGGAGGCTCTAAAACCTAAGAGTGGCAAACGTTAACTTTTATCCTGGAAATCCTTCAGGATACATTTTAATGTGACATTTCAAAATGTTCCACAGGCGAAACCGGGACAAAAAGCTAGTAATTTACTAATTATCAATACTGCAGTACGTTACAATAATATTTAACATTTTAGGTAAAACTATTGAACGAGGTCTAAAATCATGTAACTTTCACTTTACACTTCCTGAGGATTTACCATCAACATTTTCTTCCTCCATCGGAAAAGTTAAATACCACATAGAAGTTGAAGGAAAATGTGCCTATAAATTTAAGAAAAAGCAACGTCTTTCATTCGTAGTTATTGCAAGAGTGAATTTGAACATTTTTGATAGTTTCAAGGTGAGTTTTGAAAAATTAAATCCTGAAAATGAACCTGACGAAAATAATGAAGGTAGGTACTTAAACTTAACTTTAAAAAAAATATGTTCTGGTAGAGCATCAGACTTAAATAATTTTTATTTCAGACACCAGAATATATAGAGTTTACCAAACTATTGTGGAGATCAGGAAAACTCTCTCTGTGTTTGAAAACTTTCAAAGGATTTGCTCCAAGGCAGATTATTCCTTTTGAAATTGTTATAGTAAATGGAAATAAAACGAAGATGTCGAAAATTGTTATATCCCTTATTCAGGTCTGTATAATACCTTAATAAAGATACTTAGACATCGATAGGTTATTTTCCTTCTATACATCTGGTCTATTATTTTAACAGCAAATCGAGTACACGACTTCATCTGGTTACGCAAATTTAGAAAAGTTGATAAGCAAATCGGAATACAAAAAAATTTCCCATGATGTCGTTGAAAAATGTAATTTTTCTATGGTGATTCCTGATATTGTACCATCCAGTACCAGTGGGTGTCATGAAGTTCTAATACGACCCTTTATTTACATATGCTACGTGTTAAGGGTAAGTGTTCTGCCCACATGGAATATTTAAGAATAATAACAGTACAACCGTATTTTTCCGTAGTTCTATTGGTTGTCCTATTGATTGTCCTATTGATTGTCCTATGAATCGGACTATGGGACTACGGAAAATTCAATTACTTAACCGTAGTTTTATTGTCGAACTTCGTAACATAGAAAACTTCATTTACTTAATTTGAATTTTTAAAATTTTTAAATGTTTATTAAAATCTTATAACAGGATTCAAGTATAAGTTGTTAATCTGTAGGTAGATACATCATATTGTAAAAAGGTAACTAAAATTAATGTGAATTAATATCACAATGATTTTATCTCATGTATCGTATAACATAATAAATATGATGTAGTGAACAAAAATAAGCAAACAAGAATACAGTAAACTAGTGAGTAAAACAAAGAAAAGCGCTTGCACTGGTTTACATCTTTAGAGGATGAAGCATGAAAATATTGACTTGAATACTAGACTATTCTACTCCTATGAGCACAAGTAAGTATAACTGAGAAGGACTCTGGATGATCAACGTTCAAAGCATTCACTATCGCCGGGCATATTTAAGAGCTAGAGGCATTAACTAAGGCCACTATTCATAAACGTATTTTAGCAACGTTTTTGTTAAAATGTGTTTTGTTTCTTTCTATTATTAGTAAAGACAGGTTTGTTAGAGAGTGACAAAACATATTTTAACTAAAACGTTTCTAAAATGTCTTTATGAATAAGCCCATAAGAATATAGGGATAAAGGGCGTTATAGATTTTGGCGTGGGTATAAGAATACATACATACATAATCGACATAAATTTACAGGTTAAGGTACTGTTCCCATTCCACTTTACGCTTTCCGAAGATGTTTCTGTGACTATGGCCTCTGATGATGTAATGCATTACGACAGTGAAGAATTAAATGAATTCAAAAGTTTTTTGTTTTATTATTTATTACGAAATATTTATAGGTTAGTCACATGATGAATTAAATAAATTTGTTAAGTTTTAATTTTTTCCCCAAAATTAACCCCTAAAATTGAAATTCGATTATTGTCGCTACACATCCGTGATTGGGTCATCAAACTCTTTAGATGTACCAAGTTTCAACTTTCTTCGTCTTGTAGATTCGGAGAAAATAACCTATAACCTTATAGTACGTCATTGCCTATAACAGACAGGCAGACACAATATAATAAAGATTTTTTTCATCGGATATACGTACGGAACCCTAAAAATTTACAATAAAAAGACATGCAAAGATGGTTTACCAAATAAGACTAGTCTAAAATGGATTTTACATACACACCCGTGGATCAGTGAATGCTCAGATTGACCTGACAGATTTATTTAAAATATTATAAGAATATAACGAATAACCTTGGATTATGACTACCATACATTATACATCATCATACAGTTTAAAATCCATACTTTGAGTTGTTAATTTGATTGATATACTATATTTTAATCCAGATTGGCTTGTAATGAATATTTTAGGAGAAGTTTTGATCACTAACTAGATGTCGCTATAGCTATAATAGAGGCCGAGATCTCTACATTGGCTATGATTAAACCGAAGGACTCCGAGTCCCCGAAACAGCGCAACGATGCCACAGACCTCAGCCACAGACAGCCACAGACAGACAAACAGACAATAGTCCCATTATACAGAGTACTCTATGGACAATAGCTTCGATCGAACCCACAGATCGAACCAAGGAATATACTTTAGCTGTGGAATATACTCTTTACCGACACGAACTCTCTATTGCTTATTGATGAATGACTTCAGGGGTTAAAAATTATATGAACTTGCCACATGAAAATTAACAGTTGGCTAAAAGAAATTGATCCAAGCTAATATAAAGAATAAATTTGTTGCCACATTTGAAACGGTTCTCTCAAAAAAATATTTAGATACTTTTAATTTATTTGAAAAATTTATCTGACTGATATTATAAAATAAAACATAATAATTCATTTTATTAATATAGCAGTATATAATTTATTCAAAAATATAATTTTTCTGATCATTAATTGTAATTGAGATTAAAAGTACCTCAATAGCATACATCCGCTTTGTGCGACATTTTTGTCAAGAGGAAATTGTTGGTCCGCCATAATCGTGTCGGTCTGTGTGCTTTTGTGGTTTAGGGTGTATTACCGGTGCCAATTATTATTTTTAATTAGTAATAAGTTATGCGGATGAATCCCGACATGGACGATGACGAGAAGGGGTGAGTATATTTAATATGTATTTTGTATTTCAGGCACAGTTTTCTTATTTATTGAGATGATATTAGGTCAACCTGCACGCTGGCTTGGTTTTCTTGAGTCGCATATCGCGAGGGGTTGGCGATGCATATTCCAAATCGTCACTTTCTCGATAAAGGCATGTGGTACTTTGGACTTTTCTTAAGTTTTTTTGATAATTTGAGAAGTAGCGGCTTTTTGCAGTGTCTAAAATCAGCGGAATGGCCGCAGGCTGTTACCGGCTAGCGGCCACCGACCCCAAGCCTACCGCGCGGCTCGCGTGTATGCGTTCATGGCAGCCCATTTTTTCTTTCCCAAAATCTATTTTTCCATTTTTGTTGTTTTCTAATGTCTAAATAAGGTGTATTTAGCTGTAAGATGTTTATGTAACTTCATCCTACGACTCATTCACTGGCAGTAAACTACTGTGTCTGAAATTGACGAATCACTAGCTTTCTCTTATCTTATAGGTATTGTTTGAGACTCGTCAATATTCGAAAAATATTCGTGGAAATCGCCACGAGGTTAGTTAGCGGCGCTAGATGCCCGTACCATACAACATGGTGTCAAAACGTGCTGATTCATTAACATACGATACGGCACGTTCACAGTAGTTCGCACGTTCAGGGGCAGCGTTCAATATTGTCGATTCTAAAATTTTATTTATTTATCATGCACTTATTTTTCCAATCATTACATTTTAAGTATGTAGTAGGTACTTATAATGCTTGTACCTACATAATTAATTTCAACACAGTAATTTACTTATTATTAAATTTCCAATCTCCTAAACCTTCCTTACTATAAACCTACACACTTATGATAAAGTAACCTCTAAACTACACACAGTATATGTATTCAATGTAATTCAGTTACAGGCTGTTTCCATTATTATTGAAAAATTATCTACATAGTATTTACCTAACATAAGTAATTTTAATACAATAATATTAAACTGCATCTATTGTCAAAAACATTTATTACATATTGTTAAAATGTCTAGAGAAAAATAGGTAGATATACCTATGACCTTACACCATCAAAGTGAATGGTACCTACTTTCACTTGCTGTACATATTTTGCTCTGCAAACTCAATTTTGCTCTTGCGGGCCATGTGGCATTTGCAAAGATAAAAAATATAGCACAACTCATTGCAGAGTGAAAGTTTACATCCTTTTCATTAATTTACCTACCCATTCTTTTTAATTTTGATTCTTTGAGTAAACAATATTGCATTTAAGTATATTTTAATGGTTCATGTTATAAAATTGATAATGAAAATGAGATAGCCTATTTACTTAATTAAATAATTCAAGTTAATACTATCATTTTGTTCTTTTGATTAGATAATAGCTTACATTACTTATTACCACTGAACAATTAATGGCAAATTCAATGAACAAAAAGTAGAATGAAGTTTTGGTCTTACAATGTTATAAAGTTTTTTTTAAATAATTTATTCTAATGTATGTATCCACCTACATTCATTTATATAAGACTACCAATTTCATCAAACTGGATTGTTAAATTAGCATTAATGTTTTTTACTTCAGTAACAGTGGCCAATGACTTCCTATGTGAGGATGCGGCTCAGCCACTCAGGTCATAGGTTTCTTATCTCTAGAATATCTACAAAGTCAAAGACATTTAAACAAACTGTGATAATTGTTTATTCATACAATCTCTGAACATCACTCTCATATTAGTACAGATTAGATGATAAAAGTCAGTTTTTCTAAACTTGTCTTATTCAGGAATGTTTAATTTTCAATAAGCATTAAATTGTGAATTTTAGAATTTTGTATGATGAATTACAATTACATTAAAAAACATAAGACAAGTATAGAAAAGCGCACTTTTGGAAGAATGAGGTAAAGTCTGTTATTCTAGCCTTGTCTTATTGGGTAAACATACTTTGCAGGTCTTTTTTTAACAATTTGTTATTTAAAATTCTTAAAAGATGTTTTAACAACTTTACATACATAAATAAGACAAGTCTAAAAATAATTTACTTTACATTTCCACATCCAGGCAGTGCCTTCAGTCAATATTCTGATGATGGTACGTTCAGATGTTTGTGGGACATTAAATTCCGCATTAAGCATATACCCAGTACTATATATTGGTACTGAGTCTATAACATTCGGGACAATTATTTAATTAGTAGGGCACTGCAATGAATACATTTACTATGTGTAGAAATTGAATGTGTGTTAGTAGAAACATTGTTATAAGTTTTGATAATAATATTGTATCTTGACATTTCTCAGCCTCCAGTCTGAACTGCTAGATAATAATATGTAAGTGAGGGGTGTATCAACAATATTATTTTCAATTTTGTTAAGACAACCTTTTTAAAAAAAATCTCAATAGGGTCATTTCATTTTTATATTTTGTTTATAAAAACATAACTTGTGATGTAGAGTAAAGAAATTGTTTTCATAGTCCCTGTTTTATGTATTCATGAATCTCCCTATATTTTCACTATGGGGTTAGTAAACTTAATAAACGCACTATCATGATCGCTAGTGACGCATGAAATCACCAAAACGATCATATCTCACGATAAGTGCAATTATTTCGTGTGCCAACCCTCACAGGCCTGCCTACCGCTGCCTTAACACTATACAATTCCCCAGAAAACTGTTCGTGGGCGGACTATCATGGGAGACGTCGCAGGAGAACCTGCAGCGGTATTTCTCTCGGTACGGCGACGTGATCGATTGTGTGGTGATGAAGAACAGCGAGTCTGGGCGCTCGCGCGGCTTTGGCTTTGTCACTTTTGCTGAGCCGTCTTTGGTTAATGTGGTGCTGCAGAATGGGCCGCACCAACTTGACGGGAGGTGAGGATTACCTTATATTAGCTTCACTTGTATGCAACTAACAAACTGAGTATGTAAACAAATCTAGGGAGTCGATTTTAACCTAGTTCTAAATTGTATTGATTTGTGTATGTAATTCGGATGACAGTACAATCATTTGGTACCATCAAGCTGATCTGATAAGCCACAAGGTGGATAGTGGAACTCTTCAATGGCTACTAGTAAACCCCTCGATTTTGGACTCGTTTGCTTTGTCTGTGCAATGTGTTACTAAAAAAAATCTTATAAAAACTATAATTCATTATTTTATCCTAATCCTTTAATCCTGTCTATATTAAGAATTTTCACTTCTATTTTTCAATGGTTTCAAAACAATCCATTGTTAGCTATTTTAAAACAACATGGTTTTTGGTGTAGCACAATGCTATAAGGCCATAATGCCATATTTCCAAAAAACATAGTAGGAAAAATACTGAGTATGATAAAAAAAAGTAACAGAAGTGAAATATGAGAAAATATACTGGATGCCTTGTAACATTTGCACTGACTTTTAACCTAGGAAGCATAATAGTTTATTTTAATTGAAATTGAAATAAAAAATATTTGCACATTTACATAATATGCCTACTATTGTGTATTGCATCAACAGTTATAATATCTTCCAAAATGCAATATGTATGTTTTGATTAAATTATGATGAATAAATTTTTCCCTTGTGAAAATTAAATATATATGTGCACACTTTGGGTTTGGGACAAGGATTTTAAAGTTAAAAAAAACTCACAGTTTTGTCTTCATTCTCACAGCCTTCCCAATTAACTTGGTCATCTGTGCACAAGTTGCTATAATTGTTACTTGAATTGGCCATGCTAACTTTTTGAACAGAAACGAAGATCTCGAAACCGTTTCGAGATATAAGCTTTCAGTACCATTTCTATTTATCAGATTTTAAATTAAGTCTATACTTTTTAAGATATTCAATAACAAACAATAACCTTAATTTGACCGATGTATGACGTCATCTTAAGCAGTATGAAAAAATGATACCCTTTGCCTACAAAAAAGGGCAATCGTCAATCTTTGAATGACATCTTTATAAATTATATTTTACGTGTAATTATTTTCTTTGTTATTAGGACATGACGGAATGAAACACTATTTACTTGCCATTGTAAAAAACTATTCAATTTAAATAAATATAAACACGAGTATATAAACAAGAGTAATTTTTAGGTTAGTCGACCTTGACTGACGTTTGCTTGACGTTAATTTGATTGACTGTCACTTTTTATGTGTAGTGGCCAAGATTATAATCCTGTTCTAAATTCTTGTGACGTCACGTTTACTTTTCGCGGGTAAAATTTGTAAAATATATTAAAAATAGACGCAATGGATAAAAAACAAAAATATCGAAATTAGTTTCTTAAAATGGGCTATATTTTCAAAACAAATTATAAAAAAAGTATATTATAAATATGTAGCATGGCCAATTTGGCACACTTCCTGAAGCTCAATACGGCCACTTATTTATGATTAATATTTTTTTTATTGAAATGGAATTATTTTATAACACCAACATATATTGTCAAGAGAGCTGTGTGCCTATATACAATTTTTTTACAAGAGCATGGTCCATATATATATTAGACTGATAGGTTCTAAAGTTATGTCCAAAATGACATAAAACCCAGAACACCCTAGATTCCTCTTCAACAACTTACAACTTGTCATATTTTGCATACTTGAATTATATAAGAATAGGTATGTCCTTTTAATAATACATATTATATTGATTATGTCTGACATTTTAAAGCAAACTTAGTAATTTAGTACCTACCATTACTAATTTCGAAAATTTACACACTTTATTGCATTAATGAAGCAAGTGTTCTAAACATTCCATAATAATACAAGTAAATGGGTCTTACTTTACAGTTACTAAGAAATTATAATTAACATAATTGCTGGGAAAATATGTTATGGTTTAATTCTATTCATAATTGTGTTTTTATGGTGAAACTCTCAAGAGTATTGGATCTTTCTCCATAGTACTATGTATAATGAACTATAGGACAGCTAAAACAGTTTTATCATGAGTTTCCAAGAAAAAATGTATTATAATTTCATATATATACCAGTAACAGTGTCCACTTTTTGCCAGTCCCATATTAACTGAACAAAACAGGTGGCAAGCCTGTTGCTGTCCTTAATCGACCTAGATGTGTAATTTCTTTAAGAGTATGTATTTATTGTTTTTATGAAGAATAGCAGTTGCCTGCGACTTCGTACGCGTTGTATTATGAATACAACGTTTACACCCCATTTCACCCTTAGGGTAGGTAGCGTGATGTTTAATAGCCTATAACCTTCCTCAAGAATTGGACCCATCAAATGCAAAAATATTTTTCATATCCGACTGGTAGTTCCAGAGATAGCGAGTCCAAGCAAACAAAATCTACAGCTTTATTCTTAATATAGATTGGCAAAAATAAAATAACTCTTGCTAGCCCCTCTGACATGCTTTCCATTGTATAAGATACAGTCCACATCCAGGCAGTGCTCTTGGCTCTATCGCCGACAGTACGTTCAGATGTTTGTGGGACATTATAAGCAGATTAAGCATATACCCGAATACACACATTGTTATTGGGCCTATAATATTTGCGACATTTGTTACCATGGTTACCTAATATTATGAAAGTTTGTATGTTGAATGAATTTTAATAAAAGGAATAAAGTCATGTATGTGTAACTGTAATAAGTTTTTTTATTGCAAAGTAATTTTAATAATATCTAGAAGTATTTTATGTACAGTCAACATAAACCTTTAATTCAAACCTTAAAAGTTTTTAAAATCAATATATTATTCACTTTTAGCCAATCTTGAACTGAATTTCTTAGGAATCGTACTTCGATCGAACACTAGCACTCTTATTAATAAACTCGAAGTAGCGACGTAGTAACTAAACTGTGTTTCGTCTCCGTCTATCATAATGAATTGCAGATTTGTTACACGGAGACGAAATACAGTTTAGTTACTACGTCGCTACTTCGAGTTTATTAATAAGAGTGTAGATGTTTAATACTCGTAAACCTTCAGTGAATCAACCTGTCTAATAATGAAAAATCCGTGAGTAGGTTTTGCGTAAAAAGTGCAGACAGACAGACGCTGCGGGGAAGACTTTGTTTTATAATATGTAGTGATTTATTAGAGTACAAGGTAGCAACCATACCTCGTGACCTCAATAAAAATACACAATGTTAATGTTGCTTCAATTTTCTCTTGACAATATAATTTTAATTGTCCATAATGCATTTATCATTATGAAAATGCTGACTTGATACTTTGCCATTGTTTCTTCAATTTGTCACCAATTTGATGACTCAATTGTGTGGTATTTTATTGTTGTAATAATGTAATTTTCAATAATTAGGTATTTTGTAACTGAGTTTGTGTGATATAGGAAAACACGTTATACTTTGTGTATACTATAAAATTTGCTCTGTACATTTGTTTAAGAAGACTGGGATCGCCAAAAAGAAAAAAAAACCCCAAAACGAAAGGAAATAATAACATCTATAAATTATAAAAGTAGGTACATCAGTCGTCGCCGGTGGTAGCGAAGTCAACACTGTATATAATACGGCATGCGTGACGTCAAAAATCCTCTGCGCTTTTGCTGTATGCTGCTTAGCAAATACCTACAAATATTTTATTAACCAAATTTTTTTACAAACAGATGGATGGGAACCCTGAACTAAGTCCGAAATTTGGATTTTTCCAGTTTGAGATATAACATAATAGCAAAATAATGTTTTTTTTGTCCTTTCACGCCAAAACCGCGCTACGGATTTACATGATTTTTTGCGCATAGGCTACTTTTTATCTCGGGAAAATATGACAATATCTCATCTTTTGGGAGAATGGATACAACATTTCTACCCGTACGAAGCCGGGGCTGGACGCTAGTATAATATAATAATACAATACAAAACAGAGTGTGTGTACACTACAAACGAAGATCTCTTTAGAAACTCTTCAGTATGATAATTATTTTGCTTCAAAAACCATTTAGCCTGTTTCCATATTCATAAAAAAAATGGACTGCAAAAATAAACAAAAAAATTTGTACAGGACGATCGACCCGAAGCCGTGCAACCCGCGCACTCTTCAGAAGCCGAAACGCGGCGGCGGCTACCCGAAGGTGTTCCTCGGTGGGCTGCCGTCCAACATCACGGAGACTGACCTGAGGATGTTCTTCGCGCGATACGGAAAGGTCATGGAGGTGGTCATCATGTACGACCAGGAGAAGAAGAAGTCCAGGGGTGAGTTGGTGGTTGGTCAAGCATGACAGCTTGTCCAGGACTTTTTGCCAGTCCATATTGCCTAAACAAAACAGATGGCACGCCTGTTGCTGTCTTTCATTAAAGACCTAGATGTATTATTTATTTAAGAGAGGGATGTATCTATTGTTTTTTTTTTGAAGAATTGGCAAAGATAAAGTAACTACATGAGTTGCTCCCTCTGACATGCTTTCCATTGTATAAGATACAGTCCACATCCAGGCAGTGCTCTTGGTTCTATCGCCGACAGTACGTTCAGATGTTTGTGGGACATTATAAGCAGATTAAGCATATACCCGAATACACACATTGTTATTGGGCCTATAATATTTGCGACATTTGTTACCATCACTTCTCAATTATCTTCCTCCATCCAACGGTTGTGGTGGGTTTTCGGATACTTGATCGGACCATTGTTGATTTGAATGCGACATAGTCGCGAATTAATTTACGAATGCCTCGGGTGGCATAAAATTACAAATTATTAAATTTTTTTACATATTGACTATGACACAATGACAATAAGTTAAAGAATGATTTATATGAGTTGTTGTTTCTTCCAGGATTTGGATTCTTGTCATTCGAAGAAGAGATTTCAGTGGAGCGCGTAACCCAAGAGCACTATATTAACCTCAACGGCAAGCAGGTACTTTATTCAAAATTTAAACTATTATTTTAGTTATTGAGTTTAAAACTAATATAAAATGTAAATAATGTATTAGTAGTACATAAATGGATGGTAGAGGCGAAAGACTGTGTTGAATGGCAAAATAAGGAGGAGGTTTTTACCCAAAATGGGGTCCATATAACCTTTTAAACATTCTTTTTTATTTTTGTTATATATTTTTTTATGGTATTTCTTTTTTTGTATTAGTTAGCTTATATAGAAATAAATAAAGCTTATTAGTAACTAAATTGTACTTGTTTTGTTAAGAAGTTAATCCATGAACGTTTACGGCATTTATCGTTAACCAACCTATATCAATCGTCGCGCAGGTGGAGATCAAGCGCGCTGAGCCACGCGACGGCTCTGGCAAGTTGGGATCCGGCGGCGGTGGTATGGGCGGCGGCGGTATGGGCGGCGGGCCGGGAGACGGCGGGGCGGGGGCCGGGGCGGGTCAGTGGGGACCCCCGGCCGCCGCGCCCATGTCCATCATACAAGGGCACAACGGGCAGATGGGCGGGCCGCCCATTAACATGCCGATGGCTGGACCTAATATTATGCAGAGGTATGGTATAAACTGTTACGTATAATAGATAATGCGAAAGTGCGTTTGTTTGTTCCTTATTTCTTTCATGTTGAAATGTTCTCCTCTCCAATTGACCGCCTCTAACTAATAGGCCCGGACAGTGACGGTGGCATGGCAGCTTTTTATCTCATTCCCCCAGGAAATTCCCCAAGGCGGGGGTCACTACTAGCAAAACAGATAAAACTAATGATCCATCTAGGTACTTCAAGCGGTCAAGTGTGTGTCTATGTCAATTGTGTATAACACAGCGGACACCACGCGAAATATGAGATTGGTTCAGTTGGATTTCTATTAATAGACATTTTCTTTCAAACTTTCACAGGTGTCTTACAGCTCCCAGCATGACGGGCTAGATAAAAGTCTCTCTACATAGACAAAATCTACTGCAGTAGATAAAACTTGTAACCGGGACGCGCGACACTTAGTTCTGCTTTGTCTCTATGGGACATTTATCTCTTTAACGGTAGACATTTTGTCTCTTCAACAAAAAACATACACCCGTCACTATTATATCTTGCGGTGTGGCCAGAGACAACGGTAACAGTTTTTGCCATTTTTCCATATTGAACAGAACAGGTGGCAAGCCCGTTGCTGAACTTAATGGACCTAGATGTGTCCCTTCTTTAACAGGCGTTAATGTTTGTTGTATTTGAAGAAGTGCGGACGCCAGCTTTACGTGACCTTCGAAAGCGTCTCTTCTCGCTGTAGACAAACTTCACGCGTGTCTTGCTCGGGTAGCAGGGACCGTTTTACGGGCCACCAGGGTACAAGACAATGGTAGATAAAGTCTTGCGCTCATTTTAGTCTATAATATTTTGAGGCTGTCTAACGAATGGTCTTGAGGTACTTTTTGATCGATGGAATTTTCATTTAAAAATACTAGTGTCCTGACGTGCCCACTAAACAATTCCAGCTACCAAGGCTGGGGCACATCCCCCGGGCAGACCTCGTACGCGGGTTACGGAGCGGCCGGCGCTGGCGCTGGACCCGGCTCGTACCAGGGATGGGGAGGACCGCCGGCTCCTACAGCGCCGCCGCACGCGCCCGCCTGGCCCGGGACCAATAACTACACGCAGCACACGCAGCCGCCCGCGCAGGGGTACGGCAGTTACGGTAAGTGGGAAGTTGATAGAGTAGGCACCGTTCTGGTTATATTTGTTAAGTCGTAGCTTAGAGCGATGCTAGGCAGGCAGGGCAGGTATGAACTGTAAACACAAGTATGAAGAAATACATAAGTAAACGGTATGCACTTGAGCTGTCTCGCTGCAGAACCTTCCAAGTCTCCGAAACTTATAATATTCGCCATCTCCCACCATTGTAGCTCAGTTGACTCAATTCGTGCCTTTTAAACTATGAAAAAATATTTAAAAGTAAAAATCATAGAATGTCGTGAATTGGATCAAAATTTGGACAAAACTATTAACATTATGAATTTGGCATTGGTAAAGGATTTTGTACTCGCATCACGTTTTTCAAACCACTGGACCGATTTACCGAGAATTTCAATTTACTATACTAATATATAGAGCTAAATAGTGTGTATGTTTGAACGAGCTAATCTCAGAAACTACCGGTCCCATTTGAATACATATTTTTACGTTAAATAGCCCGTTTATTGAGGAAGCTTATAGGCTATATAACATTACGATACGCCCATAAGGAGCAATAATGTTCTCGGGTCGGAGAGCTAGGCCGCATTTTACCGGTGAGCGGAGGTTGGCAGGCAGGCAACTTACTGAAGTCGGCCCCGTACTGTCCACAGCTAACTACAGCTCTGCCCCGGCCGGCGCGTCTGCCGGCGGCACCTGGAACAACTGGAATATGCCGCAGAACTCCAACTCGACCGGATCCGGTGGGTACATCCGCTCTCATAGTGAGATAGCCGCCCTGTGATGTATTACATATGGCCTGTGCTTGTTTACTTTGTGATGTACAATACCGATATCTAAGTGTAGTGCTCGCCGATGCCAGATTCAGTTCTCGTTTAGGGCTTTGTTAGAAGTTATAAGCGGTGATAGGTTGAAAGTTGTCATTGAGAATTCCTGGCATGAGATTAATGCTGGAGCTTTATTCATTAACTGTTGCGCGCTTATTACTAAATTTAATATTCCACAAATGACAATTTTTGACCCATCATAATATTATTTATTTATCATTACGCACAAATCACTTATTACAATACAAATTATCCCAGGTTCGTACGTGCCCCTCTCTGAGGGCGGCGAGATGTACGGCCGCGGGGTGAGCGGAGGGGCGGGAGGGGCAGCTGGTGGGCCCGGGGCCATAGCTGGCGGATTGTCGACGGGAGCCGCGCTCTCAAAGTCTTCGTCGGCGGACTATTCCACCTACCAACAGTACCCGCCGGCTTATCAACAGGATCAGGTATACTCTAATGTGTAAATCGATAGCGGACAGGAAAACTCTTACTAAAACGCTGTTTACACGTGTTAAGCGACTAAGTGTTAATTGTAAGCTCAATTTGATGTAGACAATCGTTTACACGTGTTCAGTGAAGTTCGGGAGGTCCCCGGGGGTCTACTTTATCAAAAATAGACTTCATTTTTTATTTAAAATTGAGTTAATAACTTCGTCACTTAATACGTGTAAACAAAGCTTAAGGTCGATTAACAAAAGCTGGCACATTTTGTATTTGAATTTCTGATACGTTGAATCCATTTCGCGCCAGCTCTGGTTAACCGATCTATATGTGGTTTACTTGCCAGTTTTGTTGATAGTGCTTGTTTTGGTATGTGCACACACACACACACACAGTAGGTGTGTTCACATACCGATACAAATATAGCAATTATTATGTAGCTGCCATTTTGTAACGTCATTAGATACATATGATTGCTTCGACCGAATCTCCCACTTGTATTGTTAAAAGACATTTTTTTAATTCACTGGATTCTACTTGACTAGGTATTACACGCACATTAAGTATTAGTTTAATTTCATTAACATAATCTTGGTTCGTCTCGCACTATTTGCCATTCACAAGTTTTGAAACCAGTGCAGTTTTGAAATGAGTACATTATAATATTATTTCATTTTGATAACATTTACTCAAATCATTCATTTAATTGTTTGTCGCATTAAACGACGTTGTGGTAACATATTACAAGGAAACTACTAAGTTGAATTATAATTAAAATACGGTTCACGTTGAAATATCATTATTTACAATTAACTATGGAATCCTACTTAAAACTGCCAAGAGATGGCGCTAGTTTGGGAGTGTATTAGTTGTTATTTTTTTTATCTAAAATGAATAAATCAAATCAAATTAAGAACTAGTTTGATTTTATTTATTCAATTTCGCGTAACAATATAAATATTAAACTGAAAACAAGCTCCATCTATTAGCAGTTCGGTTTCTAGTGTAGCGACCTATTAATAATTTAAATAATTTTTGAACACCTAGTGAACCTTATTTTATAAAATTACCATACATAGGTTGTTTTTATTCTCTTTTTTGTATTTGACAATGAGAAATAGTATATAAAAGTTAATTTAATGTAAAAAAAATTTAATAAAAACAACTGGTGTTTAGTCTCAATTTACATGATTTCAAACGAGTATCAGTAATTATTATTCATATATATCTTAACATTCGTTGTCACTTTAACGTGAAATGAGACTACCATTCTGCATGTGTTTTTTTTTGTTCATGACTGGATGAAGTTATGTGATTGATGTTTTGCCTTGGTTTTGTGGTGGTGGATTTTAAGACGCTTCATTGTCCCAAATTGCTCAATCCATTTTAAACGGCCTCATTTTTTTTTGTTGACACAATATGCAGTAATATTTCTTTATATCAAGCGGCGTAACTCAATAATAATTTACAGTGCAGTTTCTGTACTATATTGGCTGTTGTAATTTGTAAATTGTAAATCATTTGCGCAAGTATCATTAACAATATTACTGCAGATTTTGTCACGTTTGATTCCATTGTGAATGAGTTGATGATGCATAGAAACTAGGTACACAGTTTGAGTCAATTTCACTGCCCAACAACCCCCCCCCCCCCCCTTCTTGGTTGCTTACGAAAAGTGACAGTCACCGGGCACATTGGCTTACTAAGCTGTCGAATAGAGCGAGACAAAAGTCAAATCCTATTCCACAGTAGTACAACAATGAGCCCAGTGACTAACACTTTCTAGTTAGCAACAAAGATATGTGATATGAGGGCTGGTGTATGTTGATCCAATCTCTGTATTTATTTTCCAAAAAATTGCAAACATTAAGCAAACATTCTCATTTACCATTTTACGCGATTAAGTAATGAACTGTTTGCGGTTTACGGAGAATGTACAACAGCATGGTACGAAATTGAAAATGGCGGATTTCCTATTTGTCCCTCGCTCACATTCTATAGTGTGTGAGCGAGAGACCCGTACAGAAACTGCCATTTTCTTTATCCGAGCCGGTTGTACGGTCGTTAGTGCTTGGTGGAGTTCGGTGAATGAGTGAAATTCAGCGAAAAAGTAAATTCCCCGGGCGCGGTCGGCCAGTTGGTCAGTCGGTCAGCATGGTTGGCCAGTTGCATCCGTGTGGTATGCTTGTTTCAAAGCCTGTGGCGTTTACGCACGACATAATCGGCGAACTCGCTCATCACAACCGTGCGTGTATGGATGACTCGACAGCACGGTCGTGGCGAGCGGCCGATTATACCGTGCGTGCCGGGCTTTACGAGTCACGGAGTCACGTCTGTGCATGTGTCCAGTTAAATACGTGCGATGTCCTTTTGACTCGGGCCAGTAGTCAAGTTTCGCTGAACGTCTCTCGTCACCGCAGAGTGCCTCACGCTTGTCCTCACGGTCCCACACGATCACGCTACTACCGATTTGCATTGTTAACGCCCCAGAGGGACTTTATGCGATGTAATTCTTCTTTTGCAGCTGGTCGATCAGGGTCCACAAGAGTGGCTCCTCCAGAAAGACAATTAATACTATATGGGGAGGGAAAGTCGCGACCGACCATTACGCGCTCGTCAAAAAGGCATCGCACCCCACTATCTATAAGATTTATTATAATCACTAAACCTAGTTTCCGTGTAGTTTGTGCATTTACTCCACTGTGCGGGATGGAGCAACGGCGCGTCCGTCTCGTTGTTTCATTCGTCACTTGTGAATTGGCATTTAAAGTACAAATTAGTAAAGTTTGGATTGTTTGATATTGTTGCAGGTTCATTAACACTTTAAATTTAACAATAAAAAGCTAATTATGTAAGAGCTGTACTTTAAGTGTTCACTGTCTAGTTGTATTTGTACGTTAGAGTGTGTAAGATTGTTGTCCATTGACACGTGCGGCTCTAGGGCTCCTCGTACGGCGGGACCACGACGCGCGGGTACCTCGCTGGCGCCGACTACCACGCGGCGCAGACAGGTACTCACTACACCGCGACCCTCGACGGCACCAAGGAGTGGCCAGCCTAGACCCCGCACACATATTACTATCATTTATTACCGCCCCCCAACCCCCCTCGCGACTCCCCCGATCCCGATACACTCTCCCAAATTTTATAAAGCACTTAAAGTGCACCCTTTTTTTATTAATTTCGCTTTTTTAATAATTATTTTTTGGATATGGGCTTCTATTTGTACTCGTGAGACGTTTTTGATAGTCGATGTTTTCCTGATATTTTCTAGTAGTTTTTAATTGATTTCTTTTAATAAAGTCCTAAACCTAAATGCATGGGATCTCACTGCTCGCTAGTGAGTGTTGTAACTTTAACAAAAATAAAATATACTATAATAATATTAATTAGAGATACGTACTCTCGCACGCTGGAGGAGGGCGCCCGGGTTCATTCAACAGTATAGGTGCAGCAGACCAACGCTGTCAAATGTCTAAATAGTTAACGTTAAGCTAAAAGTATGTATAAATACGGTATATATCGGTATATATGGTTAATGTTAGAGTTTCGGTTATTTATCATCCACTAGAGTTAGGCACGGTAGAGATAAAATTATTATGTGTTAATATTAAACAATATATACATAGTGTGACTGATCGTGATCGTAATGTTAATTTTCCCGGTTTCTAACGGGGAGTGACTTATTCTGTAAAAATAATTATATGTAATTTTAATTTTTCTCTAGGTTTCATTTTAGTTTTGTTTATTGCGATTTTAAGTTGATATCGAATTTATACTTATAATAAATATAAAGTGATCCGTTATTTGAGAAAGAACGCGGTAATGGAGCGAGCGAGATGCGCAGCGCCGCGAGCCTCTGTACATAATACATAATATTAACTTAAATACACATATAATGTTAACGAAGTTTAATTTACGTGATTGCCAAATATTTTTAATGGTGTACAAAGCTGGCCCGCGCCGACCATACAAGTTAGATAAAATTAATATTAGTCCTATTGTAATATCGCTCAAGCTGACCGATCGACTGATGAAAATTTAGGTGGTAAGCTATTGTTAGAAGCTCTCGCGGCCGACATTTGTTGTGTAATGTTGTTAGTTACGGTCGTACTGACTTTAATTTTAATATTATAAACTCTATGTAAGGACCTTAAGTAAAACGGCACGCGCTGCGCCACCCGCTCGCTTCAACGAACTTAGGTTAATATGTCACCGTTTATTCCTCGTGACTTGTTATCGTCACTTCATCTCGATATTATTACTATGATAACGTTAATGTACAACCACCGATGTATAAGCGTCAGATAATGATAGGAAAAGTTGCCTTACAAAAAAGTTAAGCGATTAGAGGTTTTATATTGTGTTACTTTGAGTGATATTCTAGCAGTAAGGTGGCGGGATGAGGCCACACTCACAATGTTTGGAGCAATTTTATATGTACTTAGTTTGTAAAGTAAAGCAATCAGAATAAGTAAATAAAGAGTATAATTTATTTAAATAAATAAAATAAAGTATAATATTGATATAATAAATGTAAAACAATTATAATTACCTGAACTTTTAGATTTACTCTTACATTTAAATTAGTGCAAATTATTGTGAAGATATATGGGTTTAATTATTATAGGTGAGGCATAAAATATTGAAGGAATTTATTAATTAAAATAGTTAGCAAAATACAAATACGATAAGACTCTTAAAGGCTTTACTGTTCAATGGACACTCGGATTCATGGCGGTCGCCCTCCTCCGCCGCGATCTCTCTCCCCTCTATCTCTCTCTGTCCCTCCCCCACTCTCCCCTGTTCCCCTCCTTGTCACACACACACTATCTTCTACACTGAGTACGTCGATGTAAGCTATGATATATTCCTATGTAACGTATTTACGGTATATTTAAATAATGGCTTAACCGTAGTGTACTGTTTTACGTAGTTAACTTTGTACTTTCGTAGTGTATGCGGTTTTTATATGTGTACGTTTATTTAGTAGTGGTTAAAGAACACAAGCGAACTATTGTCTACAATATAGAACATAGAGCAGGCGTAGAGCGGCGCGGGCTGTTCCCGCGTCCAATTAATAACCTTATTATCGTAATTGACTAATTATAACTGACCCCTAGACTTAAATATAGATTAGCATTTTTAGTTATATTCTATACTTGACGTAGGGACATACATTAATTTGCATTTAATTGATAAAGTTCGGCCTTCCCGGGCCTCACCTACTGTTACTATTAGAATACGTTCAAAAGTTAATTTTAAACAATGCAGGTATTATTATTAATATTACTTAACATCTCGTGTTTATATTAGAGTTTTAATATTAAATGTAATTACGAAATCAATTTTATCATAAAATATAAAGTGCACTGCTTTTACGGATTAATTAATTACTATAACATTAATGATAATGACTAGGGCAAGTGTTATTTATTTCAGTTTTAAAATAAAATTTTGATGTTGATTATTTTTTAAAATATATTTTTTTAATAATAGAAGATTAAATTTAAAGTACACAATTGACTCAATTGTTTAGATACAAAATTGTTAGGTGAAGTGAACGACTGATGTACAAATGTAAGTCGGCGCAGACTTTAATTTTCTAAAATGTAATTAATTGGGAGTTGCTAAGGTATTATGTAAAGTTAGGTCCGTAACTATACTATCTAGCTAGACGAGTCCGACACGTTATATAAAAAGGAAAATTATGATAGTTCTTGTTATTTCTTTTACACGATAATAATTAGTTAATTACGGTTATAATTATTAATTTTAACTAAACACTAAGTATGTGAAAAGCTTGTAAGAATTATATACTAAATATTATACAAGTGCTACAAGACGATATTACATTGAGCTCCTTCTAAGTAGACATATTCATTCACTTAGGTATTTTGGGTTACACTAGCGTTAGATTAACTGGTAACATAAGTTTGTAGTATGTAATGTAAAACTAAAAAAATGTAGTTTTTATTATAAGCTTCTTTATCTTAATGGAAGTTAATATAACTGTTTGAATAATTTAAATATTTTGAAATAATATCTTATGATATATCTATATATTATATATATATCTATTTGTAAGGACATTATAAAAACTTAGATAATTAAAAGAAATCAAACATTTAAAAAAAATGGCATTTTTAATAATTTTCCACCCCCCACTCCTCTAGAATAGACTAGATAAGATAATATCATAATTTTAATTTTTATATGGCGAGCCGAGGTTGCCGTGTCACTTCTCCGACTATAATTACTAAAGTTGAGTATTGAATGCGACAGAGGGAGATGGTGTGGGCAGTAACGCAGGCAGTCCCAAGTTCCTAACGGTGCAGCAGATGAACGAGGTCATTGGCATTCCATCTCAGGTTTACACATTACAATAGAAACGGTAGTGCCATACTCACCGAGTCGAGCACCATCGTAGGGTAAACTGTAAAAATTAGTGTCGTTCATGTAAAAAGTACACGTCGCCAAGTAGACGGTCGATAGTAATATAGTAAAAAGAGAGCAGTAGAATATCTTTGTAATAACGCACAGATTTTATATTCATAAGCACGTACATGAACTGTATAGTGTAGAAAATAAATATAAAGTATTTTTTTGTCTGGTCAAACCGGAATTTCTAACTCTCTTTCCAATATTTGATTAGAACGGGGTATTTTTTACCAAATCTTGACTTTGAAACTGCAGTTAATAATTTTCAATATACATAGCCCTATATCCAAAATATGTATTGGGATATTATTATTCCCAATTTCTCTGTAAATAATTCAATTGTGTCACTTTTAATTAGCATATTATTATAGTTACTTATTCAATATATATCCAAGTGAAATAGTCGTTATTTTTTCAATTGGTTTTATTGAATATGGAATATGGGTGATAAAATCCAATATTTCCTATTAAAAAACCCATTGAAAAAATAACAGCTATTTCACTTCGATATATTGAATAAGTAATTATATGCTAAATTACAGTGACTCAGGTGGATTATTTACAGAGAAATTTGGAATAGTTTATCCCAAAAAAAATATGGATATAGGAGCCTTAAAGTTATTAAATTAAACTGTACAGGGCTGCCCTCTAAAAACGACAGCAGCGCCCTCATTTTTTTAAACACTTAATATGTGGCAAAATCGGCGCGCTACTACGAAGTACTGAAGGGCTAGCATGAGTTTCTTGCGGTTTCGAGCAGTTTTTCTATAGAATTCTGACGGTTATCGTAACGTGAGAAAATCGTTTTAGACCCTCTTGTTATCTTTTTTATTATAATAATAACATAATATTAATCGTCTGACATACAGGTTCAAATGATGTACTGCGGGTGTATGATCTCTCCGCAGCCTTCCTTCTGTAATGTTTCCGACATGTCCGCTTCCATCTCAGGTTTCCTATCCTAGATCTTTATATACACATATATATTATATATTATTATTTATGTATACTACTAACAGATAGGTCTAGCGTATATATATTATTATATAGTAGTTAGAATTGTCCTATTAAGTGTCAGTCTATTGAGGTGCTTTGGTTTGGTAAGTTTTTTTTAAATATTATCTTATGAGTTACTGGTTCAAATTGTTACTGTATGTCACAGTCTTGTCTGTTTGTCGGTGGTAGATATGAAGGTATAGATGGATACGACAGTAAATTATATTTCCGGGGTAAGAACAATTACCGCAAATATGTATGTTTTAGAACTACTTGTAATTACTGCCGAGTTGCATACACCGATCTAGGGGTTTCGGTCTACTTTAGGAATGAACAAGAAAATGCTTGCCCCTTTGACAATCTGCTAAAATAAATCGACTTGTTTGGGAACATGCCCCTTTTTAATAAATATACTGTCATTGAACGCACATGCGCGTTCTCCCTTTGACAATTGCTGAAATAAATGAAGTTGTAAGAATTACATAGTATTAAACTATATGTTTGGGAACAGGCCCCTATTAAATAAATAGACTGCCATTGAACGCACATGCGCGTTCTACAACCCCCCAGTTGTATTTAGCGTAACTCTACTTCAGGGATACGTGTGGGGGCGCGTGTCCCTCATTTAGCCGATGCCATACCTAACGGGACTATCGGCTATTATGTGCTATGTATACCATCTTCAAGGTGACGACCACGAGTACACTGGCGGCTCCGGCGATGGACATCAGCGGTCATCCAAACGTTCTCACCATGGGTCTTCTACAAGCGGCGCCGCGTCTGCATCTTCCTACCACCCCTATAGACGCTAACGACTAAACGGGCCATTTTCCTTCTACGATGTACATTATATTATTGCTCATTTTTCTACGTAATCAGAAGGTTTATATATATTTTTTATTGCAGCCCGTTTATAAGAAGTGCGCGTGTTGAAACCGTGTTGTGTTTCGTATCGGCTCTTTAGACGTCGCGCGTCGCCGACGATGGCCGAGCAGCGTGCTTCTTATAAACGTCTGTACTATTGCTAAAGTAGATGTTAGTTTTGTTTTGGACATTGTCATATATGGTCTGGATTATTGATATACGTACGTACTCACTCGGTCTGTAGGAATATTGAAATTGTGTCTCTGACGTTTTTTAATATCATTGGTTTGTTAACTGTACCTAAACATTGGTTTGAAGTTGGTAGACGAGCGAGCGCGACGGTGTGACTGAGGGCACACTTGTGGATATTTGATGATTTTATGTACTATTATACAATGTAATTTTTATTATTTATAAAGTCTTTGATAGAAAACTGTTTTCGACTGAAAACTTTTCTTTGGCTTTCTCATTGACGTAACTATTTTAAATTGTAGTAGGCGTTTATTTAACAAAACCAATTTTGTACACCTAATAAAATTATGTAGAACAATGGAACCAAATTTTAATGTATTTTCACAAGGAACATGTGTAGATATCATGTTTATTTTCCATATAGTTTATAAATAAAATATGATACTAACTGTAATATTAGTGGTATGAGCCTAGGATGGATTAAACTCTGTACTGACATGACCATTGCACATATTGCTCTAAGATAGAATAACAGACTTTTTTATAAACATAATTTATTTTTTTAAAGTTTTAAATTACAATTTTATATCGCATAGGTAGGCCATGTGTAAAGAAATTAACGTCTAATAAGTACAATTCATTAGATGAGACAGTTTGTGTCGAAAGTTGTAATTAAAATTATGTTAATATAATTTAATGATGTAACATAATATTAAAGTAGAATTAATATTTAAAGTTTGGAATCAATGGACATTTTACCTCGTTAGTTTAGAAATACTAGATAATTATTATCTAATTATTTTTAATGTTAGGCACTAAAATTAAGACGTTCATGTCAGCACACAAATTGTATCTGGACCATAGTAACATTATAAACAACGCCACTCGCATTATGTCATGGAACACATTGTTGAAACATAGATATTATTTTACACCCACCTATATGTTAAAACATACATTGTTCATACATCAAATTTTGTGATTGCCGAAAAAATTATTATGTACATTAATCTAAATAAACGATAATAAAAATGTACAATTATTTTATTATATAAGAAATCGGACAAATAGATTAAGAAGTAGGTACTTTTCGTTTCAAATAAGTATAGACGTGACCTTGGCCGCGGCCATATTGTCTTTACGCACCCAAAATGGCGCAAGGTCATGCTTATTATTATTATTTGAAACGCATGATAAATTAGATAAAAGTCTTCAGAGGTTGCCATCACTTGGTTTTCGACGTCGCACGCAATTTTGACATCTGCAGGTGTGCGACGGGGCTGGCTCTTCTAGTTGGCCGTGCGCCGCGCGATAACATAGCTCACGGTACCTCGCACAACCTGAGGAGATACTCAAGCAATCATAATAACGTATATAATTATGTCGATAGCAACCCGTTTAAAATTTCCTACATGGATGATAAGGGACGGCGCTGTTGTGATTTTGCTCATCATACATAACAAAAAAATTTTTCTTATTTCAATATATAATTAAATTAATATTTTCGCCATTATTGCTGTCAAATTATTTGGATAATCTCCACAAGTTCCACAACATCATGTATTAAATTAACATATTGTACATGGAGCAGCAATGTGGTTAAAATATTATTATCATTATTGAAATATCGCAAAATAAGACGTGCAGTTTACGGCGTATTTTTTTTATTCATGACTAGCGCCATCTAACATAATATTTTACATGGAGCAGCAATAAGGCAAAGCAATAATTATTGAAATTATATGCGTGTAGGTAGGTACTTGGGCGGAAAATAAGCTGCAATTTTTTTTAGGAAATCACGACAACGCATTCTCTTAATATGGGTAGATACTTCATATGGACAACTAACCTGTGGGTGGGAGCGGTAAGTGAGTATCGGCTGCGAAACCTCGCTGTGCTAGTCGCTCCAGTAATGTACTGGCCGACCATCATCTACCGCTGTCGCCACTGACGCCCGCTGTTGAGGTAAAAATGTATTATGAACTGATGGAAAAACAATTTTTAAGCATTCGAATATTTAAATGATTCTAAGCATTCGCCCCATTTTACGAAAGCGTTCCCTAATAGCGAGTGCTAAGATGTTACACGCAAAAAATCACACGCTACACTACACAAGTCTTTGGAAGTGCCGGTGTTTTTACATCAAAATGTACTACAGACGGGCAAGTGTGTATGAAAACCTACCTTCATTCAAATTACCTGGAGATAGTCCAACAGCTTTCTGATCAGTCTCATGGCGAGGTGATGTGGAACCGGAATTGTCCTGTAAATGGGAATATAAATAAAAAGGTTTAGACAAGTAGTCTATACCTATTTAAGCTAAACCTATTTTAAGTAAAACCGCTCATCTACCATCCCTACCACTAAGTAACTAACTAGGGAAAAGTGAAAAAATCTAGTGCTAGACAAGAGATATAAACAAACATTCAGGTGGTTGCAACATTTTTCATGGATTTTAGTGGAAAAGGGCCATGCCCACCCATTTGTCCAATCACCAGCGCGCCGCCGTACGGTCCACCGAAACTGACCACACATTCGTCCAATTCTTATAACAAATGGTCCGCCGTATGGGAAATTTTCGGTGCGATGCCGGACCAATGTGTGGCCTACGTAATATTTTGTTTTCATTACAAAAACCGGCCAAATAGTTCGCCAGTACTTACTGAATAACTTGATTTAATTTGTATACCTACCTACTAAGTTATTTATCCGTATTTCAATTATTACAAGTAGTAACGCAAACTAATTTGGAATGCACTGACATACTTTTAGGAACAAGGTAAAAAGATGAAACGTAGTGATGATTATATATACCTACGTACCTATACTTGCATCTGTTTTGCATCTTTGAACAGATGTAACAGAAAGACAAACAAATAAAAGTAGTTCATTTTAAACTGAAATGGTGGTAACAAAGGAATAATATACTTCTTCTTCTTCTTCTTTCTTCTTTCTTCACGGGTTGCCTTACAGCTCCCGAAACCGTGTTACGTTTTCCAGGGTACCCAGCGAAAGACCTAGTCTCCCTCGTTTTAGCCGATGGTATTTGTGAGGCTATATCTAACGAGTGGCTAGTTCTGTTGAGATATATTTAGATGGAAAAGCCTCTAAGTGTGGTTTGTCGGATTATGTACATAAGTTTTTAATTAAAAAACCCATTGGTACATGGCCGGGATCCGGGATCGAAAGGAATAATATACCTAGGTTATATTTACTTATAATCTCAATATAAGTTGGCATTATACCTACACAACTAGCGTTTCAGTTGTTCAGGTTTAAATATAAATCTACATTATGTAATATAAGTACAATAGTTGATAATATACAGGTTTTTCGAAAACAAATAAAAAATAAAGGCAAATGTAGATACACGTTATTCTGACTAAGCAACAAAAGTGGCTGTAATTTTGTACTTCTAGAAATATGAAAAGCAACGAAACTTTGTTGTTTCCAATAACAAAGATGAAATGTTTATTTTCCCAATGTTCGAACTCTTTCAGCGATAGCTGGCGGCGACGTCAGTTTCACGACCAAAAATAAATTGATAACGAACGGTACTTGCCTACGTCCTACAAAGGTTGCAGAATTGGGTAAATATTATATTTATCTATCATCACGCCTTTTATCCCAAAAGGGGTAGGCAGAGACAATACTTATTTAAATCACGTCGTACCTAGGTATAACTCCCCCCAAATAAGTTGAGCTGAATAGTATCACGTGGTTAGACTGCACTCCATACGATTTGTAGGTATGGACGTAATCCCCACTCTAGCGCTCAATCTGGCTACGTAGGTACACATTTTCAACTATAAAATATAGTACCTACTGCAGGCAAAATATTTGCCCTCAAAATTAATGTATTCTAATTTGTTCATGTCTGTGACAATAAATGGCCAAACTCTCATTCCAGCGCGGTAATAACCCTCACATAAATAAAACTCAGCTATTTTTCATATTATATGCTATATTAAATTTATATCATCTTACATCTAGTCTAATGTTTGCCATGATGAACAGTTTTCTCCCTCGAGGCACAAAACGCCTATGAAACTCGTTTGTAACGGTAATGAGATTTCCGAAAAAACCACTTTCGTGAAATTCTTGAAATATGGATAACAAACATGGGAAAATTGAAAATGATTAGCATATTTATTACGTACTTAACTTATAGGTATTAAAGTAGGTAGGTACCTACATGGACTACAAAAGTGCCTAAATAAATAATAGGATAGGTTTAGGAGGGTGAAGGGGTTTTCACGCTACACTGACAGACGGTGGACTATACCTATCTACAAATTACAAATGGAAGGTACCAGCAGGAGCTTGAGTGAAGGCTTCCTTCATCTTCTTCCATATCCCAAAAGAACCCAACAATTTCCGTACGTGAAAAAACGTCTGAAAATTAATTTTCCACCAGATTATTACCTACCTCCCATAAACCACCGTGTAGCTTAAATTTCATCAAAATCGTTTTGGAGAACGGCAACGCTGTTATTTGCTCGCGTTTAATTCAAGTCAGACGTAAAATTAACAAATAAATTCCGAGGCAAGAGATCTCCTAAGGAGGTGTTGTGAAATATCTATCCCAAGAACTATATTTTTTTATATAAAAAGAGAAGTTCCGATTCATTCATTCACTGACTCATCAACGTCCAGTTACGTCCAGACCAAACCCTTGGACCTAGGAATCTGAAATTTCGCACAGAGGTTCCCTTTAATATGTAGACAAGCAATAAGGAAGGACATTTCGATATTCAACCCCTAAGGTTCAAATGAAGTAAATACGTTTGTATGGAAAATCTTATTTCCTGCGTGAATAAACTTGAAACTTGGTTAAAATATTCTTCAAAACAAATAATAAAACACGTATTTTTAGATTTTTAAATACGACCCTTACGGAAGGGTGCAACGGGGTGTAGAAATTTGTATAGGGAAATCATATTTGCGTGTATCAACTTGAAACTTGGTACCTACAAATATTCTTCAAAACAAATAATAAAACACGTATTTTTGGATTTTTAAAAACGACCCTTACGGAGGGATGCAACTGGGTATAGAAGTTTGTATAGGGAAATCGTATTACCTGCGTGTATCAACTTGAAACTTGGTACAAATATTCTTCAAAACAAATACCTAATAAAACACTTATTTTTGTATTTTAAAAAACGACCCTTACGGAGGGGTGCAACGGGGTGTAGAAGTTTGAATAGGGAAATCGTATTAGGTACTTGAAAATTGGTACAAATACTTTTCTGGGACTGGGAAGATATTAAATTATAATTTTTTTAACTTCTGACTGACGGGGAATTTACGGGGATAAAAGATAAAATTAAGGGAAATCTGTGTGTATTTACATAAATAAAGTAATTATTCCTAATTATATGCGAACGAAGTCGCGGGCAAAAGCTAGTTATGTATAAATACTCACTGAAGTATGTATTCATGCTTCATGTCTGCTAATTAACAAAACAGGCATAGGCAGTCATGGGGACTGCAGACAAAAGTGAAACATGATAAACATAAAACTATGAATAACAGTGGTTTTAAAATAATAAGTATGTACTTAACATATATAATAACGCCATCTAGCGATAATTTCACGCAATTTCGGACCAAAAATGCCCGACCCAGGTATACGTGGAAGCCAGTACACGCATTCCTGGCCGGACATTCTCGGGCCGGGCAATCCATGGTATTGTGTCGAAAACATGTCGCGAATCCATAAGATTTCCCCCTACCAAAAATCGCTAAACGCGCCTGCGCTAAATTCAAGCAGGACGTGTAACCTAAGTATAATGTCCATTGTCCACATTTTGATAGTTGCTTTGCCCATAGTAACAGTACAGAAGCTTCGCTTAGGTAATGGGCCTAGAGTGTTTTTTTTTTTGTTCTTTCTTTACGGGTTGCCTAACAGCTCCCGAAACCGTGATACGGTCCCAGGGTACCCAGCGAAAGTCCCAAGTCTCCCTCCCGAGCCGCGATGGTATTTGAGGGTGGACAGTTTTGTTGAGGTATATCTAAGTGTGGTTTGTCGGATTATGTACCTACATAAGTGGTCTTCCGCTGGTACCCTGGGACCGATAACACGGTTTCGGGAGCCGTAAGGTGAACCGCGAAGAAAATAAACCTACGTTTTCAGGGCGATACAATCTAATAACTCAGAAATACAGTTTTAGTATTATACCTTACCTAGGATCTTTCGAATCCAGTAGGTAGGTATTAAATTTTGAAATAAGCTAAAACATTAATAATACCTAGAATTCTATATAAGTTCAACAACTTAGCTCTGAAATTACTTTGAAATTGCTTAGGTTTTACAAACGAAGCAGAGATACTTAGTAGTTGGTAGAGGACTACGTGAAAGCAAATTGAAACTAGAACTGACTAAGTTTTCAGTCTAGCTAGACTCTAGAGGTAGGTATAGGTACTATTGATTCCACACAGCTTTGCTCGCTCGAGTACCAACTTGTATATAATATCCGCATTTATTGTGGAATAATGTAGGTATTATTTTCAGAACTAATTTGCTAAGGAGCATTAGAAAAATACAATAAGTTAACATGTTAATCACGTGATGATCAACATTAGCAGTAGCAGCCATAAAACGGGGGAGTTATTGAGGTTACAAAAAAGAAGAAATAAAATTAATCCTAAATTTCTTTCGTGTCTAAAGATCACAATTTGCAAGGTGCCAACTTTGCACTTAAAAGCACTAGAAAAATATAAAAAGAAGCATTTATATCACCTGATGATGATCAACATTGGCAGTGGCAGCTAGAAGGTCTAATATAGCTGAGAAGGAGCCTCTTGCAGCTCTACGGAAACCTTCTGGAGCATCTGACGTCACTCCGGCTGCTACTCCTGCCACGCTCACTGGAGACTGAGACCACTGTAATGAAAATACAATATTATAATGAAATCTGAAAAAAATGGATAAAGGATGTAGTTACGGAAACTGGTGAAATGTTGAGTTTATCGGCACAAATATCTCTATAACCACATAACTTTCGTCGAGGATAAAAATAACATGATACACAGTAAATATTTTTATATTCAATATTTTATGTTCTTGATAAAATACTCAAAATAATTTCAACAATCATTAATTTTGTACCATTTCCTTATCTATCTATCTATCATCATTCATCACGCCTTTTATCCCAAGGTACCTCTAGCAGAGACAATCGAATTTTGTGACGATCCTGACATACCTCTTTCGCTTCTTTTATATTCATCGTTTTCTTTTTGATGTGTAATCTTTCCTCTCGCTTTCCTGCAATCTGTGGGAGTGATTTCGTGAAAATGGAAGGAATCTAGTGTGTAACAAGAAGCCGGGAAAGCACGCGCTATTTGATTTGCCCAATGAGCGCGCGCAGTGGTAGACTTGGCCGTCAGATGGTTCCAATCCATTTTCCGAGAGGTTGGTACTGTCAGCCAACAGTGTGTGCGTGTAAAGATGTCAGATGTTACGCATCATATGCGACTACTGTAAGGCTCGCTCGTTATGCTCCATATGATTCGTATGGGCCATAGAAGGTAGAAGATGGGAATTTATTGCATTTTCAAAAAATAACACGGGCTAAATAAGAAAGACGGGTACCCTAATGTCCGGGCAAATCCGTGTATTCTAGGGTTAGAAATTCTCGGGCCCAGCATTCTTTGGCTGGTCATTGGTGTGGACCCGTCGTTTTTGGCATTCGAATCCTAATATCCCCATAACATGATTTTAGAGATCAAATCAGTTTACAACATTATTGAAGTTCAACTCGAAGTTTGTGTGTTGATTTGTATATTGACTGAAGGGATTAGCTTCAGAATTGTAAACTAAAGTGCTGTCTCGTGTTTAAATATTTAGCGAGTTATTTGTTTATTTTGCTTAATTTTATATGAGAAATTAGCTTTAGCATAATTAGAGGTTTATAAATGTACCTAGTAATAATTATAAAGTTACTTTGTTAGCCCGTTCGACCGTTTCCCTTTATAAAATTTAAACATTATTTTATGTCCATCTGGAAAACATAGCTTTTTATCAGTGAACTATTGTTTCAATTTCAAAGTTGTTCAGTAGTTTCTAGTTTAGGTACTTTTTAAAAAAACCGGCCAAATGCGAGTCGGATATAGTTTAGTGAAAAATTAGCTTGAGTCCGACTCACACTTGGCAGGTTTTTATTATTTGTTGTATACCTACTTAGTTATACTAGACGTTATGTACTGCCATTATTAAGATCGAGCAAAAACGCCGAAAAATAACACGTTTCTTGTATGGGGGAGGGAAAGGGGGGGGGGGAAGGACTGGGGACATTCTTTAATTTTTAACTTTATTTTATTTTTATTATTTGCTGGAAAATTTCAAGTTACGGTTAAAAAAACAGCCCTGTGACAGACGGACAGACAGTCAGCGGAGCCTTTGTAATAATATGGTTTGCGTACAGAACCCTAAAAACAAACTCACTATATCTCTATAGATTAGTCTTAGCGGGATTGTCTACCAATGTACCTACCTATCATTGATAAATGTGGACATCGTTACCAGTGCTCGGATAGTGTTTCTATTTTGTTTAAAACCATTTTGTGTACATTTTTGCACAATTCTCATCCAAATCATCCAATATTAAATATGATCTATTCTACGTTTCGTTTGCAAAAACATTTTTCACGAAGAGACAGTATTTTAAAATGCATTTCCCACGTGTGTTTCCGTTACTTTCGCCGTTGCCATCGGCTTGTACATAATTAAGCTTTAATAATTCATACTTTGTAACCTTGTAAGCACCTGTGTTGTGCCTGTATTTTATGACAAAATGCAAAATTCTGGAATAGGCGGTGGTAAGGTCAGATGTTGTCTTCTCTATACGAAAATGATATTTAGTCCCTTTGAATAATAAAAAAAATTGTCTAAAATTATGTAGATATATTAATTTTACTTTTAGTAGTAAGTTGTGTATTTCTGCAAACATTGTTTAGTCCAACAAATACCTTGCTTCCCGCTTTCACTCCACTTTCAATTTCCTTGTCTATCTTAACACTTCTTGTAAACATACTACCTAAATAAACACATTCATTCACTTGCTCTAATTTACATTCTTTCACACAAATGTTTCCGGAAATACGTGAGGATCTTCATAAAATTATAGTGTCGTACCAGATGTCCTAATATTTTCCTCTTCTAACATTCTAGTAGCATATGTGGTTACAGTATGCTACAGCTAGAAAATAATTCAGGCAAGGTACGAGTAGAGTTTGCCTCTGTTTAAAGTTTCAAGAGACAGGCGAGACGGGAAGGCAGGCGTACAATATTCAGTAAGGGGCGAGTTATCTTCTGATGGGTCGATTCTCTAACTAATAATTCAGAGATAAATAACTTAGCTTAACTTCAAAGTTCCGCTTTTATATTAAATTATTAAGTTATTAACAAGTTGTTTAGGGTTTTAAGGATTTTCAAATAATTTTGGTCCCAATCCTAGCCAATAGGTATCTCTATCTATATAATAAAATCGAAAAACGAGACAGAGCGGGATGGCGCTCTACGAAACTACGATTCTCAGGAATTTGTATGTATTTCGATTACTTGATCTTGGGAATCGCGAAAAACTTAAAGAAAATATGATATTGGGTGTGTAATTTTTGTATAGTAAGCAAAATAAAATCGCAAGTTCAAATTTCGAGCCAAAAGAGAGCGAACCCATTGTCTATGCCACTCTCAGATTACAGAACAAAAAGTGCTGTCGTTTGAAAGAAATATATTCTTTGGTTTTGAGATTTAAGGCCGATTTACACAACACGAACTTATCCAAAACTTGTGCACAATAGATTCTACGCGGGCGGTAGGTAAGTATCTAGTTATCTATAAATGTGAAAGTAAAGTGTGTTTGCTTGTTTGTCCTTGTTTCATGGCAAAAGAACAGAGCATTTCGTACGTTTTTGCATAGAGCTAGTTAGAAAGCTGGAGAGTGACATAGGCATATTTTTATGCCAGAAATCCTCCAGGATACTTATAATGTCACATTTCACAAATTTCCACTATCGAAACCGGAACGCAAAGCTAGTACTTGAGAAGATTAAATTCCTTTTATTCACCAATTTTAAAACTAGCTAACTAATTGGTTACTATTTTTGGTTCTTGCATGTTGTCCACATTTTTATTATTTTGCCAATTTTACGAAAAAAACAATATTGTAATCACGCTGGCATCGATCACCGCAACGTGACCTGGGATCAAAGACCGAAGTGTTTTTTGCCTTTTCTTTGGCGGAAAAACAATAATTAAAGTCGGTAGTGTAGATACCGCAAATATTATGTACTTGATTATATAAATGGAGATATAAAAAAAACGAGCGAGCCTTACCAGTAGTCGCATATGATGTGTAACATCTGACATTTCACCTTTGTAATAAGCAACACGCACCAGTGTTGGCTGACAGTACCAATCTCTCGGAAAATGGGTTGGTACCGTCTGACGGCCAACTTTGTCACCGCGCGCCATCATTGGCGCTTCCTTGGCTTCCTGTTACATCTCATCTCCCACAGATTGCAGGAAAGCGAGAGGAAAGATGTTACATATCAAAAACCTCATGTGTGACTCAAAAGGATAAAAGCCATCGCATCGAATATCTTTTAACAGAATGGCTTTTAAAGAGGTCTATATTTTGTTGTAGCACTCTTTTATGTGAACAAGTAATGGATTGTAAACCAAACGATCCTAAAACTACTTGCCTGTTCGTATTTTAAGATTTTATGTAGGTGGCAGACAACCGTAATGTTGCGTCAAGGTTAAGATTCACATAACATATTTATGTATCATCAAAGCCTTTAATGCCAAGATGACCACAGACGCTCACAATAAAATAAAGTCCCTCTGCCCTCACCGCTTCTGCCGGTCTGTGCCCTTTTCACGCAAAAACTACTAAACAGATTTTTTGCGGTTTTCTCTATTAAATAGGTTCATTCACGAGGATGGTTTACGAGTATTAAACTTTGATCTATCATGTTTAGGAGCTGAGCATTAACAGTATTAGTGAATTAAGTCGGGGAAAAAGTAAGTATATTACAGTCGGATATTACAGAAATAAATTATTGTTTAAATTTAATTTTTGTAGGGTAGGTATTTAGGTAAGTATCGGACAAACACATACACTCTTATTAATAAAGTCGAAGTAACGACGTAGTAACTAAACTGTGTTTCGTCTCCGTCTATCATAATGAATTGCAGATTTGTTAGACGGAGACGAAATACAGTTTAGTTACTACGTCGCTACTTCGAGTTTATTAATAAGAGTGTTTATGTTTATTTAATTATTTTAATTTTATTTATATTAATTTAAAACATACAGAAATAATTTTCAATTTTAGTCCAATTCACAATCGTTATCTTCACAGTATATTGAATGACATATATTTGTTAGAGGGAGAGAAAACATTGTATAACTTTTGGTACAGCGTTTATATTTGTATGTAATTCTAATTTTAAGGCTATACCTAACGAGTAGCCAGTTCCGTTGAGGTATATTCATATATAGAAAAGCTTCTAAGTGTGGTTTGTGGCATTATTTAATTATTAAAAACCCATTGGTACATGTCCGGGATCAAACCGTGGTCTGCGTATTAAATTAGGCTACCGACGCAAAGATTAATCTTCTCTGCTAATCCCTATGGAACATAGGCGTTAATAAGTTTGAATATATATAATAAAACAAGTATGTAGGCTGAAATTAATTATATTTTATTAATTAATACGTAATGTCGAGTCTTTGAGGTCCCAATTAGAGATCACGTGACTCATTATCCACCTAGTGAGCTTTGTAGCAAGTATTTGAAAATTACTTCTGAGTTTTAAACGTGGGTGTTATATCTATACTTCTATACTAATATTATAAAGAGGAAAGATTTGTATTTTTGTGTGTGTGAATGTTTGTAATGAATAAACTCAAAAACTACTGTGTCGATTTCAAAAATTATTTCACCATTGGAAAGCTACATTCACCCTGAGTGATATAGGCTATATTCTATTTTCAAAAAATTAGGGATCCTTACTAAAACTCCAATAATGTAATCCAATGTGTAAAAAAATGACCTAAGAAATTCCTTACATCGCGTACGCTGCGAAAACTATTGATGATATAGAGGTAGTGGTAGAGGGTAGGGGTAGGGGCTGGAGTAGAAGTAGGGGTAGGGGTACGGGGGCGGAATGCTAGTGTAAAATAAAGGTGAAAATGTCAATTATTTATTTATATTATGTAAGTTTTACAAAGGTAGGTACATACTCAAAATGTAGCCTAATAGTACTGCTCCGCTCCCAATAGACGTACAAACCTTTCTTGTGAATCAGTCTATCTATTAGTGAAAACCGTATCAAAATTAGTTCAGTAATTTTAGAGTCTATTAATCTTAGATATACTAACATCCATTTCATGTACCTACTGTAGGTATAGATTTCAAATCTCACTAGTGCCAAAAATATCGTGCTCCGGAAGGCACGTACGTACCTACCTCTTCTAAAAACAGGCCAAGTGCGAGTGGACTCGCACCCGAAGGGTTTTTAAGCTCCGACCAAAACTGCGCGTCAGGCGAGCGGGACGCGGGACGCGAAGCGGAAGCGTCAGCAACAAATCGTCCCGCGCCATTTGATTACATGGGAAGCGACCGCCGCGCGACTGACGCTCCCGCTTCACAGTCGCTTAGGTCGCGCAGGTTTGTCCGATTTACACTTCGCCGTTTTTTATTATTTCTTATTTTACTTAAGAGTATGCATTATAGTTATACTAGTTAGACGTTGGTATGTATTGTCATCATTGATCGAAGGCAATATTAAAAGTACACACAGTATGTCAGGATCGTAGCAAATGGCAGTCGATTGTCTCTCCCTACCCCTCTTGGGATAAAAGGCGTGATGATAGATAGATAGACCTACTGTAATCGACTACTCGTTTTTCGGAGGGCACGTAAAAGTCAGCACTTTTTAATTACCTATCTAATAGACTAAGTTAGGTCCAAAGGTAAATCCACAACGTTTTCTTACTATCTAATTATTCTAATCCTATCTAATAATTATAAATCTTTGTTTGTATATATTTTGTCTTTGTATACAGAGTAACTTATCGACGTGTTTCAGAGATTGTAAGGCAGAAGAATCACACAGGATTTTATTCTGGAAATCCTTCGTGATAAATCTTATCTCACATTTCAAAAAAATCCATAATAATATTATAAAGAGGTACAAGTTTGTTTGTTTATTTGGAACTACTGAACCTATTATAAAAATCTTTCACTATAAGAAAGATTATTTTATTTTAAAACAAATAGGGTTCCGTAACCCATAGCAACATTTCTAACAACCAGAGAAAATTGACTTATTTTCACGAGTGAAAACGCGGCGAAAAATAGCAGATAATTCTTTGTTTTAAAATATGTGAACAAAAGCAGTTGTTCATTTATACATTGTTATCAAGCGGGGATATAGCTCAGTGGTAGAGCATTCGACTGCAGATCGAGAGGTCCCCGGTTCAAACCCGGGTGTCCCCTTCATTATTTTTTGTTACTTTTGATATTTTTTGTCTAGTTATTTTATAGACAACTGTGGCCAGTTATGCCTACTTAGTATCATGCGTATATTCACGCCTATATTCTAATAGGATCTCCTTTTTCGTTTCCCTTATATTCTATATTCTACATTACGTTATAATATATATAGTTGATTTAATTTATCCTAACTAACTAAAAATTAAAATATGTCCATTTTGTCCAGCGGCATAGTTCCCATCACGCTGTCAGCCCGAGAATCACCCAAGGAGTTAATTAGCCCTTGGAAAATTCATTGCAAAATGACGGACAGCATCCTAAAGAGTCTACGGCAAAAGGCACAAATTTATGTCAGAATGAGACAGGAGTATAACTACTATGACTAATCAAAACAACGTGCATAATTTTGCATCACATTATTATAAAATATAATAATATCACCATGACATTCTTTACTTTACTTTCCGCCCCGGCTTGACCCGTGGAATTTTTTGAGAGTTAATATAAGAATTCCGGGATAAGGGAATCACATGGATCTGTTGCTTTGTCAATAGTTAAGACTAGTATGCGACGTATCTAGAATTCCAGATAGACTATCAATGTTTGAGGCATTCGGCATCGAAACACTTGGACCATGGGGACCAAGTGCGCGCCGACTCTACAAAGAATTGGTGACCAGAGGGCTGGCCAATACTTCCCCCAGCGAATTAGCATTGCCATACAGCGTTATCTGGTTAGATTCATACCTACAGTACCTATAAATATATACCTATATAATTAAATTCTTTTTTAACCAACTTTGAAAAAAAGAAGGAGAATTGAACTTTCTCACTTTGGACTGTATTTTTTTATATATGCACGTAGGTACACCGATCACTCCGCCAGTTGTGAAGCGATTTTGATGATTGATTTTCTATTCGACAGAAAAACTACTTAGCTCCCAATTTCACTAATCTAGAGATGATCAGTACAAACATAGATAATACTGAACAGATATTTATCTTCTTAGATGTTTACTTGATTTTGTTTTGTATCCTAATTTAGCACCAACCGTCTCTAAATATTAATTATTTCCTGCATTATTTCTTACTTTTCAGTAGAAAATTTTTGAACGGTACACTTTTTTTAAAGGTTTATTATGTAATGTTACTGGAAGACGTTTTTAGTTTTTGCCATGTTTCTAACGAATGTTTCATTTGCAACCTAAAATAACTTTATAAGTAAATATAAGTCTGCTTAGCTAAATGAGTTTCATTTTCAATACATATTTTCGGCAACTTTTCAACTTTTACAAACTTTCTACAATGTAAAAACATATTTCATTAAGTACATAGATTAAGATTTATTTATTAAGGCTAGGATCGTAGCAAGTGAAAATTCGTTGTCTCTGTCTACCCCTCTGCGAAACAGGCGTGATTTTTATGTAAGTATGTATGTATGATTTATTTATTAATTGGGGAAAATGATTTGTATAAATCAATAATGCAACGTATAGGCAATGCGCCATGTAGATACCAAAAAAATTGTAATAATAAAATCTAGTTATTTATATTATAATAAGAAAAGTTTAGTTTGTTTGTTTTTATAGGAATTCCCCCAAAAGGTTCGAACGCCTTCATACCCTGTCATGACACGTCACGTCTGTCTGTCTGACTTTTTCACGCAAAAACTACTGAACGGATTCTGATGCGCTATCTAGGAATTCACGAGGAAGGTTTACGAACATTAAACATGGACAAATATTTTTTAGGAGCTAATCGTTATCAGTATAAGTGAATGAAGCAGGGAAATAAATTTACCCCAGCGAGTTTTCGTGGCGTATGCCGTCTAATCCGTTAGATATATAACAAAATGATATAGGAATGAATTGTGTAGAATAAAATGTCTACAAAGTCCCCAGTAGCATATATTTATCTCTAATAGATAAGTAGTTATAAGCGTCTTTATATAGGCATTTAAATTGTTGTCAACTCATATTGTACCCGTGCGAAGCCGGAGCGGAGTCGGTAGTTAGATAAAGTAGGTAATAAATGGCGACATGGATTAGTGTAAATATAAACTTAGGTATTGTATGAAAATGAATCATGTGTGTTAAAACTGATAAGCGAATATAGTGATAATTTCTCCAGACCATCAACTCAACACTTGAACATACTAAGCTAGAACATAGGCTTTCATGAACTCACATCTTGCCTTCTTCAACCCGTATTCATCCACTGTTGAGTGTTGGTCTCATCGTATGCACGTCATTTCTGTCTGTCCTGAGCCTTCTGCGTCCTGTTTCTTTCCACCACTTTGGCTATATCATCTGACCATCTCGCTGGCTGTCGGCCCACGTTCCTTCGGCCCTGTCTCGGTCTCCAGTCCACAATCTTTCGGCTCCATCTGCCATCGGTTTTGCGGCTCACGTGACCCACCCACCTCCAATTTCTCCGCGAAACTATGCCTGCTATGTCTGATAATTTTGTACGCCTACTCGGTCTCGCAGTTTATTCCGAGCATGACGCTCCATCCTTTGCGTCACTTGGAGCTTCTGGGCCAGGTTTTTAGTTAATGTCTAAGTTTCTGCTCCATACACCATGTCAGGTAGGATGCACATCTCAAAAGCTTTGTTTAAGGGAGATGGGCATTGTAGACTTGAAGATGTTCAACAATTTGCTGAATGCCGTCCAGCTTAACAAACATCTTGCCTAGTGCATAGTTTTTCAACGTGTATATTATTTAGTTTTTTGTAGGGGTAGATAGAAAAGGTATACATTTATGTACTATGTTACTCCGATTAAAATGTTGATTTCTAGTGATGTTTGTTTTTTATTATTTTGTTATGATTCATCATGATTCTAAATAATATATATAAATAAAAAAATAAAAAAAAAATAAAAAAAAAAAATTTAATATTATAAAGAGGGAGTTTATTATTTTATATGTATGTTTGTTTGTACGAAGTAAGATCGAAAACTACTAGATCGATTTGAAAAAAAAAACATAATAAACCGTACCATATATCATGTTTTAAGTGTTTCTTTAGATAATAGTATTTTGATAAAAATGCGGTAAGTTTGTCTTAGGTATTCCGCACGTGTATCAAAAGACGTTTTTCAATACATTTGCGAGAAAACGACAATAAAACAAAAAATATATCCGTTGCACAGTCTTCTAATAAAAAACTTATTTTCTATAAGACGATTTTCGCAAACTAATATAAGTAAATTACGATTGTATCGTGAATGAAGTTATGAACGTAGGTATTTCGGTTTATTTATAACTGGCACACTTTTATTTTCAAAAAGGCAACGTATGTAACTATTCATTCAGCCAACTATCTTAGAAAAATACGAAGATATTACATAGATGGTTGCACCACAGTATCCATACAGTGTCGGGTAGCGTAGGTATTCGGATGTCAAAAATAGACTCTTTGGTAAGCATGTATACATTGGGATACCTTTGTTTACGAATGGGGAAGAAAACGCAAAGTTAATGCAGATGGCGCTGCATTCGATCTACCCTCAGATCTACCTATAACAAATAGTTTGTGGTTTTGACGTTGTCGATTATTTTGCGATAATTCAGAGAAAAATATAATATTGTAGTGTTGAAAATGTACGCAAACTGGACTGTAGGAGGACGTAAAGAGGACCTAGGCAGTCGGTAAGTTTTACTTAATTATCCTAGGAAAACAACTAACCAAACAAAACCATGCTCGATTCTGTTTATTACAGTGTCTTATAAGTATATTACAATCTAAACAGAAGGAAAATGAAATGTTTTAGTTTGAGGTCAATGAGGGCACTCGAGGAAAATATATCTAGAGGAAAATACATAACAGTGAATATATTAAATATATTATAGATAGTAGAAAGGTACAAGGTATAAGTTAGGTGAGAACGGAAAACTTTACTGATATGAAAAGGTATACCCAACTTTGCTTAGATAAGGAGGTGGTTGGATGTTTAAATTATTTCTCAAAGGTGTTTTTTGTCGGTATCAATATCACCCTCAATACTGTATCTAAGTTAATATTTTATACGCAATTTTGAAGATTATTTTTCCTTCCAATGACGAAAAATAAACAATCAAAATCAAAATTATGTAAAGGTTTCTTTTAAAATTAGACTATTGTAAAAGACACCATTGAACTATGACAACAATATTGACATCACACATCTAGTACCTACCATAATTATATTATATAGGTATTGGTTTATATACTGTAGTACCCATATCAAAATAGATTTTTCATTTAAAAATCGTTTACGAAACTTAGAAAACATGAATTGGGGCAGAGTAAAAATGCCAACATTACCTGCTTTTGATTTCAATTTCAATTATGCAATTCCAATTCAAATTACCAAAATTAAATAACTTGAAATTGACAACATGAAGAGTTTAAACCTCCACGTTTTGAAGGCAAAATCACAAAGACCACATAGTTCCTAAAGTGTATGCTAACCTGGTCAGTCTGGGCAGGATCAGCTCCCTTAGCTAGCAGGAGCTCTACTATGTCGGCTGCGTCTGCAGCGCATGCAGCGTGAAGAGCTGACGATCCCACCTGTACAAGTTGAATATGTTATCCGTTGGTCTGGCCAATTTTGTATTACGCACACACAATACGCCATACATTTTTTACATATTTCCCTACCTACCCTCCGTTTTCCTTATAAGGGCCCTTCAGTGGAGATCGAGACGTTGATCGCAACGCACCGGTGTATACGGTAGCTTCGTGTCGATCACAGATATTAGTTCTGTGGTGTCGATAAATAAGCAACGGTCGAGTCGCGCTATACGCATCCGTCGAGCCGCCGCGCCGCCCACTCATAATAACGCCAGCACAAAGACAATAGTTGTATATACGCAAACCCGCGATCTCGTTAGTTATAATAAGCTAGTTTAAGAAGAAAAGTGTGGTGAAAGAAAGAGACAGCCAAACAACGAATCAAGTACAGCGACAAATAACATCTCGAAGGTAAGGGCTGTTAATTTCCTCACCAACAGTTTTCTAAGAGAGTGATAAAACATAGTTAAGCTATAAACACTTATTAATGAGAATTTTGTGGTAAGGCACAGGATTTCCAAAAAACTAGTTCTTCTAACCCCTTAATTTTTTATAGGTCATATTTTCAGCGCGACATGTCAGAGTGAACTAACGAAAACCGTTCTCACTCCTAATATACTGGTAATAAAGCAATCGCTTATTTCCTTCATGTGTATTTTTCTCAAAATTCGAATACTCAAATAAATTCGAACTTGAATTTCCGGTTACACATTTTCGTCCCATTTAACATGCCAAATGATTCCCTGTAAAATGCCACATAGCGAGAGTGATAACTCTACTTACATTGTTCTGCATGTGCACATCAGCACCAAATTCTAAAAGATGTTCAACAATCCCTCGACATCCTTGTGCACACGCCATTTGTAGAGCTGTCACTCCATTCTATAATAAAAATGGATCACTCATTCACTCACGCATACGACAGAAGCGTTAAAAGTACACAATTAAACCGATAAGATGGCGCCTTAAAAGCTACACAAGTTATACAATGTTTTTTCTCCCTCTAACAAGGACCACGGTTCGATCCCAGCCATGTACTAATGGGTTTTTATAATCCACAACATTTCAAAATTTTAACACCCTAATTTTATTAGCTTATATGAAAGTAGGTGAAAAATTAAGGTACCCGTATTTTTTGCTTTTCTAAAATTTTAACTTTAACACTCTTAAATTAATTTTTAAATATTGCATTTTTAGAAAAAGCCGATGACGGCTAAAAGTATCAGGTGTCTATGCGTATTCTGTATTTTAAAAAAAGAAATGACATGAGCTGCGTGCGTTCGTTCGTTTCATTCGTTCAATAGTTCGTTCATGGTTCTTTTGTTTCATTCATTATTGTTTATTTTTGAGTTTATTAATTTAAAATTAAATTTTATTCACTTTTATCAACAAAGATGGCTAGAGAAGCACGTAAATTAAATTCCCTTGTATCTATTCTATTCTATTTTTTCGTGTTATGGCTCCATCACTAGTCCCCTTGTATCCTGTTTTGTTTTTACAACTACAACTAATACTTTTTAATGCCAGTTTCCCTTGAAGGCAGAGAGTACAGTAGCTTTGAGCGGTACTCGCTACACAGTGTAGTTTTTTCAAAATATCTCTTAAACCACTGAATAAAAAAAAAATTAAATATGTGTATCGTGTTAAGCAAAGGAAGATCTCCAAACGGATTTTTAATTTTGGTACTTAACGAAAAATGAAATGTTGTGAATTAAAACATAAACTTTGTCTTCCACTGGGTACCCTGGAACCGATAACACGGTTTCGGGAGCTGTAAGGCACACGTGAAGAAAAAAACAAATGTTTCTATATTATAAAAAAAGACAAAATATATTGTATAACTTTCTATAACATTTAGATATAAGTCCGGCTGTTACTTCCATCTCGTGACGGTCGGTCTTCCCATGTTGACTCCCCATACCGACTTAGCTTGCATGGTTTACTAGTAACTGTAAACTTCAATGACTAGGGTCTCAGCACTTCAGCAAGCTATTCATCCTGTTTTCCACTTAAAACCACCAGAGAAATTTGCTCATAGCCTTTAGAGGCAATTAGATGCTTAAATTGATTTAGGCACTTCCGTTCGAGGGATAATTGCTTTATTGGCGAACTGAATAGGTAAAGTTAGAGTGGTTAGATATTGTTGAAAAGTTCGCACATATTGGCACCATTATTATTTATAAACAATCTTTATGCTGAAATTAAAATCACGTGTCTAATAACTCGTCATGAAAATACGTACTTTGCAGTAATATGTAAATTATGTCTCCCTTGATCATATTGGATTTTTCGTGAGTCGATCGTAGACATCGGCCATTTCATGATATGGTCAACTAATATCTGTCATATGGTGAAGTAATAGAATCCCTTCACCCCGCATATTTCGCCTCTATGGCGGCTTACGTTTTCATACTTTATAATGAGTAAGGAAGATGGACTTACATGGTCAGTAGAATCTGGTTGACACCCACAACTCAACAATTCCTTCACCAGATCCGTGTGTCGTAATGCTGCCGCGACATGTAAAGGCGATCGTCCAGCTAAGTCCCTAGTGTCCTTTGTGGCCCCTTCTTCACACAAAACCCGAGCCGCACCAACCTGTCCACCTTCACAAGCGGTGTGGAGTGCTGTTCGACCTGACTGCAATAATAAAGAATTATAAGAAACTAGGTTTCCGCACCCGGTTTCACCCGTAGAAATTTTCGAAACACAGCACCCCTTTCTCAGCTTAGGGGTTGAATTTTGAATAACGAAGATATAGTCGAAGTTTGAATAGAATATATTATTTCCCATAAATAATTTGATTTGGCTTGAATTTTGGAAATATTTAATTATAGAATATTAATAGTAGGGTGCTAACCTTCAGGTAAATCTGACTAAAGAAACGTGTTTTTTCGGCGTTTTTTGCGCGATCTTAATAATGGCAATATAAAATAAAATTGCGTGTTCTTATATATAACTAGTAATAAAAAACGCAATTTAAAAAAAAAAACTACTTAAAAAATATGTAGTGTTAAATATTGTACGGTGGTACGGAATCCTTTGTGTGCGACTTGCACTTGGCCGTTTTTTAATAATAGGTTATATATATATATATAGGTTATTATATATATATATCACAATTTTATAGAGAAAACTTCATAAATAATAGTCTGAAGTTATACATATTTACAGCCCCAATAAATCGTTGTATAAAGTACAAACCTCCCTCATAAATCTGTCATTCAATGTGATAGAAAGAGGCAAAACGTTATATAACTATACAGCATTTATTTATAGTAAGATAGTGTTTCAGACTGCGTTTTCAGTGAATCAATTTGTATATGTTATATTATTTATATAACAGTTTATATAGTGGGGGATGAGGTGCACAAATAAATAAATTCACCTATTTTATTTGGCGGGGGCGAATTCTGCGAAAAGCTTATTGCCAAAGAACAGAAAAAAAAGTTAGGAAAGTTGGTTATTGACTATTCTAGGCAGTCACAAGTTTGTTTTCTATATTTATTTAATATTCTTATAAATAAAAATGAAATGCTGTTCGTTGCTAAGCGCGTCACTTGAGAACGGCTGGACCGATTTGGCAATTTTTTAATGTTTGTAAATAGTTTTTAGGGAAAGAAAAATTGGAAAAGTTGCCCGGAAACCTGGTAAATTCGGGAAAAACTGAAAGCGCTTTTTCTATGGGATTTTTGTATGAACTCAAGATATATGTTAATATGGACTCCACAGGCGAAGCCGGGGCTGATAACTAGTAAATAATGATAATCACCTACGTACGACAAGTCATAATTTGTATTTGAAAGAAACTGCTGCTATTCAGTGATCACTTCATATTTCAGACTCATGTACATTAAATCTTTCAATTTTATGTCATCCTAGTACCACGCCTTCACTTTTAAAGTAAGAACGGCTTATATGGAACTTTATGGACATGCAACGAATCTTTGAAGTAAACAGGAAAACTGGGTCCAACCACGATCTGTGGGTCCAACCAAGTAATAACTTCCTTGTAGTTTGATGAAGTTTCGAGAATTGAACCACATGAACTTGCTTTTCATCATAGTTCGATAGGTGACCGGAAGGGACTAAATATGTATTTTCCTGAATAGATCTAATTTTTAAGGTCACTATATTATCTTAAATAGGATTTATTTTAGATAGATAGATTGTGGGTGTCCTGATTTTAGGGGTGTTTTAAGATATAAGGTCATTACTTCATCTTACATAGTTCCTAAACTTGAGGTGTCCTAATTAATTTTTAATTTAGGGGTGTCCTAATCCCCAAATCTTACATTGATATCCTAGATTTCAGGTGCTCTTATTTGGTTTTTAGGGTTGTCCTAGTTTCCTGATCAATTTGACCGTTTGTTGAAATAATCTTTCAAATCGATTGCATTGTATGTATTGGCACTTCTGTTATTTTGTTGCCATTGGCCGCTGCAAAAATATATAAATCATATATAACTATATAAATAATATAAACTCAAAACTATTTCACTATCATTTCTATATATTCAAGTACCAGGGCAGCATATATCACTAGCTACTGAATTCAACTACTTGAATGAAGGTTTTAGTGATTGGCCGGTGACAGAATTGAGGTCATAACGTCTCGGTCACTCATACCGACATATAGGTAAGATAGAAAGAGACGCACAACTCCCGCACAAGGCGAGGCATGCGCTCGTGGTGAATTAAATTGATAACAACTTGTTATCAACTTCGTCAAACGGTAAATTCCGTATCATTCTGGTATATATAGTTTCTATAGAACACGACAATTATATGTATCTTGTGTATGTATAGGACCTTCTTTCACACCAAAACGGAACAACACAACGCCGTATTTTTTTGCGGAGCGATAGATAATCACTGTCATGATGTTTATTAATTTGTTTATTATTTTTTATTACATCTAAGTGACGTCACTTCCATCTAAATTTCAAATATACAACCACAGACTACTTATCTACTAACCAGGTATGTTATAATAACTGTATGTCAATCTGTCACTAAGTTATTTTCTTGTTATTTTATCTAATCTGTGACTATGATTTTGTTGGTTTGCAAGCATCCGGTCATGGCGACATACGCACGCGTTTTCGTCGTGGCGTGATGTGGAATCCAGTTTAATCCTGTTCGCGCTGTGATGGTTGTGATTAATCAGTGATTAATAAGACATATCACGGTCGGCGGGATTATCTTAAATACCGATTTATCGGCTATAAACACTATAAAGGCTATAATACTTGACATTGGCAAATCACCGATGAACATTGGTGGAGCCATAATAAAAAAAAGAAGAAGAAGAAGATTATTATATCATCATCGTTTTAGGCGGGAATTTGAAAAATTAAATTAAAAACATTTTTTTAATTATACTATGAAATTTTCTAATTATTTTATTTGGTATTATTATTTATTATTATCTTGCAGCTATAATTTAAAAGTATTTCCAAAGTATATGCAATTTAATTTTTCATAAATTAAGTTCCTTCAGTGACTTCTATACCTAGGTACCTATATGATGCGAACGTACTTTTTGGTCCTACACAATTCTTTCCGACATAATAACGGATTAGGCATTTTTCCGACTTGTAAAGGAAATTTTATAAATTCATTTTAACAATGAAAACAGCATACAAATCCGTTCAGTCGTTCTCGAAATTAGCGCCCCTTGATTATGGAGAAAACATTATTATCATAGAAGTTCATAAATGATATCAATGAACAAATGGGTCACATTGTGAACTATATTTAGTCACAGAACCTTCACAACGGTTCATTCTGTCAAGTCAGCTATTAAATAAGTTGATCATTAGTGTAGGACACTTTCATTTTATTCGCTTTTTGATTAATCTAATGTCATTATTACTTAAATAGACGCTGCCCACGACTTTGGCAGGTATTTTTTGGATATCACTGCTCATAATGTGTGGGCAAAGTAGCGTGGCGTAATTTTGTAAAATATAATATTATATATCTATCTATAATCACGCCTTTCATCCCAAGAGGGGTAGGCAGAGACAATCGAATGCCATTTGTTACGATCCTGACATACTATACATATTTATTATAACAAACAAATATCAGCAGAATAACAGAATAATTTGGTCTAAGTGAAACTAATGGACTGGGTATACATAAATCTGCGTTTTTAGTGTCATTATGTATTTATTACTAGTTGTTTGTGGGGCCATACTAACTTTTATACCCTGGGGGTGGATTTAAATAAAAGTAACTCGTAAAAATCGGTTAAGTGGTTTAGCCGTGAAAGCGTAACAGAGAGACAGACAGACAGAGTGACTTTCACATTTATAATATTAGTATGAATTTACATCACAGGTCATACTGTCCACATTTAGCAAGTGTTAATATTAAACAGAACAGGTGTCAGGATTAATTCCGAAAAAAGGCCAAGGCAGTCATGAGGACTGCTGAAAGAAGTGAAAACTGTATATAATGTATAGTAACGCCATCTAGCGAGCATTTCACGTATAAATGTATCTGTCATTGATAGTAGGGTCCAGCCCGGTCCAGTTCAGCGTATAGATAGCTGTTCCACGGACTTTGTTCTAAGATACCATAGATGTCGGTGACGCGAAACCATAACATTTTCCCCTAACGAATATAAAATCGCTCAACGTACCTAAAGACGTTGTCACTTCAAATAAAACTTACATTATCTAGACTTCGAAAAAAGTTTGATATATGAGTTGCCTATTATCACATTTTCATCATAATTATTTTTAATTCATATTCTATTTGTAAGAAGCTGAGATATTTGGCACAGAGTTGAAAAAATCCTGAATAATAGCACATACATTTTCCTAATTCTACACGTACGAAGTCGCGTGCAACTAGTAATATAAACTTATGTAATTTATGGTTTAGGCTGTTTCCTTTCGCTTTACTTATTTTGGATATATAGCGTTATATAGCGTATGTCACTCGGAATGCAAGACAAAGCCAACAATACTTCATATGTCCAAATCTGATGAGTAGTTTAGGAGATACGAGGGAATAGATGAACATACATACATAGACTGCTACGCATAACCCTCGTTTTGCCGTAGTCGGGTAATAAATGAGATCGGTCAGGGTCAGCCAAAAAGTTTTCACGGGCCAACTGCTATTATAATTTATAGTAATGTATGATTTAAAATATACATTGAAATGTGCGATTGTAAAAACTTCTGTTTATTGCCAACAGATGGCGCCACCGGTATTGGTAACTCTCGACTTCGTTTACTTAGCGCGAAGTTATATAGCGAAAATTTCAGCCTTGTCTCTTCACTCTAGTTTCCCTTCAAAACTGTTCACTCTAGTTTCCCCTCAAAACGTACAAATATTTCGCCTTTTACTAAAGATTTCCGTGGACACTCTACTCTTCTAATGAGTCTAAACTTGAGTCGCGCGCGCCTAACAGAACAGAGATGTGAACAGTTTTATCTTAGAATCCTATTTAAAACATAGGTACCCTACCAAGGGGGCTCAACTTCCTTATAAAAAAGTGGTAACGGAAATACTCATGGGTGTGTTGCTATTTCATATATACTTAATTAGTTAAATAGGTCTGAAAACGAGATTTTTTAGCCAGACAAATTTTTAGTTTTGATTTTCTTGTTATACTATTACAATATCTGTTATAAACAAATATTAGTGATTACTGACTAGCTTTTATGAATAAATTAAGCATTCATATGGCTAATTTTAAGAAATTTTAAAATTTGTAATCTATAATGAACGAGTGATAAATAAATAAAATAGCCTTTTATTTCTTACAAATTACAAATAATCTTAAAAACTAGTTTCTTAATTGTATAATGTATCTATAATTAATCTGTAAGAACCCCTGTACGGCCGAGTTAGCATACATTTTGACAGCGACACTTTCGTTTCGGTCGAATGGCCTTGAACAGGCCAAAACGTTCATGTCCAACAAGGACCGGCCAGAGATAGACCGGGGCCGAGAGGTCCAGCCCAACAATGTGCGTGCAAATTTGCTATGCCGGGCAAAGACAAGTACACAGAATTTGCCCGCACATTGTTGGGCCGGACATTCTCGGACCGGGTATGTCCTGCACAAGAATGCCGAGCAATTTGCTTGGCCGGACAAAGACAAGTACACAGAATTTTCCCGCACATTGTTGGGCCGGACCTCTCGGCCCCGGGCTATCTCTGGCCGGTCCTTGTTGGACATGAACGTTTTGGCCTGTTCAAGGCCATTCGATCGAAACGAAAGTGTCGCTGTCAAAATGTATGCTAACCTCCCGGGTAAAGGCCTCCTCCAAAGATATCCATGTGTCTCTATCTTGTGCTACTTGAGTCCATTGCGGTCCAGCTGTTTTTTTAATTTCATCTTCCCAGCGTGTCAATGGTCTTCCTCTACCCCGCTTGCCCTGTGGGCCTCTCCATAGAGTCGTTCTCACAGTCCATCTCTGGTCTGTAAGTCTTGCCACATGACCGGCCCACTTCCACTTCATTTTTTGGGCGTGGCTTAGAGCATTTGTTGTTTTTGTTATACCTCTAATTTTTGTGTGTCGTATTTTGTCCATTTTCTTAATGTTGAGCATACTACGCTCCATTCCACGTTGGCAGGTGTCAATTTTATTTTTTATTTTTGCCGTAAATTTCCAGGTTTGACAGCCATAAGTCAAGCATGGTAGGATACTAGAGTTCATGACTTTCGTTTTGATATTAATTGGTATGTTGTTTTTAAAGATTTCTTTTAGACTCCAGTATTTATTCCATGTATGTTGTACCCTTCTTTCTATTTCCAGTTCGTTATTTTTTTTATTAAAACTAATATTTTTGCCTAGGTAGATATAGTTCTCTGTATATTCCAGTGGTTCGTTATTAACTTTTATTGGTCTTTTCAAGTTATTTGTCATTGCCATAGTCTTTTTGAGGTTCATTTCCAAGCCCACCTTAATGCTAGCGGAATGTAGTGATTCAATCATAAACTGTAGTTGGGAGTGTGTCTCAGATAGCAGTACCAGATCATCTGCGAATCTTAGGTGGCTTAAATATGTGCCTTCTATATTAAGTCCTGAACACTTCCAATCTAGCTTGCTAATGATAGATTCAAGGATGGCAATAAATAGTTTTGGCGATAATGGGTCGCCCTGTCTTACCCCCCTTTTGATGGGAAATCTTGGTCCGAGGGTTTCTAGTTTGACTCTACTTGTATTCTCCTTATAAATATTTTGTATGACTTGTATATAATAATCCTCTACTCCTTGTTCTTTTAAGGCTTCCCATATACTTATGTGTGACACCGTGTCGAAAGCTTTTTGGTAATCTATAAAAGCGATGTATAGAGATCTCTGTTTTTCTTTGTATTTTTCTGTAATTAATTCCAACGTATGGATATGATCAATAGTCGAAAATCCCTTCCTAAAACCGGCTTGTTCTATTGGTTGTTTCATTTCTAATGTGGTACTTATTCTTGTGTTTATAATGGAGGAGAAGAGTTTGTAGAGACTCGGTAGCAAGCTTATTGGTCTATAATTGTTAATATCTTTTGGATTGCCTTTTTTATAAATAAGTATGATATTTGATTCAGACCATTGTGAGGGTGTGTCGGCATTTTGTAGTATTAGATTAAATAGTTTAGCTAGTGGTACAGCCAAAAGTGTGTGTGCTATTTTTATGACTTCATTTGTTATATTGTCCGAACCAGGGCATTTATCTAATTTTAATTTCTTTGTCGCTTCAATAATTTCTATTTCATCAATTGGTTTAATATGACTTTCACAGGCAGCTTCATTTTTATTATTTAATGTGGTGATTGTTTGAGTTTTGTCGCTGTATAATTTTTTATAGAATTCTGTTGCAGCAGTTATAAGATCATTTCGGTGATATAATTCATTGTCAGATTTTTTCAATCCTTCTATCCAGGTTTTATTTGTCCTTAATTGTTTGTAGGATTTTTTTGTACTTCCCGATTGCTGCAAATGTCTTTCTATAGTATTTAGTCTGTATTTCGCATAATCCTTTTTTATATATTTATTGACCATCTTGAAGAGTGCGGAGAGCTCATTTTTCATGGATCTGGTTTTGTTTCTAGTTTTCTGCAGATCTCTTCTTCTATGTAGCAACGCCATTGTACGTGGTGATATTATTTTGTGATGTTTATGGTCATTGTGTTCTCTGCGGGAATGCTGTAAGCTTTGATTTATAGCGTTTATTATTTTATCATGATATGTTTGTACTGTTGTGGTTTCCTGCCAGGCGAGTGAGTCAGAGAGTAAGGATGTCAGATTTTCTTTGTATTTTGTTATTTGATCTTCACTATTAAGAGAGACTCTTTGGTTGCTAGTGAATTTGGCTCTACTAATTTTTTGGTTGGAAAGCTCAATTACTGATCTTACCGGTCTATGGTCTGACGCGTAATTAAGATTTATAGTTCCTATGTTCTGAAATATTGCTGGTCTATTGGACATGATAAAGTCTATTTCGTTTTTGTGTTGCCCATTTGGAGATCGCCATGTCCACCTGCGATTATGTTTTTTCTTGAAGCAGGTATTGATGATTGTTAATTTGTTTTCAAGTGCAAAGTCTATCAATCTCTGCCCCCTTTCATTTCTTTTGCCATATCCGTGTTGTTTCCTCACTAGGTATTCTTCTCGCCTAGGAGCTCCAATTTTTGCATTGAAGTCTCCCATTAATATAAGATTTTTATGTGCTCCTTCCATTGCCCTGCTAATTGTCATGTAGAAGTCTTCGATCTCATCTTCGCTTGCTGCCTCGGTTGGTGCGTATATTTGTATAACAGTTAGTCTATAACCTTCAATATTTAGATTCAGTGATGCTACACGCTCTGTTATTCCTATGAAACTCTCTATATTTTGTTTAAGGGATTTGTTTATTATAAAACCGACACCATACTTGCCTGGTGTGTGTCCTATATGGCACAGTATAAATTTGTCATAATCTTCAATTTTGTTTCCGCTACGTCTCATTTCCGATATTCCTATTACGTCATATTTTATATTTTTTAATGCTTCTTCTAGTTCGATTATTCGGTCATATGACGATAGGGTTCTCACATTATAGGTTGCAATATATAGACGGTGAACCGTATTTCTGGTAGTATTCTTTTCAGGTATTATTCTTTTCTTTGGAGGGTTTGAGTGATATGAGCGGAAATTACTTATTACTGACCGGCCGAGTGAATGATAAACCGGCACGCAAACAAAAATGGCCGTCGTTTGTAGCGTCTGCGCAGTGTTAATTTTTATTTTCTTTCCATTTTCATATTTATTTTACCAGTTTTGTTGCTATTTCTTAGTAATTTTTTTGTTTATTTGTTAATTTTCCATTTCGCGTTGGTATCGCGTGTGCTTAATACTTGTGTGATAAAAAAGTGCGTAGTTGTAAAGTTATAAATTATAGTGTTTTGTTTCGCAAGTTTTTGTACTATAATTAGTGTATTTTATAGACAGTGGCCCTTATTTCTCGAGTATTTTACATAATGTGTCCTAAACAGTAACTTCGTCTTAATGTTTTAAGTAGGCTAGGTAGGTACATACCTACTAGATACGTAGGAATTAGTTTGGAATTTGTGTAACAGCTATTTTATTTTATTTTTTCTTATTGTAATGTAAATGTAAATAATGTCCTTTTATGATTAATAAAAACAAATCTTTCATTTTTAATAATTTATGATTTTTATTTTTCCTCAATCTTACCTAGGTAGGTACTTTTCCACATTTTATAAGTTTAAAAGGGAATGTTACTTATATTTATTTGAAGGTAAATTAAAGATACCTTCAAATAAATATAAGTAACATTCTCTTTAGAAAGAAAACTATAATTATAGGCGACCTTTTTGTAATTGCCGCCACTTTTAGTTCATATGCGATTACACCGACGCGCTGCTGCAGCGTGTGTTAGTGTGAGTGTGCGCCAAATTTTTTGTATGGAGTTGGCGTTCTTCTCTCGGTATTCCTTGTACCCTACCCTCTAAAGCATTTTTCTTGACTTCGCTTACGCGGAGTCATTTATGTAATACTACTGGTATGAGTGATGTTATTATATATATTTTATTATATAATATAATAACAATTTCGCTCACTTATTATTATTAATATTATTATACAGAAATTGATTATTAATAATTTAAAAAAAGTAGTTTTGATTTTTGTCACACATGTCCCTTAGGATTAGGACCCACCCCTAGAGAGCTTCTCCCCTTCCGCCCTTTAAATAGACATATTTAGAGTTCTCTCTGACGGCGGTATTTCTGATTTTTTACAAAAACTGTCAGAGCTAGGAAAAAATTGTCAATGATAAAAATATCCTATAGAATGGTAGGTACCTACTTACCTCATCTAGTATATTCCTTGATTTATTTGGAGCAACCATAGAATAAGTCCATGGGAGCAACGTAGTGACCGCGCCAAATAAGTCTGCGCGTATTTCAGAACTATCCTTGAGTCAATATTCTTTAGATTGCACTTCGTTTGACCGAGCTTATTAGCGAGTTAAATATTTTTCCCATCTCCCAATTATGTCAGTGAGCGGAGTATTATTTCCCATAACTGGCAATAGAATGTATACGCTATCAGTCATATGCAGACTTATCTGGCTCAATGTAATTATATAAAACTGTCATTACTGACTGACATACAACGCACAGCCTAAACCACTGAAGATATGAAAATTGGAAGGTATATTGCAAGGGGTGCAACGGGGTGCTGAAGTTTGTATGTGGATAAATGTTGTTTTGTTTATTTATTTAGAGCTAAAGTACATAGGATTTGACCAAAATAAGGAGGGGGTCATATTGGAATATCAGGTACCCATACATTTCAATTACGGAGGTTTAAAAAATAAAACTAGGGGATTTTTTTTGCGGATTTACATAAATTACGTCACTATTCCTAATACAACGCGTACGAAGTCGCGGGCAACTGCTATCTCACTGGTCATGTTATAGGATTATTTATTTGTTTGTGTGTATATATTAGGAATAAATTGAAAATCTGGTGACTTGGAAGACCTGATGATGGGTCCTAGAGGTCGACCTATACTAATAGAGATATAATAGAGAAATGGTGTTTAAACAAAAACTATTCAGTAACACAGGCCATAGGAAAAAATAAAAAATAGAATCACTCTTTGTCCAGATAAATTTTGTCAATGTTCCTAATTCTACGCGGACGGAGTCGTGGGCAAAAGCTAGTGTTCATATATATAGCTAGCTACAAAACATAATTCAATTTTGTAGGTGCATTTTGGTTCTCGATATATTGGTCGTGGCGTCATAGGTAGAGAGATGGCGACAGAAAGTGGTTGTAAGCACTTGCCGGCAGAAAACCTATTTTTCGTGTAGTCTGAGCCCCCCTCTACAAATTCTTGTAGGCGAGTAGGGGTCCAGCGCTTGTCGGCACGCCGCTGAGGCGCTTTAAAAGAAGAAAACTAAAAAAAACCTTTTCTACCAGCTGGCAGAAAATGAGTGAACAGCATTTGTTGACCTCTCGGTTGTAGGAAAAAAAATTTCTGCCAATTTACCAACTGCAGTTTTTTTTAATTCGCAAGTCGCTGCAGGGAGCAAATTGGCAGAAAATATTTTTCTTACAACCGAGAGGTCCCCACAAATGCTGTTTACCCATTTTCTGCCAGCTGGTAGGAGAGTTTTTTTTAAAGAATTTGTAAAGGGGGGCTCAGACTACAAAAATAGGTTTTCTGCCGGCAAGTGCTTACAACCACGTTGCCATCTCTCTACATATCAGGCACTACAAGACAAAAATTTTTTTTCATAAATATGGATCATAATTTTTCGAAAACTATAAATCATATAGAGATGAGGTACCATTATATAGTCAAATTATTGGAGATCGTTTTATCATTTACAATTTTCTCTCAGCTCTGACAATATTTGTAAAAATTAGAAATGCTGCCTTCAGAAACATAGTTAAGGGGGGCAAGGGGAAGCCGGCACTTTGGTGGGGATACTTCTAGGCTCCTGAGGAACACGTGTGCCATAAAGAAAATTATTGTCTAAATGTTAACTAAAGAACCAATTGTATGTACAATCTCATATATTAGAATTGATGCCAATTACTTAATCAATGGCAGAAGCCAGAATTGCGAACTTCCTCCTTTTTTTAGTCGGTTAAAGATAAATATATAAGAGTCTGTAGTAGCATAATATCTCTATAGATAAATAGTAATAATCGAGCGTCTTTATAATATTTAGATACGTATTGAAATTGTTAAAAACCGATATTGTATATACATAGGTAGATAGGTAGGTAACTGTACGAAGTTGGAGGGGAAAGGATAAATAAAAAACCATAGATCCCATCTATACTTACTTTATTGACAGCATCAATTTCTGCTCCATTGTCCAGTAGCATTTTTACCAGAAGTTCATGACCAGATCTTGCTGCAAGAGATAAGGATGTATCTCCAGCTGCATCCGTAGTACGAACTTGTGCGCCGAGTGTCAGAGCATATTCAGCAACTTGAACAGAACCTCGGGTACTGGCACATTGGAGAATATCGTTTTGTTTCTATGGAAAATTAAGAAAAAATATTAAATACAGAAAATGGTGGACGAATTACTAGTTTCACATTTGCTGATCCAGAGAGCCAATTCTACATTAATGTTACTAACAAAACGATATGTATACCAAGTTTCCGCCCCGGCTTCGCCTGTGTAGCCCATACACGCTATACAAAACTCCCATAGAAAAAAGCACTTTGAGTTTTTCCATGCAACTTTTCCAATTTTTCTTTCCCTAAAAACTTGATTCGGACTATTACGGATACAATTTTTAACCAAATCGGTCCAGCCGTTCTCAAGTAATGCTCTACCAACGAACAGCATTTTATTTTTATTTACAAGAAGATTATGATATCTTTATAAATTGTCTATGGTTGGGTAAAGGTAAAGGTTCATTAAATTTAGTGCAAGAAAAGCAATAAATACCGACCGTACCGTCTATTGGGAGCTAGTTCGAGATGTACCAATTAACCACGATTCTATTTTACTTATAAAGCTGTTGTCTGATTTGTAGAGCTTTAAGGAGATGTAGAAAGAGAAAATAATGGTATATTAACCATTTTAGTATATTTATTGTTCTTTGTTCTATGATCCAAATCATGGTCCCTAAAGAAACTCCTTCATTAAAACCACTTGTGTAGGACTAGGAACGTAAAAGCAATGCCTTCTAGCTATTTGCTTCATCTGTGTAGGTAAGATCAAAGGGGTTGTGCTATAGGCTATAGAATGGGTATCTAGACGTTTTAGAAATGAAAGGAATACCTAAGTACTGAGTGCTTGGGTTAATAGTTTAAATTATAGACAAAGAACTAACAAAGAAGATTCACTCGTTCAAATCCTAGGTAGGGCATTCATAAAACTAAGCAATATATTTTAGATGTGGTTTATGAGATTATGTACATAAGTTTTCAATAATAAAAAACTCAGTACATGGCCGGGATTGAAACATGACCTGCGCCAGGTATATAAGGCACTCCCTTCTTAAATAATTAAGTTAATACATAATATGTATTACATATATATCCTATAGATGCGATAAAGTAGGTAATCACATCGAATTAAAAAAATAGATTCGACAACTGCAGAGCATGGATTCTATGAAAGAAGAAATATACTCCTACACCAGGTCATCGTCAATGTCATCAAAATAATTATAATTACAGTAAAAAAATCATAAAATTGTCTAATTTGGAAAATTAATTTGATTTATGTTTCAGTATTTTCAGTAGTTTCGACTATAAAGCATTGCCAATGAACTATCTGATATTTAGACAGACCTTAAGTTAAGAGTTGTAGCTATAGTAGGTACTTACTTTATTAGTAGCTGCAAGACAGGCTCCTGCATCAACCAGGGTCTTAACTGCATCTAAGTGTCCGTGCCACGCGGCCATTAACAGTGGTCGCATTCCAAACTACAACATATTACATGGGTCTAGTGTAGTGTAGCCAAGATTTGGTTCAAGGTTGGGGAAGGGCATATGCAAACAAACTCTTCATTTTGTAGTATGGGTCAACATCAATAGCCTACTTCCCCAAGAATTGGGTTATCAAATGCAAAAAATAATTCAAATCGGTATAGTAATTTTTGAGTTTATAGAATACGAACAAACAAACATTTTTATTAATTAGATATTATTTTTATTTAATTATCTCTACCATACCTTGTCAGCAGCTTCAATGTCACATTTAGCTTGAATTAATAAATTAATTATCTCCACGTTCCCTCTACTTGCAGCCCAGTGTATTGGCGCACGTCCGTACTGAAATAAAGTGTTAAAATCAACCTTTGTTTTCAGCGAAATCAGTAACATTCTAGCAAAATATTAGTATTAGGTCTCTAGTTCTTGCCATTTCCACCGTGTTTTAGGTGTGGGTATGTGTAAGTATGTATTTTTGCACGATTTTAATATTCTTTTTGTACTTTCTATGTTATTAATATTTCGGCCATCAATATGATCATGCGGTGCATGTGGCATCCATCGTATATTATGGTTTCTACCGAGAAACAAAACTGAGAGTCACCACTGCTTAGGACATATAAAGGGGTCAAAATTAGGAAAACAAAAGGATAAATTAGACGTGGGTCTGGACCACAGAGCTGGACAAAATAACCCCTACTAACCTAACCCCGGCTTCAGCAGTGGATATTTTCGAACAAAATAAAATATAGCCTATCAGCTTCCTATTGCTGAAATATTTTTTAGAATCGGTTCAGTAGTTTGAGAGGTTACACCCTACATCTAAACATATAAACTTACAAACCTTACAAAATAGAGCTGGCTTAAAGAATCAATATCGCCATCCAACGTGGCAACGCAGCCAGCCTTATGGGCACCCTCCCATTGCAGACGGCAGCGATTGTATTTGTTTTTTATTGTATTTTATTCTTATTATCTATGTTAATAAACTTTACCTCTTTATAATATTAGTATAGATTTCATTTCGTTATTAGGGTTCTGTCCATCCGTCAAATACTCATTTATGTGATGCAAAAAATTTTCTCCAAGTTGATAAAAAAACTGTGACTAGATGCTTGAGAATGCTTGATTATTGAGTTTAATACATAGGTAGGTACTAAGTTTCATAATGAAATTATAGATAATCCCCTATATTGAAGTAACGTCGTTAACTTTGTGCAAACATGTGTGAAAACTTAAGTTAAAAGCTTTTAGCTATATAACCAAAGCCTTTATACTTGATTATGAAGTTAAGTTTAAACTTTTGATTTATAAGATTAATATTTGAAGTGTTTAGCAACTTCAGTTGCTGTAAAATGCTAGAAAGCTACTTAATTATATCGAGATTTGTGTGGTACTTTTGTCGTAGGTCATTAAGGATAGATGATTTGCTTTGTGAGGCTATACTTAAGCAAGTGGCCATCTCGGTATCTGTCGTGCGTCGGTGGCCGAGTGGTAAAGACGTCTAATACCGGCCATGTACCAATGGGTTTTATAATTATAAACTTATGTACATAATCCGACAAACCGCACTTCGAGGCTTTTCCATCTATACACTTCAACAGAACTGTCTACTCATTAGGTTCACAAATACCATCAGCTAAAAGAGGAAGATTTGGTCTTCCGCTGATGACAGTGTGACCGATAGCATGGAAGAAGAACTTACGTTGTTTCTACAATTAACATCGACAGGTCTGCTCAGTGCTTCTACGACAGCTGGCGGTTCATTCTTAATGACAGCTTCATGGAGTAACAACTCGTTTTGTTGGATATGGGATCTGCCTTCACCGGACATCTGCATGCCAAAAAATATTCAGTTACATTTCAAATTCTGTACATAAAGTCATAAATAATTTTTGTCTGAGTATATCTAACGCTGACGCCAGGTGTTTTCACAGACTGAAAAAACTATAATAGAAAGGGTTGATTTTGTTTACATAGACTATGTTTTATTCGTCCGTGAAGCCCATATTAAATTTCATTCCCTATTATGGTCTTGATTTAAATTAAAAACTTATGTAGGTACATAATCCGACAAACCACATTAAGAGGCTTTTCCATCTAATAACCTCAACAGAACTAGCCACTCGTTAACAAATACCATCGGCTAAACGAGAGAGACTTGGTCTTCCGCTGGGTACTCTGGAACTGTAACACGGTTTCGGGAGCTGTAAGGCAATCCGTGACGAAAGAAAAATAATCCCTCATAAAAGACCAGTTTCAGTTTTCCCGAATTTTCCAATTTTCCGAGCAACTTTTCCAATTTTTTCCCCTAAAACCTAATTCGGACTATTACGAACATTGAAAAAAAAACACCAAATCGGTCCAGAATATAATATTAGGGTTCCGTAAGGTAAAATAACATTTATAACTATAAAACCTAGAGAAAATTAAACGAATGTAGAAGGTAGGTACTAGGTATACATGAAAGCTTTGCAATAATATAAGTAAGTACATAATTGAACATATTTATTTCGTAACGATTTTCCAGTAAGAGGAAACGTAAGCCGCACATTACACACGTCCGGCTCCAAGCGAACCGTCCATTGTGCTAAATTGTATATTTCACTCGGTGTATTTCAGCTGAATTCACAATTTATTTCCTGCACTGTTGCCGGCATTAATATTCAATGTACCAGTTCACCTGCTAAAAATATGCTTACAATTTATAGGATATTTTTTGAGTCGATAAGTAATATTTTTATTCATAGGTTCATATAGTGATTTTTCTGTGACAAAAAAGACGTCACGGAACGTCCGGCAGATGAGAAACATCGAAATTGACGCGTCAAGTATACTGTATAGTCGAATAGAGAGGCACACGCAGTACACACACTCACACAGAGAAGCAACGTAGTATATAGTATACGCGCCACGCATACACAAGGGAATAGAGAGCGGCGGCGGAGAGGGGGGCATGACGCAGTTTTCAGGCACAGCATACGAGATGTGTTTCTCATAAAAAAAAACGATCTTGTGCTTCGTTAACTCTGCACTAATAAATTCTACCGAAAAAATATAGGTCCCTAGTGACAGGCTTAATTGCCACCTGTTCTGAATAACTACTTAATATGGGCAACTAGCTAAATGTAGACAATGTTACCAGCATAAGGCTGACCTCAACAACGTATAAAGCAGAGGTTCTCACACTTATTTTGTCTACCGCCCACTTTGAAAATCAATTATTTTACAGCGCCCCCAAATTTTTTTTTACTTTACCACATTTTAAAAATCAAAATGAAATTCATTACTTTAATTTATATATAGTGTGCTATATTAGTTTTTCTGGGCCCCTTACCGCCCCCCTCTAGGCCTCCAGCGCCCACAAGGGGGCGTTATCGCCCACTTTGAGAAACACTGGTATAAAGTTACACAAGTTACAATATTACACAAGAAACATTGTTTAGATTTGTCAACTCAACACAAAACGTAAAACACTTTCCAAATTAGAAAGCAATAAGTATCTCGTGTCAGATAACTTAATACTTAATACAATAAAAATATGTCTTAATCAAAATATTGAGGTAATAAGTAAAAAATACGAGCAAGTGTGTTGAAAAGATATTTTTTTAATTTCAATTTGAATAACATAAATGATTTATGAGTAAATTGTAATAAAGTGTTAGAGGTTCTTGTGCTAACTAATTGGCTGGCTACTAAACCTTAAAAATTCATTAAATTAGTGCATATCATAGAAAACCAGGAAAATTAGTCTGTACTAGTGAATATAGAAGAGAAACAGCTCTCTACAAGCACCAGAAATCAATTAAAATCGTTTTCAATTTAGCCTCGCTTGCTTTCCGCAAAAAATCTTCTATTTTTAGCGCGCTGGACTAGAATTCTACTTCTATTTTATTGGGTAGCAATGAAACAGCCAGAATTTTAGCTCTTTTTTCCGTTCAAAATCTTTATTACTTTTGTTGCCTTACAGTTCTTGAAACCGTGTTACGGTCCTCCATCTTTTAGCCGATGGTATTTTGTGAGGCAATACCTAACGAGTGACCAGTTTCTGTAGAAGTATATTTAGATGGAAAAGCCTCTAAGTGTTTATCGGATTATGTACATAAGTTTTTAATTATAAAAAACTCATTGTTACATGGCCGGGATTCTTATATTATTTATTTATCTTATTATATATTATTTACTAACTATGCTAGCCATGTACTTGTAATGCATTCTCACATCCCGTTATGACAAAATTATGTGAGTTTTATTTATATTATCTACTGAATGCAGATTCTAAATCTAATCTTAGAAAGGACAAAAATAAATAGCATTTAAATTTATTAGAAAGGATTAAATAAATAGATATTTATTGCATATGTTTTTAATAAAAAAATCAAAGAATATTTCGGTTAGGTTGCGTTATCAGAAACCTCATTTCGTATTTCAATATAAAAATTTGCATCGCTGAATTCGATTGTCGGCGCTGATGTTATGAAATTGGAAACGAAGGCATTGATAACTTAATATTGTACATAATAACACACTTATAAATTCCCCATGTACCGTAACTAAATTTACAAACCAGTTTCCCGCCCCAGTTTATTGGACCGTGGATTTTTTTGAATAAGAGTTTATGTCACTATATCTGGCCCTTCAACTGTATGCGCAAAAATCACGACGATCTGTTGCTCTGTTTTAACGTGATCTATCTATCATCACGTCTTTTATCCCAAGAGGGGTAGGCAGAGACAATATAATGCCATTTGCTACGATCCTGCCATAGCTTTTGCGCTTATTTTATTTTCATCATACCTTTTAGGGATACATGCACTCGTGATTTGTTTTTTGTCGTGAATGAAAGTCAAATATATAATATTACTTAGGATGTTAGAATAGTTAGGGTTATGATGTGTTTGTTTGTTTGTTTGTTTGTCCTTCTTTCACACTAAAATCGACATAAGCTACTTTTTATCACTCAAAATGACGGTGAAAAAATGTAATAGTATGGATGGATGCAAACGTGATTGACGCGAAAGTGGCATGTCAGGAACGTAGCGGGGAGATTTCTTTTATCTCTGCATGCCCGAAATTGAAATTGTGACGCTCTAACCCCAAACTATTTGCCTTGCCACCTGTTTTAAATTGAAAACTGGCAAAAAGTTAACTGTTACTGGTGCCTCTGGCCACACAGGAAGGCATGAAGGCCGTGAATATGTGGTTCTCAGAAAGGTGCATGTCTTTTGGTAGCATCTATTTAAGAATATTATCTCCATGTTCGCAATATCTACAAAACTGAGAAATGGGGAAGAGACCTCACGACCTAAGTACGAGACTCGTTAAGGAGATATCGCTGCACCGTATTTATAGTTCGGTATGTAAAATCATCAAAATAATATAAATGCGAAAATATTCTTCAACGTCAAAACGAACGACTTAATTTTTTGAGATATTTCCAATATTGGTAGTTGGTGGCACTACGAAGAATGCGAGAATCAGATGGCACTCCAAAAATAGAGCATTTTCCATCGATACTTACAGATAAGGTACATTTTATCACAATATTTGTTTGTGATTTAAAAATATAGGTACTAAATCCAATCATAAAAATCTCTATATTCCGACGAATTGAGAACCTTTTCATTCTTTTTTGAAGTTCGGTTAAAAAGAGTAAAAAATAATAAAATATTATTTATGAAAATTAAGATGTTTATTACTCAAAACCCAACGATTCTTGAATGCTGAGGATACCAAATCTTATATCTTCTTTTTTTGCAGATAACTTTTGCTCCAAAATTAAGCACTTTCGAAATGGATGTAATGGAATCTATGGGGATCATAGAAGATAGAGTGCCTGGTCCTTGTAACCGGATTAAAAAAATAGCATTAAAATTATTTTATATTTCTTCTTCATTCTTTACAGCATCTTTCTCGAGTCCCTGGAGTAAAAAATTAAGCATCGAGTATATGATATTTTAGGGCTGCACTATAAGTAATACAAAAAGCACTGGCACAGAAAGTCTCCAGACACGCTTTGAGTTCATTTCTTACTTCACTAATTACCCTCATATTTCAGGAAATTTAATTTATGTATTTTTCTTAAACGCCATGTTTAATATTTATTTGTTGCTGTTGCATTTGTTGTAAGATAATTATGATTATCATTACTGTTAAGCCTGAATTTCAACTTGTATGTCATATTTATATCGCATTTTCAGGGTCAAATTATTTATAGAAATCGAGAGAGAAAGATTCAAACTATTAGCTCCGTTATATATTTAGCTCTTGTAATTTTAGAAATAAGTGGAAAGCAATTCGAATCCGAGACCGCCTTTTGTGGATCTCAACTACTAGGCCATCTCTTATCTTGAAACAAACATTACACAATATGTCATGAAAGATCACTAAGGTAATGTAAATTAATACTTAAGCAGCTATTATTTACAAAACCAAGAACAGAAGCTTTGTTCTGAAGATCATTGTTCCCAGTTCATTGTTAGACAAATAGACTTACAGCTGGCTTTACGAACTAAATTGTTGATTAATTTTCTATTTTATCCTGAAAGTCCTGAAATCCGAGCACTTAGCGTTGAGCAATTAAAAAATTGATATGATATGACACCCGATTCCAATTCAGTAATTTAATTGGCTTTTTACCCCAAAAAGGAGAAATAGGGTTTTAGCCTCAGTCGTTATTTCAGCCACAGAACATTACATTAAAAAGAAGAAGTTGTTATTATTCATTATTATATGTATCTTCTGTATAGATGTAGATTATGAATAGGATAGAATTAAGAGCCTGCGAGCTGTAAATTATTGTTGTATGTTTTAAATAAATGAATAAATAAATAATTATTTAAGACAATAAAGATGTTTTAGAAATAGCAAGTCGTCATGTCATTGCGACCAACGCACGCATTCCGTCCGCGCTGTGATAGTCGTGATTAGTAATTAAACATATCACAGTCGGCGGGAACATCTTAGCTACCGATTAATCGGCATATTGACACTATAACGTCTATAATACTTGACATTGGCGGAATCATCAAATCCCTGATGGAGCCATAACACAAAGAATAGAATAGAATATAATAGAATAGAATAGAAGTAGCAAGTGGGCGTATCTTACCACCACACATATGTAATTATGATTTCTTCAGGATTTCCCCTGAAATATATACAAATAAAAATAGAAAAAAATACATTATGTGCTAAACTTCAGTGCAAAAAGTATAACCGCACAAATAATTATAATTTGTCTAAAGATAGCATAATATACCATATAACTAGTCTTTCACAACTTTGTCTTTCCAGTACAAAAATTTGGTTACACTACTTCTACCTTCTTTATATAATGTTCTGTGATTTCAACTGAAGGTTATTCAGGAATTATTTATTTATTTATTCAAATATAACATCTTGCACTAACATTTCAATACACACATGCAAGATTTAGTCAAGACAAACTATACCTAGCACATTTTCCATCAAACACAACTATTAAAAAGAAAAAAAAAAAAAGCTAAGGAATATTTTGTAGTCGTAATACAATTCTTGCTAGTGAGTTATAATGAAATGGAATTTAAGTTTGTAATATGAAAACAGTTAAAGTTAGAAGAAGAGAACGAGTAGCTCGTGATTGCTTCCGGACATAACAGCGTAACTATTGTGCAGAACTAGCTGACTAACTTTGTGGTTCTAATTGAAGTGAATTTTCATATTTTATGTTTAAACTAGGCTTCCGCCCCCAGCTTCGCCCGTGGATATTTTCGAACTAAATAAAATATAGCCTATGTCAGCAGGATATTGTAGCTTTCTATTGGAAAAAGAATTTTCAAAATCGGATCTAGATCTATCCAGAGATTACCCCCTACAACCTCACAAACTCACAAACTTTACCTCTTTATAATACATATTAGTATAGATTCATTGACATTCAGTCTGAGTAGGATGTTTATTTTATTTATTACTAACTGTGGCTTGTGGTTGCACTCGCATTAATAGTTACTGCTCCGTTCCTTTGGATCGTAGCTAATTGGGCTATCAAATGCAAAAATATATTTTATCTACTCTTATATCGTAAAGTCTTTATTACAAAATCGAATTATACTTCATAATGATATGTTTTCTTCTTCTTCTTTTTTATTATGGCTCCACCAATGTTCATCGGTGATTTGCCAATGTCAAGTATTATAGCCTTTATAGTGTATATAGCCGGTAAATCGGTATTTAAGATAATCCCGCCGACCGTGATATGTCTTATTAATCACTGATTAATCACAACCATCACAGCGCGAACAGGATTAAACTGGATTCCACATCACGCCACGACGAAAACGCGTGCGTATGTCGCCATGACCGGATGTGGAATCCATGATATGTTTTATTTACACGCATCTGTAATATGTCAAACTTCGATACTATAATGTAATCACGATATCGTAATGTTTTGTTTTTTTAAATGCAGAAAGGGCAGAGGATTTGTCTTATACAGCCACATTAAACTCTATGAAAATATCGACACGCGCATGCCGAGTCACTTGACAGTAAACGCGCATACGCAGTAAGATCGTAGTAATAAGTAATCGATTAAGAAAAATATCTTGGTTCAATTTGTTTTGTATTATTGCATGAGATTAGATAAAGTAGTGTATGAACGGGCACATAACTTGGAATTAAAAAAATCCACTTGTGTTTTAATTACCCCTATTATGATCCCGTATCATAAACTACTATTTTTAAATCCGACTGGTAGTTTCAGAGATTAGCGCTTTCAAACATACAAACAAACTTTTCAGCTTTATTATTAGTATAGATAGATAGAAACAATAAATAAAAAAATAGCTTTCTGCCCCGACTTCAACCGTGGTAATTTTGAAATGTGACGTATGAATTTATTCCGAAGGATTTCCGGTATGAAAAGTACATAGTATCCGTTGCTCTGTGTTGACATGAAAGGAGGACAAACAAAAACACTTTGGTATTTAGTTGTATTTTTATATGGGCCCATTGGTTGTCCCATTCACGGGACTAAGGAAATCTAATTTAACCGTAGTCCCATTGTTTAATGGTACCATGGAAAACCTCATTTACTTCTAAACAAATTTTCTGTAGTCCCATCAAATTATAATGTTTCAAGTGAGTTGTTAATCTGTAGGTACTCATTCAAGTAAATAATCTTTTGAAATTCAATCGGTGAATTGGATATTTGTCTAAGTTTTTTATTTAATATTTAATTTTACAATCAGGCGCATATTCAGCTATAAATTCTTAACCGGTAAACCTCAAAAATTACTACAATTTTCTGCTTTTACGTATTCACTGAATACTTATAATATATATTTTGTTTGTTTATCTAATTCACATTAAAAACCTAAACTTCAGATTTCCTTATAATCTTTGAATTATCGCTCCATGCTGTCAGTACGAAAAATAAGTAGATATGCTTACGGTTATATCTCAGTTGTACAGTCATAGACTGACTAACTTTATGTCCTACGATCCTGATACATCTTGATACATGACTCCCATAGGACTAGGCACATTAGCTATTCCCTTAGACATCAAAGGAATACGTTTAATTATTAATTTATCTGAAATTACTGAAACCCCACAGACGTTCATATGTTAGCGGCGTTATTTGAGCTTCTTAAATGGATTTTCATATAAAAAGTTACATTAGAACAAAATAAACATTTTTGCTTGTACAAACTTAATAAAAATGTCCCGTTTACTAAAGGGACTTTCTAGTTTGGACGGCTACAATTTGCTACAAAAGAAATGTTGAGCAAATAATGTTTGTTTGCTCCGGAAATTACCTGTTATTTAAGACGAGGCTTTGCAAATTTTGAGGAGATTTGTTTAAATATGGAGAGGCAAGTAAACATCTGATCGATGTAAAATTTTAATACATGCTTAATCAGACCTTTATGTCTCGATGACCAAGACAGTTTCGTAATTTGAAGATTTTCGTTCGATAGATTTTATTTTTGAAAATGATGCTGTTTTGACAGTTTTTTTAATTTTACTTATAAACGGCATGTGTTTTATGTCTAAAATAACAACACACCGCAAGAAAATATAGTTTATTATCTATTGCTTAGATGAAATTTTCCTAGATATTATAATTATTTTTTAAATGAAGAAATAAGTTTTGAGACTTACGTCATATATTCTGAGACAAAATGCGTTCAAAAGCCACACACAATATTCAACCATAATGACGCACTACTAGTGCCCCTCGAGTAATAAATTAGTATGCGCTTGAGTTTACCAACCAGTACTGCGTTGTGCGCCGAAGAGGAAGGATGTGTGATTTTGTTCCGCGCACGCACATAGCAGTTACTAAATCAAATAAACAATGGGAAACAATAATAGAAAAAACAATCCCTCCAAAAAAAAAGTAAAATAATGAGAGAATTAAAAGTACTTACTACTTTCCTTGTTTTTTTAAATAACAAACAAAAAAAGTAAAAGTAAAAAAAAAGTTAGGTAAGTTCGTAAGTAAGTACACGAATTGGAATGGAGTCGCCAAATAGACCACTATAAATATTTGTATGTAAAAATGATCTACAATCATGTACCTATATCTTCACGGCACTCTTCCCATTACGAGGTGGCCAAAGACTTTCAACTAAAATGTATGTATGTACGTGTGATCAGTTGTCGATTATTAGTAGGTATGTATGTGATGAGTTGTCGCCTATTAGTAGTATGTATGTGATGAGTTGTCGCCTATTACTAGTATGTATGTGATGAGTTGTCGCCTATTACTAGTATGTATGTGATCAGTTGTCGCCTATTACTAGTATGTATGTGATGAGTTGTCGCCTATTACTAGTATGTATGTGATGAGTTGTCGCCTATTACTAGTATGTATGTGATCAGTTGTCGCCTATTACTAGAATGTATGTGATGAGTTGTCGCCTATTACTAGAATGTATTTGATGAGTTGTGGCCTATTACTAGTATGTATGTGATCAGTTGTCGCCTATTACTAGAATGTATGTGATGAGACTGATGAGTTGTCGCCTATTACTAGTATGTATGTGATCAGTTGTCGCATATTACTTAGTATGTATGTGATCAATTGTCGCCTATTACTAGTATGTATGTGATGAGTTGTCCTAAATAAAACAGAAGAAATCATAACTTTCTCTGAACTGTCTACGATACTCTCACAACCACTGTTGCCAGGTCTACTGATTTATCAGGAGATCTCCCGTTTTAGTTCCATCACTTATGTATGGAAACGAGACTTGGGCATAAAATTCAGTTGAAATGCGGTCTCTACATAGAATGTGTAAAGTAAGGCGTATTGACCCCATTAGAGAAGAAAATGAAAAGATGATGTTATGACTGAAATGAAGAAAAGTAGTTTACACTGGTTTGGACACCTAGGAAAAAAATCGAAAATATATTTATTTTTTTTATTCGAAAAATTAATATTCCTAATATTAATATAGTCATAGTTTACCTTTGCCCTACCCGTCGTCATAGCGTGATGGTATATAAATTAGTATTATATAGGATTATAGGTAAGTAACTAATCGTCATCAGTATTGAGACATTGTCCACATATAATATATATCTGTGCACGGCATGCGTCGCAATGTCTCTTTTTTTCTAAGTAGGCATTTTTTGTCAAGTAAGCGTCGCAGGCGTGTCCACAACAATTCACCAAAGTTTCATCGTAATTGAATGAATAGTATAGGAACGCATAAATTACGACCGAACGAGCAAACAAAGACATATTTTATTTATAACATTCAAGTATAAATATTCCTACCAAAAAAGAAAAAGGATAGGAGACTCCATGACATCTATGTTCCAGCGCGAGACCACGGAGCGCGCCGATGGCTTGCGGACACTCGCGGTTGATCGCAAATCGCAAGCCGCGTAATATTAGCGGGGGGTGTGAGCGGGTTCCGGGGAGCGGCAGCGCCGATTTGAGATTCATTGTTTATCGCTGCTTCACCTTAAGAACTTTTTGGCTTCTATGGGGTCTTAGTTATTGTGCAAAAATATAATTAAAAATATTTTCTTTACATAAGTACCTGTAACTAGCCATTTATTTAAAATAATTTAAACAAATACTGTGATGATTGGAATTTAATAATATTGATACTTTGCTAAGGTATTATTTCTAATTGAAATGTTAGAAATACTAAATGTCTGATAATTAACTCTTCAATATTATTCGATGACATTAAATAATGAAATAAAATATTATAAGTCTAATATTAAATATCATTAAACATATTAATATGATATTATGTTTACAAGAGCTTGCAAATTATATAAAATTTCATATTCAATGTTCGTATGGTTTGTTTAACAATAATGGGAACGAATAAATATTTTTGTTGGCTGTAAAATTCCTTTGTACATATTTCATACTAAGTCAAACAAATTAGATTTTTACTGCTTTCATAAAAATAGGCGGTGTTTTACGATTCAGTATACTGATGAAAAATAAATTACAATAAAACAATGAAAATTCTTATTGCTGAATTGAAAACATAATATTTTTTCAACACACTTGCTCGTAACGTGTGTCTTATTACCTCACTTTTAGACCCATAATCCCATATATTAAACACGCGTGCTTTTTTCTTTACATTACAGCACAAGCGTTATAATATAACCCAATGAAGTTAAATTCGTACAAGATTGCAAATTGTATGTGTGTCCGCAAAGCATTCTTAATTTATCCGCATAATACAGTTTTAATTTTATTAACCACGAATTAATTGGCTGTTTGGCGAAGTTATCCGTGCTTTATCTGTCACCTGCGCGCGCGACGCGGGAAAAAACAAATCATAAATATTTGTTAACATTTACGCCGAGTTGTGGTTAATTATCAAAAATGTCGACTTCAAGTGGCGAAAAATACGTAACTTTTACTCCGCCGGAAATACTTATCGAAGCACGAAACGCGAGTGATAGTTTGCCAAAATCAAGAGAGAAATATTTAGCGGCTTACGAAACTTTCATACAGTGGAAGAAAGACAAAAAAGCCCAGTCATTTTCTGAAAACGTATTTTTAGCTTACTTCGATGAACTGGCAAATAAGTACAAACCAAGTTCGCTTTGGTGTATTTATTCGATGTTAAAAAGCACTGTCAAGACCAAAAATGATATTGACATGAAAATCTACTCTAATCTGACGGCGTTTCTAAAGAGACTCTCGGATGGATATATTAGTCGAAAATCTAAAGTATTGTCACAAACTGACGTTGAAAAGTTTTTAAAAGAAGCTCCAGATAATCAGTACCTGGCAACAAAGGTCAGTTGAACTTTATATTTTAAATTAATTGTCTCTATTATAATATAATTTGTTTTTCTGGCCGTTAAAATTAACTATCTACTCTTTGCAGGTTGCGTTAATATTTGGCATAACAGGTGCGTGTAGATGTCAAGAGCTTCATAATATTACAGCAAAGGATGTACAAGCCCATGGTGAAATGCTTCTCGTAAAAATCACCAATATTAAAAACAAGATTCCACGATCTTTTATAATCCATGGCCCCTTTTATCAGATAGTAAAAAAATACCAAGCTCTTCGTTCAACAAATGCAAAAAATAATCGCTTTTTCCAGAATTTTCAAAAAGGTAAATGCACAGCTCAACCTATTGGTATCAATAAATTTGGTGCAATGCCAAAAAAAATTGCAAAGTATTTAGATTTGCCCGAGGCTGATACTTACACGGGGCATAGTTTTAGAAGAACTTCGGCTACAATGCTGGCTGATTCAAGAGCCGACATTTTGACATTAAAGCGTCATGTCGGATGGCGATCTGACGCAGTCGCTGAATCATATGTCGAAGACTCTATTCGTAACAAGGCAAACATATGCTCTAAAATAACTAGTGCGATTAATTTGGAGCCTCCATTGGCAAAAAAATTGTACACTGAGCCGCGACCAACGACTTCTCGTGATACTGGTTATTTAATGCCTACTTCTAGCACTCATGAGCCCTCGTATTTACAACATACATCCATCTCATATGATATTATTCCACCGTCGCCGACGTTTACCCAAGAAATCGAAAGTAATGATCTTATTAATAATACCAATAACATAACACAAAGTGTAAAAATGCCGACAAAAACTGTTCAGTATCACTTTGAGAATTGTACTTTCACTAATTGTTTTAATAATTAAATGTTAAAACCACATGAAGTTTGTTTTTTTCCTCGAAAGTGTGTTGAAAAATGTCTTATGAAACGCGTGTGCATTGGTCATTACATACTCAACTTTCTTATCGCGCTCGCCTAATGGCTCGCGCTAATAATACCGCCTCGTACGTAATGACCGACATAGCACACTTGTATCATAATGTACTATTAAGTTATTAGCAATGGAGAAAAAAGCTTTCATTGACGGAAATAAATAATATCAATGTAGTACTGCACTGCTCAGCCCAGTTCATGAGATATTCTTTATTTTTTCAAAACTGCCATAGAGACAAATTAAGCGCAGATTTGAAAAATATGTGATACTATGATAGCTCAAAGTTTTATTTCATTTCATTAGCAAAAATTTATAGATTTTTTTTGTATTTTATAAATAGCAACTTCAGAAAATTTTTAAACACAGATTATACATATGTATGTAGAATATAGATGAACAAAGAAAATATTCCTTCCTTTGACTGTAATATATTTGAGAAACCTCCCCGTCTTGTTTCACAAGTTCATAATTGTACTGTTTTATGTGCCTATGTGTTCTAAATTTCATCAAAATCCGTTGAATCATCCCTTAATGTCATTATTTATATTTACAATAAGATTTTCTCTTCATTTTTACATACATGTGACGATGAGAATATTTTATGCTGGAAAAACTGTCACCGATTTTTAATTAAGGATACAAATATATGACCTGCCGAGCGAGCTTCTGATATGTGTCAAGTTTTAATGGGCAGTACCGAGTTTAACAAACTATCCTTAATGCGATTGTCAATCTACCTGAGTAACTTGTAAATTTACTATTATTCAAAGTTGAAGGTATGAAGGATTGACTAAAAAAGGTTTATATGGCTAAAGTAAAATGAAATGTTGGCAGAGGACGACCTAGGTGTATTTTTATTGAACATATAAAAACCTATTAATGTATGTATGAAACCTAGAATGTATGAATGGTACCTATGATGAATATAAAACAAGCGAAAGAGGTATGTCAGGATCGTAGCAAATGGCATTCGTCTCTGCCTATCCCTTTTGGGATAAAAAGCGTAATGATAGATAGATACTATAATTAAAAATCTCTAAATAAAATAAATATAATGATAAATAGACCGCTTGGCATTGTGGCAAGATTTTTTCCGAAGCACGAGAAGTTGATTGCAGCTTAGCATTATTTAGTTTTGAAACCAGGTCCGCCCGGTTTCAATTCTGAAACTCTTTCACTTGTGCTATACAGTAGGTATTGTCAAAATCTCTAAAATCATGTAAATCCCTCATGAAGTAGTGAAAAATGTAAATTAAAAAAAACTTACCTCGTTCATACAAAAGCACAATAATAAATATTAAACTGTTATTTTATCATTCAATATGAAAACAAAATAGACCTTCAGAAAAATCCGGAACCAAGGCGAACTTGCAGGAACTCGTAGCAGCGCGGGGACTGCTCTACGCCGTAGCTTGTAGCAAACTGAAATCCGCAGACTAGCTCTCGTAGCCAGGAGCAACGGGCTGCGTCAAATAACATTCTCAGAACATCTCAAACATGATATTTTTTACAGATTATTGGAAATTATAGTACGAGTCACCGATTTTATGAAATCAAATACAGAAAACAGCTATGACAATAATGAACTTATTAAGTTCTTCATAGGCCACGTTATAATTCTATGAAAGAGTCAGTCTGGTTCTTGCATTTCATAAATAACCCCATTGAGTTATGATGAAGTTACAAAATTACAAGATTTCATGGCACTTCGGTGCTTTACATCAGGGTAGCGGGACGCGGTATGCAGCTCTGAAGAGTAGAGTATTTTTTGTTATAGTGTGTTTTACAAAAGAGATCCTTGGTAGTTGGTACCACTGAATTTCATTGCTTCTTCTTCTATCAGTTTTGTCGGATAGTCCAGTGAGTTGAAGAAAATATCGATCAAAATTTTAAATTACTCTATTTTCATGTATCCCGTTTGTAACATATTATTACATATTAAAACAAGCCTTCCTTTCCGCACTTCTTCTAAAAATAACAGATGTTTACGTTTGTTAAAGAAGTGACATCTAGGTCCATTAAGTGCAACAACAGGCTTGGCACCTGTTCTGGCAAAAAGTGGACACTGTTACTGGTGTCTTTGGCCACACCGCAAGGTATAAGCCGTATAGGCCGTGAAGGTGTGTTTTGTATATGTACATAATTTCACAATGCACTGTACTATAAAATTTACACCAAATCCATTACTGTCATCATTATTTGTCTCAAACTCTTTGAAACAAAAATGAAATGCTGTTCGTTGGTAAGCTTCAGAACGGTTGCACCGATTTAGTGCTCGTAATAGTCTGAATAAGGTTTTTAGGTAAAGAAAAATTTTAAAAGTTGCCTGATAAATAATTTGAGAATTCGAGAAAAACTGAAAGTACTTTTTCTATGGTTTTTTGTATGAAGTCGACTAGACCGGCTACACGGGCAAAGCCGGGGCAGAAATTCTTCTATATTATATTCTCTTTGTCAATTGACAACATGGCAAGTTGTTTTCATTTCAAGTAATAAGGTAAACACAGATAAATTGAAAACAAAGCTAGGCGAAACTATAGTATTCTTAAATAAATATTTCCTTATTGAAAATCTATTACAGAATATACGAGTCACGCTTACGGGTCGGGTCATACAGAACTTATGTCAACTGAATGGATATTCGGACAAAATTATGGAGTTTTGGGGTACAAGGATCCTGCAAGGTCTTCATTATCCCCTCATGTCTTTGTTAGTATATTTAAGCAGTATATTTTGCAGTATATAATATTGTCCACGACTTCTTTCGTATGAAGAACTGAATGATTTTACTTATTCAAAAAAACCGCAGCAGATCAGATCTTCTTTATATCCCAATTATCAAAAGTAATTATGCAAATAATTCTTATTTAATTAGAACTTGAAAAAATGGAAGACAGTTTATTATACGTATACGTAGTGTACACATAACAATATAAAAACCTTAAATCTAATCTAAACATTAAAAATAACTAAATAAACCAGGTCCGCGTGGAATAGTGGCATTTCGTATAGCGTAAATAATCAAACTTCGATTTTGGGGGAAAAAATTAAAGCGTAAAAAATGTTTTTTCAAGTGCATTATGTGACATATCAAATGAAAGGACTCGTTATAAGGAATTCATTATTTTTTTATAATTTCAAAATGCATAGTTTAACTTATATTAAAGAAAATATTCAAATATTGACCCCCTTATCTCCGAAACTAAAAAATTATAGGGAATATAGGTCTAGGAAAATCCTGTCTTAAATTTCTGACCGAAAAAATACTACGGAACACTCAGCGCGTCGCTAAATTTCATTCTTACTTAGAAATAGATTTTGGATTACATTATAACTGTATGTTTCTGTAAATAAATAAATAAATTTCAGGAAGTACTTAGTATCTAGGCCTAATAAAGTTGTTTATTAAAAAAATAAAACACGGTCTATGTCTAATATGTCTAATATTTAGCCACCACACCTCACGGCCAGAGACTTGCAGTGTGGCTAGAGACACCAATAACCTTGTCCAATTTTCTCAGTTGTCCATATCGAACATAATAAATGGCAAGCCTGTTGCTGCACTTAAATGGCCATAGATGTGTCTTTAACAGGTCATTTACTAATATCAAATTATTAGAAGTAGCGTCTGTTAAAAGCACCATAGAAATAATTTGGTATTTTACGACCCTAATAAAACGAGGCGTATAAAAAACACTCAATTTGGTGAATAAACCGTAGTAAGCGGCTCTTTATGGCAAGTAGATAAGATTCTCTGAAAATGGGAAAAATATAAAATAAACGAAAAATATATGTCAGGATCGTAGCAAATGACATCCGATTGTTTTTGCCTATCCCTCTTGGCATAAAAGGCGTAGACAGTTATATAGTGGACTCAAAAGTCCCGGTTTTTACGGGCAATACTTTTTTATATATCGATAGCTAAATATAGCAACAGTTAGCAGCTGTTGTGTGGGTGGTAGTTTTAATTATCGTTTCCATTAACGCGGAACTAAGAGATGGAAAATTAATTGTTATGTCTGTAGAAACTACACTTGTAATTTTCTTTAATGACTTCTGTAAATCTTCTCGTTTATATTTTTGTCGTCGGATTCTTTGTTTCTTTGGGAAGTAGTAAGTTTGAGAAGAGTGTGGCGTGAATGATAGCAAAATATAGGTATATGATAGTAAAATAATCACTTTCTTATTATTTCACTTTAAGACAGGTTTTCCTGTAAACTAAAGGCCCTAATTTTTTTTTACATTTTAGACTCCGTAGTTTCGGAGATAAGAAAGGGGAACGGTCAAATTTCGTATAGATACCTTACCTATTTTCTTTAATATAATTTGAATTATATTATTTATAAATTTTAAAATTATAAAAAAAATATATTTGTATTCCTTATCATTTGATATGGCACTTAAAAAATATTTTATGTTTTATTTTCCCCCAAAATTAACGCTATAAAGCGAAATTCGATTATTTATGCTATACGTTTGTGATTGGGTCATGAAATTCTAAATAAATTTTAACATTTTTCGAGTTCGGAGAAAATAAGCTGTGACAGACTTCTGCCCGCATTTCCTTTTACTTCAGTCATATAAACCTATTTAGTCAATGTTTCATCCTTCATTCATTCAACGTGTCCAAACCAGCGTAAACTACTTCATTTTAGTCACAACATCATCTTTCACTCCGTATTCTTCTCTAATGACATCATTCCTGATGCGGTCAATATCACACATTCTACGTAAAGACCGCATTTCCACTGCATTTATCTTACTTTCATGCTTCTTATTCCATACCCAAGTCTCGCTTCCATAAGTAAGTGATGTATCTAAAATATTATTATGTACCTATATTAATTTTACTTTTAGTTGTAAATTGTGTATTTATGCATACATTGTTTACTCCACAAAATACCTTGCTTCCATTTACTTTGAAATGTCAATATTATTTCAGAATGAAAACAAGAATGGAACAAAGAAAGTAAAAGCAAATTTAAACTACTTTTAGAAATATTGTTATTAGATAAAACTCGTTAGTTGCAAAAACATTCAGTCAGCGGACTATATTTTTTACTTGTCTTATTTGGTAAACACACATTTGCATGTTTTTTTAAAGTAAGTTGTCATTTAAAAATCTATATTTGATCTATTTTACATTTGCAGAACTAATATTAATATTTTATTAAATGTATAGATAATTATAATATATTATAATATTTCCGTTCCATAAATAAAAAAAAATGTAAAAATTAAGTATTGACGATCCACTAGGATTCTAGCTCACATCATGGCAATCAATGAACGCGTTCCATCGTGACATGGTATGGAATCCAGTTTAACCAGTTAAATAAGATAGTTGTGAGTAATAAGACATATCACAGTCGGCGGGAACATCTTAGCTACCGATCAATCGGCATATTGATACTATAACGTCTATAATACTTGACATTGGCGGAATCACAAAACCCTGATGGAGCCATAACACAAAAAATAGAATAGAATAGACACTCGGGAGTTATTATATTCTGTCTCTGATAAATAGAGGGAATATTTTAGCGTTTGACTAAAAATGATAATTGGGTTCGAAAATGTCTGATTCTATAAAATCTAACCTTCTATTAAGGTCTATTGACGACAAGTAATTCCGAATTTTTAAATAAACAATTTTTAAAGAAATATCTACTAGCTGTCGCGGCTGATGGTCACCAGAGGGCTGGCTCATACCTCGCACACAAAATCAGTCTCTCAAAATCGAGGCAATGAAGCCAGCGTTCTGGGCACGCTACCACAGGGCAACAGACTGAATTATTTTTTAAATTATATTTAAGTTTTTTATAAAGAATTCTGTATTCTAATAAATAAAAGAATTCCTGATTGTATTCAAATATATAAAATACATATTATGATAGTAATCTTCGTATTTGATGTCATGTGAATATCAAATTAAAACAATTCGTCATTAGTCCATCCACAATATTTTGATAAATAGTGCCTTGAATAAATAAAAGGATAATTATTATTTTAGGCAATTACCCGTATGTTTTTAGTTTATCATATTTTTCCTTTTATTATCCTAAATACAATTTTTATATCTAAACAGAACTGTGGCCAATCGTTAGGTATAGTCTCACAAATACCATCGACAAAACGAGGGAGACCTTGGTCTTCTGCTGGGTACCCTGGAACCGTAAAACGTAACCTAACCAGTGGCTAGTCCTGTTGAGGTGTATTTAGATAGAAAAGCCTCTAAGTGTGGTTTATCGGATTATGTAAGTAAGTTTTTAATTAAAAAGCCCATTGGTACATGGCCGGGGTCGAACCCGTGGTCTCCCTAGTTAATACCAGACGTCTTAACCACTCGGCCACCGACGCACCAAATCAAATTTTACATTTTTATAATATTAGTATAGCTGATAAGAGTAGAGATGTCACATGAAGCCTCCATTATAGAGTTCACAGCGGCGTTATACAAGTAGCAGAAATGTCAGAATACAAAATTAATTTACGGATTTCAAAATTTAAATAAAGCTTTCATGAAAAAATACAATACGATTTTACAAAATAATATAATCTACTTCAAAGTAGCACCCTGAAGGCACTTGCTAATATTAATGAAAAATTATGTTTTCACAGAGAAAAGATCAAAAGGTATTTTGGAAGCTGACGTGAATTTGAACAAAACAGCAACTTTTTAATATAAAAACATAATTAGTACATATTTTGGCCATTCATTATCTATATTATGAAATTGTGTTTACAAATGCTGTATTTTACCTTGTACGGAAGTTTATAAAAATAGTGTCAGTAATTCATATTTCACAACTTGATTGTGATTTAAAAAATAAATATTTACTGAATCAGGAGTCAAGGGTTGTCTTTAATAAAAAACCAGTTTATTTTCATATTTTATTATACTTATCACAAATTATCTATTAAAATTAATTATATAAAAATAGATCTTTAAGAATCTAAATATGTAATTATACAAAAATACCGCCTTGATAAACATTATTAGACACTTTTTCTAAATGTACACAAACAGCCAAATTTACAAAAACAAAACCCTTGCAGTATGGCCAGAGACCCTAGTAACAGTGTCAACTTTTTGCTAGTTGCTGCACTTAATAGATCTAGATGTGTCATTTCTTTAACATACGTAAATATCTTTTATTTTTAGAAGAAGTGCGGACGTCTCCTCCGAAGCACAATATCAATTTATTATAATTTTAACGTAGACCTATAAAAATCGATCTTTTAAGTTTATATTTTATTTCTTTCATGATACTTGGGTCTGTAACAAGGGGTCAAAATTGTAGTACAATAGAAGTTTTGTATAGTACATTTTACAGTTCTATTTCTGATGACCTAGTTTAACCAATAAAGCTAATATATGTTTCATGAATATTTCTAGTCCCGTCTGGATTCATCATACCCTATAGTAATTATCACAATGTATTTAAATATAATATTTTCTATATCTATGCTGAAGAGTTTGTATGTCAGATTTGAAAAAATATAGCCCGTTTATTGAGGAAGACTATATGGCTAAAATACGACCCAAAGGAACGGAACAGTAATTATAAACGTCAACCAATGGCATTGAATTCCAATTTCAAAATCAGTCTTTCAGTTTTTCCGCGCTTTTGGACTTTAAATTTCACTCACGAAACTTTTATTTTCACTCAAAAAGTAATTTTTATTACCGATATGTAACAATTTCCTATATTTTTTTTAAATTGATCTATTAGAATACGCAATAAAAAATAAAAACAAAGCTTAAAATATATTTTATAAAAGTAATACTCCTCTAAAACACCTGCGGCAGTACCCATAATACCATTTCCTCGCTGAATTATAAGACTCACTCTCTCAGAAGCGTGGATTAGCTTTCACAATTAATAATTTTCACAAATATAACCTTTAAAAAATTTTGTTTTGACTGCAAGTGCCGCAAATTCATAGTTCGTCGTTAAATTTGAATATTTGCGGCGCTTATGTATTTTAACGTGGTCTGATGCCGCCTGCTCCACTCATGGTGTTCCTAAGAAACTTTCTTAAGAACGCTATGGTATATTAACTATAAATTAATTTGTTGAATTTTATATTATTCTTTCACCACATAACCTAAAACTTTCATTTCACTGTCGAATTCCGCACCCCTGTATTTAATTACTTTGCTTATCCACTGTCCATATTCGACATAATCTCGATTGGTACCTCCATATTCTTGTGGCAAATGACTAGGATCTATGTGTTGCTGAAGAGATGTCATATCATGACCATGAAAGTGTATATGGCCCCATGCACTTTGTGGAATAAATCTCTTGAACAGGTAGAAGAATGAGTTGATTATCCAGGAGTAGTTTATGATGTGGCAGCTCTTTAAGCGGTTAGGGAACGACGGCTGTTAAAGAAGAAGAGAAATATTATTATAATTTTTTATCTACACTGTCTATATTACACATAACATACCTTCACGCCTGTTTCCCAAAGGGGTAGGCAGAGAGTATGGAGCGCCAGTTCTCTCGATCATACTTCTCTTCCTTAATCCACATTCATACATCGTTTCACACATGCAAGTCTATTTTTAGTACTACGTATTTGACCTTTTTTAAGGATATCAGATATTTGATTAACTTCGTTTTAGTGGTCCTCTCCTTGTTGGTCCTTTCGCTAATACATAGATAACAGTCTTACTATAACTATATTAAATGCGAAAGTGTGTCTGTTTGTATAAAATCGATTAATATAAAGAAAATGGTGGAGTAATACAACCGCTCAGCGTGCCACATAGCATACACCACAAAATAAATAACGGAACAGAACGAAAGCTTCCGAAAAGAGCTCAATTTTTTATCTCTTTTCATAGGGCTGCCACTCGGTTATTGAAAATAAAAAACTGGGCAAGTGCGAGTCGGAAAATCGTTTATTTATTCATGTGGTATACATTCTGCCCATACGCATAGGCCGCTCTTCGTCCCGCTTTTTGTTCCCTTTTACGCGCTTTTGTCACTTTCGCGTGTTTGCATAGCAAAGAAACTTAGGGGCTGTGATATTTCAAGCACACTTGCTGCATTGGCGCGCATAATGGCTATGCTTATTTTTGGCCGTTATGCTTATTCCCTGCTAGGTCCCCAGATACAGCAGCAGCAGCTCACGCCCCAACCTATTAACTACGTCTTTTGTATCCTATGCCCGCATGGTCCCAGACTCTCGACAGCAAAAGCCATTCTTTTTAGGGTTACGAACATCTCCGATGAAAAAACGGAAGCCTGTGTGTTATCCTATCACACACACACACACACACACACATATTCACGGCCATAAAGGCCAGATACACCGATAACATTTAATTTGATGGACCTCGATTAAAGCACATATTCTTAAGGAAAATAAATAATTAATATTTTATACATACGGTTGAAGTCGGGAACATAAATTTAGTCCAACGTGAAACGAAACCTTGGGTCCCATATCATAATTATATGATATTATGCTTAAAACAATACAATTATATGATAATAATAGTGCTCACTCCAGTTAAAGCAATAATCTGATATGCTATTGTCGGTGTCAAGGTTGTCACATGTCTCAGTGTCAATCCGTCCATGTCCACGATGAGTGTGCCACCCATGATCTGGAGTTTCGGTTGTCGTATACCAACTTCCAACATAGCCATACCAGCTTTTACCAGGTCTTCTGCAGGATACTCGCTGGGATCCCATTTTCCTGTAATTAGTGTTGGTGAGACTGAGAATGGAGATCTTTTAATGTGTAATAGCGTGAAGATTTTTCATATATTTTTAGCGTTTGCCAATTTAACTAATATCTCAGTATCTTTGATTAAACTTCCTTTTCACGGGTTGCTTTACATGCTTTACAGCTCCCGAAACCGTGTTATGGTCCCAGGGTACCCAGCGGAAGACCAAGTCTCCCTCTTTTAGCCGATGGTTTTGAGTGGCCAGTTCTATTGAGGTATGAAATGGAAAAGCCTCTAAGTGTGGTTTGGCGGATTATGTAAGTTAGTACCTACATAAGGTTTTAATTATAAAAAAACCCATTGGTACATGGTCGGGATCCGGGATCGAACCCGTGGTCTGTCTAGTTAATACCAGACGTCTAGGATTTTTTTTACTTACCAAATCTCATAACAGTAATTCTACCATATTCAGGAGCATTCACTATCTGTCCCATGTAAGCATCCTTTATTTTGGTCAAACTTAACAGGTCTAAGTCTTTATAGAGGTTTGGATATTTCTCTCTAAAAGTATAGTATCGAACCATCTGAAAAAAAAAAAACTTATTTATTTTATATGGTACAATACAGTTACAATATGAGTTTACAACATTTTGAACACGTCGGTGGCCGAGTGGTTAAGACGTCTGGTATTTAGGGGAGGGGACTTTGTTTTATAATATTATGTAATGATGTAACTAAATAAAAATTAACCCTTTCGATCGAAATCAGACATGTCTGTCTGTATGCCACTGACTTGTAGGGTGTAGATATTAATTAGCCCACAACTTTACGCAACCAGTAAAAATAATTAAACAAGAAATGAAATGATTGCAAGGTGTCGCTTGAAGGATTTTTTTTATTTATCAATACAAAAATAGTAAATACTAAAATAAATACTGGCAACTGTATATAGGCGTGTCATGGCTGTGGCGCGTAATTAAATAACGAACAATGAATTATACAAAAACCACAAACACTGTATTGTTTTAAAATTAGCATTTTTAAATAATAAGACATACTATACGTATACTTACTAATTCATATTGTTAGCGGCCCTAGCAAATTCATATAGGCACAATGATATATAAATAAATAGAGAGATGGATAGCCACATATTATATTCATATTATATCATATTATAATTTACTAAGTAGCTACAGTAAAAGCAGTAAACATATAATTGTTGGTTTTTTAGCTTTGTTTGAATCAAAGATATTTTCATATATACCTACTAATATTAATTATCATAGCAAGAAAGTCGGTTAGAAAAAAAAATACTTACCGTTTTATAAGCTCTTCTAACCACGAATCTTCGCGCCCTTAGGAATCTTAGTAAATATGCGTCATCAGTCCGAAGTGGCCTGCATTCTCCTTCATCTATTTAAATACGAATTATTAAATAACTTACAACTATGTAAAAAACTTATGTAATAAAAAAATCCCCCAAAAACTGTTTTGTGCCAAAGCAGAGGCGATGTCCTCAATTAGGAGTTTTTCTAATCGGCGGCGTAACGACAAAGTTATTGAGATGTCAAATCATATTTATCTATTTTTATCACGAGTTGCCCTGCCCTATGGCTCCCGAAACCGTGTTATCCGCCACAGGGTACCAAGTCTTCCTTTTTAGTCGATGGTAATTGTGAGGCTATACCTAACGTGTGGCCAGTTATCTTGTATACCTATTTAGATGGAAAAGCGTGGTTTGTCGAATATGTATAAAGATATCTAATAAAATGATTTTATTTATTCACACTACAAACAAAAATCTAAAATATACATTAAAAATCTTAAAAACCTTAAATACCTTAAAACTAAAAAGAAAAAGAAAAAGGATGGAGGAATCAAAGATAGAATACCTCCTCCAGCTCTGAAGAAAATCCAATCGTGCCAAGAACACTCGCTGCGTTACCCCTTTGAATCTCCAAGCTTATGCGGCGAATGCAAAAACTCTTAGCTCGGTGATCACCAGACTTTTCGATGAGAAGTTTACCAATTTTATCAGCAAACTTCTTGGAGTCTGATGACCACGGACCAAGAGTCTCAACCGCAAAAGCAAGAAATTCAAAGTGATCTAGCAGCGAGGAATACTTTTGAATTTTTAAATGTGCCGCCTCAGAAGCTGTTATAATATGTAAGAAGATTATATAATAACTTTCCATACTAATATCCATATCTATATTAATATTATAAATACGAAAGTAAATCTGTCTGTCTGTTACGCTTTCATGGTTAAACCACTGAACCGATTTTGATAAAATTTGATACGAAGTTAGCTTGAACCTTAGGGAAGGACATGGCCTAGTTTTTTTAAATGCCCAACTTATTTTAGCAGTGTCGCAATGTCAAACCATTTTCTTATTATTCCCGAACACTTTTATAATAAGGTTTTCATTTTACTACAACTAAGCCATATTGTTGTTTTCTAGTTTTTATTACAATGATTATAATTACTAGATGTGCTTATATAAAATTTGTGACATTCCAAAATAAGGAAAACCAATTTATTTTTATTTCTTTTGTTCATAAATCACACTTATATAATAAAATGGAATATTTTAAGCATAGAACTGGTTAATCATTACAATACAAGGAAAACATAGTTAATTATAGTTGATCTGTCGGTCTATGAGAGACAACTAATTACCTGACTTCAACCGACATAGAAATAAACGTTATTATTGTTTAAATATATTATTATATTATTTTTAGATTTTCGTCTTGTCTCTTATTTTTCATTGTAGGAAGTGGTAGATTTTTATCCGATGTAGCAATTTATATTTTTTATGAATATTCAAAACCTAACAAAAAAAGTTTTTCCATCCTATCTCCAAAATTATTTGCTCAAATAAATGTAAAAATCGTATTATTCTATCTATCTATCATCACGCCTTTCATCCCAAGAGGGGTAGGAAGAGACAATCGATCGAGCATCTTAAAGAGGATATTTAATATCGACACGTACGCCAAAATGCTAAGCACCAATTTTCTTTGAGAATGATTAATTTAGGGGTAAAAATTAAAAAGGCGTCGGTGTAAGGTTTTTTTTATTTAACTTATATTTAAGAAAATATACTAAAAATGATTGTGTCCCCTACCCTGATCTCCGAAACTACTGAGTCTACTAAACTAAAAAAAAAAAGGAAAATTAGGGCCTCTCATAGTCTACAGAAAATTCTGTCTTAAAGTTCTCACGGAACCGTCTCCACACTAGTTCGACTCGCTCTTAGCCAATTATTTTTTAAATAGCTTACCATATATCATCCGTCTTAACTCTTGAATCTGTGCTTCCCTAGTTTCAACAACCTCGTTGCACATTTCAAATGCTACATCGTCCATTTCTGAGTTTTCATCGCAACATCCCTCCGCCTCGTATGCTATCTCTAGGAACCGTTTGTACATTTTGTTTAATTTCACTCGTTATTCTGTAACAATATAATTAAATTAGCGTATGCCCGTTGATTTTTTGGTAATGTGAAGTAAGATTAATCCGGGATAAATAGCTAAGATACACAAGAAAAAAGTCATGAAAACATGATTCTTCAGTCTTCAGTGCCTGAAATATAAAAAAACGAATTATATAAAACCTGTTGGATTGTATTATTAATAAGGTATTTTACAAAGTTTACCTATTAAAATTCGTTGCTTTTTATTTTATAATAAAATAAATACACAAATACAGATATATGCAATGATATATGCATATAATCTAATACATAAACTAATTTTGAGCAGAAATCTTGCTACTTTTTACTACCTGCTTCTTTGGGTCCTTGGCATTTATACAAGATGTTTCCTAATGTTTATTAGGAAAATATATTTATTTCAAATAAGTTTTTTTTTAAATAAATAGGTATATTTTCCTAATATTTTTTGTAAAAAAAATGGGTAAACATTTTAGTATTTTATCTATAAAACATAATTCATAAGGTTTTACATTAATATATTCAAAGTAATCGGATTCCGAGGTCAAAATCTCCAGGCACACCACTAAGGAGCTTTGATAAATTGATAGAAGCGGAGGGAGACGAGTCTCACTTGTGCTTAAAATGCTAAAGCACCAAGAATATGTGCTTAAATCGATTTCTCGTGCTTCAGAGGGTACGTAAAACCGGCACACTTCTACTGAAAATAACATATACATCTATTTAAGTAGTGTCAAAACTAGGTCTATGTTAAATATTTACTTTAGAGATGTGCACTACCTATATGAATAGAAAGTGCTTTATTCAATAATCGGTTAAAATCATATTTATTTTCTTTATTTTTAAACTTTGATAATTATAATGTCGGAATGAGAATTTAATTATGGGATTATGTATATTATATCTTTAAAATACTTATTTTGTACTTATATTTATGTAAAAGCATACACATTTTCTTTTGAAGCCGACTGACGGACGCTAGAAAGAAAATTATTGTTTATTTAGCCATTTTACCAGCTTTGAGTACTAACAAATGAGATATTAACGTAAACAAGGGCCGATTTCTCTTATTTATTCGATTTTTTAAATGACTATATTTATTTATCAATAGATCAATCACTAATTTAAGTAACTCAAATGTGTCACGCAATTATACCTGCAAATAAACTTTTTTTTCATCATTGTTTATACACTATGTTGCAAAAAAAAACGAGCACTTAAGAGCACCAATGTTATGTGGCATGGCGGCTTGGAATTACACGTTCTAAAGTTTGAAGGATTTGGAAGAGGTTCCAAAAGACTGATTCTCTCTGTAGAAGGCCTGGTTCTGACAGAAAAAGATGTACGGAGCAGAGGGATGATCGATCTCTTGTCAGTCAAGCTCTTAGAAATCGACGAAAATCTTACAATTATCTTAAAAACCCACCTAAAAGAAGTGAGATTGGTGAGAGTTAGCAAATGGACTGTACGGAGGAGACTTATCGAAGCAGGCATACATTCTCACAGACCCGCTAGAGGACCAAAATTACTCCGTGGGCATCGCGCAGCAATACTAAGTTTAGGGCAAAATTTGTTACTATGGACAATTGAGGATTGGGGTAGGGTTCTGTTTTCTGATGAGGCCCGTATATGTCTACATGGTGAAGACAGACATCGGAGAGTACTGAGAAGACAAGGTGAACGTTGTGCCGACGTGTGCTTTGAAGAGGTAACACCATGCGGTGGAGGGTCCTTAATGCTCTGGGCAGGAATAACTTCTGAAACTCGTACGGAGTTAGTTTTTTGCCAAATGGGACACTTAATGCACATTGCTATATCTCAGAAATTCTCGTTGCACATGTGCAACCTGCATTGGTTGTTATGGGAGACAGGTCCATTTTTATTGATGATAATGCTCGTCCTCGTCGTGCCGCTGCAGTATCCGCCTATATGAAGGAGGTTGGAATTCTTCGATTGGATTGACCAGCGAGGAGTCCCGACCTTAATCATATAGAGCATCTATGGGACGTACTAAAACGCCGGGTTTGAGCTGGAACTCCAGTTCCACAAAATCTGACTGAGTTAAAAACTGTGATTCAGGCTGAATGGGAACTGATACCACAAGATATCATAAGAAACCTGATCGGGAGTATGACAAAACGAATAGCAGCTGTCATAACTGCAAGAGGTGGACATACTCGATATTGATTTTTGTGTAGGTTCATTTAAAAAAGATTATTTAAAAAAATATTTAAGTTTAACTTGTCACTTCATACTCATTCAAATTACTTAATAAACTGGTTTTTCATTTTTTTATTCAATTTACCTCATATTTCTACTTGTGATAATTAAAAAATGTAGAAATTTGATTATAATATGTTGAAACATCATAAAAAATAATTATTGAACCATTATTAACTTCAAAATATAATAATAACCAATAAAGTTTTAAGTGCTCGTTTTTTTTGCAACATAGTGTATTTTGTATATTTCTTTTATAGTGGTAATTTAACGAAACGTAACAAGTGGATTTGTCACCCACCCCTTCATATAATAGAACAGAACAGATTGGTCCATATTAAACAGAAGGTGGAAAGGCTGTCGATAATGAAGAGTTGTCACTTCTTAAATAAATATTATGAAATTATAAAAATAGTTTGAAAAGAGTTTAGTTTTATTCCCACGGAACAGACGCGATCATAATTACACCCATCCCAAAGTGAAATGGATAGTACAAAAACAGACACTTCGGTGAAAGTAGATTGTCCGAAATTATGCTGACGACGCCGCCAGCTAAATATAGTTATTTTGGAGAGGGGAAACACAATAATAATATGGTAAATTATCGAGGAAATAACACAAGACATCATTTAAGTTATCGGTCGATGAGTTAATGCATCTTGACGTACATTTCAATCCTAATCCTAAAATCCTGGGTTTCATATCGTTGCGATCGCTACAGCAGCGATATTGAAATTGAATTGAACATATATCTACTAATAGATAAAGCTGAAGAATTTGTTTGTATGTTTGAACGCGCTAATTTCAGGAACTACAATAACCCGTATATTTAAATACGCTAAAACCTAAAAGAGCGGATTCCCGCGAGTTCGTACCCTTAGAAATACAACGTTTACAGCCCATTTTAGGGGTTGATTTTCGTTAAATCCTTTCTTAGTGCATCTCTACACCCCCTAAGAAATATTCCTTCCAATTTTCATATTTATATTTTCAGTGGTTTAGGCTGTGCGTTAATTGTCAGTCAGTCAGCGATTTTCATCATTTGGCTAGGACCCAAAGGAGCTGAGCATAACATCAACCAATCAGAAATTTCCACGCAAAACAGGGGCGGAAAGCTAATTCAGTATGAAGTCTTTCAAATGTCAACAAGCTTTTAAGATATAACCGTAATTATATCGATAGATTGAAGAATGAAAAGGCTCATACAAACATTTGACCATGGAGATCAAGGTTCGATTGCTTCATAGTAAAGTTAACGAGTAACAGATACATTAATATTTTAGCGACCTATTCAATATTCAGAGTTTTAACACTAATTCGGTTGCATACATTATTTTGATGCACTGTATCTTAATCAGATTAAAAATTAGCCACTAAATCATCTTAAAAAGTTTTTAATGTGAAATTTTCTTTAGGCGCGTTGGGCGATTTTTAGTAGGGGGAAATGTATGGTTTCGCGACCTGTGTTCACGATGTGTTTTCGGCACAAGACCATGGTAAGGATTGCCCGGGCCAAGAATGTCCTGGCAGGAATTCGTGTAATGACTTCAAATTGCTGGGACTGTTATTCATAGTTTCAAGTTCCACTTCTGTCGGGACTGTCTACTTATGCCTTTTCTTTTTTTTTTCACGGGTTGCCTTTATGATTCCCTAAACTCATAAATAAAATCATAGGTTCTCAATTCGGTTGTATTTTTTTTCAAATCGGTTCTTGTTTTTAGGGTTCCGTACTCTCCTTTGGGTAAAAACGGAAACCCTATTACTAAGACTCCGCTGTCCGTGCGTCTGTCTATCTGTCCGTCTGTCACCAGGCTGTATCTCATGAACCGTGATAGTTAGACAGTTAAAATTTTCACAGATGATGTATTTCTGTTGCCGCTATAACAACAAATACTAAAAAACAGAATAAAATAAATATTTAAGGGGGCTCCCATACAACAAACTTGATGTTTTTGCTCGTTTTTGCTCGATATTGATAACGGCAACAGGTAGATGCTTGAAATTTTCACAGAATATTTGGTTATATTATTCACTTTAAAAATAAATAATTAAAATAAAATTAATATTTAAGGGGGGCTCCCATACAACAAACGTGATTGTTTTGCCGTTTTTATAAATAATGGTACGGAACCCTTCGTGCGCGAGTCCGACTCGCACTTGGCTGGTTTTTTTCTTTTTTACATAATATCATACAAACATTCGTTTACTTTTGGAAAACAGAGATCAAGGCTCAATTAAAGTTTTATATTAAAAAGTTGTATGACAACCCGAAACGAGATAATTAATCAACTGGGTGAGAATATCAATCGTGAACTTATTAAACCAGTTCTGTGACGTACAGACCTACATGGCCATGTTATCGTCAAGAAGTTAGTCCAATCCGTTACCAAAAAACGCAACGCAACATCACGGTATTATAATTTCAGGGATAGCCAGGCATTAGGGATTCTATTAAAGAGAACAGCGGGGTTATTATATTTAGGCCGCGACATCTTTCCTTCGATTCGAAGGCCAACGACGTCCACACTAATGGCCAGCCAAGGTATGCCCGGCTCGAGAATGTCCAGACCTAGAATGCACTAGAATGTTGGAAATAGGCGGATGTCGCGTTTCTAAATATGCAGATTAAAAGGCTGTCACTTCTTAAATTTTATCTTTTACTACCAAAACAAAAGTGGGGTACCTCGGTGGCCGAGTGGTCAAGATGTCGGGTAAAACCTACGCAGACTACAGTTCGATCCCGGCCATGTACCAATGTATAATTAAAAACTTATGTACGCAATCCTACAAACCATTAGAGACTTTTCCATCTAAATTTACCTCAACAGAACAAGCCATCGTCAGGGATATACCTATAGCCTCGCAAATACCATCAGCTAAAAAAGGGAGACTTCGTCTTCCGCTGAGGACCATAGGGCTAAACACACAAGGCACTTGTGATGGTTTAAAAAGAAAACAAAAAACCTCTGCTTTCTGTTAGTGAACTTTGTTGCCGTCTCTGGTCGTGTCACAAAATGCAGCGACAGTATATTTGCGACACATGAGCTAATATAAATATTAATAAGATACTTCGCTTACGTCTATCCAAATATTAATTACAATTTCTTGAGCTAACCGTTCACATTTAATGCAAGGATTTTGTTCGGGGACATAGATCATTAAAATTTATATGACGTTTAAAGGCGAACGAGCGACAAAAGTAAATACTTAATCTGTTTTACATAAATTATTTTATTAATTAAATTAATGAACCGTCTATCTGTCTGTCTGTATGTCTGTGACCTATTTACGCAAAAACTACTGAACGGATTTTGTTGTGATTTTATTTATACTGTTAGATAGGTTCATTCACCGGGAAGATTTACGTGTATTTAATATGGACCTATCTTTAAGAGCTGAACATTAACAGTATAAGTGTTGTGTCTAATCCGAGAGAACAAAATGATCTAGGAAAGAATTGTGTATAATATAATTATCTACAAAAAGTCCGCGGTAGCATATATGTATGTCTAGTATATGTATCTAGAAACCCGATGGAATGACTTTGATTCCTTGGGAGCGAGGTCGGGCCCTTGTTTGGGATGCTATCTGCGTGGAATCGTGGACACATTAGCCCCGTCTCATCTCAGGGAAACAGTAATCAAAGCGGGAGAGTCTAGCAAACGCCGCAAATATAGTTCAATTATTGAAAACTACTTTGGTGTGGTTCCAATGGCAAAAATTGTATTAAAGATATATCCCCACGACTGATCATCTCTCTGATGACAAGAGGTAAGACTCCTAGCTCAACGAATCAGCATCGAAATTCAGCGGTGAAATGCAGCCAGTATTTTTGCCACTATTCGACGCGAACCTGATTTGAATGTAAATAATTAAACAGACGTAAATATACAAGTTGTGAAGGACAATAATAATTTATTTATAAAAAAAAAAGAAACTTGTTAGAATCGCCTGAGATCTCACCAAAAAACTCTCTTACAGAAATCAACTTAAATAAGCAATTTAAGTGTCTAAGAAAAAGAAAATTAAGATCACATCAATAAAGCAGTTTATGTCTCATAAACCAGGAGCGATATGTCCGTCACCTAATCCAGTACCAATTTAATCTCAAGCAAAAGTAATAACTAGCACCAGGTCCTACCCCTCGACGTCTCCCAATACGGCCGGTCACCGCGGGAGTACTAGACCATCACCCTCCCTCCACATGTGCATAATATACATACAGATACTTAGAATAATGTGGCCTAATGCATAATATATATTTGTCTAAACAATATACTAAATAAAAACAATAACAAAAGTGATAAATATAGAGAATGGATAACATAATAAAAAACAAATAGCGATGGAAAAATATAAAGAAACTTAATACATGCAGAGATTCATAAAGTAAATACCGATATAAGTATACTTATGTCTATTGTATTGTATTGATTGTATAGCCATAATTTTAAAATGATGCTCTGGAGGAGGCCTTCACCTGCAAAGGGTTCTTACCATATTTTTGTAAATGCTATAAAACTTTTGTACCTATATTTTAATAGTGTGTAAGAAATAAAAGGCTTTTTTATTTATTATTTATTATTATTAAAAATATACATAAATAAAAAAATTCTAGTAGATAAGTAGTTATAATCGTATTTATGTAGGTATTCAAATTGTCGTAAACCGTGCGAAGCCGGGGGCGGGGTCGCTAGTTAATTATTAAAAACATTTTATGGCATAGGCGTATAACACAATACAAAGCCTATACGTGCCTATACTACTAAAACCGGTATTTTTAATGTTTATGTAGAAATTACGGCCGATTTTTTTTTATCGATTTACGTCGTATGAGCAAAAGCAAAAATATCAGGTTTTTAAAATGTACCACATTATGTAACTGTATAAGTACTACTAATAACTCAAAGTAACTCTGTCTGTTAGGCTTTCACAACTAAACTTTGAACCTTAGGGAAGGACATAGGCATATAATTTTTTTACAAATCCACCTCCCTAGAGGGTTTATGGGTTTTAAATATGGGCCCAAAGGCGAACAGCTAGTATTCTTAAAAATTAAGGGGAGGAACGAATAATTTTAGTTGATTGCTAAACTGAAATTCCCGAATTTTACGAATGCTATGAAATACAATTGGGCATTGAAGAGGATTTTATCTAGTATTGTGTAGGATGAAAACATGATTGGTGAAAATTTTCTCGATAACTTATATTTTTGAAATCATCTCTTCAAAAACACCTTTTTAGTCATACAACCATACTCTAAAGGGATTTACGTTTAAATTGTATACGAATCAGTATGTAATTTCAGTAGCTAGTACCTATTGATTAAGAAGATTTTTCCCTGCATGTGATAGTTTTTTAATAAATTATTTATTTGTAATGTGCCGCTTACGTCATTTTTTCCGAGAAGCGACACATTATGCCTTTCTCACTTCTGCAGCAAGAACGGACAAAGGGCCGTCGATTTCTTGCATGACGTGATCGTTGCGCTCGAACCACTCATGGGCCCGAAACACGAGTTTAGGGCGTGGCTTACGATTAAAAAATTCTGAGACGTTCCTCGTCTTAAAGCATTTTCTATTTTTTAAATTTATCTATACTAATAATTAAGCTGAAGAGTTTGTTTGTTTGTTTGTTACAACGCGCTAATCTCTGAAACTAAGGTATCTATCTATACTTTGTTGCTAACTTGCAGACGTCACATTGAGTTGCGTGACACGGAAATAATATTGTTACTATAATGAATATCAAATTAATAGAACATTTCCTATTGTTTTATTGTTCTATAAAACCGTACGCGCAATAGTGGTGGTGAGTAGCCCACGTGGGTCCGGTATCTTACCGAACATTTTCGGTCCGGTCAGCCGTATGATCGTGATTGAACACAGGCCACACATTAGCAATGTAAATCATACGATCTAGATCATATGCAATTTACTCACTCACACAGACACACAAGATTCGATTAAACAAAGGCGTGTGGATGTGTGTATGTGTAAAAGATCGTTCTGGCCTTTGAAATCAACCACAAATACAACGATATTAAAACGGATGGCGGACCGTTCGTTACAAGAATTGGACGAGTCTGTGGTTGATTTCGGTGGACCGTAAGGCGGCGCGCCGGGGATTGGACGAATGAGTGGGCACTGGGCACCTTATGAGAAGGGTCTCATGATCTAAGCTTGAAAATTTCCTTACTTATGGGTAGGTAGTGTGTTTTGATCTTGATCTTTTAAAATGTGATTTAAATTATATTTGCCTAATAAATTACTTTCACGTGGCCTCCGAAGCTCGATATTAGTATTTTGGTACGATTACGGAATGAACCATAGAACCAACCTCTTCATGATATTTTACATTGTATCGGTCCTTGTTCTTAATTATGAACTTTACTATTACACCTGTGGCAAGTGATTAAATCTGTAATGAGAATTTAAATCTTTATAAGTGCGTTATCCGTGAAAAAGGAGCGAAACTCAAGACGATTCGTTTAGGTACCATAACCATTTAATAGTAGGTACTTCAGAGTTTTGATGATTCCGCAAGTGTCAAATTTTATATGCCGATTAATTGCTAGCTAAGATGATCCCGCCGTGATATGTCTAATCACAATTATCACAGCGCGGGCGGGATAAACCCGGATTTCCCATCATGTCACGACGGAACGCGCTTCGGTCGCCATGACATGACGTAGAATCCCATGAACTCAAAAAGCACAATATCACGCTATGTCCACATTAAAAAAATAGGTGGCTGTCACGAGACGCCTGGCACAAGCAGTACACACACTCACACAGAGAAGCAACGAAGTATATAGTATAACTCTAGGCACTACACGAGAATGAGAGCGGCGAAGGAGATAGGTATGACGCAGTTTTCCGTCACGGCATACGAGTCAGTCCTACCCCAAAGATCAAAAAAACAGAAAAAGTGTTCTCTGAAGCACATAATTCGAGTGAGATACTAGGTTTTGTTTTTCGATTTTTTGACTCAAATGAGAATAGTCGAACCATATAAGGTTTATGTGATTTATTATGCGTCCGCTAATATATATTTTTAAATTCTCCCTCTAAGCAGAGAATATTTTCACGGGCAAATTCGGGGTAGAAATCATAGAGCCTAAATGGCTCTATTCTATTTGATTGATTGAAGGCAATATTGCCAATTGCCAAGCATGTATGAGCGATATGATGCATATAAAAGAAGCGAAAGAGATATGTCAGGAATGGTATTCGATTGTCTCTGCCTACCTATGCCTCTTGGGATAAAAAGCGCGATGATAGATGGATAGATGCCTAAATAAATATGCATATAAAAAAACAGATTTTAGACAAAAATATTATATCCTAATTTATTTTATTGCTTCTTTAGTTATCAAGGTCGAAGAACTTAAAAATTTCAATGTTTTATGCAAATCGTTATTTGGGAATTTTGTAGTCACGCAATAAAAATATGATAATTATTGCAAACTGGCATTTTTATTTTGAAAATAAGAGACGACATGTTTGACCTAGTGGTCAATAATAAGGTTATGGGTTCGAATCGTAAGTTAAAAATAATTAGGGTTGCCTGTAATATTTTCGATTCTCATAGTCTGAACTGAAAACATTTTCATTTCAGGCGAGCAAAGTGTTTAGATTTGTATAGATAGAGAAAGACTCCAGTTGCCATATTGGTAGACGAATAAATTATTAATTTAAGTATGTGTTTATGAAATGTTACTTATGGAATTGTACTTGAAATCGGCAGTCCCGGGTGCAATGCCCACCAGAGCCATAAAAGCTAAACACCAAATCGACGTTGTCGTAAAGGTACTCCTAATGAAAGTACCGACAGATTTGTCACTTGATTGATATGGACATCTTGTCAAATGTGGACTTTGTTACTATGTCTCTAGTGCCGCAAGGTATAAAGGAAGATGCGTGCATCATTAATTTACATGGTGCCAAGTGTTTGGAACACCTCTGCCGGAAGCTGCTCTCGATCGAATATATTTTATGGAATATGCAAACAAAATGGATAGAACTTCAATGGAATTTAGATATTTTTAGGGTTCCGCACCCAAACTGCTGTATCTTTTGAACCGTAATAGGTAGACACTTGAAAATATCACAGTGTGTACTACTATAGACTATAACAACAAAATAATACAAATAAAATAAAGTAAAAAAATTAAGGGGTTCCCCATACAAGAAATGTGGTTTATTTTACTTACCGTCTGCCACAGACAGGGCTGTATATTTTGTACCATAATAGTTAGACACTTGAGCTTATCACAGAGTGTATAACAAAAAAATATATAAATAAAATACAAGAAACGTGTTTTATTCGGCGTTTTTTACTCGATCTTAATATACTTACAAACGTCTAACTAGTATAACTATAATGCATACTTGCATCTTAAGTAAAACAACAAATAATAAAACCGGCCAAGTGTGAGTCGGAATTGCGCTAATTTGTTCCTGCGCCATACAGGGGCGTCAAACTTGGTCTAATTAAGACGCCAAGGTGCATAATATTGAGTGTACGAGTCCGACCCTCACTTAGCCGATGTTTTTGGTTATATTCTACCATTCAAAAGTAATTATCTACATACCTAAATAAAATGTCTGAAACGGCTGAACGAATTAATATTTCAGCGACCATAATACAATCAGCTTTTTATTTCATATTGAGAACTTCAAGATGAAAATAAGTTTGAACTCGTGAGAAGTCAGGGCCTAATCGCTACTTAATTACTACAAAATCTTACCTTTAATATCCTCTGTATCATTAATTAATAATTGGTCCTAAAACTTAATCAAGCAAAGATACAATTTGAAACAACCGAAACTATATTTCTATGAAACTGAACCGGTATTTATTTTGATATTCTAATTGTCAACAACGCGTTCACTCTTCAGCAACACTCCATACACACTGTGAGCAAACAGACTAAAGTCGTTATGCTTATACAATGTAAACGCGTCATAATTAACATAGGCAGGTCGGAAACATTATCTATCTCCAAGATCGTTCTATAATTTACTGGCAGTTGCCTGCGACTTCGTACGCGTGTTAATAGGATTATTAGAATGTAACTAATGTAATTATTACATAATTAGTTTCGCTTAATTTTATTTTTTGAAGTTATACTTCTTTAGGCGCGATATGAAAAAATTATATGAGGGTGAAATTTTACGATGTAACAAAAAGTTACAGTATGAAGATGCCGAGAGTGATATTTCGACAAAATTTCACGATGCGCGCGCACGATGCAAGTTTTTTTTTTCGTACATAAGTATATTAGGCAAGGGCCAAACCGCTCAAAAAATGAAAAATTCTTAGCAGTATACGAGTGGTAGGAAAATTTAGTTGACGATGCAAATAACGAAGGAAAAATAGTCCAGACTCGAAAAAAGTTCTGGAAGGGGGGTGGGGGTGGTAATATGTACGTTTTAGGGGTTGGTACTTGTTTTTTACGATTTGCGACTAAACTATGCATCCTATCGAAAAAAGTTAAATGTAAAAGTTGTAGATAATAAAAAGATCTATAACTTTTCTTATATACATTATTGTCCATAACCTCAACATTATCGAGAAAAATGCAAAAAAACCGTTTTTTCGGTTTTTAATTTTTAACTATTTTTTTTAATGAAAATCAGTGAATATGTTGTTTTTTGTATTTCAAACTAGCCCAATTTTTTTCATAGCAAAATATTTGTTTTTCGATGTTTTATAAAGAAAATTAAAAAAAAATAAAAAAGGAACAGATTTTCCAGTGCTCATTTTCTTCGTTGAAATCTCAGCTTAAAATATAGTATTGCTTGTATGTAAAAATATCGTTAATAAATTAACTTTAAAAAAAAAGTGTACCGACTTCAAAAATTTGCTCTGAAAAGTATGAAATAATAAATATTTCGTCGTAGAATTCGAAGACGGTTGGTGCCAAATTAAAAACAACAAGGCTTTTCTCATATTTTTCAGCCGTAAACAGAGACAAATTACTGAATTTCTGAAAAACTACTGAACCGATTTTCGTCATATGTCTGTGAGATAATGTCGAGTCGAAATTATTATATCCTTAAAAAAATAAGTCGTTAATATCGGTACATATTTCATCGAGATATTGATAATTTACTGTATAAAGTCAGTTTTTTTCAAAATTACTGAAAAACTAATGAACCAATTTTTATGACATAAAAATGGGACTAATCCGGAAGAATTATCTGTCGATTAAAAAAGAAATCATCAAAATCGGTTCATAAACGACGAAGTTATCCGCGAACACACATAAAAAAAATATACGGTCGAATTGAGTAACGTCTTTTTTTTTGAAGTCGTGAAAAAAGGCGAATAACCGAAAAAACCACTTTTCAAAAAAATGCGTTACTTCTTATAAAATACTCTGTTATACAAGTTATTTACCTGTACTTAACTATTCTCGGCTTTCAAAATCCTGAAAACATTGTTCAACTCGCAATTAAATAGGTAAAAATTATAAAAACACCAATGCTGTGGATTGAGAAATTTTTTTAATTACTTTTTGTTATTCGTAAGTATTTATAAATTATCACGTTAAAGTGCATACCTACTTGATTATGCAATAAAAAAGTACAATACAATAATTTTATTGAAATCTTGGTTTTTTCGTGGGCACTTCTTTATCTCCAGAATCAATCAAGCTTTCTTTCTTTTTGTTCAGACCTACCTTTTTCATATGAAATTTATTAAAAACTTAAGAAGAATGCGGTCGTCTGACACCTCTGAGTGTGTAACCCTAAAAACTTCAAAAGAGTGTTACAGAAACGAGATAAGTTTTGTAATGTAACAACCTGAATTTTTAACAACTATAATAATGACCTATGTAGGTATATGGTACAGCTAGCGACCGTGCATGACACGTCAAATTCAACAATGATATCTACTATTTTTTTTTCTGTCTGTCACAGGGCTGTATCTTTTGAACCGTAATAGGTAGATTTTAAATTGGCAATACATAGGTAGGTACACACGTCTAACGAGTAAACTGTAATGCCATACTCTTAAGTAAAATAAAAACTGGCCAAGTGTGAGCCCGACTCCCGCAATATTTTTTACTAAAAGGTAGACTTTAAATTGGCAATATATAGGTAATACACACGTCTAACGAGTAAACTGTAATGCCATACTCTTAAGTAAAATAAAAACTGGCCAAGTGTGAGTCCGACTCGCGCAATATTTTTTACTAAAAGGTAGACTTTAAATTGGCAATATATAGGTAATACACACGTCTAACGAGTAAACTGTAATGCCATACTCTTAAGTAAAATAAAAACTGGCCAAGTGTGAGTCGGACTCGCGCAATTTTTTTTACTAAAAGGTAGACTTTAAATTGGCAATATATAGGTACACACGTCTAACTAGTAAACTGTAATGCCATACTCTTAAGTAAAATAAAAACTGGCCAAGTGTGAGTCCGACTCGCGCAATATTTTTTACTAAAAGGTAGACTTTAAATTGGCAATATATAGGTAATACACACGTCTAACGAGTAAACTGTAATGCCATACTCTTAAGTAAAATAAAAACTGGCCAAGTGTGAGTCCGACTCGCGCAATATTTTTTACTAAAAGGTAGACTTTAAATTGGCAATATATAGGTAATACACACGTCTAACGAGTAAACTGTAATGCCATACTCTTAAGTAAAATAAAAACTGGCCAAGTGTGAGTCCGACTCGCGCAATATTTTTTACTAAAAGGTAGACTTTAAATTGGCAATATATAGGTAATACACACGTCTAACGAGTAAACTGTAATGCCATACTCTTAAGTAAAATAAAAACTGGCCAAGTGTGAGTCGGACTCGCGCAATTTTTTTTACTAAAAGGTAGACTTTAAATTGGCAATATATAGGTACACACGTCTAACTAGTAAACTGTAATGCCATACTCTTAAGTAAAATAAAAACTGGCCAAGTGTGAGTCGGACTCGCGCAATTTTTTTTACTAAAAGGTAGACTTTAAATTGGCAATATATAGGTACACACGTCTAACTAGTAAACTGTAATGCCATACTCTTAAGTAAAATAAAAACTGGCCAAGTGTGAGTCCGACTCGCGCAATATTTTTTACTAAAAGGTAGACTTTAAATTGGCAATATATAGGTAATACACACGTCTAACGAGTAAACTGTAATGCCATACTCTTAAGTAAAATAAAAACTGGCCAAGTGTGAGTCCGACTCGCGCAATATTTTTTACTAAAAGGTAGACTTTAAATTGGCAATATATAGGTAATACACACGTCTAACGAGTAAACTGTAATGCCATACTCTTAAGTAAAATAAAAACTGGCCAAGTGTGAGTCCGACTCGCGCAATATTTTTTACTAAAAGGTAGACTTTAAATTGGCAATATATAGGTAATACACACGTCTAACGAGTAAACTGTAATGCCATACTCTTAAGTAAAATAAAAACTGGCCAAGTGTGAGTCGGACTCGCGCAATTTTTTTTACTAAAAGGTAGACTTTAAATTGGCAATATATAGGTACACACGTCTAACGAGTAAAATGTAATGCCATACTCTTAAGTAAAATAAAAACTGGCCAAGTGTGAGTCCGACTCCCGCAATATTTTTTACTAAAAGGTAGACTTTAAATTGGCAATATATAGGTACACACGTCTAACGAGTAAACTGTAATGCCATACTCTTAAGTAAAATAAAAACTGGCCAAGTGTGAGTCCGACTCGCGCAACATTTTTTACTAAAAGGTAGACTTTAAATTGGCAATATATAGGTACACACGTCTAACGAGTAAAATGTAATGCCATACTCTTAAGTAAAATAAAAACTGGCCAAGTGTGAGTCGAACTCGCGCAAATTTTTTTAATAAACTATTTTAATTGTACAGTGGTACGGAAACCTCCGTGTACGAGTCTGACTGGTACTTGTTTGAGATTAAGTTTTGTTCACGAGATATTAAGATTCAAAGTGGTCTGCAAAGTGTCCCTCTATAAAACAAAAAAAAAATTAAGCTGAAGAGTTTGTTTGAACGCTCTAATCTCTGGAACTACCAGTCAGATTTGAAAAATTCTAGAGGAAGCTATATAACATCTCGCTACGACCCAAAGGGAGCCGTAACCATAAATGCGGGTGCAACCGCAAGGCACAGCTAGTATAAAATAAAATTACAAATAAAACATTTCATGCAAATCGCTATCTACTGGCTTCTGGGAGAGTACCCAAAAGACTGGCCGCTTGACTTACATTGATTCTCCAAAATGTATATTTCACAAGACATAACTGTAATAAAAAATTAAGAAGCAAGGCGTCGTAGTCTGAATATAACCACAAATAAAACACCTTTCACTTGCGTTCCCAAAATACTTCGTTTTACGTCTAGAACGTTCTTGCTTGTTTTTAATTTAAATCTTAATTGATGGAACACTATTTAATAATTTATGCTTTCAACCGTTGTCCGTTGGTTACGAATTTAGGTATACGGAGATCTTGCTGTTATGTAATGCACAGATAATTATGTCCTCCCCTAAATATAATTAAATTAAAATGTGAAATTTAGAAGGGATTACGCAAGTTAGACATGAAATTGTTATATCGGGTTTGTTTATTTTGTAAATTTAACGTGTTATACAATTAAGTACCTGGGCGACTGAGCTTTGCTCGACGTCTTTTTAGGGTTCCGTACCCAAAGGGTAAAAACGGAAAACCTATTACTAAGACTCCGCTGTCCGTCCGTCTGTCTGTCCGTCCGTCTGTCACCAAGCTGTATCTCATAGTTAGACAGTTTAAAATTTTCACAGATGATGTGTTTCTGTTGCCGCTATAACAACAAATACTAAAAAACAGAATAAAATAAATATTTAAGGGGGCTCCCATACAACAAACGTAATTTTTTTTTGCCGTTTTTATAGATAATGGTTCGGAACCCTTCGTGCGCGAGTCCGACTCGCACTTGGCCGGTTTTTTTCCAGGGATGACACATATCTAGATAAACTTGGAAAGTAAAACATTGTCTAGATACAAAATCTCGCCTTCTAGATCTTATGTATGAATGTAGGAACAAAAAAAAATCGAACTACACTTTATTGTCTATTTTCTTTCTCATTTCCAATCATGTTCTTTCATCTCCGTTTTCGTACAATAGCTCTGCTATCTCTATATATTTTTATATTACCTAGAATATAATTTAATATTAAATGTTACCTTCCAAAATCACAGAATGGAACGCGGAAATTTCTCAAACACAACCACAAAGTTTAGAAACTAACAACAAACAGATTTGAATCAATTTTAACTATTACCACATTTTACAATACTTATTGTAAAATCTGCTTTATATTAAAAGTAAAAGAGACCTCCAATATTCCAAGTCTCTACAGTGGTCTCTACACGTCACGTATGAATATGAACCATATTATGTCAGATTAAATTATGAAAACAAAAAAGTTACTCATATATAATGCAACTGAATGAAGTAAACACAGTACATGCTTGTTGTATTATAGAAACATTGTATCGTTATATTTGTTAGCATTATAAAGTTTAGTAGCAATCCCCACTAAAAGAACGCGTTGTATAATTATGTTTACCTTGAAACTCGATACGAACGAAGTTCATGATCTACTCGCTGCACCTTACGAAAAATTTACCAACTTTGTTGCTTTCAATTGTTTTTTTCTTTTTCTCTCATACGAATAGGCAACACTGCATTTTACTGAAATATTTATGTTTGACGTAGGTACCTCTGCGTTCCTCAGGATGACATTGACATGACAATGAAACCTCAAGAAGAAAACTAAATATAATAAAAATTAATTAAAAATGTAAAGGGCGCTTAATTAAATCTGTGTTAAAATCGCGACATGCAGCGCCATCTAGAGTATTCTAAAGGAAATGATCGTCAATCATGTTTATTCGTGCTATAATAACTTGGCTTTTAAAAAAAAGTGTACCGACCGACTTCAAAATTATGCACTGAAAAGTGTGCTTTCCGAAAGCAAAATGCACATGTTAGATACGCCATTTGAAGATTATTTTTCCCTCTAATGACGAAATGATAAATCAAATTTAAATGTTCCCTTTGTCATAAACTCAGCAGCAGTTAAATAATTTTAATTTTGTATCCTAATTTAATTCTACGACGAAATATTAATTATTTCTAACTATTCAGTGCACAATTTTTGAAGTCGGTACACTTTTTTTTAAAGGTTTAATTTTCCCTTTTAAGTGAGTTTGCTGCCCTGAGAGAAAAATAATAACGCAAATAAAAAAGAAATGGAAAAATTAAAAAAATACGGCTGTGAATGGGGTTAGAACTATGTGCATCCTGCACTGCACTTAACTGTCGATAAGGCTTATCTCTGATATAAAATTTTCAGCCGTAAACAGCGGCAAATTACTGAATTTCTGAAAAACTGATGAACTGATTTTCGTCAGATAATATCGAGAAATTATTATATCCTTAAAAAAATAAGTTGTCAAAATCGGTACATATTTCATCGAAATTCTTGAAAAACCAGTCAACCAATTTTTATGAGAAAAAAATGGGACCAATCCGCAAGAATTATCTGTCGAATAAAAAAAAACATGCAATACGGTTCTTAACTGGCGGAGTAATCGATGTTCATACATCCGTCTTCTTTATTTTTTGGAAGTAGATTTGCAATCTTGCAATAATTAATCTTTTCAGTTCTTAAAAGTTTTGACACTGAGACCTTTGTGACCTTTTCTGTGAATATCCAAAATGTGAACAAAAAACTGTTTTTCTCGGAAATACCAAGTTTTCTAACAATTGAACATACTAGGAAGGTGTTGTGTAATGTGTATTACGCATTAAAAAGTTTTGAAAAATTTACTACATGCGTCCTCAAATTACCTAAAATATAGCAAATTAGCAACAAATTATATCATCAGAGTCCAGCAACTTTTAAACACTACCTAAAGATCCACATAAATTAATTAATTAATTATCTAGAAAGTTCAGCTAAAGTACACTGAAATTGTTAGAAATCTTTATTTATCTCACTTAGATTTTATAGATCGTGGCTGATGGTGACCAGAGCGCTGGTTCATACCTGGCTCAAGAAATCAGTCAACAATATAGAGGCAATGCAGCCATTATTTCTTAAATTATATTTAGAATGAAAAACTTCCATTATAGTATTAATTTTAACAAAGACAGACACTTTAATTTTACTTGCTAGCTAAAACAAGTTTCCCGCCCCCGGCATTGCCCGAAATATAGCTTATAGCACTCAGAATCGGATCTAGTCCTAACTCCACAAACCCAACAGCTTGGTCAAAAAGTATGGTTTTGCCGTTTCATAGAGCTATTGCATGTGACTAAATTTCTATTGTCTCTGCCGATCCCTCTTGGGATAAAAGGCGTGATGATAGATAGAATATGTCCATGTAGTGGCTGTGCGACGGCCGCGAAACTGCAAATCCATACTTTATGACCAATATAAGTGTTTGTGGAGTTAGGGCTTGTAGAGTTAGGTCTTGTGGAGTTAGGGGCTTCGCTCTTCATGATAACCTAATAACTTTTTAACAGTGAAAGCGTTATGAGCTTGTGAGTCTTAGCAACTTTTTTTTGTAGGATCAGTAATTTCACAGATTACCCCCTATATCCAAGCTTACAAACTTTATAATATTAGTATAGATAGATAATAACACAAAACACGTGCCTGATCAGCTGATATGTGTTGCGAAGTACTTTTTTGTTATTACAATAGAAATAATCATACGTTCCCACGTCATCACATGTATGCGCTGCAACATAATAATATATACTTACATATTGATTTCCGCAAATCTTCAAGATTCGGTATGTAAAGTAAAAGTTAAAAATCGTGCTTTAGTTTTTACTTTACATAGGTACCGAATTACCCCTCAAACGTAGCTCAAAAAAAATTAACAAATACGTTTGGTACCATATTCTGCTCAAATAATTTGCCTAAAGATAGCATTATAGCATGTTTAACTGGACTAGAATTTTCACGACAATGTCAAATTTGGTTACACCGGTTTTCATATAAATAGTATCATGCTACTTCTACTTTCTTTACAAAGTTATGTGTAAAGAATAGTCAAAATTTATTCATATATAAATACATAATTAACATTCTCGTCTCGCCTATCTTCCATGTGTCTAGTAGAGTGGATATCACATTAGAATAGTAGTACACTTTACTATATCTCTTCCCGCAGGGATCACTCTACTCTACCGGCAATTGTTGACTAATAATCTGTAAAAATATGGATAGTAGACAGCTCGCCTGCATGTATAATTTGCAGACGATTTAGAAAATAACTGGCTTAATATATAGCCTTGTGTGAATAATTAGGGACTAATTTGCGGATGACAATAGTAACAAGTCCGCGAGAATTTGCCGCAAAATACATTGACAAAATAATAGTGGGCGCTCCCTTATTCTACCACAAATGGTAGAGTTTAGTGATTTGTATAAAAAGTATCATAGTGTAATAATTGCAAACGATTTAATATAAACTCTACTGCCAAAATTGTATAGACGGTTATCTACCAAAAATGGTAGAGTTTCGTTATTTGGGTAAAAATCTGTATAGCGTTTTGGTGCGTCGGTGGCCAAGTGGTTAAGACGTCTGGTATTAACTAGGCAGACCATGGGTTCGATCCCGGATCCCGGCCATGTACCAATGGGTTTTTTAAATTAAAAACTTATGTACATAATCCGACAAACCACACATAGTGGCTTTTCCATCTAAATATACCTCCACAGTACTGGCCACTCGTTAAACGTAGGAGATTTGGTCTTCCGCTGGGTTATACTCTGGAACCGTAACACGGTTTCGGGAGCTGTTAGACAACCTGTGAAGAAAGAAAAAAAAGTATATATACTTTATTTCGTCTGTGCCCCGTAGTACAACCACTTCTTACAACTGATTCACTTGTGGCAAAAATGCTAATGTGCATTTATCAGCTTCATTTTTATGTAAATAATAGATAACTCTTTGTGCACTTTTAAAAGATTCGTACAAGAGAGATTGGAAACCTTAAAATTAACCTAGATTGTAAGATAAGGTTGTTTATTGTGGTTATTGTACCTATTATTTTCTTTTATAACGCGTTGCTTGTTGGTAATTTGACTGTATTATATCAAAGTATCGACACTGTTTGGTCTGTTGTATTTTTATTGCTTGTATATGTACCTACTTTGTTTAATGACTGTTTGTGTCATAATAAAATAAAATAAAAATAGATACATTTACGCCTGTTAAGAGGATGTATAGAGCTAAATGCGAGTTTTATGATGCGTAAAAGTACATGATCCACTGCAGTGACCATAATCAAAAAAATATATGATATTCTTGAGGTTATGCGTTATTAAAATACTATGTTCAAAACATAATACAACTATATTGATTCGATAGAAAAAAATCACGAATGTACCTCTAAAAAAATATTATAATGTCTAGAAACAGTACTAAAATGCATGCAATGATTCTGTTCTATTTTGAGATTTTATGTACGCACTGCACGCGTGTGTGCGTAAACGCTCGTGTACCGACAGTACCGACTGCAGCCTGATGCTATATTATTAGTGGCAGCCATTTGGTGTGTATGTGTACCCGCGTGGGGGCGGTGCCATCTCTCAAGGTAAATGGCTCTATTCAGCGTCTTAAAGAACTGACACATCGGGTTTGCCACCTGTTATGTTTAATACAACTAGTAAAATTTGGAGACTGTTACTGTTGTCTCTGGACACACCGCAAGATATAAAGGCAGTGAAGATGTGAGTGTTTTGTACTCTATCTAGTACCTAGGTACCAATGTAAATGGCTGACTTAGGACAGTTTCCAAATCCCAATAGTCTGTCTATCGCCCATGTAGCCATACGTGTGTGGAGTATGTAAATCATTGTAATTGAATGTAATTGACAGACTTTATCACGTATGCTTAAATGTGCGATAGACAGACTATTGTGAACGGCCGTAAATAAATACACAATGTACTAACGCCTATGGTTATAAAGGAACCTTTCAAATTATGTGTATCTCGACCGATAGAAGAAATTGTGGACTGTTATTTTTCAGGCGCTTAAATTATATTTAAACAAAGATGCTTTTAGGAATCCGAACACTTAATCCACCTCATTTGTTTTGTCTGATTTTCCTTTACTTAATAGCTACTTATATCTGGTCTAATTAATTTATTAAAAGCTTCATTATTTTTTCGTCCTGTTATCCTTCCTTCTATATTTTTTAGATTTCTAGCTGCGAACCCGGCTTCGTGGCCGTATCTAGGGGGTATTTTGGGGGTTCCAATCCCACCGTAATGCCAAAAGTTGAAGGTAAACCCCTCAACTTATATTCCTGGATACGGCCTTGTCCGTTGGAAATTGTGATTTATTGTTATTGTTAATAACGTAAATATTAAAGATCTGCTGAGTTAGTACATAATCACTATCGGCATAATTATTATTTAATGAAAGTCTTCCACCGCGTCTGTTTATCTGTTTTTCACGTACATCATGTGACAAAAAAATATTAAAAGTACACACAATCGCCGAGCATGTATGATGAATATAAAAGAAGCAAAAGAGATATGTCAGGATCGTAGCAAATGGCATTCGATTGTCTCTGCCTACCCCTCTTGGGATGAAAGGCGTGATGATAGATAGATAGATCATGTGACATATCAAATGAAAAGGCTCGTTATAAGAAATACAAATATACATTTTTTATAATTTTAAAAAGCATAGTTTAAATTATATTAAAGATAATTAAATATTTCGATTCGCCATTGAATTTGAAGTCGGTCGGTGCCAAATTAGGCTGCAAAATTAAAATAGATTCTAAAAAATAAGATCTGTTCAATGTTATCTATGTTTGTAATTAATTGTCTAGATTAGTGAAATTTAGAGCTAGGTATATAATATTTAATTATTTCTTGCTTTTCAGTGAATAATGTTTGATATATACTTTTTTTTAAAGTTAATCTGATTTTTTAATAACATCATCATTATATACAATCATTATAAAAATAAATCATCGAAATCGGCATACATTTCATCGAGTTATGACAAAAATTGACTTAAAAATCAGTTTTTTCATAATTTATTAAAAACTACTGTACTAATTTTCACCAAAACAAAAATGGGACCAATCTGGAATCTCAATAAAAGAAACGAGCGAGCCTTATAGTAGTCGCATATGATATGTAACATTAGACATCTCACCTTGCTATTATACATATACTGAAAATATTAACACTTTCCCCTTCTTGATTCCCCTTTCTCTTTCTCGTCACTTACACGCACATTCTGTTAGCTGACAGTACCAACCTCTCGGAAAATGGGTTGGTACCACCTGACGGCCAATTCAACCACCGCGCGCGCTCATTGGTCAAATCAATTAGCGTGCGCTTCCCCGGCTTCCTGTTACACACTTCCGTCCCTTTTCACTAAATCACTTTCACAGATTGCAGGGAAGCGAGAGGAAAGATGTAACGCATCAAAAAATTTAACATTGATGTTACATGTTCACTCACTCTACTGATGTCTTCATTCAGATCTGTGCAAAAAAACACGTCAATACGTTGCTCCGTTGTGGCGTGAAAAAAGGTCAAACAAACACACTTTAGCATTTCTAATAATAGTATTATGACATGTGATATTTATATTATAGGCTTGAATAGTATGTGATTTATAATTATACAATATCAGTATCTAACTCTATTAATAGATTTCCTAAAAATTGCAATGCAGTTAATTCACCTTGATCGAGTTAGGCAAGGATTGCATAATAGAAAATTAGTATTTTTGATTTTACAAGTCATAGGCGTTAGCGATATTTCTAAAAAACTTACACCTGTCACCTGAATTTCTTTATATTTAAATGTTTTCTGTGACTACTGAGTAGTGATGTGCCGGATCGTTAAAAATGTAATATCCGCGGATACGGATCTGAATACGGATATTTGGTCTCAAGATCCGCGAATACGGAGACAATCTGTTATGAGAGTTAACTCTTAAAAAGGTCAATAATCATTATTTTATTTATTAAGCTTAACACAAAGATTTAAACTCAATTTATCTCATTATAAAGATATTTTAATTAATATTTTATAAAAATTAATAAGATAAAAGAACCGTAAGAGATCCGCCAAAAACTGACGGATACGGATCTTTGTTCTCCCTCGGCCCTCGGATACGGATATCTGAGGTTTTATATTGTATGTAAAGCTGGTAGGGCAGAACAAGATAGATGAGTATTATTTGGGCCGATCCCAGCGGCACTGCAATGCCGGGCCAACCCGTGACAGGAGTGGAGCGAGCCCCGAGCATCCAGTCTATTTCCAAAAATCAGTTTAATATACTGGTCCCGCTGTGCGGGAACTTTCAGATATTAAGCTGAAAAGAACAGATACTACACTTTGATCTTAGCCAAAAGGCCGAGAAGCGATAACTGGCATTGTTCACGTCGGGGCTATATACTCATCTGCAATGTTAACGTGGTAAAGTTTAGTAAACACTACTGGCGCCATCTGTTGGCGATGTATTGAACTATAATTAATACCTTTTTTTTTTATATATAGGCTGCCTAATTTTCTTTAAAATACTTTCTTTGTGAACTTTGTAAACTTAAGTACTTTGTGGAAATTTCTAAGTGACGGTACGAAAATTCGGTACGTAAAGTATAATTTAAGGTCCTGCTTGTTCTTCATAATTTAATTTAAAATACTTCTATAATATAATAATAACTTTTCAAAGTTTTTCGACAAACGACAAATGGCGTCCCGTCACCCGTGTAATTATTCGTTTGTGATAAAAGTAGTACCACCGACGTACTCTATTAGAATATCTTTTTTTATCGCTTCCGCAATCGCTACAACTTACAAAATAAACCTCAATCGAATTCATAAACACATTATTTTTTTATTTAAAACAAAAGTTTATTTTAAGTTCATTACTGATCCAGTTCTGACAAAGTACGACATTGTATATTTATAACAGGCAATGTATAACGTAAATTCGAAAGTCACGCTGAAATGTCTTTTAATTTAAGAGCCGTTGACCGTACGGTTGGTTTACTACAGTTTTATGATGATTACTTAGCTCACCTCACAAACATTGAGCAGTTAACACGAGGTGGTTGTCAGTAACAAAAAGTGGAAAAATTAATTAATTAATTATAATAACAGTGACTTCCTAAATTATATACAGTGACATTATTCCAGGTTTGTTTCTTACTATTTATTTATGGCTATCATCCCCTATTATTTAAAAAAAAGTACCCTGTGCCCTTACCTAGGGTCCAAGCTTTCTCCATATCAAATTTCATTAAAATTGGTTCAATGGTTTAGCCGTGAAAGCGTATTAGTCAGACAGACAGATAAGAGTTACTTTCGCAGTTATAATATAAGTTTTTTTTAAGTCGGTACTTAATTATTAACTATTTTAAACTAACTTTCATTTAATTTCATTATTATAAAATAAATATTTAAATAATAAAATAAAGTTATACTTTTTTTTTGTAGTAAAAAATATAATAAAATGTCTTCATTATTTATTAAAATCGGTAAATATAAATAAAAAGAGAAAAACGAACCTATAAAATTGCCATATAACTATTGTTGACATATTGCAGAAATAAATCCGTCACTGCTGAAATCGTGTAATGAACAAATTTTCAATAGGTTTTTCACAGAGACATTAACCAAATTTTCAGTTGTAATCATGAATATGAAAGTATTCAAGATTTTACTTCTAGAAATTAATGAAGACTTTCTATCGTTTTTAATATTAGTCGTAAAGTTTAACAAGCTTTCAACTGCCACTGAACTATATACCAAATGCTATTAATATTGTAAATGTCCAATAAATTGTTGCAGTGACATATTATAGATTAGAAAGGAGATTATAAAATTCTTAGTTTAACATTGCTTTTAAGTATTTTGTGGTGGTGGCAAGGCTCTACGAATTGTTTAATAGGTATATTTTATATGTTGTATTACTATAATTGACATTTCTATATTGAATGGCAAACTTATAAATTACTTTGCAATATGTGTCAATCAGATTTGATATTGTGGTTGTTTCTATTCTAAAGTAATGTTTTGAAATATCTCAATGCATTTTATACTCGACGTACTTATCAAGGAGTTTTAGATTGTAGGTACAGTAAAGGTTTATTCAAAATATATCAGGGCATAACGGCTAAACGAGTGTTATATGAATTATTAGCTAAAAATGTGGCTTAGAAGCCACAGCATGGCGATGAGCCATCAACAGCCATTGAATACTTTGACCATAACTGGCCATTACTGGTCCTTTGATGGGAGCTCAAAAAAATTTGCAATTGAACCGACTTAGATTTCAGATTGAAATTCCTGAATTAAATGATATAATATAATAATAATATGAGATAACTTATTTAAACACATTTGGCTATACTATCCGCGATATCCATCGCCATCGCAACGAAATTAAACTCAGGTTTTTGGATTAGGATTAAATCTAACGTCAAGAATTACAACTGGTAGTCAGCATGATGAGCCAACACGTATAACTTTAAGGAAGTCTAAATAATGGAAATTCGCAGAGAAAAGTAACCCGAAGAAAAAAAAAGATTGCGTTGGAAGAAAAATGGATGCGTCCTTTAGTGGGAAGTGGGAACCGGTTCGTATGAAACGGTACCTACTTTCGGAAACCTAAATGCACCTGTGAAAGCATTTCTTTTTAAATTATATTGATGTTGAGTAGGTACCTACATAATTAGCGGACAAGTATAGTTTTACGAAAGGTATTTTTGTGCTGCATAGGGCACGAAAAACATAGATATATGTAATTCCATGAAAAGTAAACTGCACAGTCTCTTTAATATGATGTGAACATTGTTATCATATCAAAAATTATTCAAATCTATTCAACAATAATATCCATATCGTATCCAAACCATACGAAGAGCGTGTCAGGATGATAACTATATTATATGTTTCATCATTTTGTTAATAATATTATGAATACTTTTAGAGTTATGTAGGTAATAATAAATAGTAACGCAATTAGTTTCGCTGAATAAATCATATACAATTATTTTCAACACACTTGCTCGTAACGTGTGTCTTATTACCTCACTTTTAGACCTATAATCCCATATATTAAACACGCGTGCTTTTTTCTTTACAGTACAGCACAAGAGTTATAATATAACCCAATGAAGTTAAATTCGTACAAGCTTGCAAATTGTATGTGTGTCCACAAAGCATTCTTAATTTAACCGCATAATACAGTCTTTATTTTTTAACCACTACTTTGTTGGCTGTTTGGAGAAGTTACACGTGCTTTATCTGTAACGCCGGAAAAACAAAACAATTCCATAAATATTTGTTAACATTTTCGCCGTGTTGTGGATAATTAGGTATCAAAAATGTCGACTTCAAGTGGCGAAGAATAGGTAAATTTGACTCCATGAAGTTTATTTGTTTCCTCGCAAGTGTGTTGAAAACGTCGTATGAAACGCATGTGCATTGGTCATTACATACTCAGCTTTCTTATGGCGCTCGCCTTGTGGCTCGCGCTAATAATACCGCCTCGTGCGTAATGACCAACATAGCACCCTTGTATCATAATGTACTATTTCATATCTATACCTAATACAATATTATAAAGAGTTAAAATTTGTTTTTTTGTATGTTTGTTTGTAATAAATAAACTCAAAAACTACTTAACCGATGCTAAAAATTATTTCACTAAAAGACTACGATATCCCTGAGTGACATAGGCTATACTTTATATTGGTTGAATATATCCACAGACGGGGCCGGGGGCAGAAAGTCTAGTATTACATATTAAATATGATAATATGATGAATATAAAAGAAGCGAAAGAGGTAGGTATCTCAGGATCGTAACAAATGACATTCGATTCTCTCTACCTACCCCTGGGATAAAAGGCGTGATGATAAATAGATTAAAATATATTTACAAAATATCAAATATCTCTTAAAACTTCAAAATATACATTAATAAAATGAAAATGTATGCATCAAAACAACGGACTACACATGCCCATGGTCTAACATACACTTGATCAGTTTTTTATGCAAGTATATTTTGTATTTAAAATAATATGTCAAAGGTATTTGTTAAAATTTTCCTTAACTTTATTACTTTTACAGCTTTTATCTGTTAAAGAAAAAACTTTTGATAAATGTGTTAATTTATTTGAGTAAAGTAGAATACAAAGGAATCAAATAAAAAACCGGCCAAGTGCCAGTCGGACTCGGATATAATTTTATTTTAATTTAATTATTTATTTTTAAAGCGAATAATATAACTCAATATTCTGTGAATTATTTCAAGCGTCACCTGTTGCAGTTATCAATATCTAGCAAAAACTAAGTTCGCTGGCAAAAACGAGCAAAAAAATCACGTTTTTTAATTCTGTTTTTTAGTATTTGTTGTTATAGCGACAACAGAAAATTTCAACTGTCTAACTATCACGGTTCATGAGATACAGCCTGTGGTGACAGACGGACGGACGGACGGACAGCGGAGCCTTAGTAATAGGGTTTCCGTTTTTTGGGTACGGAACCCTAAAAATACTAATGACCCTTTGGCTTTAAGGACCCTTGGCTCTCAGTCATCTTGTATCTGTCAAAAATATGGTAAATCTAAGTTAATCCTGGAAACGTGAGTTTATTTATACAAAATCTCCTCACCCCAAAAGGATTGTTATTATTTGAAATTGGATTCAGCCATATTTTTATTATTCATGGGTTCTAAAGAGCCGTTGTTTTCGATACGAGCAGTGCCTTCGCGTATCGAAAACAACGGCTCTTTAGAACCCATGAATAATAAAAATATGGCTGAATCCAATTTCAAATAATAACAATCCTTTTGGGGTGAGGAGATTTTGTATAACAAAAATCACGTTTCCAGGATTAACTTAGATTTACCATATTTTTGACAGATACAAGATGACCTTGACCACCGCCCCTTAACATAACAATATATTGGCACGCAAATTCGTTTATTATTACGTATCTATTAGAAATAGATATATATGCTACTGCGGACTTTATTGTAGACCATTTTTAACCGACTTCCAAAAAAAAGAAGGAGAAGGTTCTCAATTCGGAACGTGATTTTTTTCATGTATGTATGTAGGTACATCGATAACTCCGCCAGTTGTAAACCGATTTCGATGGTTCCTTTTTTAATCGACAGATAATTCTTTCGGATTGGTCCCATTATTATCCAAAAAAAATTGGTTCATTAGTTTTTCAGAAATTTTGAAAAAACTGACTTTATAAGTAAATTTTTCTTGATATCTCGATAAAATATGTACCGATTTTGACGACTTATTTTTTTTAAGACATAATACTTTCTCGACTTTATCTCACAGACATATGACGAAAATCAGTTCATTAGTTTTTCAGAAATTCAGTAATTAATTTCTGTTTACGGCTGAAAATTATGTATCAGAAAAAGCCTTAGCAACGGTTGCTATTGACACGAAGTTGTCAATTTTCGTGACGATAGTCTAGCGTTTAAATGTAATGGGGTGCAGCGCAGGATGCACAAGCACATGGTTCAAATCACATCCACAGCGGTATTTTTTTTTTATTTTCGATCAATATTTTTAGTTGCGTTATTATTTGTCTCTCAAGGCAGCAAAATCCACAGAACTTCTGTGGCAAAATCACTTAAAAGGGTAAAATAAACCTTTTAAAAAAAAGTGCACCGACTTCAAAAATTTACACTGAAAAGTAAGAAATAATAGATAATATAATAGAAATAGTGTCTTTAGATATTCTATGTAGATATTCAAATTGTTGTAAATGTATATTGTATCCGTGCGAAGCTAAAGCGCAGTCGCTAGTAAAATATAATAACCTGATTAAAAGAAAGTGGAAACGTCGCCAGTATTTTGGATACATTTGGCAACCGAAAACTATCTCATGATCTGATGATACAACACAAATAAAAAACGTATTGATCGAAGGCAATATTAAAAGTACACACAATCCCCGAACGTGTATAAAGGTATGATGAATATAAAAGAAGCGAAATAGGTATGTCACTTATGTCAGAAACGGAACAAATGGCATGAAATGTTGTAGAAGTTGCAAATTAGAAACTACTTAGATTATTGCCCTGTTGTGTACAATTACATACATAGTATCAGTATATGACATGCTATACAAGGGGTAAGGTCATATCAGGACGGTCATAAACATTGTACATTCAAATAGTAGATATAAAACAACTTTATGTAAATGACGCTACAAGTAAATGTTTGTCATTTATGTCTTCATTCACGAGTACATTTTGTGTTTTTACATCTAAGTATGCAATAAGCGTCTGTCTGTGATTTCAACATGGATTTTTTGTCTGTCTCAATGTTTGTCTTGATATTTGCTCCGAAACTGTTTAGTGGATTTTGAGTATCTAAAAAAAAAACGTTTGACACAAAATTTAATCAGTGTTCACGACCGCGCTCGGCTTCTGGCTTCATCAGAAAAGGAATCTGGCCACTGGTTACACGCTCTTCCATCTCGAAACGTCGGTACAATTTTGGATAACGAAATTTTTAGAATTAGTGTAGGCCTAAGGTTAGGAGCACCAGTATTTTGCGAACATAAATGTCCGTGTGGAAAAGATGTAGATCAATTTGGAACTCACGGACTTTCCTGCATAAAAAGTGCAGGCAGGCTTTCTCGACACAGCTCCCTCAATGATACCATCAAAAGGGCTCTTGCGTCAATAGACGTCCCTGCTCTCCTAGAGCCAACGGGAATAATCGGGGAAGACGGCAAGAGACCCGATGGAATGACTCTGATTCCCTGGGAGCGAGGTCGGGCCCTTGTATGGGATGCTACGTGCGTGGACACATTAGCCCCGTCTCATCTCAGGGAAACAGCAATCAAAGCGGGAGCTGCGGCGGAAATCGCAGAGTCTAACAAACGGCGCAAATATAGTTCAATTATTGAAAACTATAAGTTTGTGCCGTTTGGTGTAGAAACTCTAGGTCCGTGGGGTTCAAATGCCAAACATTTTTTTAAAGGTGTATCCCCTCGACTGATCATCTCTTCTGGTGACAAGAAGGCTGGCTCCTTCCTCGCTCAACGAATCAGCATCGCGATTCAGCGGGAAAATGCAGCCAGTATTCTTGACACTATTCCACGCGGACCTGGTTTATTTGGTTATTTTTAATCTTTAGATTACATTTAAGGTTTTTATATTAATAAAAATCTAAAAATAGTAGGTAATTAATTAAGAAAAATAAATTATATTTTTCACATTATATTGTCATACAAAAATATCAAAAAAAACTGTAGGTATGCAAATATTATGTACCTACTTGACATAGTATTTTAGAATGATTTGACTCTGGAAATACATTGTCACATACAATTTCATAATATGCAATTTTTTTTTGCTGATTATATATCTAACCTTAACCTCTAACCAATAAGGAAACCTAAAAAAACTGTAGGTATGCAAATATTATGTACCTACTTGACATAGTATTTTAGAATGATTTGACTCTGGAAATACATTGTCACATACAATTTCATAATATGCAATTATTTTTTTGCTGATTATATATCTAACCTTAACCTCTAACCAATAAGGAAACCTAACTGGAAATGTTGTTTTACTAAATGATAAAGTATTTTTAACTGACTTAAAAAAAGGAGGAAGTTCTCAATTCTGTTGTATTTTTTTTAAAATGTTTGTTACCTCGGAACTCGATTTGGAAAATTTAAAGAGTATGGAATAACAATTCATAGAACTATTACAAGAAGAAAATTTGACTAAGGTCTTAGTCTGGCCTTTTCCCATTCTCCAACCACATATATCTTCCATCTACTAATTTCCGTTTTCACATTGGACTTTTGTCTCTGTAAATACCGCTATACAATTTCTAACTTGACACTTTGTTTTAAACAGAGAAGCATGGTGTGAAATCATGTTTACTGTAAAATCAACAGTTAAAATTCTATTACTTATTGATAGTCTATGAAAATTACTAGAATCAATATAAGCACATAAGCCTGGTCATACAAAGTGGAAATGTCGCCAGTATTTTGGGAGTTTTTACATAATTTTATTCTTTGTATAAATAAATGCGAAAGTAACTCTCTCAGTCTGTTTGTCTGTTACGCTTTCACAGCTAAATCACTGAACCGATTTTGATGAAATGTAATAAAGCTTGAAGTCTATGGAATAGACTACTTTTTTTTTAATCCGTATTATAATAGATGATGAAAGTTAGTATGGGCCGCACTGACGAAAAACTAGGATCATATAAGTCTAGTATTGCTATCTCTATCTATCTATCTATCACCACGTCTTTTATCCCAAGAGGGGTAGGCAGAGACAATCGAATGCCATTTGCTATGGTCCTGACATACCTCTTTCGCTATACTTTTATATTCATACCCTTCATACATGCTCGGCGATTGTCTGTACTTTTAATATATATTTAATATAATATTGCCTTCGATCAATACGTTTTTTTATTTGTGTTGTATCATCAGATCATGAGATAGTTTTCGGTCGCCAAATGTACCCAAAATACTGGCGACGTTTCCACTTTCTTTTAATCAGATTATTATATTTTACTAGCGACACGCCAAAAAACTTGCTGGGACTAACTTTTTCCCCGACTTGATTCACTAATACTGTTAATGCTCAGCTCCTAAATATGTTTAATGCTCCTGAACCTTCGTAATGAATTAACCTATTAACCTACTCGTGAAAATATCATCAAAATCCGTTCAGTAGTTTTAGCGTGAAAAGATCACAGACAGACAGACAGACGCGGCGGGTGGCTTTGTTTTGTAATATGTAGTGATGATGATGATAGTCAGGCCTGGATTTACAGGGTCAGTGCCCAGGGCGGCAAATTTCCAGGGGCGGCAAAATTCAGAGAGAAAAAAAAAATCTTTCGCGTTATTGAAAATGTTTTAAAAAGTGTAATTGTATTGAGAACATTTGCAAATTTAACGCTTATTTATCTCATTTATAATAAAATAATAATTGAATTTTTCACGGTGCCCCAGGGCGGGTAAATCCGGCCCTTGTGATAGTGTATTTCTATCGGTGTGAATCTGGTGCGTCATAATTATTTTAACAAGTTTTAGTTGTTTTTGATTTGTACATTCTCTATGTGGATGTTAAACGTGTTTTATAAGTAGATGCATACAAACATACACTTTCTTTAGATCAAGTATAAACTATTTTGTTGACTAAATCGCGGTCTTGTGTTTTCGAAAAATAATAAGCTGAACAATTTAAAATTGTCTATTAAACGCAGGTCGGATGGACATTGTCAGTTGTTCAGGTGGCAAATTAAACAACTTACTTTTCTTTGCTATTTTTGAGCGGATATTGATGCGGTTTTCACGAGTAGATAGGTTAATTCATGAGGAAGGTTCACTAGCATTAAACATGGACCTATCATATTTAGGAGCTGAGCATTAACAGTATTTTCTTCTTCAAATTCAACAACGAAAAACTAATTAACTTTACTAATTAGTCGGTATGTAAAGTAAAAGCTAAGGTACGATTTTTATATTTTTATTTTAAAGATTAGGCTATTTTAAGAAACTAATTTGAATATTTTTGATTTCTATACAGTAGTTTTTTTATAATAAATTATCAAAGTTTTAGCATTGATGACGTCATTTTGTCGGCTGAATACTTCAATACCTTTGATATGTTGGTACAGAAAAAAGAACATCTGTGTTCTTTGACTTTGACATTTAACAAACAATAGTGTTGCCGTCTCTAAATCCTACAAAATCTACCAAAACCTACCACTTCTACAGAAAACATATTAAAACATCAACAAAGAAACACATTTTTACGGCTTTTATACATAGTTGCATAGTTGTTGTGATACAAAATATATACAAAGGTCAAAGAATATCCTACCATAAAAAATGCTTAAACTATCTTCCTAAATAATAAACTAGATTAGTTATAAAAACTACTGAAATAGTTAGTATATCTAGTAACAGGGTAACATTGGTAGACAAGTTGACAAGTCAATATTTTGCTTTTATTTAGCCGATATAATGACGTCATTCATAGGTGAAATGTAGGTTAAGTAAATTATTTGTTTTTGAAAAAATAAAGACAATCTCACGATTTTAAGAGTCATAAATTGAAAAATACGGATTATTAAACCAATATCTCGAAACGGTTTTGGATTCAGCATACCTTAACTTTTACTTTACCTACCGAATTGTATATCAAATTTTATATTTTTTTTAAATACAATTTTACAAATCTTAACTAACTAAAAATTAAAAATATCTACATCATTGTCCAGCAGCATATTTCTAATAATGTTGGCAGCATTGCCGCGTTGTATAGCTGCCAGCGCGAGGGTCACCTAAGGAATCGATTAGCCTTTGAGCAAACGGCAAAATGCACAAATAAAATGATCTCTTGATGACTTCATATTCGCGCCTTTAGCCTGTTCCAGCTGATTCCGCCGCCTTTCATACTTTGACTGTAGTGTCTTGGAGGTGGGAAACTGCAAGTGTATCGACGCAAGTAGAGTCACATACCATCGACTGTCCTAATTTCCTTGGCATCATATTCTAATAGGATTCTATGCCATGTCATGGCGGACAACGCATGCGCCCCATCACCACATGACGGCGAATCCAGTTTAATCCCGTCCGCACTGTGATGGTTGTGATTAGTCATCACAGTCGTCGGGAACATCTTAGCTACCGATTTATCGGCTATTGTTACTGTGACGTCTATAATACTTGACATTGGCAAATCATCGATTGACATTGATGGATCCATTATAAAATAAGAAGAAGAACATATTTTGATAAGCCAATCTTATCCCAGGAGTGAATGCTAAAGATCCACATAGATTCCACGTCACGCCTTGGTGTATAACGCACGCGCCCGCCGAAACGTGATGGGGAATCCAGTTTAATTCTGTCCGTGCTGTGATGGTTGTGATTAGTCGACGACTAACAAGACATATCACGGTCGGCGGGATTATCTTAAATATCGATTAATCGGCTATAAACACTATAAAGGCTATAATACTTGACATTGGCAAATCATCGATGAACATTGGTGGAGCCATAATAAAGGAAGAAGAAGATCCACATACCTCTTTCGCCTTCTTTTATTCATCATATCTTTCATACATGAAAAGAGAATTTACCCAACGAATCGTTACTTAGCCATTTTATTCAAATTGAGAATTGAATTTAAATTCCATCACTCTAATTATAATCTAGCTAACACACGAAGGTAAATGTATCAACATCCGACAAGTGTTAAGGATATTACATGTATTATAGATTACAATAATTATAATAAACCTAATTACAGCCTATCACAGACAAACATCTTACAAAATATTCGTTGTATAATGTATATAATATAATGTATTGGTAAGGGTTTGTATATAACCGACATTTACATACTATGAGTCCAAATATCTGTCCCCTTTATATTATAGACGATTTATTACCTAAACCAGGGGTTGCCAACCGGTGCCTACTTCTTGTTGGCCTGCGAAGCTGAATCATATTATTATGACATATGTATAAATGGAAATTTTCTCTTTTATTTTTTTTTATTTAAACCTAAAAAAAATAAAAAAGGGCTCCAAACTTTTTACTACTATCTAGTCTTATTTATGATTTTATTATTTTTTAAATCTACAAACAGTACGGTTTTATATCACGGGATGTGTTTTTTAATGTTGATAATTTTTGGATTTTTAGATTTATATTTAAAATATGTCTATAACCACTTCTGATGAAGAAAAAAAACCGCCTTCAAAACCAAAATGTGCTTTCCGAAAGCAAATGCACAAGTTAATATTAAAAAAGAACCAAATTGCCTCATGTGCCTATAAAATTTGTAGAGTTCTCGATTTATCCAGGATCTCATCATCAGATCCTGACCCGATGACCATGGGACCACCTGGAAAGTATACCCTTTCAAACAAAAAAAAAATCCAAATTGGTCCAGGCGTCTTCAAGTAATCGGGGAACATACTTACATAAAAAAAAAGATTCCGACGAATTAAGAACCTCCTCCTTCTTTTGAAGTTCGGTTAAAAAACATTACATCATGCGTCGTTTGTTTGCGTATCATATTCAACAGTAGAAGAGTTGTACAAAACCATTTTTTATTTATTTATTTTAATCATTGAAAATTGAAGCAAAATTATAAACGAAATTTATGTCGCAAGATATAATTCATTACAGCTGTCGAAAGAGTTGAAATATTTTCATGGTTTTATTCCATAACTCGTAAAGCACACAACCAATTTGTCTCAAAATATAATCAATGTATGTCTCGTTTAACTCTTTCAATCGCCGTAAATAACGTCTAAATCGGTTTATTACTTTCAAAGTTATCGCGCGACAAAAATTACACGTAGCGGCAAGTTTCAGGTTGGCTCGCAGGTCCAATCGATTTCTGGAAATGCGGCCCACCACAGAATCTTATTTCTAAAATTTGGCCCGCCTGATGAAAAGGTTGGCCACCCATGATCTAAATACTCAGGTAAAACTACCGGTTGGAGACAAAAACCGGTCAAGTGCGAGTGCGACTTACTCATACGCAAAAACTACTAATAAACAGTTTGATTCACCGGGAAGGTTTATCATGTTTAGGAGCTGAGCATTCATAGTATAAGTGAATCAATTCGGGAAAAAGTTAGTCCCAGCGATGTTATGCTGTCTGATTTATATACCATAACAAATGATGATCTATGATAATGCTGATTATATCGTCCTTCCAAACAAATAAATATTGATAAAACAATGAAAAAGGACCTGCCCTTTATCACCTTTACGTTTGCACGAATTATTATAATCTTTGCTATAATAGGTGCACTGCAAGCTTACCATCTGTTCTTTTCAATATCGACAGCTGGCAAAAAGTGACACCGTTACTGATCTCATGGCCGCACCGCATGGTATAAAGGTCTTCTTTTTCTTCTTCTTTTTTTTAATATGGCGGTTCCACCAATATCAATCGGTGATTTCGCCAATGTCAAGTAGTATAGCCGTTTACGGTGATTATAGCCAATAAATCGGTATGTATGATAATACCGCCGACCGCGATATGTCTTATTAATCACTGATTAATCACAACCATCACAGCGCGGGCGGGATTAAACTGGATTCCCCAACACGTCTCCGCGGGAGCGTGTGCTATCCACCAAGGTGTGTCGTGGAATCTCGGTATAAAGGTCGTGAAGATGTGTTTTGTGTGGACTCCTGCAAAAAACCAAATTCAACTTTAGCATTGACTTTATACCTAAAAATACATAATTACATACTTAGTTTTACCGGCGGATTTTGAACAAAAGGCACTCATTAAGTAGTTGGATGAATGTGCGGGTTGCCTTAGTCGGCCGGTACAGGAGATTGTGTGATATGTAGTAATGTATAGTCACGGTTGACTGATATACAGAGGTATTTAGTAGTTAAGATTTTTCAGAAAATATTTCACAAAGCTAAATTCTCGTCTATCACTCTACATATTACCGAGGCTGTCTGTCTGTCTGTGCCATTACCATAAAAAGCGGAACGAATTTTGTTGCGGTTTTCAAGATTAGTAAGGTATATTCACTAGAAAGGTTTACGAGTATTAAACATGGATTTATCATGTTTAGGAGCTGAGCATTAAGAGTCGATTAGTTGTCAGCAAATGAGCGCGGAAACACGTTTGATCATTTTAGCAGTACTCTTTGCATTTTAGTTCCTTCGCCTCAGCCGGTCAGTGCGGTTCAAATAGAGCGCGGATGTTCTTAAAATTGGAAATTGTAGGTCCTATTTTTATTGTATTACAAATACAATAAAAATATTCAAAATTGTGTGATGTTGTGTACAGTCCTTACGTAACGGCAATGAGTGCAATTACTATTCATTTACCGAGAAAACGAGTGTGAAATAAAATTGAAATCATAAAAAACAGAAGCGGTTTTTTAAAAGTCGGTTCATTGAACAAAAATGTAAACAAAAGTAATGAGGTTGTGGATAAAATTATGTCAACATTATGGTGGATTGCGATTTTTTTATTTACATATATAAAGATCCCTATATCCATAAATTTTCTAGGATAAACTATTCCCATTTTTTCTGTAAATAATCCACATGTGTCACTGTAATTTAGCACATAGTTACTTATTCTATATATCTCAGTGAAATAGCTGTTATTTTTTCAATGGGTTTCATTGAATAGGAAATATGGGTTAACTTTCCCCCGTTTTCTCTTTCATAATATATTACAAAACCCTTTAATTATATACATCGCGTTTTCTGTAGCTTATTGAGAATTCAAAATAATCAACGTCACCTGAGGGTCAATTCTACTAATTTAATTTTGATCTCTCTCACCCGCCATAGGCATCAGTCGTGTTGTGAAAGTAAAAAGTTCGTTTTCAGTTCACAATGTTCGAAGAGATAGCGTTCCAAGCTGAGTTGGATCGACACACTGACCCGGAGTCAAAGGAGCAAGCTTACATACTGTGTGCTGAGGAACCAGACACGAGAGCTAAATGTATTGAGGAACTACGAAATATGATATATGGCAAGTTTATACAATACAATTACAACCTATAGAGATAAATTATTGATAGAATAACGTTGATAGAATGAAGGATGAAAGATTGACTAAAAAGGTTTGTATGGCAGAAGTGAAGGTTAATGTTAGTAGAGGACGACCTACGTGTACTATTATTGGCCAAGAGCGAGTCGAATGTTTCTTACCATTTTTTTTTCGTGATAACTTTAAGACAGGATTTTCGTTTAGGTTTTCCTGTAAACTATGAAGGAGGCCCTATATTTTCTTCTTTTTTAAAAAAAATGTAGACTCAGATGTTTCTAAAGACTTTAAACTTGATGCACTTGAATTTTTTTTTAAATTTTTTAATACGATAATTTACGCTACATGTCCGTGATTGGGATATGTACCAAATTTCAACCTTTTTAGTCCAGTAGTAGAAAATAAGCTGTGATAGACGGACATAGACAGACACAAAACGGAACCCCTAAAATCACAATGGCCGAGCATGTATGAAAGGTATGATGAGTATAAAAGAAGCGAAAGAGGTTCACGAGCGAAGCCAAAATGAAGCAAAGTTAAGTTTTTTTTTGCGCTATACAAAGCGATGTTCTATGGCGCTATCGATAAAAAAAAGAATCGATATAATCGATTTGTATTTCTTAAAACTCATCTCACGTTATATACCAGGAGTTCACAACTAACCAAGAGTTTATTCACAGAGCGAGGCGAGTGTTTACCGCCGCGCATGGATGACGGCTTTTTATTGAGATTCCTGCGAGCACGTCGCTCAGTGCCGGCGCGGGCGCATCGCTTGGTGAGACAATATTTTTATAGCCCATACGTTGTTATGTTACCTTGGTATAAATAAGTTCTTTTGAAGCTCCAATCATTCCAATCAGTGCGAGCGAATGAATAGAATGTCATTTTCAATATGTTGGTCATTGACGGATCAAGTTTTCGTAAAAGAAAACTAGTATTTTTCATGTTTTCGGTCTGAATAAGAACTCTATTCTCGCGTATGTAACAAGGTAAAATCATGAAAAACCACAAGAATAATAAATGATAATAACCTTGACATGCTGATCCGAGTGTTTTATGTCGGCGTGTTTGAATGCTAGATAATTTCCAACAAATTCAGTGATACAAATAGACTTTTGGGAAGATAAACATTTTATTATTATGGAGAAAGAACATCACGTTGTTCTCACTTATTAGGATTCACATTCTGAAGGCATAATGACCACAAAATTTCTTAAATCTTGATATCATTTTCAGTTGGTTCGCTATTGCCACTTTAGAGAACAAAATCCTCATCTATGGAAACGTGTTGATGCATTTGGTCTCGCTCGTCTACAGAATCTATACGAAGGAGTGCTGTTCGATCGTCCTGATGTTGGAAGACTTATTATTTTGAGAATGGGTAAGTTGGTAATAATCACGAGGTCTATTTTTCCTTAGGATTGGATTTGGTGGTGACAAGATTCCAGGTGTATCAAGGAACGGACATCCGAAATGTATTGGAACCGAATTATCGATATCTTGAAAAATTAGGAACCGATGGGATCGACCATCTGGCGAAAACTGATGAAGCATGCTTTGATATTTGCTCCTTTCCTTATTGATCTTGCAAATTTTATTTATACTCCGTAGCCCCATGCCTGCCATATATTAAATTTTCTCAGTACTATGTCGCGTACTAACATTTTGTTCTTTTTTTTATAGAGAAGACGACATGTGACCTTGCCACCGCCTTTTTATTAAGCATAGGTGGTTGGTCCATGAATGCGCAGGTCCAGTCGCGCTCATAGAGATGTTTTTTCACGCTTTGCTTGAAGGACCCCAGATTGTAGGAATCAGGAAAGATCGACGCCGGAAGTTCGTTCCACTTTTTGACAGTGCAACACAGGGACGAGTCACCGAGTCGCTGAGCTTTTTTGTTCGTATGCAACTTCTCTCCGACAATGTCCCCCCAGCAAGACCAAATCAACCCCGAGGGGTCTAAATAGACCACTTCTGACTTCTGACTCAACTTTTAAAGAGACTCTAAAACATTCAAACGTTGTATATCTTTGTGATGTGAAACCGAACAAAATATAATGCGGACACTGCAGCATTTGTCATATTATTACGTAGGTACATTTGTATTGTCGTTGCCTTTTAAAGCATTAGACATTAGTGCGTCCTTGTTTGGGCCTAAAGCAATATGTGTATCTACGTTTGTATTTTCTTTGACTTTCTCATTTAAGACGAAAACCTATTTCACTTCCCAAATGTAGGTGAGAGATTCTATTGAAAGATATTTGGAAAGTTGCTTTGTTACTTTGTTAGTATCAAATAACGGCACTTGTCTCTCATCGCCCGCACGTTCATATGCCCCGGAGGTTGAAAGTAGACTTTAGACCACTTTTACTTTTATAGTAACGTTAGTTGTCCTTCCCTGCACAAAAACTTGGCTAATCTCTTTTACGTAATTAACGTTTGAAATAAAATTGAAATTTGGGTAACTATTATTGACCATAGCACGGCTTTATTTATACTTTGCGGGGGCTAAACAGAACCTCTAAAGCACGAGAAGTCTAAACGTTTTTTGAGGATTGGACTGGGGACCTTCGCTCACAAACTCAGTTTTACAAATAACACTTACATTCATTTTCTTTACCCTGGAATTTGCACTTATTTTACCTAAGCATTTTTCATATACTATAATTATTTCGTGTAAGTAAACATTATAATACTCTACGTTTTTTATAACAACTTTGACTAGTAAACATTTAAGAGAGTTAACGACTACGTTTGTGAGTTTTTTTTATGTCCACCTGCATGGACTGCATGTGGACACAAGCGTAAATAATTTATTTTCTGTCATTATATTCGGACTGGACTAACCCATTTTGGTCCCCAGTATAATAAAGGTTCAATTTCAAAATAAAACACATCGCGCGCTGATTTTAATAGCACTATTTAAAAAATATTAGAAAAATACTATTCTTCTTTAGAACTTAAGCGTTAAAATTACAATTATAGTATTTTTCTAATATTTTTTAAATATTTTTAATTAATTTTTAATAAAATATGTTAATATAATTAATATAATATTCTTTAAGAAGATGTATAATTTTATATATTTTTTACTTTTTTAAATATGATTGTGATTTTAATTTCTGAAAAAAAAAAACCAAAATATTAACATATTTTATTGATAACTATTTTCCTGAGGATATTTATAGTCTAATAATATTTTTTTATTGTGAGATCGGCAAGTGATTTCAGATATTAGAAGTTTGAAACTTGACGATGAAAGCGAAATTGACAAAAGCCGTCTCAATTATCTTGTTATAATTCAAAAATTCTTTATTAATTTAAAAGTTTTCTCAATTAACTTTTTAGATAACAATATTCTCTATAATGTGGCTAAATAACAGGTAATTTCTTTTAGTGCTTTATGGAAATTATACTGTTCCAAAAGTACAGTTTTTGATCCAAAAGTACGATGTACTCTTAAAGGCTCTTAAGATCGTCTTTTAATTAATTGCAAAACCAGACAAGTAATAGCATAATTCTTTCACCTTCTTGGTCGACTAGATATTCGGGGCTATTGCGGATACCGGATTACTATTTTTATTTTTCTGTTTAAATCAGATCTAACTTGTGAAATCTATCTAGAAGATCAATTCACTAACGCGGCCGAGTAATGAAAAAACAGTCTCTCGCGGCTTTTCGATAAAATTGAAAAGACAAGACTCTACTACTGCCTATATTATTATAAGCGAAGGGAACTATTGCAACGAGTGTCGCAATTGTCATATTCACTACTAACTTTCCGCCCCCTGCTTCGCCCGTGGATATTTAACAAAATAATCAAAAAAAATCAGGGATATAGTAGCTTTCTATTCTTGAAATAATTTTTAGTATCAGTTCAACAGCCAACTGCCGCTGTACTGTACAGCCGCTGACAGTACCAACCTATCAGAAAATGGGTCGGTACCATCTGACGTACCACCGCGCGCGCTCATTGCTCAAATCAAAAAGCGCGCGCTTCCCCAGCTTCCTGTTACACCTTCCGTCCCTTGTCAGGAAATCACTCCCATAGATTGCAGGAAAGTGAGAGATATAGATATACGGCCTTATTCATAAACGTTTATTAGCAACGTTTTTGTTAAAATGTGTTTTGTTTCTTTCTATTATTAGTAAAGACAGGTTTGTTAGAGAGTGACAAAACATATTTTAACAAAAACGTTGCTAATAAACGTTTATGAATAAAGGCCTTAGATTGTAAGTGTTTGGGCGATTCCCTAAATATTATGGGCCTTACCACAAAAAAAACTATGTTTCATCACTCTCCTACAAATCTGCCATTCAATATGAAAGACTAAGACATCTAAGGGTATAAATTTAGTCGATGAATTGGGCCACAGACTGTTGCATAATACCAGCTATAAAGTCATTGCCCTTATCATTGCTGTGATTGTGTATAGATAATAATTATGTTTTTCTTACACAACCTAGTGCTGCAAGTAGTCAAGGACATGCTTGTCATTAAAAGAGGTGATTATTTACAATTGCGATGTGTTCATATTCGCTTATAGCATTAGGTTGCTAGGTCGAAATGTCAGAAGGTTAATTGAGTACTACTTTTGTGACATTTTAATGTTATCTGTATAATTGATTGCTTGCTTTCCATTGTTCAAGCCTTTTTTTGAAAACTTAAAGTTAATTAAAGATTAATTCAACAACTTATTACGTTTTACATCGATAATTCTTGAGTCTTGACCTTAGATTAAACCAGAGTCTTTACCTACGCTTCGAGTGATCGCAGACCTCGCGGAGATCACTGCGGCGGATTTTGCGATGCGTTACAATTTTTATTAAATTAATAAGAATTATCGCAAAAGAGAGACCGAATTTTCTATAAGAATAGTATGTGCATCGGACGGCAAGTAAAGCGGCGTCCGCACTTCTTCTAAAGGTAACATACAATTATAAAAGTGTTCTGTTTAATATGGACAAATGGCAAAAATTGGGCACTGCTTCTTTTGTCCTCCCCTCTTGAGCCCCGCTCGACTTAAATTTCTATGTACTGGCATAGATTAAATAATAATTACTACGTAAGTACTGGCAACACCCCAAGGTGTGTAAAAAAAACCGTCAAGATGTGTGTGTGTGGTAAAATTAAAACCGTCAGGTTATTGGAAACTTAATCTAAAATAAGAAACTTATCTGTGTTATGACCTTTAACCTGTTAAAGTTAAACTTATATACATTACATTAATATTCACATATTTCATCTGTAATTTAGGACAAGTATAGCTTGACAAGTTTAATGAAATAACCATTAAATGGTCATTAATTAAATGTATATGCATAAATTCTATGATACTCGATAGTCATAATTTGTATCGTGATCGTGATAAACTTAGAACCTATTTTTTTTAATAGTTACTGCTACTTACTAATCCCCATTGGTCGTCAGTGAAAGTATGTATAACTAAGATAGTAGTGTGAATGATGATGTTGTGTCAATATTTAAGATGAAATATTGACCAAATACTTAAATCAAATAAATGAATTCCAAGACGAACAGTTTTTTAATTTAAAATTATCCAGTACTTATATTTAAAAAGACCTCAGGAACCACATAAAGTCGTCGATCATCCAACCTTCCATCTATATAAAAACTAGGAGTTGGACTTTAATTCGTACCAAACATGTAAATCACTAATTTTAAGAATAATCGTGCTTCGGAGGGCACGTGAAGACAGCACCCGCACTTCTTTGAAAATAACAGATATTGTTTGTTAAAGAAGTGATCCAGGTATATGGTCAACAAATTTATATGATGTTTTCCTATTTTTCAGGTTTATGGGACCCTGATATAATTCCAATAGAAGAACTCTTACAAGGATGCCTCGCCCTGTTAGAAGTAGGGATCATGCAACCTAAACTACAGATTCTGGGTGGAACAGCCATGGTGGACTGTGAGGGCATGACTATGAAACAAGTTCGACAGTTCACACCGAGTGTAGCTATGCAGATATTTCATATAATGGGGGTAAGTTTTATAGAGCACTAGCTTTCCGCCCCCGGCTCCGCCCGTGGATATTTTAGAACAAAATAAAATGTAGCCTATATAGCACTCAGGTATAACGTAGCTTCCTATTAGTGAAAGAATTTTGGATGGAGAAATGGGATTAGTAATATCAGAGATTACCCTCTATATCCAAACTTACAAACTTTACCTCTTTATAATATTAGTATAGACTAGCGACGTATACTAACTGCCCGGCTCCCAAGAGACGTAGCGTGATGTTCTATCATTATATGAATCAGTCTATCTAATCGCGCAATCAGTAACAAAATCGGTTCAGTACTTTTTGAGCTTGTAAGGGACAAACAAAGAAGCTTTCATGAAATTTATTTGGCTGCATGTATCCTTATTATTTTATAAGTTTTTAATGTTAAACCACTTTATGCCCAAATACACTAGAGTACTTTCATAGGTACTCTACTACTGTATTGTAATGAAGAAAAAATCTGAGCAGCAGAAGTTGGTCAAAAATTAAAACTTTTTATTTACTATTCGACCTGTTTGCCTGAAAAATGTTAAAGAAATATAAATTTCTAACTTTCCGTCCTGTCTTCGCCCATGAAAATTTATCCTGAAGTGTTTCCGGGATAAAAGGTAGCCACTATAACACTCTGGCTCTCCAAATATCAGAATATCTATACAAAAAAATCAAGTCTATCCGTTGCTCTGTTTTGGCGTTAAAGAACGACAAGCAGACAGACAAGCAAACACAATTACACACCTTTTTTTTTGCTGTGCTGTTAAATTTTGTTCGATCTCAATAATGGCAACTATGGCAATACATACAAACGTGTAACTAATAGGTATAACTATATTACATACTTAATAATAAAAAAAATGTAGTGTTAAATATTGTACGGTGGTACGGAACCCTTCGTATGCGTGTCCCGCTCGCACTTGGCCGGTTTTTGGTCAGCTGTCACGCATACCATCTTATTTTGAACGGAGTATAGTTAGGTTTAATTTTATTGATATAATATATTATTATCTAGTTGAAAAAATATTCGTTGTATATATTTTCCAGTACGGGTTTCCTCTCCACCAGCGAGGATGTCACGTAATAAACTGCTCCAAAGTGTTCGAGACACTGTTCAGTTTGTTCAAAAAGTTCGCTCCCGCCGACCATCTATGGAACCGGGTCTACTTCCACGGATATGACCTCAACTCTTTACACAGGTAATATTCACAAGTACACAGCGGTTGACCAGACTACGATGCATGACATTGGATCCAGAGATATTTCATCCAGGAAGAATTGGGGTATGAAGAGACCATTGCAGAGACCCTCAAAATATCATCATGACTTTCCTTGAAAAATTATTATGAACAAGCTTCTGTCCGCGGTTTCACCCGCGTGGAAATAGATCCAAAAATAAATAATCCCGTGGCTGTAATTTGCCCCTCCCCCGCCCGCTTTCGCGGTGTAAAAAGTAGTATCTGTCATTCTCTGACCTCTATGCTACCACTATGCAAAAAATCATGTCGATCCCGTAAAAACAAATACAAATCTATTTTTTTACACATTTGAAAAATAATTCTAGTTTCTTACGTTATTAACATCTGCATGAATTTCTGTAAAAGTGGCGGAGCGTTAGATCAAAATGCATGAATTTTGTGTGACGTATCTAGTATAGCGCCTAATAAATAACTCTGTGAAAATATTAACAAAGTAATATATTTTCTTTTCAGAAAAATAGATCCAGAATGTTTGCCAGAACGCTACGGAGGTTATCGAAAATCGGTATCCGTAGAACTTTGGCTAAACAAGATCAAGCACTACAAGAATGAAACTTTCGACAGGGACCTCAGAAAACTTGGATACTACGTAGAATGATTGATTAATATGTTTATATTTCCAACTTTTATGTTCTGTTGAAAGTAGATATTATGTTTATTTTCATGTAGGTTTAGTTTGTTACAAATGAAACAAGTAGGTACCTATTTTACCGTTTATAAAAATATGTCAGAGGCTAAAAAATACAGAACGCAAAATAAAAGACTCGTTAATCAGAATTTCTTGAAACTTTTCAGCAGTAAAAAGATAAAAAGTTAAAGTATTTGATGCACGTGAAAAAGCTGTAATCCGATTATATTATTTTAACGGAGTGGTCGTTATATTTTGTAGTTTAATAAATTAGAATCTGTAGATTACGGATTTTAAATAATCTTAGTGTAGGTCCACACACACTTAATTTATTTATATGCAGTACTTTTTTTTTAATTAAAATTAAATTTTAATAAAAAGTAATTGTGGAACACCTAGTATGGTGAGGATTTAAACTGCAATTCTCAACCCCTTTATTGATTTGACTTCTACGAAAAAGAAAAATTTCTTTTATTCTCAAATATTCTTTGTTTTAGGTTTCAAAATAAATAACCAGTGATTATAATAAAAAAGTAAACACGTTATGATTATTTATTTATTATTCAATTGTATTAGTCTAAAAATCCTGAAAGTTACAGACAGACATAATTTAATTATATACATAATATATTTAGTTGTCGAATTACAGAATAGCTAGGTAATTAATTTAATTATTTATTACACTTACTTAAATATTGTTAAGTGATTTGTTGTCCTATAATTAATAAGTAGGGTGTGGGTTTAACTTGGAGATATGTGATACTTTTTATATAAATTTTACACTTTTACTATTTTATTTTATTTTATTTTATTTTACTATTAGTAAATAAAATTTACAAGTTTCATATTATTTTCATTGATTAATTTATTTTAGGACCTCCTCGACTTATGTAGATATTATACTCGTAAAATAAAATAACATTTTTAGGGTTCGTACCCAAAGGTGACAACGGAAACCCTATTACTAAGGTTCCGCTGTCCGTCCGTCCGTCTGTCAGGACACTTGAAATTTTCACATATTACTATGGCCGTTATAACAACAAATTCATAATAAAGTAAAACAACAAATAATGAAAACCGGCCAAGTGTGAGTCGGACTCGCACTTGGCCGTATTTAAGTTTTACCCCATATCGTAGTAGTGCTATTATATGTTCTGTGCCCCCGTAACGAATGAACGGACTTGGATTAAATGGTAGATTATGTAATTGATGTCCAACACTAGATAGAATTAGCTCAAAATTGCTGGGTCGAGCAAAGACAGTCGGACTTGCCCGAATATTGTAGGGTTGGACATTCTCGGACCGCCCGTACGAGTCAAAACCTAGTCCTAAGTATGCTATCCCCACAGTTCTGAAATAATACATTTTATATATAACGTATAAATGTTAAAAATACGCGTCAGTACACAGCTTTAGACTTACATTATTTCCTCATAAATTAATTTATCATTTGCAAACTTTTTAGGACAGGACCGTTTCATTTAACATTCTGAAAGTTTAGAATAAAATTCTAACGTGCGTTAACCACAGTAACGCCTGGAATTATTAAAAAGTTTATTTGCATTTGCTGTTGTTATAAATGTAGGCGCTTTCTATATATTTTACTTACATGTTATCACAATGTACTAGTCAATAAATAAAATTATAATCATGATGACGTAATTTTTTTTTATTATTTTATTATCGGTATTTACCCACGAATATGCCGTGAGTGTATTTTTATGCCAATAAATGAAAACTACGCGCAGCTGCATATCTGAAAATAAATAAACTTCTATTCTATTTTATTTTTTGTGTTATGGCTCCATCAGGGTTCTGATGAAGCCATCAATGTCAAGTATTATTAGACGTTATAGTATCAATGGTTAATCGGTAGCTAAGATGAATGTTCCCGCCGACTGTGATATGTCTATCAGAACTATCACAGCGCTGACGGGATTAAACTGGATTCCCCATAATGTCACGACGGAATGTGTGCGTTGGTCGCCATGATATGACGTAGAAATCTATAAATAAACTTATCTTATATTTTCAGCATTCAGTAAGTTTTCTGCAGTGTAAGTAGGTATATTTAAAACATTATATGCAAAGTTTAAGAATCTAATAACTTCCGCTTTCCTGTTTTTAAATTATCCGCTATGAAAAATGAAGATTTTTAAAAATAAAAGAGAAGTCATTTTATTTTGTTCGATTTCTGGAAATTGAGTATTCAACAGATCTCGACGTTTTGAGATCCTAGGAACCTATTCCAAGTATTTTATGGTCGAAATAATAAAGAACGACAAAATAGGTTGATTATATTAAATTATCGCTCCATAAAAATTATGTAGGTAATTAAAAAAAAACTATTCTACGAAGACTTTCCTTGATATTTTATTATTAACGATTTTATGAGGTCCCATTTCGCGGAATATCCACCTAAGAAAGACCAAAATCCAAGACAAGAATCAAAAAATGATATTAATTTATCAATAGGTTACTGTAACATTTAACTAGTGATAATTAGAAGTCATAAATCTAGCTACCTGTAATTACAGCAAGTAATTGAAGGGCTAACTAATGCAATTCTATATCGCAGGCCTTGAAATTTTATATCTTAGTTCATTGCCTTCGAGAAAACAGGTTTGTTGGCAAGTATACCATATTGTATAAGAACGACATACACCTTGAATCACGAGTGAGTGGGTACCTTTTGCATATAATAGATGCATTTCCTAGAAATTGCCACCCTTTTTTATTTGTGCTAGGCGTTTGAAGTAATTTATCTCGATAATTTTTCATACCAAAAGAACCTAACCTTTTTTAAACCCTTACCTATTATTTTTTGAGATATGCAGGAATTCGGAATAAAGTTATTCGGTGGTGATGTACTTAGTTTTAAAATAACTGGCTAAGTTGCGAGTACGACTCGCGGGCTGAGGGTTCCGTATCATTTTCTCGGTCAGAACTTTAAGACCGGATTTTCGTTTAAACTAACCAACAAACAAATTTTGATATTAATTTTTATATATAGGATTAGATTTCAAAAAACGGGAGAAGTTAGCTAGTATATCTATCTATATGAAGACTTTCTATGATTGAACGCGCCAATCTCAGAAACTACTTTTAATTTTAAATTTGAACTTTTTTTGCGTTAAATAACCCGTTTATTGAGGAAGGTTTACTCCTAAATATAACATCTCGCTACGACATAATTTTTTATATTTCGATAATTTCTTCGGGCGAAGCCGGTGACGAAAAGCTAATACCTTATTTATTTTATTTAACTCGAAATTGGCAAAATAATCATTATATTGATTATGTCCATTAGCACTATATAGCATAGATTAATTTAGAAACAATAATTTACTAGATTAATCGAATTGTCAACTACTTGTGAATAGATAAGCTACTATAGGTACGTTGTATAAAGTCAAGGCACTCCAGCGTTCATGGTTCACTCGATGAACTAGTTTAATTAAGATGTCTAAATAAGTAAACATTTAATTGGTTTAATGCATATAATCATAATTACTTTATTGGTTACTATATAGATTCAGTCTAAAAATAAGTTCTATCTAGGCTCAGGTCAAGAAACAATCCTCTTAGATTCTTTCCTAGATTTTTTTGATATTGCTTCTACAACAAAACATCTACAACAAACAAAAGCTCTGCTCACCAACTCGTTTGAATAGGGAACATAGGACGTGTTTACAATCATTATTTAAAATCCTAAAATCCGTTGCGACAATAAAACATACCCCCCCCCCCCCCTTCTTAGTAGTAAAGTAAACCACTACAGATTTATAATTATGAAGTGATGTTATCAAGATATATTCGGAGCCAATTCAAACCAAACAGACAGACATAATTTTATGCTTATATACATTTTATAGTGTAAATAATATATACTTACCTACCTATCCAACGTCAATTTTGTTTATTTGTGTAAGTATTTAGCGACCATTAGGTACTATTGTCATGTGTATTTATCTTTTTAGAGCATTTTAACGTCCATCATTTCAGTTTACGTAAATATGTTAGAAATAAAAATATAATAGGCAAAGAATATGTTGAGAAGGCGAACATCTTGACTCAAAAGGTATACTTCAAGATGAACTTGGTTGTAATTGCATGTACAGCTTTTATGGAGAAAAATGTTTATTTATCAAGATATCTTCCGGATTGAATATAATGAAGAAAAATTGTGTTTTCAGACATCCTATGTGATCTATCATCACGCCTTTCATCCCAAGAGGAGTAGGCAGAGACAATCGAATGCTATTTGTTTCGATCCTGGCATATAATACCTCTTTCGCTTCTTTTATGTTCATTCATACATGCTCGGCGATTGTGTGTACTTTTAATATTTCCGTCGATTAATACATTTTTATTTTTTCAATAAAAGTAAGTACCTACACCTAGATCGTCCTCTGCCAGCATGTCCTTTGACTTCAGCCATATAAACCTTATTACGTATCCAAACCAGCGTAAACTACTTTTCTTCATTTTAGTCACAACATTATCTTTCACTCCGCATTCTTCTCTAATGACATTGTTCCGGATGCGATGCTTTAATTTACACATTCTACGTAAAGACCGCATTTATCTTACTTTCATGCTTCTTATTCCATACCCAAGTCTCGCTTCTATGTGATCTTTGGATATAAATTAATTAACCACATACTATTTTACTACTAAGTCCTACTACACTTGACTTTAGTAGCTACGAAAAGATAATTGAAATATTCTAAATTAATGTTTAACTTTCAAACTCTTTTGGTAATTACCTGAAACTCAATATGAATGAGAGTAAACATTTTCATCAGAATTAATTAATCCGTTTCGTAGTCTATTCTAAACAGGCATCCAGACTGTTTTGAAATATTTTTCTCTTGCTTATTTTCTCTATGATATAAATACAAAACCTCGCGTTTTTGACGCGTCGTAAAACCTAAACAAATATTAAATTATTATATGCATGTGAAGTGAATAAACAGAGTGCTATATGACAATAACTAACTTATATATATACTAAAACATACTGTAAGTGTTTATGCGTAAATATAAATATGTGTAGGTGCTTGTATGCTTCATTTTAATTAATATTTATTTAATACTAGCGGACCCCGCAGACGTTGTCCTGCCCAAACGTTGGCTTGCCTGCTATTTACTTTCCTTCGTCCGTGGAAAACAACCACTACCACTAAACGCCAATTGATTTTTATATATATGATTGTCAGTTTTGATTTAAATGTGGACAGAAATACGTGAAACAATCTTGGCACTTAGCAGAATCGAAGTATTATTTTCAGAAGAAGTGTATTCTGACGTCAATTTTGACCCCGTTTGATAAAAAACGATATTTAATCGTGGTTTAAGAATGATACCTGCAGTTCCATAAGCTTACCACCTGGACGTAAGTCTCTCTGGACTAATCTGGAATGGATAGATTTATGTAAGTTATTCAAATTTTTATCATGATAGTCCCAAAAATTAAATGTTATACTTATACAAAATAAACATTATAAAAGTAATTATGCACGTATATTGTATGACTTTAAATATTATTATTCTTTGTTTTGTAAGTGACAATTATTTTATCATTTGAATGCAATCATTAATTAATGCAGCTGTTGATGGCATACTGTGACATGTAATTTGTTTCCTTGATAGAAATAAGTTCTTCTTTGTTTTGCACTCGTTTTTTCCACTGCTCTGTCTGAGGTTCTTTTACTTCGGGCCCCGTAACAAATAAAAACTATTTTCAAATTATTTTATGCCAAAATTGAAACTAGTTAAAGTTTTATCAAAAATACCGCTAACAGAAATAACATTATCATGTTCAACAAAATCTCCTAAACTACCTATGTCTTGTATCCGCTTCCGCTTCAATACAATATGCCATATTATTATAAAGAAATATTTACTCATTTACAACGCAACTATACAAAATAACTTTCCGACCGTGATTATTTTCGAACAAAATAAAATTTAGCCTATATTACTCAGGGATATCGTAGCTTTCTATTCGTGAAAAAAAATTTAAAATTTAGTGGTTTGAGAGATTATTACTTCTTTATAAAGCTTCGCACTGCAGATAAATTCAAAGAATCTGAAGGAATGGGGTGTTTCCATGGATAACAATTTTGCGCAAAAAGTCATGTCACTCCATTGTTTCGTTTTTATGTGAAAGGCAAACTAAACATAGATATATATAAGCGAAGACATTCGCCAGTAGATATTTTTAAAAGTTCGATCCCGGATCCCGGATCCCGGCCATGTTACCAATGGCTTTTTTTTAATTAAAAACTAATGTAATTTTTTTTATTCTTTCTTCACGGGTAGCCTTACAGCTCCCGAAACCGTGTTATGGTTCCAGGGTGCTCAGCGGATGACCAAGTTTAGCTCCCTCGTTTAGCCTGTACATAATCCGACAAACCTCACTTAGAGGCTTTTCCATTTAAATATACCTCAACAGAACTGGCCAATCGTTAGGTATATACTCACAAATACCATGGCATCGGCTAAACGAGGAAGACTTGGGTTCTCTGGAACCGTAACACGGTTACAAGAGCTGTAAGGCAACGCGTGAAGAAAGAAAAGTGACATAAAAATGTATCCAGGAAGATTTCCGGGACAAAAAGTAGCATTATGTCACTCTACGGCCCTCCAACTATCTCCGTGCAAACAATCACACACAAACAAATACATTATAATATAAGTTAGGATTACGTGTGCATGATAACAAATATTTATATTGCATGCCTCGTCACGTTACACAAATTTCAGAATTTCAGGATCGCTTTAAAACTCGTTTCATTTGCGGTTACATATAACAGGTTTTATAATTTGCTGAAAATAATTATTTCTACACAGTATTTCAGAAAAAAAAAACTATAATTTCAGAATTTCTTCGCGACTCCCGCATTGTTCCTCCTAGGGCCAACTTTTAATATTATGTTGTATTTAGTATGTATGTTGACTATAGTCTAACAAGACTCGAACTATGCAACAATTAATCCTAATCCCTAATATTATAACTGCAAAAATCTGTTTGTTTGTTTTGTTTGTCTCTTTTTCTCGCTAAAACCACAGTAAATATATAAGCTAAAATGGATTCCAATGCATTGTCCTGAAGACAACCATCCTGCACGACAATAGAATCAAACAAATAGAAGTGCTAATATGACTTCTATGCGTCATTGGTTGGCTACTTTTGTTCCTTTATCGAGTTGCGATGGAAAATACTCGATCGCGCGTGTTGTAGGCGCCTGCACCTACCACTCCTGCGAGTCAATTCACAACCGTACAACGCAAAAACTATTCCAATTTTGATTGTTTTGAAAACATCTTCACGGCCATTATGCCTTGCGGTTTGGCAGAGTCACCAGTACCTACCTACAATGTCCACTTTTTGCCAGTTGTACCTACATATTGAACAGAATAGGTGGTAAGCCTGTTGCTGCACTTATTGAACCTAGATGGGTCACTTCTTTAGCATTTTAAAGAATTTAAAGACTGTACGCTGTTATTTTTAGTAAAAGTGCGAACCAGTCAAAATATTAGAATTTTCTTTGTTTTTGAAGTGAAAATTTCTTTAGGCGCGTTAAAGTATTTTGGTAGGGGAAAATCTTATAAGTTCGCGTCACCGACATGCTATGATATCTTAGAACAGCTATAGAAGCGCCATCTATCCGCTGAACTGGGCCAGGCTGGACTATCAATGACAGATACATTTATATGCTATAATTATGCTATCTAGATGGTGTTATTATACCTTATATACAGTTTTCAGTTCTGTCGGCAGTCCTGCCTATGCCTTTTTTAAATGTGTGTAAACCACACGCAGAGTTACTGAATTAAGGATGTGTATTTCTGTGCTCGTATCAAGTACTGAGTATCGTGTGTCCCATTACATTATCAGTCGGACCTTCGCACCCGTCGACTGGCCTTCTTTGGATTGATAACGTATTTTATAAACAATAAATGTGAAAAACTAGCCTATTACTTGGAATTTAATAGAAAATTTTATTGTGTGTGATTGTTTTTCTTGCATTGTGCATTTGCTAAGGTAAGTTTTTTTTATCAATTAAACAATTAATATAATATATATAACCTAACATATTAATTTAAATATTTTAATAGAATCTAAATGTTAGAATGATTGTACCTATTTTATAGATATGCTTCTTTCGTAAACGATAAGAGACGATAATAAAATAGTACAATATACAAAACTATTGCCCGCGACTTCACTCGGCATCGAAAACGAAACAATCGGTCATACGAAAAAAGGATTCAAGTCTGGTATTAACCACTGTTCAATCCCGTCCAATGGGTTTTCAGAATAAAAAATTAAAGTATGTAATTCGACAAACTACACTTAGAGGCTTTTCTATCTAAATATACCTCAACAGAACTAGCCACTCGTTAGGTATAGCCTCACAAATACCATCGGCTGGGTACCCTGGGACTGATAACACGGTGAAGGCAACCAGTGAAGGAAAAATAAATTAGTTCGTAAGTGTGTCAGTCCGTCTAAGAGTGTGTTTACCAGGAACTATTCTCCCTTGGCAAGGATCTCTAAATTATATAACAACCATAGTGTACATACAGACATACACTGTATGAGTCTTACACGGTTCAGGAATGCCATATATAAGTTTTTACGTGTTTAGTGCTATAGTTGACTTCCTTTGTTTTATTGTTGCTGTTTTGTTTTTTTTTTTTTTTTCGCTTTCTTAGAATTTGTTAAAACATAAATAAGTGCTGTATTCATCTTTAATGGTTGTACTTTTAGTTTAAAAATTAAGAACTCATGTAATTATGTATAAGTGTATTACTGTAACAACTGGTGATGGATCTAAATAAATAAATAAATAAATAAATAAATAAACTAGTAAGTAAATATGATACCCAGATCACAGTTACAGTTATTCTTTTTCAGATAGATTTATTTTACTTGTCTGTTTAACTAAAAGTTTAACTCAAAACCTCGTACTATTCCGTATTTCGTCTACCCATTTCCCGGAAAAGAGTTCAAATTTTCCTCCATAAAATAATTGATTTCAAACATGTAATACAAAGTAATAGTTAATAACATTGTCTGACTGTCAACTTCCTTGAAAATGTCAAGTAATACTTAGTTAAAGGTACGCTCGCACATAATCAGCCATTGTTTTATTAAATGAACTTCAATTAAGTTTTTATTATCTAATTAAACATACCATCTAAATAGATAATAGACTAATGTGTCACAATTCATGAAGTTATTATTAAAATAATTATTTTGCTCATTATAGTTACGCTGATTTAATTTATTATCACGGTTTTCAAATTTTAGTGGACAATTTTTAGTCCGAGTTTGAAGAATATATGCGATATTAAAATATTAGATAGATATAGGTATGCTGATGCAGACTTTTTATATATCTTTTTATTCTACACAATTCTTTCCTACATCATTTTGTTATATCTCTGACGGATTAGACAGCATACGCCATGAAAACAGCTGGGGCTAACTTTTTTCCCGACTTGATTCACTTGTATTGTTAACTAGCGACCGCCCGCGGCTCCGCCCGCGTAGAAACTATTGTGTACAGCCAAATAAATGTCACGACTTTTTCAAATGACAGCAATGGATTCGCTCTCTTTTGGCTCGAAATTCGAACTTGCGATTTTATTTTGCTTACTGTACAAAATTTACACACCCAAAATATTATTTTCTTATGTTTTTCGCGATTCCCGAGATCAAGGAAACGTCACAGATGCGGCGGGGGATATTTATGGTCTGAATTACTTTAGATTTTTTTTTAATTTAAAGTTATTTTTAAGTATAACTAAAAAAACTACATATATAATTTAGTCTACGGTTAACTCATACAAGCAAACAAATAAAATCCGAACAGATAATTACAGTTTGAGATTTATGTTTTTAAAATGTTTGTCTGTCTATCTGGATGTTCATTCAGAATATGTACCGAAAGAGTTGAATTGAATTAAAGTGATAAGATACTTTTGATATGTCAACCCATCCGAAGTTAGGGTTTACCACTAGTCGAAAATAGAAGAATAACTTTCAACTTTAAAATATGCAAATAAAGTTCTATTTTAATAAAGTAATAATATAATGACGTTTGTGTACAATTATATTTAGCGAGAATTTCCATTACTTCGCATTATGTTTCATTATAATTAATTATATAAACAAACTCTTAGTTTAATTTGACGCAGAGCTCAACCTTGAGTTTTTGTTCTTGTGCAAATAATATCTGATTGAAAATAAACCATTAATTAATATACAATTTCTCGCCTTCCCATGTTTTGGAGTATGTCTGTTTGAAATAGAAATTTCAATGTTTTCCTTATATAACTTTATTACTGTTAGATACTATTTACATGGACAGGCTATTCACTTTTTCCGATCAATAACGGCTGGAACGATTTCGCTATTTTATTCAATATTCGGAATAGTCTGAATAAGGTATTTAGAGAAAGAAAAATTGGAAAAGTTGCCCGGAAAATTGGAAAATTCGGGATTAACTGTAGAAAGTGCTTTTTTTATGAGGTTTTTGTACGAACTCAAGATCATCCAAGAGCTCCCCGGGCGAAACCGGGGCGGAATTTTCCAATATAGCTTTTGGCCTGTGAAGTTTAGTAATTTATATGGAAGTCTGGTTTAAACCGTTATCCATGGAAAACCGTGTGTTACAAAGAGTTTATTAAAATGACTACACGTGACTAACATTGATTAGATATGTGGACATAATCGAAACTTAAAATCGTTTTTGGTAGCATCCTTATTAGTAATACCTGCGTATAGTAGCAGTATCTAATATGAAAAAAAAAATTATAGACAGACTAAAAAGACTTGCGCAAAAAAACTTAATAAGCCAGGTCCGCGTAGAATAGTGGCAAGAATACTGACTGCATTTCACCGCTGCTGATTCGTTGAGCGATTGAGCCACCCCTCTTGTCACCAGGAGATGATCAGCAGTGGGGATATTCTTCATCTTCACGGTTGCCTTACAGCTCCCGGAAACCGTTGCCGGCCCCGGGGTACCCAGCTGAAGACAAAGTCTTCCTCATTTAGCCGAAGATTTTTTGAGGCTATACCTAACGAGTGGCCAGCTCTGTTGAGGTATGTAAATGGAAAAGCCTCTTTGTACGGTTTGTCGGATAATGTACATAGACAACCCGCGACTTTTCAGTTGTGAGCCGAAGTTTTACCCACTCGACCACCTTGGGGATAATAATAATATAATTAATGAATCTATAAAATTTCTACTAATGAGTTTTTTCTAAAACTAGGTTATTTGGCTTATCTTTTACGAGTGACATAAAATTGGTACTTGCATTTTCTTTTTGAATATCGAGCCATTGAATGCAAGTTTTAAATAATATCAACAAACTACTTTCAGTTGAAGTACCTTACATCTTACAAATACATTTCCATAAAGTCCTGGACAAAGGCATTCAATAATATAAGTACCTGGCAATTCCTGTCCCAGTTAAATTATTATAAAATTACTATGGATTGTAGAAATTACGTCACGTGTGGTAACTAAGAAGTAACTTACTGGCAGTACTTCCTGCTTATAACTTGTACTATTGAATAACCGCTGTTACGACTAAACCTGGACTAGGCTATCTAACTGTATAATTTAAATGCTATTTTTGTCATTTATTGCATCTATGAAAAAAATAATGGTCAAGTTGCGAGAACGGGTTCCGTACCATTTCTTCTGTCAGAACTTTTCGTATAGGTTTTCCTGTAGACTACATAAAAGGTCCTACATTTTAGAAAATTTTCAAAATTTTAGACTGAGTAGTTTCGGACATAAGGGCGGGGGTGGTATATTCAATTTTTTTTGTCATGTTTTTACGTTTTAATTTTTCCCCCAAAATCTAAATTCGATTATTTACACTATACGTCCGTGATTGTGTCATGAAATTTTGAAAAATTTGAACCCTCTTCGTCCAGTGGATTCAGAGAAAATAAGCTGTGACAGACAGACAGAAAGACATATGATTGATCCTTTAAATGTTTCCATTTTTTCATCGGAGATGTTCGGAACCTTAAAAAACATATGTTCACGGCCTTTTATAACTAGCGGTGTGGCCAAAGATACCACCAAAGTAGCAATTATCCTACATGATAGTTTTGAAAAATGCCTTTTTATCATAGGAAAGTTATATTCAGGAATTGTTGTATTTCCAATATGTTGTATTTCCGTTAAATTTAGTGCCCGTTGGTCTCAGAACGTTATGGTGTTTCATTTTACCTAAAAGAGGTTAATATAACGTACCTAATTGTCGATATTTTCTCAAAACTGTAAGTCCTAAGGCTTCTAAGTTCCGAAAAGGTTATAACTACGTTATTTTTAAGTTACCTATGGATGCCTAAATATGACCTGAAGCACCATATCTCAAATACGACTCTTTCAGAACCTACTTCATTGATGCCTCATTAGCTTTTTTAATAACTGTTTGATAAACAAGTAGCATTTTATGGCTAATGGCATAGATTAAATAATAATTTGCTAATGGTTAGGAAAGCAACTTTAAAGCGTAAACGAAAGCTTTATTGCATAATTTATAGGCGTATATTAGGTTTTTATTATAACCTTTAAACATCTAAACAGTCGTGACCGTAACTTCAAAGTTTTATGACGTGCCCATTTACAAAACTATAGGCTTTACGAAAAATAGCGAATTGTGGAAATTTTAAAAGAAAATTAAAAAAGAACGTTCAGCGAATTATCATAACAGAAAATGTTACTTTGATTTTGATTAAGTTTAAGGTTCAAACTTTATTTTATTTTATTTTGGCACAAATGGTCATTACAAAGAATATACTAGGTATATACCTAATTACGTCGAATACATTAAGGGCCTTGCAGTCGGCCATCTTACTTCTGTCAAAAATATCTCAAATCTCAATTAATCCTAGAAAATTAAGTATTTGTACAAATTGCTGATAGCTATTATTTTAAATTGGATTAAGACATATTTTTATTATTTAGGGTTCTAAAATTATTTGCCTAAGGTGACATAATGGATGGACCAATAAAACAAATGTGACTACGGAACTCTAAGAAAGTGTGTGACCTATGTATGAAATGACGTATTCCAAGTAAAATTTCATTTTAAAACCAATTAAAAAAAAGTGAAATAATAAAACATCCATCGACTATAAATCTTTACATCTCCCTACAAGGAACACCTGTGATATATTTATTGCATACTGATTTATATTCCAATTGCGTATTGAGAAGGTAATTCGATTTCATAAACGATTCACATATTCACACATGGTTTCTGTTTCGGGTAGACAGGGAGATTTCACGATATTAAAAGCTTTCTTTCTTACCTCGTGGAAATCATGGAAATCTCTCGCTTTAGTACAAACATGTGACCCAATCTTTTTTACATAAAACATATCCGGAATAATATAATGTTCTATTAGTAAAACATTTTTTATCAGTTCAGTAGTTTGAGAGATTACCACCTACATCCAAACTTACAAAATAGACTTCATTCAAATAAAAACTCATACACATAATCCGACATTAGAGGCTTTTCCATCTAAATATACCTTGGGGCAGGTAACACATTGAAGATATATAAAATAAATTGTTAAAGAATGTGGGTCAAAAGATGAAATTGTAATTCTGCAGTTTGGTATGAGCTCGAACATATTTGAAACTTTAAAATTGAATATTAAATGTGATGAACATAGTGGATGGGAAAAATATATGTATGGGATCGTAGGAAAATGTTTCTGTCTACCTTCTCCTAGAATACAGAGCGTGATGATAGATAGAGTCATGGCCATTGAATATTGACTCATGAATAGGTACTTCCAAATTTGTATTTGAGCAAAAAATTGAATGGCTATTTGATTGGTCTTGTAAGATATTTTATTTAGAAGTGTAATGGTGATTGTTACAATGGGTTTTTGCACATTTTTTTATACCAAATATCATTATTTACATAGGTAGGTACCTATACTATAGATAGGTAGGTACTTACCTATTTATTTCTCAGAATAGTTATGCTTGTCTAATAATGTCTAAGCTTTAGTATTGTGTGAGATTTCATATGAAGATGTATAAATTGTATTCTTCTTATAAATAGCAAGTGCTTTGTTTAGTGCTAAGTTCTATGATTACCATTGTGTGATTTGAAAACATGTTGGTAAGTTTAAATTATAGAAAAGCAAAATTTTGTTATAGGATCTACTTATTAAAAATAAGAATACTGGGGGTCTCTGAAAATTAGGCATGGTTGTTGTTTTTTTAAATAACGGGCACCTTACGATTCCTGGGAACCGCATTTACTGACCCCAGGGTACCCAGCCGAAGACAAGTCTTCCTTATTTATCCGACGACATTTTTGAAAATACCTTTTTTTTTTTTTTTTCTTCACGGGTTGCCTTACAGCTACCCAGGTACCCAGGTACTACAGGTACCCAGCGGAAGACCAAGTCTCCCTCGTTTAGCCGATGGTATTTGTGAGGCTATACCTAACGAGTGGCTAGTTCTATTGAGGTATATTTAGATGGAAAAGCCTCTAAAGTGTGGTTTATCGGATTATGTACATAAGTTTTTAATTAAAAAAACCCATTGGTACATTTTATTAATGTTCATAATAGTTGTGCTTTATTAACTCAAGACCAATACTTTATTTGAGGTAGGTATTTCAATTTTTTTAAACCGTAAAATGTTTTTTCAGATTACATATTCAGATTCAGATTACATTCGTGAAATAGGTATACCTACTCATCAAAATTTATAGAAAACCGTCGTGTCGCTGACTGACACCACTGAAGATATAAATATGAAAATTAGAAGTTACATATATATTCCTTAGAACAACCTCTAAAGTAGGCCACACATTGGTCCGGCATCGCACCGAAAATTTCCCATTCCGGCCGCCAGACGATCTAGGCGGACCATTCTTTACGGCGCGCGGGCGATTCGACGAATAAGTAAGGGGGTGAAATGGGGTGTAAACGTTGTATTCCTAATACAACGCGTACGAAGTCGCGGACAACTGCGAAATAGAAATAAACTTTTACGCACACTACATGTCCACTCCACTAAGTGGTCCATTATATCCAAGATCGTTACAAAAAGCGCTGTTCGTGCAATTTTTATAATGACACCAGAATATCTTCGACCTCGCTTCATCATTGTTTGTTACAATACCTAACATTTCCGTTTTAGATTTTTAGAGGTTATACCAATTTGAGTTTATTGTTTAGACATCGGTCGTGATCGCGTCCATGACAGGCCTAAATTTGAAAATATATTAAAAGTTATCACGAAATTAGATCAACGATATATTTATTGGCCATATTAGTTCTAGAATCCATGTTCCAAATGACCCATGAAAAATGGTATAAAAAAATGCTATTCGTTGGTAAGCGCATATCTTGACAACGGCTGGACCGATTTGGCAATTTTTATTATAGTTATCCTATTTGAAGACAAAGAGAAAAATAAGTAGAATACATAATACATAATATAGGATAAAGACTACCGAAATCCTTATGACAAAATCCTGATCCCTACACCGCATCGATTTCATCGATCAAGTTTTCTAGAAGTTTAATTGGATTTGGATGATGAAAATGCCTATGGATTTTTAAAAAGTAACCATATTTTCAGAGATACAATGCCGTTTATAGACATCGCGTTTCAGGCTGAAATCAGTCGGTACGAAGACCCGGAATTTGAAGAATTTGCTCGCCGGACCTGTGATGAGCCTCCAGGAGGAGCACGGACTCAAGCATTACTGGATCTAAAAAAACTCGTAGATGGTATGTTTATTCAACAATTTAAGATAAAAAAAAAACACTTTACAAAGATAAGTTTAGATAAATTAGAAACATTTGAAGTACGAAACACATTTTATCTACCCCACACTACAGGTAATAATTATTTTGACAATCCTTTTAGCGACTAATCTGCGTCACATATTCCTAAGTGCCATGCCTAAGTGTGCTTCCTTAGTGCCACCGATGAGCTGGGATATCAAAGTAAATATTACTAATAACAAAAAACAACACACAATTACGGCAGTTATCGGTAACAGTGGCCACACTTAGTGAGTTGTCGATTTTAAACAGAACAGCTTGGGTTGTCACTTCTATTATATTTAGAAAAAGTGCGGCCGTATTCTACGAAGATAACAATAATATTGTGTTTCAGATGGAGATTTCAAAGTTCGTCGTACTGATGACGCATACTTGCTTAGATTCCTTCGAGCGAGACGTTTTGTTCCGCAGCGAGCATATAGACTGGTAACTCTATGTTTTGGACCTTTCTCACAAACAATAAGTGACCTTGGTGAACAGCAATACATTCAGAATATATTATTTTTAGAATACAATGAGTCAATCTCGACTTATGCTACGATAAAAAATAAGTCCAAATCGGTACAAGAAGTCGCGGTACGATCCCCACATCCGACCATGTACCAATTGGGGTTTTTATAATAAAAAATATATGTAAATAATATGTGTATATAAAGAGGCTTTTCCACCTACATACCTCAACAGAGCTGCAGGCCACTCGTTAGGTATAGCCTCAAAAAATCTGCTGCTAAGTGAAGAAGACTTTGTCTTACGCTGGGTACCCTGGAGCCGGCAACGGTTCCCGGGAGCTATAAGGCAACCCGTGACGATTTTGGTTTGATAAAGTCAACATTTCTGAAAAACTGCTCAACCAATTTTCATTAAATTTAAATGGAGCCGATTCGAAACAATCTCAAATTGAACACAGATTTACAAATACAACTGAACTATATTTAGTATCAGTATCAAGATAATTCAGAATTAAAAATAGGAATTTCCAAAATATTTCTGAAACTGAAAGTAACAAAGTATTACTTACCTACTTATGTCAAGTTGTGTATTATTCACATATAATACACCCAGTAACAAAGACCCTTAGCCCCTAGATATTTTCAGTGCATCTTTGTTTTCACGTAAGATTTTACATGAATTTCAAAAACACCATACAAATAATTCCCTTTTTGTTATGAGAATATTCTCGATACTAAATTGAGGACAATAATCTGTTAAAATATACGCATTAAAACAAAGTGTAACATTTTTTAAAATGACAAAGTAATTTAATGTCCTTCCTTATGATTGTCATTTGCATGCATATCACTAAATTCTTTTAACTATCTGAGTGTTAGCACAATGTGTTACTTTAAAATTTGTGTCTATAGAATAGATTAATGACGTAACGTAACTTCAGAACAGATAATAAAACTAAAAGTAAGTAAGTACATAAAACTATGTTTTCAATCAAAGAAAATGAAGTGTAAGAAATACTGATTGGCTCATACCAAAATGACGCACACGGTTGTGCTGTATTAGATAATCCTAGCTAATATTACAAATTCGAAAGTGTATTTGATTGTTTGTTTGTCCTCCTGTTTTATTTTGCACAGAGTTAGTTGCCTTTTATCCCGGAAATGCTTCGGGATAAATGCTTATCTCACATTTGACAAGTTTGTGGAAAGCTAGCTAATTTCTAGTATATTATCTGTTCTGTAATCATTATTAATTCTACGCAACACACGTAGGAGCCTCTGTCACAAAGAAAACCTTTGGATGCTCTGGTGAATACAAAATCCAGTCTCTTGACCTGTTTAAATGAACAATGACATGAAAAATGTTTAAATGTCCTTACCAAAATAAATGAGTAACGGATATTTTTGTCAGGGTCAAAATGTTTCGAGGATCCTTTTAAAAACACTTGTATATTGAGTGTTTTTCTCAAGAAAAATCTCAAGATACTGTTATTTTTTGTTGTCAGAATACGTAAAAAATGCAGAAATAATGTAGTTTCCCATAGGTATACCAATACAATACTGTTAAGTGTAAGTTTCATAATAATAATTATTGCATTATTATATTCAATGATCCATTGGAGACAGACAAAAAGTATTTGAAATAGAGTTTTATTTACATAACCACACGGTCGAAAACTGCGTTTCATACTGTCATAAATAACGCGCGAGTTCTCTCCGTCCTCGTCTACCGTTGGCGAATAATACTACTACAAATGCATGAGATCCTAGTACTTTGCTGTTGCATTTTGACTTTTGTAACACATTTGGTACGTCGTCTGCGAAGTCGATTCGCATCGTGATCTCGTTTCGGTCCATGCTCCCTCTAAACATGTTGTCAGTCAATGTGATAGAGAAAAACAAAAACTTTATACAACGTTTAACGTTTTTTCTAGATGCGCCGTTATGAAGATTTTAGGAAGAAGAACGCTTTTTTGTACAAAGGAGTTGACCCATTCAATTTGAAGAGTCCAGGAGCAATTTTTGAAGGTGTCATTCCAGATTCACCTGATAATGGACGGGTGTATATTATTAATTTTGGTAAGGTTCTAAATAAAGTCTCTATACACAACAATAGCAATTCGAATTTGAATTCCTTTATTTTCAGTAACGCATTTCCGACACATTTCACGAAATTACTCCCTACAAATGACGCATAACAAGAACTAATAGGTACCACAGATCTAAAACAGTTAATATGTACTCTTCGATGAATGAATATAAAAGAGTAAAAGGTGAGTAGGTAGTTTGGCTTGTTTTGACAGACTTCAGAATGTGGACTCAACATAGAAAAACCGACCGAAACGAGACGGAAGTGATAACATAGGTAGTCTTTAAAAACTCACTCAGTCTTATGCTGGAGTTTAGTTGAGAAAAAGTAGCTTCGCTTCAGCCGTGCGTCCACAGATCGACAGATAGTTTGTGATAGATTTCAATAAACCCCTGGACGAAATATAAGCAGAATGTTCCCTAATAATATTTATATTGTTTATCAGGTAAATGGGATTCAAGCACATCGCCTATCGAAGAAGTGACCAAAGTTACGGTTGTAATGAACGAAATGATGGTAATGCAGCCTAAATTGCAGATTTTGGGCGCTACAATAATTATAGACCTGGAAGGGTTAAGTTTGAAGCAAGTCAGATGTTTTACACCGACTATAGCTAACCACATGGTTAGCTTGATGGGGGTTTGTATTTTATTTTACAAACTTATTACATGGCCCCCGGTTTTAGATACAAATATTGGTATATCAAAATCGTTTTCTAAATAAAACCTATCTGTAATAATGTAGTTTTATATCAGTGAAAAAACCTATCAAATGTTCACTAGTTTCAGACGACCGACTTAAATATAACAATCAATAAAATTACGAATTATTTTTCAGGTCGCCTTCCCTATTCATGTCCGAGGGATCCATATTATAAACTATTCCTGGCTAATCAACACAGCGCTTTACGTATTCAAGCCTTTAATTCCTGCAGCGGCATGGCACATCATCCATTTTCATGGGTCCAGCATAGATTCTCTGCAACAGTACATCAAACCTTGCTACTTACCCAAAAAATACAATGGCAACTGCCAATATGTTGTGTCTGTTGATACTTATCTTTCGAAAATAAACAAATATAAAGACGAATGTCTTGTAGATGAATTAAAAGGTTTGGGTTATGATGTTAATTAACAGTTATTCTAACGGGGAATATTTTAATAAACAAACAAACAAATGTACATTAAATATAAATAATATAATTACATAAGGGGTCAAAAGTAGCATGTGTGTCTAGTTCCAAATAATAATGATCATAAAAGTAAAAATGCTACGGGTAGGGAGAAGAAAATGGTAATACTACGCAGTAGGACTACGGGCAACAAAACAATCATACAAAGCTTTCCATTCCATTCCTTCTTTAGGAAAAGAGGCGAATACTCAATTAGGTTTAAAGTAGATAATATAATAATCTATATTCGGACAGCAAACACTAAAGTTGTTTTATTTGTACCAATCCTTAACAGATGCTGCAAAGGTTTATATTAAACTTGTCTATATCAAGAATAACTGGATTAACTGGATACCACCTGCTGGGACAATTTATTATAATACAATACACTTGCAATCACCAAGGCATCTATTTTTCTGTTCGCTTATTCTTATATTTTCATAGGCTTATCTGCCGGGTAATTGATCTCTAGCCTAGATCGACACGGTCACCCAATGTGGCAGTACATTAGAACAAAGCCAAGAATAGAATATTTTCTAATGAAGCACCAAAGGAATCCGTTCGTTAGGAACATAATTCCTAGACAAGGTTCTCTTTCTTCTTGACAGAAAAGTTAAAAAATACGATGTTCGTGCAAAACTAAGAAGCGTTTTATTCTCGTGCCGTGGTATTTTATTGCCTGGAATCTCTGTAACTTCTTTCACATATCCAATTATAGATTTACAAACCTTCACACCTTCACGGCTATTATACCTTGCGGTGTGGCCAGAGACACCAGTAACATTGTCCACTTTTTGCCAGTTGTCCATATTGAACAGAACAGGGGGCAAGCCTGTTGCTGCACTTAACGGACCTTTATGTGTCACTTCTTTAATACACGTAAAATATCTATTATTTTTATAAAAAGGGCGGTTTTACGTGCCCTCCGAAGTACGAGGAGTCGCTTGAAGTACATATTCTTAAAGAAAATTGGTACTTAGCATTTTTGGAACGAGTTGGAATGTAATAAAATTTTGCACCAAAACCAAGCGCCCTCGACCGACGCATTTCTTATGATGGTACGGATCCTATTTGCTGTTTTATTTCCTCTATAAAAAAACACAGAACAGGATATCGAGCATATAATTTACTTATTTTAGTAGGTACATATTTCAAAACATCACGTCGATTCTGTATCGTGTATATAGTAATAATACTAAGCACTTATATCATAAGTTGATAAATAAAGAGTAAATAAAACAATGCTATCTATGTAAGTAGATGATGTTACGAAATAAAATTTGTTAACTGCAAAAAACTATTTTTCTCCGGAAAACTTAGTCATTCTATGATGAATCCTTAATAATTCCTTTTCCACCTCAGCCAGTATGGTTGGATTTTGTTGGATGTTTGCTAATATATTTTCAGGTTTGTCATATAGATTTTCCTGTTTTGGTTGAGTTAATAGTTCAAGTATATTTTGTGTATCATCTTTAGCTAAATTGTCATTATCGTTTTCGTATTCTTCGAAATCTTTTAAGTTGTTAGAGTTATCATTAGCTTCATTTGTGATACTATGTTCATTAGAATAGTACCTTTCATTATAATCATCATTATACTTTCTGGGTCCATTCTTCATGTGAACTGGTATTGCACTTGTACCGTGAATGACTAGTGTACATGGTCCAAGCACACCTTCATTTACTTCTGAAGTCTGAAAATAAATTTAAGTAATTTTTTTTTGGAGCTCTCTTAATATTCAAGCCAGTTTATGAATCTTGAAAAATTAATTTAATAAATCAATACTAGAACGATCATTTTCTACAGCGATCTTAAATTTAGCTTCTCGATAGAAATACTACTATAAGTACTAGATATGTACTGGTTACTCTTATATAAATTCACCTCGTCCAAAATTGTCACACTCCATACTCCTTGCGGATTTTCTCCCCATGTTGCGACAGATGTCAGAGACCAGTTCGTAAATCCTGATGGCGACATGTCCAGTGGTCTAGAGCTCAGAAGCTGAATTTTTGTTTCTGCAAAATTAACATCCATTTTATAAAGAACTCGCTAGACTGTATTTTAGGTACGGTATTTTTAATAGAAGAATAATATAAATACTAGTTGACACGTGCGAATACTTAGCACCTTTAGTGTTGTTTTTGTCATAGTTCAACTGATCTCCAATAGATTTACAAAATAAATGAACTAGTCTAATTTTAAAAGAAACTTTTAAGATTTGTTTATTTTTCGTCATTAAAGGGAAAAAATCTTCAAAATGGCGTATCATACATTAACTTAAGAGATATACATATTTTGATACCGACAAAAAGCACCTTTGAGAAATAATATATAGAGATTGTATAAAAATTTCCGTATATTTTTGTTTGTTTCACGGAGAGAGTACTTATGTGAAAACAGTACCCTTCTTTTCAACCACGTGATTAAAACGTGTTAGAAAAATTCCGAATAAAGGCCATTTGCCCAGTACAATTTTTATTTCTTCTTTAATTTACTCGTAATTCCACGCAAACATTTTGCGAGCGCGAGCAAGAAAACAACGGAAGCGGCGAGCGATGCGCTACGACTACCGAAGACAAGTACGGACGGACGCCACCGCGCCGGGCGGGCGCAACATTTCTACAATCATACTAGGAAAACAGGAGTTCAAACGTCTAGCTGGAAAGTCTCGTACATCGCTCCCAGCTGCCGCGGCTGGCCAATCGCGGCGTGTGTCGTCCGTCTCGTTTCAGTCGTTCTCAGTCAGACAGACGCCAAATGCGTGCGTTCGACGAAACGCAAACCTAGAGAAACATGTTTGACTAGGAGAACATAAGACGAAGGAATAAAACAGACTACCTCAGCCGAAGAAGCGCTACTCTATACTTCCCCACCCCACTAATAAACAATTTTAGACTTTTTGTCTGTCCCAATATGTCCCACCCAAGAGAATAGACCGAAACCACAGTCCGAAACGGCTGATTGGATTTTGATGAAACTTTTAGCGACAAGTAGCCCGCTATCGGAAAACTAATAATAAAATTACCTATCCTCGTTATAATTATGGTTCGAAAACATCCGATGACTTAAAAAACCAAACGATAAAAACTACATCGAAACTCATGGTACCGCACAACACAATCGACATCGAAACATTCTCGACAGTAATACTAGGAGCACATAACATAACGGAAGTGAAAATGATCGCCGCCCGCCGTTTGCACTCACGAACACGAGGTCGAAAAAGTCTCGGTTTAATACTAGGACACCATAAAACAGAGAATCACTTACCGCGTGGGGAAGCGAGATAGAACTGCAAGGCGCCTCGCCTTGTGTACTCCAAGTTCACAATCAACTCGACATGTTCCGCATACTTGATGTCGCAATTGGACGCTATGAAAAGTACCTCTGCGATGGCGCCAGAGTTAATTTGCTTGGAATCAGTTCTGAAAAAATATGAAATAATGTATGAAATATTAATTGAAATATTTGATTGATTAATTTATAAACATACTAGCTTACCGCCACCGGCTTCGTCCGTAGATAGTTTCGAACAAAATTAAGTATAGCCTATATTGCCTGAGGATATCGTAGCTTTCTATTTGTGAAAGATTTTTTACAATCGGTTCAGTACCTAGTTTGAGAGATTACCCTACATTATCCCCTACATCCAATCATACAAACCTTTTTATTTTGCGATAATTCGCAAGATATTGATTTATATACTATATATAGTGCAAAGGGCAAATATGTTCTAAATTAAATACATAAAGACAATAAACAAAATTTAGATATATATTAACACCATATCGGTTAAAACAGCTTCGTACAAGTAAGTACCTAGGTAATTAATTATTTTTTCTCAAACATGCATGGAAATATTGTCACACAGATGATAAATAAAAAAATGGCGACAAAGCTGAAAATTCGTCTTGATTTGTTATTTACATTATTAATAACTCGTAGCTTAATAATTATAAATAATTAAAATGAGTTCAAACGGTTCAGAGAGTGAAATGGAGATTGATTGTACTCCACCAGATTCAAGATCAGAAGCCAAATTGGCAATGGAAAACCTGCTTCCAGTGAAGTCAAAAGAAAAATACACGAAAGTATATGAAAATTTTATGAGTTGGAAAATTTAATATTAATTACTTAAATTAAATGTATAATATAAAAAGTATGTTTTATTTCCCTGCATTCTTTTAAGAACAGCGCTATATATGCCTCGGCGGAAATGGCAATTGCCTGTATCGTATTAGTGAAGTCCAAGGAATATACTACTCTCTCCTCGCCTACGGCTCGGCCTTCAAACTCATACTCGACCTGCAATTGCCTATTTCACGGCCTTTGCCATAATGTACTATTGATCTATATTTGAAAAATGAAAATGGTTACTGTGATTTATCCTTACATATGGTGTCGCGGACTTTTTTTTAGAACTTTTCAAGAGGGACATTTCAGCCATTAATCTGTTTTTGTGCAACTTTAACTAGTGATGCAGCACACGCCGTCGAAGCTCTCAAGAGGCACGACTTTTTCCGACTTACTTGACAAATTTTGCATATACATAATATATACTTGCATAATTATATAGCTTATGTTCATCTGGAATGATGTACCCTTCAAATCCATGGTCGGCGGAGAACATGTCGGCAATCCATAAGATTTCGCTCAACGAGGCTAAAGAAGAAAAGTCCTACATTCCTACATACAAAACTATAACATTTGTTTGTTTGTCTACTATAGTATCAAAATGTTTAATTGTTCTGTTTTCTTCGTGACTTTTTAAATCTCAATCTGTTTCAATCAATTAACTAAAATCTTATAAAAATAATAAATAAAAAAATTACTGTGACGTAATGCGACAAGTAGTTTTCATCGGCACTTTGGTCCAATTGAGAGCAGCCGCTACCATAGCCTCCGCATTAAGAAGTCCAAATCCAAATCGAACATCGAAACGTAGACCGGCACTGTAAAATAACAACACACAATATGCTTTTCAGAGTTCCATACAATGTCATATTATAGGTATTACAAACGCGTAGTTTTTTATACGCATTATATAATAGCTTCACCTATAGTTAGTTAGATACTATATATGCAAACAAATCTTGGAAGTTGAATTTAACCAACTTCTAATTGTCGTATCGATTTGAAACTTTGCATGTAATTCGGATGACAATACAATAACTTGGTACCATCTATCTGATCTGATCATGGAGCCAGGAGCTGGTAGTTTTAAGCTATAATTTTATTTTACTTACTTATTGATAATCCAGCCTTGATTAGCTGCCAGTGGGGTATATTCTGACGTCCAAACAATGAGATGTTGAACGTCTCGCCATGTTAAATTAGGACTAAAATAAAACATATTATAAGTAATTATATCAATGTTTAATGCGATTGTAGCTTAGAATTTTAGATTTTGGCATTTTTGTAATATTTTAAAATATTTTTAGATCTTTAGAACCCGTCAAGATATAGAAATGAAACAAAGAACGAGTCTAAGTCTATACCCACTATGATTTGACAATGTAAATTGTTCAATATAAGAGAGCATATCCGCCAAAAAACTGTATAGCAGTTTGGCGGAATTTTGAATTGTATATTAGGTTAATTTTCTAAGAGAATAAAAAAAAAAAAAAAAAATGCCTGAAACTTTCATCAAAATCCATTGTGCCGTTACGGAGACTATTCTGGACAAACAGAGCCTTAATTTTTATTTATTTGTATAGATTTATTATGCAACTAGAAGAGTTAGATAGAACTAGTAGAAGAAATAAATAACATTCATTATTATTATTATACATTTAGGTGACATGCTTCTTTTTTTTTTAATAAGAAGCATATCAAAAGCTATTGATGCTCTAATCTAAACTATGCTCAAAAACTTAAATGGAAATGGGCGGGGCATGTGGCGCGACTGACAGACGAGCGATGGACCGTAAGGGTGACATCGTGGAAAGGCCCAAGTGGAAAACGCCACAGAGGCAGACTACTAACGAAATGGGCTGATGATATTAGCAAAACAGCTGGTCCAGGCTGGATGCAAGCAGCCAAGGATAGAGATAAATGGGCTCCTTTGGAGGAGGCCTTCACCTGCGGAAGGGTTCTTAGAGACTGAATAGTTTAATTTATTAGTAATTTTTTTTCAAATTAGTGTTAAGTTAATATTAAGAAACATTACAAAATTAATCCTACTTTAAATACGTTATATAGATTTTAAAAGTAGTATATTACTAGAAGTGTACACTTAGTTCTTGCAAGAAATAAAAGGCTTTTTTATTTTTATTATTTTAAAACTATGTAAATAAAATCAATACAGAGTTCAGATCCGTGGTATAACCATACAACTTCTATATTCAACTGGTTGAACTATTTACCCGTAATCAACTGGTTGTAAGTGTTGTAACAGTACCATGGGAATGTAAAATTAAAAATACCCATGGATTTCAATTTAAAAAAAAAGCATGGGGACTGCCAACAGAAGTGAAAAATTAAAACTATGAATAATTTATAAGTATATAACGTATAATAACGCCATCTATGCAGGATGCTGACTCGGCCCTGGACGTTCTTTCTGACAAATTAAATATGTGTGTAAATCACTCTGTGCCACTCAAAAATCAAGGTAGACATATTACATACACACTAGAAATTATAAATAATCTAAAAAAAATATAAGGCCAAATTAGGTAAAGAATTTAATCGTGAATTATTTAAATATTACAGGGGTCATGTTTAATATCTAATATTACGATTACGACAAGATACCTAAATAATATTCAGAAAAACATTATTCACGATCCAACAAAATTTTAGGATATGGGGATGAGCCGGTAAAAAGACAGGGTGCCGCGGACGCATTTGCGAAATATTTTAGTTCTCTATTTCATGGTGGGGTACCTCGTTTGGATTCAGATGAGGCTGCGAGTGAAACAGCAGCGGACGAAAGAAGAGTCTACATAGATTCTGTGGACGAAACCGAACTGCGCAGCGCAATTATTAGCTGGTTCAGATGCGATTCCGCCATATCTTGTTAAGGATTGTGGTGTGGGCCAGTACTCGAAAAATTGCTTATGATAAGGCAACAGATTCAGGTATGGCTGGAAGACTTCCAACATGGTTTTCGTTCTGCGAGGTAAACTTCAACAAATCTAATAAACCTGATAGATTATGCGGCCGCGAAGATGGACTTGGAGGGTCAGGTGGACGCAGGATATAAATAAATTAATAAATATTGCTTCGAAAACTTGTAAATGTAGGATTCACTCCAAGACTCCTTAAATTATTTGCCTGCTATCTGTGCAATTGAGCGCAGTACGTAAGATATAGTGGCTAAGAGACGGAAGCTACTACACTCGATCTGAGGTCAGTCAGGGGAGCACTTTGGGACCTACACTATTCATTATTATGATTAACGACTTGCTGAAAATGGTGAAAGTGACTAGATGCTCTGTGTTCACTGATGACCTGAAGCTCTTTCTCGCTATAGAGATTGACCAGGGATTGCGAGACACTGCAGAGAGACAGATACTGTAGCTGAGTGGAGTGAAAGCAATCACTTGCATTTCAATATCTCAAAGTGTAAAATAATCACTTTTTCAAGATCCCGATCCCCCAAACATACTGCCTTTATGCTGCTAGGGGCCCAGCTAGAAAGAGTGAACAATATACGAGATCTATGTCTAACTGTTGACAATAATGCGAGTCACTTCGCAGTTCTCTGACGTCAGAGGCAATCAGAGCAGTATGGACCCTTTACTACGCCTATGTTCGCAGTAGGTTGGTGTATGGAGCGATGGTATGGGACCCAAATGAAAGAAATATGCGTCAATGATAGAAAGTGTGCAATGTAAATTTGCTATAGGCTAATGGTATAAGCGCGTATATGGATACTATTCCTTTCCTGTATCCGTTCTAAGATACCATAGCATGTCGGTGACGCGGTGACGCGAACCCGTAAGATTTCCCTCTACTAAAAATCGCTCAGACATCAACGCGATTTTACTTCAAAAAGTTGTTCCACAAGTGTGATGTCGCTTGTAGTACGGATATTCACAACAGGTACTAGGGTATTAGAAATCGCATGGAACTTACTTTGCTTGAAGCGCTAACGCTACTATTCCCGCCGCAAGGGGTGCCGCTGCCGATGTGCCAGTGTGTCGTAACGTGCATGTGTCGCCTGTGTCCGTTGTTGCCTACAAAAAATACATAATAAATAATACTAATTTATTGGCCCCAATCGGTCCCATGATTCTTGGGGATTTAAAATTTGCGTTTCCTTTCCATTATTTTCATCCCTTTCGAATCTATCGAAACTTTCAAAATCGATTTAGATTATAGAGCTTCTCAACGCAGCCTTCGGAACAAGTGTCATAAGAAAAAGCAGTTTGTTATGTCATACTCGTAGCTTAGGTAATAAATGGGATAATAAGATTTGTAATCTCAACAGAATTATCGATTAAGGATTTGCTTGCAATTTACGTTGTTGTATTGCATTAACTGGGAAGTGAAGTTTGATTTGACTTACATAGTTGGTTTGAAATATGAATGGGGGCTATAATTATTCTCCTCCTCTCAGTTATCGTGATTATGAATCACTCTAGAATACTGCTGTTGCTCTTGCCATCTCCGGTTGCCAGTGAGACTATCTGGTTGGAGACCGCCGCATGACCTCGCCTGCGACTCGACCTAAATGCTCTTGATTGAGTCTTCATTGCCGAAGAATTTTAGTATTCGCGTCATATATTTCAATATAGAGACATTGGTATGATGTGCGGTCCAGCGGTCTATTTTATTTAGTCATACTATTATAATCATGCCATTGAATTTGAAATATTTTAAACATTAGAGTCACTTAAACTGAATCTAACGCTCGTGTAACATACTTCCATCAGCTCACTGACAAACATGGTGCTATCCGCTTCCCGCGCCCACGTTTGCAGTGTCATTGCATATTAAAAAAATATTTCATACATACATTATATAAATAATGTCTTGTTGTCTCCTGAAGTTCCAGACATTGTTTTCAAAGATTCGTTTCATCTCAACAGAAGACGCTTTATTGACGCTTTTAAGACGTATCTAAATAATTGATGATAAATTAATATTACAACATTGTGTAATATTAAAAACTAGAGTGTAGAAAAGCTGGAACTTGGCCGTATGTTAGACGTGGGTTCAGTAGCAAGCAAGGTTTGAACTTAGAACTAGGGGCCGGCTATTAGTTGATACGTGTTGGTCGCGCCACATATACACATACACTCACACTCACACCAACACCAACAATTTCCCGCCCTTCCCCCTCTCAACCTAACTGTCACTGCTGCAAGTGAACGCGAGACGCACGCGATAAAGAAGAACGCGAAGTGTTAACGCAGCAATCGGAGATTGGGAGAATCAAACCAGCCTAATCAAAATACAGTCCACTAGAAATTAAAATCGAAGATCTCGCAGTAAGTACCTCCCTTTTCATCTCCATTGTATTTTGGTCCTTCGAGCCGGATGTGACACACGTAGTGACCGACCACGTGTGGATTTCAAAACTGGGATCTATCTTTCTGGGAATTCAACCTTGAATAGAACTATAGACAATACCAACAATACCTACTTACAATTTTTTGATCTGAGTAGGCTCCTGAAGAGTAAGCTGTGGCTAGAGTTGACGCACATACTTCGCCGTACCAGGGAAAGAACCCATGTTGGGAAGCGCTTCCTATAGCTATTGTGTAAATACTAGATGAATACCTGCAATCAAAATATTATTATTGTATATTGTATTCACAATGAAAACTAGAAGACGTGTGATTGTGATGATAATGACACATCATTATGAACCTGACTGAGGGATTCATAGATGAATAGGATTTATTTTTAGTTTCCTTTTAATTTTTTTACTACAAAACTTTTTTTTTTTTTGATAACTCAATGTTCAAACACTAATTCCTTCATTCTTTTCTTCCAAAAAATTTGAAACCCTAGCTTTCTTTTCTTTGCTCTTCAAACACGTCCAACAAAAACTCATCCAGCCAGTCAGCCGAGTAGCGCACGATCGGATTACGATGGTTATGCTTCCAAACGTCACCGTTTGTACTAGGATAACATAAAAGTAAAAGATACTACACTACCCGTCGCAGTTACAGTTGTCTTGGCGGCTACCCCCGTTGCCATTCGCCCAAACATAGATGGAACCTTTGCCGCCTCGGCCCTAAAAGAATAGTTTGTCGTAAATAATAATAAAAACAATATTCGTAAGTATGTACAATTTTTAAATATGGATAATTCTGCGGCATAATATTAGACAATGGAAACACCTTCGTGATTCCGCGGTATATAGCTGCTGCAGCAAGTCTGCCGGGACCTTCTACTGTTCTGCCATCATCGTTTGGTCCCCACGAAGCACTGTAAATATCCACCTTATCCCATGCGTATCCTGAACAAATAAATAAGGGTTTTGAAAAATACAGTTATGTTTGTGAAATATATTTTAATATTAAGTTTCAAGCGACATCTATGGACACATTTATGTAAACTTTTATAACAATGTAGCGTCGTTTGCTTTGTCAGTTCTCACAAAATCCTACAGATGGCATCGTTGCTACATACATTGTCGCGTCAAGGAAGAATTTCAATGTCCTACTATATTTTGCTACCCTAGTACAAATTAACTGTACATGAGTGATGGCGTGATGAGTGAAGTGTCGCGGCAAGATTTTCTTAAATTTTTACTCTTAGCTCTCATAACGTCTTGGTGTTCGTGGTCACCACTAACATGTGGCCGTTCGACGTCAACAGTGCCAACAAACACACCCTGGCTGGTGGCGTCGCGGCGTCGTTATGGTTCATCGATTCGCTGTTATGGTTGTATTTTGTGGACGTTGTGTTTTTATATAAAACCTAATTAGGTATCATTAGAAATAAAAAACAATTAATATTTTTATTCATTCAGCAAACAATATGGTATGAAATTTATTGGCTGCGTGTTGAAATTAGAAACATAAAAATGTTGTACACATTTGTCGTTACACTTGAAAGTGTAGATGGTCGATCCTTGGGAGCGTTGATTTCGGACAGCGGCGGATGCATAGACGAGGTAAAACGACGTATGGCGATTGCTAGGTCTGCTATGGACAAACTTAAAAAAGTATGAAGGAGCCGCAATATAATCAGATTGGTTAGAGCGCTCGTGTTCCCCATATTCCTCTACGCCGTTGAGACGTGGAACCTGCGTGAAGGCGAGAGGAAGAGAATAGACGCTCTCGAAATGTGGTGCTGGAGAAGAATGCTTGGGATATCGTGGACGGAATTCCGTACTCCAAGAACTCGGCATAAAGCAGCGACTATTCTCTGTCATACAGACCCGCATTCTCACTTTCTTTGGTCACGTGTCGCGACGTGAGGGTGCTTCTATTAAGCGCTTGGTGGTTCAGGGCAAGGTTGAGGGTACTCGGGCGCGCGGACGATCACATATGAGATGCATGGACCAAGTGAGGGCAGCACTGAAGGACGGCTGTCAGGGAAGAGTGGTGACGTGTTGTCAAGCGCGCCACAAACACTGAAGTGACGACCATGACCGCTCTGCCAAGAGCGTAGGGACTGAGAAGAAAAAGAAGTAGAATATCCACTGATAATGAAAATTCCCAAGAATACTTTTGTCTTATTTTCGGTTAAATTGGACTCTGAGCATTTCTGAACACTTCTATTCGTTTGATCACACAATATCTTTATTCTGTTCTTGGTTCTGTTTATGGTGATTGTAAGAGCCCAACACTCAGGTTCTGCAAAGAATTATCTAAGACGTCTGTTATAAATTTAGTCATGTCTACATCATCACAATAATCAGCTACTTGTCTATCATCAGCTGAGCTAAGTATTACCAGCTCACATGGAGCCTGTAAAATTGTTGTTTCGGTACCAGAATCTTCATCCGCTAACTCCTCTCCTGAGAGCTCTCTTAATTCGGACATGTCCATATACATTTTTAATACTTCGTCATCATCATCATCATCATCATCATTTAAGGGCATGAGATACTCCGCTACCTCCTCCTGATATAAAAACAAAACATCTTAACTTTTTAAATAGTTTCTGCCGACAAAAGAAGCCGCAAATTGCACTTGTTTCATAGGCTCAAAGCACAGCCACCGTGGCAAAAGGTTCAAAAGTGTGTGGTTTCTTTGTCTTAATATAAAAATCGGCCAAGTCCGAGTCGGACTCGCACACGCTTAGGTCCATTATTGTTATGCATTTTTTTAAATATGGGAGATGCCCAGCGATTTTGTGATCTCAAATCTCAGGCCAAAAAATAAAAAATTCACCATGGGCCCAAAAATCGTAGTCATAGTGACTGACATGAATGAATGCTTCCAAAACGTTAGATTGTACTAGCATAACATAAAGTATAGGTATTTTGGTTTCCTCAACCGGACGCTGAGCCAACGAACAAGTGGTCCAGTTTGTGCTATGGTATCCTAGTACAAATAACTCATCAACTACGACAAGAATGCGGGCAATTCGGGCAACTCTGACACAACAAACAATGTTGATGGTATTTTTGACGTTTTTTGTTGACAGATGTTGAACGTTAGACATGATATGTTAGAAATTTTGAAACGTTGAGTTACCTATATAGACCCTATGCTCACGCAGCAGATATTGCTCTTGGACTCTTGACTCTTGACCGAGATAAGCCTTTGGAGATCTGCAGATTGTGCCTATGTGAGAGCACTCGCAAACTCATACATTTTCACGCATGCTCTTGTTTTATATTTCCCTTCTTTAGGCGCGTTGAGCGATTTTTGGTAGAGACGATTTTATGAAAACGCGCTGGGGCTAAGATTTTCTCTGACTTGATTAACTGTTAATGCTCAGCTCCTAAACATTAAAAAGTTGTTGTGTTTGCCGATTATGATCTTGTCCACAGAACTTCTATACTATCTGTGGTCTTGTCCATGTCTTCATATTTTCCGTGACATAAAAAATTACATCAAAATCTTGAAAAATATTTATGTCACGGAAAATATGAAGACATGGACAAGACCACAGATAGAAGTTCTGTGGACAAGACCATAAATAGGTATGTATAATAACGCTGTCTAGCGAGTATTTCACATATTGTATCTCAGCTTAGCGGATAGATGGTGCTGCTACGAGCTTTGTTCTAAGATACCTTAGCCATATCGGTGACGCGAACCCATAAGAATTTCCCCTATAAAAATCACTCAACGTGCAAGAATTTTTTTTTCTTTGTTCTACGCGAGTAGCGCGGGTAGAATACATTATTTCGAAAATTATAGAACTTTAAAACTCACAACTTTTCGACGACTACCCCTTCCGGAGGCACATTGGAAAGTGGGTCGATCTTCACTAAAAATCAAGGCTTTTTTTTAAATACCTGAGTCAGTAAATGCTTTTTTCATGCTGACAATTAAATAAAAAACTGCTTCTTCATGTTTCCATTTTTCTTTGCCACTTGCGTTTCGTTACGTCACATTTCGCTTTCGTACTAAGGTGACATGAATGCAAGAATTTATTGTGAACCGAGAGGCGACTTTCCGTGGAATATTTTATATTTTCAAGTCTCGATACGAAGCCGGGTCGGAAAGTTATTTATTATGTATCAATCTATCTATAATAATATTATATACTAATAATAAAGCTGAAGAGTTTGTTTTTTCTCCGAAACGACCAGTCGGATTTGAAAAAATATTTTCGCATTTGATAGCCCAATGGACAACATTTCATTTTTCGTAAGGTACCAAAATTCGAAAACCGTTTGGAGATTACATGCTAGAAAGCTTATTTTTCATTTTTTTTATTTTTATATCATTTAATTTTCGAGTTATTTTAAAAATACTGAAATATTGAAAAATAAGGATTAATAGGTGCCCTAATCTGTGCTAACCCTCTAATTTAAAAATACTAATGTCTGTTGGCAGAGTTGTTAGTTATTGAACTCAGGTGTTGCCTTCTATTAATTTTACCCATTTTTATTCCATTTGAAGCTAAATTAATAATTATTCTTTAAATATAATTATAAAAATACTTCTTTTATATAATATTTTTTTGGAAGTTTTGCTAGTTTCGAATGGGCTATCACAGGAAATATATTTACGAGTGAAACCGCGGACAAAAGCTAGTATTATTATATACATTATGAATAATGTTGTAGGCGATTTGAGTTTCGGCTACGGCAACACCTATTTGGAACACGGTATATTATACTCTTTGCATTTCTATAACGTATACTCTGTGGCTTGACTGACACTATTTGTCACTTTCTTTGGGTGACAGTTTATATTTCTTAATTTTAATCCTAGCTAAGGTTTTAGTTTATAAGTCCTCAGAATTTATAAAAAATCATAATTAAATTAAAAATATAAAAACTCAACCAAAAATAAAATATAAAAATACGTGTAACTTATTTTTTAATATATTTTTAATTAAAGTAATAAAAATGGGTGATTAAAAAAATGAAATGTTGTCCATTCTTGATGAAGGCAGGCTATAATTATTATTATAACATTACGCTGCGACCCATAGGAGCGGAGCAGGAACAAGCATCGTGTAGCTGCTAACAGTGGGTTTTTAATTTATAAGTAGGTATATAACGTATAATAACGACTTCTAGCAATCACTTCACATGTAAATGTATCTAGCTGTGTCCGGAACGAAAGATTGGAAAAAAACATCGGCGACCGTTACGTTTAAAAATCTAAAAAATAGAAGATAATACTATCTTGGTATTTGTCTCGAAACGAGAAAACACACCTTCACTAGCCGTTTCGGAGATTATCCCGGACAAAAAGACTTGAAAAATCCTAAAATATATTTTATACTATTTGTTTCGAAGATATTTATATACTAAGATACAAATTGATACACGCAAGGAATAGTCCATACAAACTTTGCAACCCCTTATCTCTCCTTAGGGGTTAAATTCTGGAAAATGATGAAACACCTAATTCTTTATTTATGTTCTGAAGTATTTTTATTTTTTATTGACTAAGCAAATATTATTTTCCTATACTTACAATCTTCAAAATCCCTTTGCACTCCTCCTTTGTTGTTGTTTTGAAAAATCCTAAATACCTATTACCTACTTTATTTGTTTCGAAAATTTGTTATACCAAGTTTCAAATTGCTACACTCAAGGAATACGATTTTCCATACAAACTTTGCCACCTTAGGAATTGAATTTCAAAAATTCCTACATTATACCTAATATCCAAAATTAGAATAATATATTTTTTATTTTTCAACTCTGATTTGAAGTATTTGAACCCACGGCCTTTTGATTAGCTAAACAATATGGTAACTAATCCATTTAGTTAGGTATTTTTCGTCTTGCGAAATTATCTAGTGCTGATATGAACAAGTACATCACATGTTCAAAATACTGCAAATCACCATTCTGGCCTTTTGTATATTATTGCAAACTGTTTTTATCTACTGTTTTTATAAAGAGTGAGCGAAAACAGTTTTTGAAAAATAAAAACCTAAATTTTGCAGAAGTGGTGCCATCTAGTGACACTGGCGTGAGAGCTAAAAACTGCTCCGTTTTTTTAGAACGAAAAACACAAGTTGAAAACGTAACTAATAGTGTACCAGGAGTGCATAACATCGCAATAGTTCATACCAAGTGCCTCTCCCTCCACGCGATCAGTGACCCGACCGTCGAGCATCCTCACTCCTCCCACTCTGGCGCCCCAGGCCACGCCCACGCCACATTTTACGTTGTTTGCAGTCATCGCTATCTGAAAATAGGTAGATAAACCATATTCATAGGTATTATTTTTCGCTTTACCATAGATTAAATAATAATGCTTTACTTCTATTCTAAAAGATGATGAAAATATGAAGAATGATATGACCATGAAAATATTTATTGGCTTCTTATAGCAGCTCTGCCATAAATTAAATAAACAATGTATTATTTAATTTGGGCTTACTATATTATACTGGTGAAGTGGTGAGTACATTTTCACATTGTCACTTTTTAAATTCTTTTACATTGTATTCAATAAGTAAGTAATTAATTAATTATCCTCTCTTTGGCAGTTACTGTTGGCACACTACCGTAGTAATTTATTATTTAATTTAATCTATGACACTACACACGCATATTTTAAGATAGGTTTTATCTACTAGCAGATTGCCCGCTACTTCGTACGCGTTGTATTTGGAATACAATACAATTCACCCCTTTGCTACTATAAGCGTGATGTTAAATAGCCAATAACCAACCTTCTCCGATAATTGTGGGGCTATCAAATGCAAAAATATTTTTTCTAATCGGTCCAGTAGTTTTTGAGTCTATTTAAAATACAAACAAACAAATAAACAAACAAACAAATATTGATGTATTGATATAAGTATAATTATATTAGATAATTAAATAATATTACTAAACTAAACTAACTAAAACAAACAGATAAAATTGAGAACACAGACAAAATTTTGTACATTTGGTATGAACGAAGATGATATTAACTTTCGTTTAAATTTTATTGGTTACTGCTCTGCTCCCAAAGGACATAGCGTGATGTTATAATATAACCTTCCCCGTGAACCACTCTATCTAATGGTACCAACTGTAACAAAATCGGTCCAGTAGTTTTTGAGTCTATAATAGACTATAATATGAACAAACAAAGAAACAAACAAAGTGGCATGGTTCCCAAAACAACGTAATTAGATTTGATAGGTACCTACTTTATTCTGCACTGCATATATTATTAACGAAATAATTTCTTACTTCTCCGGCACATCGAGTGCCATGCGAATTTAAGTTTCTCTCTTCATATCTTGGGGTAGGGTCTGGATCACCATCATTACAGTCCCAACTAATTTCTGGGTCCTAAAATGAAAATATTAAGAATTAGGTACAAATAATATACCTATCTAGATTTATGCAGATCTGTTCACGATATGATTCCCCTTTTTTTAACCACATGATTTACAGAATTTTTAACTCAGAAAAATAAAATTTCCTTATTTTGTCAACAATAAAATTTTGTGTCAACAAGTTTTTAAGAAATCCGCAACTATTACAAAAAAATAAACAAACATCGTACGGCTCAGCGGCGCGACGCGGACGCGACGTTCATCTCGGTTGGACGCGCGCGAGCATCGTCGGCCGCCGTGGATCCACGGCATCGGCGCGTCATGTAGGCCGCACACTTACCAGGACCGCAGAAATCACAAGCGTATTCACGATAGCTCGAATCGCGCCTGCCAAGGGCGCATGTCGGTTGTCACAAATTGTATGAATGGAATAAGAGAGAATGAGAGGAGACTACTTTTGAGACAACTACAGTGCTACATTATATCTGTCGGAAAAAAGGTAACCGCCGATACTTATCTAAACATATTATATTATACAAAAAACGCTCATATCAATTAAAATACTTTTACCTTTTTCCTTGCTAGCTGTCCATTATATTGAACGAACAGAAGAGGTGGCAAGCTCAGAAGGTTTTTAAGATAAACAATGTTTTGTCTCGTTCTAACGAATCTGTCATTCAGTATGATAGAGAGACAAAACTTGTATTAGTCTATACAAATGAACAAGTGGCAAGCCGGATCACTTTCTTTAGCGTTTTAAATAACTTATTAATATTTAAGTATGTGGGAGCAAAAAGACAAAAATTACCTACTTAAATTATTTTCTATTATTTTTTTCGCGGATATTTCTATTTTATATAATTGACTATTATTTTCACAGAAAACGTGTTCGGTTTTCTGTGATTATTTTCATACCAGCACAAAGTGGATGGGGATTGGCTAACCTCGGGGATAAGGTGAGAAAGGAGGGATTAGTGGGGATGCCAATCGCCGTCAACTCTCGGATCAGACGTGACTTGTGTACTAGGAGAGCATAAATGTCTAGTGGAATTTCTATACCATGGAAAACTAATCATAGACTTCTCTACCACGGCTTGTACTATACTGCGAGCGAACAAAAAAGGACTGCTGCATTACTAACTGTGCCTTGCCTTGCCGTTACTGCTCCGCTTCTTTGGGTCGTTAGGGAATGCAATACCGGGATACCGGGTTGCCGAAATACCGGGATCCCGCATACATGTTGCGGGATTAATCTCGGTCGAAAAATTTGCGGGATCCCGCTGGACTGGCGGGATTACAGAGAAGTGTGGTACATACGTGTTTCTCTAAGGTGCGGGGCGCCGCCGAGCCCTAGGGGAACGGTGTGAAGGCAAGGAATTCCCCACCCGCGCCCCTTGTTTGATTACTTATATGTTGCCAGTTACAATTTTTAATTATGACGCAATGCAATGATTTATTCATTGAATATTGATTGTTATATAATCTATAGATAAATCAAAATCAAACTGAACTTTATAAGAAATATTTTTTTTACCCTGCAAACACCTGCGTAACACCTGCGACTTTTTCTAAGAATTTTATTTTTTATATATTTATTTTTTATATTTATTATATTAAATAAACCATTTAAAATGTACCAAAAAGCTTGTTTAATTTGGGTTAAAATTAAAACCATGAAAATGAGGTCTATTAGATCTTTATTACGATTATTTACGATTGATTTCAGAGGTCTAAGTCCACCCTGCGGGATCCCGCAAATACCGGGATCCAGCTGGACTAAGATGGTTCAGTCCCGCAAATACCGGGATTGAAATTATCTTGCGGGATTGCATTTCCTATAGCCTATTAACATTCCTCAAGAATTGGGATATCAAATGCAAAAGAATCAAATCCGACTGGTATTTCCAGATATTAGCTCGTTTAAATAAACAAACAAACACCTCAGCTTTATTATTAGTATCTATAGATTAATGATCCGCCGACTATGGATTTGAGCGACTAGCCAACTGACGACTAATCGGCCCTAAAATTATCCTCTTGGGTAGGTAAGTATTACATGAAACATGATATTATAGAATAAAATCGAAAAAATAATTGTATACTACACCTGCTCGGAAAGTAGGTATGTAGTAGGTAGGTACCTACTTCATCAAAAACAGCGCCGTAAGTACGTAATTGTGGTCATAAAAATATGCGGTAAGAAAATTCATATGAAAATACTTTCGCCCCGCTCAACGGCTGACGGCATTTATTATTCTCAAAGACATTTAATTATAGGTAGATTATTCTTATGGTATATGGATTTAGTCATTGATTTGTGGATTTTGACAACGTGCTGTTGACTATTTTTTGAGAAAAAAGGCAAAGGTAAACACAATACAGCCAAGTCTTCAATATCACTGAAAATGGCGCGCGTGTTGCTTTGTTGAAACTGTTAATTTCTTGTATTTTCTTCGTAGGTGTAGTATCTCTTGTTGGTAATCGTCCACTTTCATACCTTGATGAACAATATACCTACTATTTATCATACCTATTAGGTATATAAAAATATACTTACATAATTATTTTTAAGATCTGTGTGTGTGTGCTCGATACCATCGTCAAGTACCGAGACTCTCACTCCGCTCCCATTATACCCCCTTTTGTAAACAGGTAGCACATTTAGGTCGATTCTTGGTAGATTTCCTTCTGTACGAGTGTCTTGCTAAAATATACAGTATACAAATACCTATACCTTTAAGATTCACAAACAACACACCTTCACGGCCTTTAAATACCTTGCGGTGTGGCCAGAGACACCGGTAACAGTGTCCGCTTTTTGCTAGCTGTCCATATTGAAAAGGTGGCAAGCACGCACTTAATATACTTACTAGATAATGTTAAATATATTTTAAGAAAAACAATGTTTTTGCTCAGTAATTAATATTATGATAAACAGTATTTATTTTGACTCTTGAAACCAGAATTTCTGGCATGATTTGTAGAATTATCCTAGACTAGATTAAATACTAACCAAATACCACTCATGACTCCACAATTCGTCGTTAAACAACGGTTGTTGCTTTAGATATCTTTTATAGCGTTTATGAGTTTTTATTTCATCTGACAACGTCGGCGTCAAAGGAGTAGTTTTGAGTCTTTTTACTCTATGAAGGGTTAGATCTGGGTCTTCAGTATCACGTTTCACGCGACTCTTGTCATACAATTGTTGAGCCCATATCACCTGAAACAAAGCATTAAGGTTAAGTGTACACTTGTCCACACAGCACCTTCAAGCTGAGGACTACATTTCAATAAGGCAGGCAACATTTCATCAGAATTCAGAGCTGTACCAGGCCAGGAAGTTGGTAGGTTACTCTTGAAGTAAATTTAAATATTCAATACTAAAATCCGTAATGCGAAAATACATAAACGAAGCGAGTTACCGTCATGTTGCTGACTGACTGACAATCCACGCGCAGCCTAAACCATTGAAGATATAGATGTGAAAAATTGTAAGGTATTCCTTAAGACGAGGAACGACTCAGAAATTCCTAATCGTAAACTCGTGGTTCGGGCGCATGAGTGGTTCGGGCGCAACTGATCGCGTCATGCAAGACAACGACGGCGCTTTGTCTGTTCTTGCTGCATAAGTGGGAAGGGCATAATTTACCGCTTCTCGAAATAAATGACGTAAGCGGCACATTACAAATAAATTGCAGGGAAACATTTTCTTAATCATTACTAGGAACTGAAATTACCTACAGATTCGTATAAAATTTAAACGTAAATCCCGTCAGAGTATGGTCGTATGACTAAAAATGTGTTTTTGAAGAGGTGATTTCAAAAATTTAAGTTATCGAAAAAATTTTCACCAATCATGGTTTCATCCTACACAATACTAGATAAAATCCTCTAGTTTTCAATGCCCAAATTGAATGTTCATAGCATACGTACAATTCGGGAATTTCAGTTCAGAGATCAACTGAAATTATTTGTTCCACCCCTTAAGAAATGTATAGGTGCACTAATATTATATGAGGTTGATATATTTCGAAAATCAACCAACATTTTCACGGAGGACTGGAATATGTACCCAATACATTTTCGAACTTCTTATACTCACAGGGCAACTAGGGGAGTAAAAAGTAAAATTAAGGGAAATCTCTGTGTTTTATATACCTAATACAACGTGTTCGAAGTCGCTCATAAGGGTCCGTGGCTGTCGGCCATCTTATATCTGTCAAAAATATGGCAAATCTTAATTAATCCTAGAAAAATGAGTTTGTTTATTACAACATTTTCAAGTCAATTGTTGATAGTTATTATTTTAAATTAGATTAAGCCATATTTTCATTATTAAGACTTCTAAATAGCCATAGTTTTTAAAACGCAATAGCAATGTTTGTTTTAAATGTTTGTTTGCGTAGCTTATTTAAAATCCTAAATAATAAAAATATGGCTTAATCCCATTTAAAATACTAGGATTAATTCAGATTTGCCATATTTTTGACTGAAGCAAGATGGCCGACTGTCAAGGACTCTTAGGCCCGCCGCACACGTCAGGTACCTGATACGGTTTTCCAATTAGGTTTATCGAATCAGGGCCCCGGAAGGCGTCAATTCCATACAAAAGCACAGTTCGCCGCACACGCACGATTCTACCCGTTAGGTTTTAAAACCTAACGTCCGGTCAGAGAGGACGGGCGGTGCGTCGGGTCGACCGGATTGGTCATAAAACCGAATCAGGTACCTGAAGGCGCACTTTCTATACATTTTGTATGGAGTGCCGCACACGTCCGGTCCGGTCGTCGGGTTTTGACTCATATCGCCGTGTTCTTCCTACGTTGCAGACGTGCGTTATTTTACGGTGGTATAATTTCGGTGTAAAGTATGTGCGATATAGACTTTTGCCCGCGACTTCGTTCGCGTAGAATTAGGAATAATGACGTAATTTATGTAAATACGCAGAGATTTCCCTTTTACCCGCGTAAATTCCCCGTCAGTCAGAAGTTCAAAAAAGTATAAATTCGGTACCTATAAATTAATATCTTCCCAATCCCAGAAAAATAGGTATTTGTACCAATTTTCAAGTCGATAAACGCAGCTAATAGATTTCCCTATACAAACTTCTACACCCCGTTGCACCCCTACGTAAGGGTCGTTTTTAAAAATCCAGAAAATACTTGTTTTATTATTTGTTTTGAAGAATATTTGTACCAAGTTTCAAGTTGATACACGTAGGTAGTACGATTTTCCTATACAAACTTCTATACCGCGTTGCACCTCTCCTTAAGGATTGTTTTAAAAATCCAAAAATACGTATTTTATCATTTGTTTTGAAGAATATTTGAACCAAGTTTCAAGTTGATTCACGCAGGAAATATGATTTTCCATACAAACCTATTTACCCCATTTGACCCCCTTAGGGGTTGAATATCGAAATGTTCTTCCTTATTTTTGTCTACATAATAAAGGGAACCTCTGTGCAAAATTTCAGCTTCCTAGGTCCAAGGGTTTGGGCTGGGCGTTGGTGAGTCAGTGAATGAATCGGAACTTCTCTTTTTATATATATGACAAATGACGATTATCGCAATCGTGATCTGAAAGATAATGCTTGCAGCGAAATATTTACGATCGATCGACAATAGAAATTCGTCATCGTCCATCTTTTTGTTAAATTTCTCTTCGACACGATCGTAACAACGTCTAGCGCACTACTGGGGAGCGTAGAAACCGAATACAAAAAACCGTCCGTGTGCGGAGCTCATCCGATCGGGTAACCTAATTGGAAAACCGTATCGGGTACCTGACGTGTGCGGCAGGCCATAATGCGTGTGTTTGTTTGTCCTTCTTTTTCCATTTTTCCTTTTAGGCTCTATCTAATATATAAAAATGTATAATTGTTTATTTGTTTGTTAGCTAGTATTACCTAATATAATGACTACTTACTCTGGCGTCATTAGACAATTTCGTTGTGTGATCTACACTCGGCGCACGTCTCTCAATCGAATGGTCATCTTTGCGAAACACGTAGGTTCTTGGAAATCCTAGAACCTGAAACATACAAAAATTATATTTGAATCTACCGTAAGTAGTAGGCATGGCACCAGTTATTGAGTGCAAAATAGAATATCGGATGGATAAATATGAATTTATAGTTAACAGTGGGAGCGCCATTTGTATTTTTAGAAAGAGTTAAAATCACCAAAGGACCATTTGCATTTTTTATAAAGATGATTAATTTAAAAACTTTTCTCCACCCTGGGAGAACAATTACTTCAGTGAGTGAGTCGGTCAGTCAGTGAGTGGTAATCGAGCTTTATCTGTCTAAAGAAGTTTCACCATAGATTAATTATTAAGTTTCACTTCAAAAATCGTTGAAATTTTGTCTCGTACTGGTTTATTCATACACTTAGGATTTCATGGGTTTATTATTAGAAACCATATCACGAGTTAGAATCAATGTGTGCTGGTGTAAATTTACCCCTTCGTAACATTACAACATTATTAGGACCGCATAAGTTTAGAGAAGGAATCTTTGTTACAATGGAGGGTGGAGTTCTATTTTTAGAGGGTAAAATATGCACACAGCACACAGCATTACACCTGTGGATAGATTTACGTTGTTTCTTGTCTTGCAATTTGCACGACAAATTATAAACTTTATACATATATATATATTAAAGAATTTAAGTACATATCTATATTAATAATTTCGTTTAGGGGTACGGTAGACTTAGACATGATTCAAACGCATACCAAATTGCTAAGAAAAAAAATTAATCAATTCTGGGTTAGGAACATAATACATCCGCAAAATTCGTATAATCCCGTAATTTCAATTGCTGTCAGAAGCAATTTTCAACGTAACCAGTAAACAGTAACGTTTGTTTGAGCCATGAACCCCAAAGACGTCGTTTTATATAATTATCCAATACAGTATAAAATTAAAATTGCTATTACAGAAACATAGACCATATTACCATAGATTAGCATACCTACTACGAAAAGTGTCATTGGTCACTTTGTTTATTTGTTATGGTAAAAAAAAACATAAAGAACACCCCGAGCGAAGGGTTTGTATCTAGTATTTATTATTCTTATGGTATTAACCTATAATATTATTTACACAAATTTTTGGTCGCTACGGAACCATCACTTTCATTTTAATAAACGTACTAAATCCAAAGTACCGCAGCGCGGTCCGAGTTCTACTTTGCTAAATCAGTGCACGCACATTGATTGCATTCAGCTACATATACAATTCAACCCTTGTCATCTTCTCTTTCCCTGGTATTCAGCGTGGAAAACAATGGATTGTAGGCGGCGCCCTCGACGGCTCGTCATGCCTCGACGCACCCTTGCCAGATATTGGGCGGTTTTAAGAGGAAGTTCCCATCACTCACTCATGCATTATCTATACAATAACTGCCCAGTATAGAAAAGAATAGGTACCATAAGTATAAGGAATTAGTTATTATTCTTATGGTACGTACTACTTTCTAGCCAGTGCATAATGCTTGTGATTTGTTTGATTGGTGAATTCTATGCCTGAACTGAAGGAATAATGCGCGAGCCTTTGCATAATAATATGATGTAACACTTTATACACAACACTGTAGGTTAGGCGCACAGCTGTGCGTTCTCCTTATCTATTTCCCTTTCTCTTTCTCGTCACACACACGCACACGCTATTGGCTGACAGTACCAACCTCTCGGAAAATGGGTTGGTACCATCAGACGGCCAACTCTACAATCGTGCCCGCACATTGGTCAATTCAAATAGCGCGCGCTTCCCCGGCTTCCTGTTACACACTTCCGTCCCTTTTCACGAAATCACTTCTACAGATTGCAGGAAAGCGAGAGGAAAGATGTTACACATCAATAAATTATGGTCAAATACTTTTACATGTTTCAATGTCAGCTTCAAACGTTTAATTGACTAGTTTGACAACACCACTGGCTAAAAGTAGACACTGATATTGGTGTTCCTGGCTAAAACATGATAGGCCGTAAAAAAGGTATGCTTGACAACAGATTCCCAAAGACCAAAAACAATCATGAAAACGCCGAGGGCATTGCGAGAGTAAAATAACCACACGTGGATGATACGAGTTTCCTGACACATATGTACCAGGACAACAGAAGTTTGTGAGACTCATATGTTATTTGCTTGCGTGTGTTGTATGAATTGAAAAATTACCAAACGACGCACACTACGAGTAGAACTGAAATAGCACGTGTTATTAATTACACTTTTTTGTTTTAGTACTAAAATTAAATTACACTAAGTAGCACCCGCGTTAATGGTTACCTTTGGGTCGTAGCGTCATGTTATATAATATATATTTCTCAAGAATTAGGCATAATGCTTAATCCGACTGTTAGTTCCAACAAACGAACAAACAAACAAACTCTTCAGCTTTATTGTTAGTATATATTATAGATGTATGTAACATTTATAATTTACACCTAACCCCACAATGTGCACTTTTCATTGTCCCACTGAATATTCAGTGTTATTGTGGTGTGGTTACACACGGTGAAACACAGTGAAACTCGGGCCTCGGCTGACAATCGTATATTCTACTCGTAACGGATGCATAAAATAAAACTATTGAAAGCAGCGGGGTTGAAACACGTTTTACCTACTCAACTGATTTGCTTCAAATGTCTTTTTTCAAAAATCCTAAGCCGTTAATAATAATAATCATAATTGATAATATCATTATATTTGATAAACAATAATCATAACTGAACAAACTAACTGATGCCATGAAATCAAGCATGATTTTGTTTTCCCTCACATGTGTAAACCACGTGTCATAAACAGCAAACATGTGAGTTTTTAGCGTCACATATGTACCAGGATTGCAGGCAACAGGAAGAGGTCGACATTACACACGAGTGCGCGACCCCAACATGTGTGAGACAGCCCCGTAATCCGCCCCATGTCAATAAGGGTTGCGCAAAAGGGTTGTCCCAAAGAAACATTATAACGTGCATTTCGTGTAAAATAATATATATTATTTTTGAAACCGCGATAGCAGTGAAAACGGCATCCAAATCCGTTCAGTGGTGGGACCCTTTTATACTTACATGAAACTAGCGACCCCGCCCCCGGCTCCGCCTGGGTACAATATGGGTTTACAACAATTTGAATACCTACATAAATACGATTATAACTACTTGTCTATTAGAGATAAATTTAATATGCTACCTCGGACTTTCTTGTAGATCATTTCATTCTACAAAATTTTTTCCTACATCATTTTGTTATATATCTGACGGATAGACAGCATACGCTATGAAAATTCGCTAGGGCTAACTTTTTCCCCCGACTTGATCCACTTATACTGTTAATGCTTAGGTCCTAAACATGATAGGTCCATGTTTAATACTCGTAAACCTTCCCGGTGAATCAACAGAGGCTAAATATGTTCAGTGAACAATGTTTGAAGTCGGTATACTTTAAAAATTTTATTTAACGCAGAAGAAAGTAGTGGGCAACAAATGAAACTATTTCAGCATTTTCTAAAATTATCACAGGCGACGTCGAGGGCAGAAAGACCTTCAGAGTTCACAGTTTTTCGATCTTCTGAAATCCAACCCCGCTGTGTTCACAGAAATGTCATTAGGTTCTCTGTGTATGTAAAAAATGTTGCTAGACCTGGTTGTCGAACCTGGAACATTTACCTACTGGAACCTATAAGTATAATAATATATGATCTCTACATTAAACTGCCGTCCCGTCACATTACTGTTGACTACTGAGTTTTTGAATCTTTTATCTCCATTTGTGTTCAAAATAGCCACAAACTGTATAAGTGTGGGGGGATCTTTATATAGAACATCGTTCACGTGAGCTTTTGCTGAAAGTTCTGAAAGTTTTCTCTTGTACCTTCCTATTCGCCTGGTACAAACCACGCCAACATTTCAGCCTGAAAACTGAAAAGCGATAGAAAACTTGGTACGGATTCGACCATCGTCGCGCGCAGATCGACGCGCGCAGTTGTTTCACCACTGGTTTCACTCAGAATAAGGAGCCTGTTCCTTCCTATTCCCCTGGTACAAACCACGCTAACATTTCAGCCTGAAAACTGAAATTCCAAATACTGAAATTACATGATTTTGCCAACGAACGACGCGCGCAGTTCGTCGCGCGCAGTTACCTCGCGTATATTGTTTTTCACTATTCACTTTGTTTGGTTATCACTCGCTTACTAACTTAATTATTTTTGAAGTTTGTAAGGATTTCGTAAAATGCATGGGGCGGAAATGCGTAACTGGAATTAAAGAAATTCAAATTTGATTTTTTAGGTTTTTTAGATGGTACACATCTTTGGCGACTATTGTAAGACTTGCTCTCTTTTTTATGTCAGAGTTTTCGAATAGAAATTATTTCGATCGAAGTTGGTCGATTCAAATATCATGTCAGTGGCATTACCTCTACTCCTCACCTCGCAACAAACTATTTGTAACTGCGTCTTCGTCTTCCCCTACCTCTCTTATATATATCATATACCTACTGTTATTACCTACTTTAAAATTTGAACCAGAATCCAGAATTATTTCAATTATTTAAATTTGAACATACTCGTGAACCGCACTCTACACAAACAATGATTAAATTATAATATAATTAGTTACCGAAAGAAAAGTATATGTAAAAAGCGTTCTTGCCACCAAAGTTCACCAAACTAGCATTCGTCTCTCGTATATTTTATTTTAACTCGGTTATTTGGTGATTTTTATTTTATGTATTTTACCTTTTTAAGTTAAAAAAATCGTGGTGGTTACGAGTCGCTTCACACTTCTGCTACGTAGAATCTATACTCAGAATAAAGCTGAAGAGTTTGTTTATTTGAACGCGATAACCTTTGGAACTACCAGTCGGATTTGCATTTAATATCCCAGCCCAATTCGGTATGTAAAGTAAAAGTTAAGGTATACTGAATCCAAAACCGTTTCGAGATATTGGTTTAATAATCCGTATTTTTCAATTTATAGTTCTTAAAATCGTGAGATTGTCTTTATTTTTTCAAAAACAAATAATTAACTTAACCTACATTTCACCTATGAATGACGTCATTCTATTCTATTCTATTTTTTTCAAAATGGCTCCATCAGGGTTTTGATGATTCCGCCAATGTCAAGTATTATAGACGTCACAGTAACAATAAGCCGATAATCGGTAGGTAGAATGCTCCCGCCGGCCGTGATATGTCCTATTAATCACTGACTAATCACAACCATCACAGCACGGACGGGATTAAACTGGATTCCCCAACACGTCTTCGCGGCGCGTGCGCTTTCCACCAAGGCGTGTCGTGGAATCCGAATGACGTCATTATATCGGCTAAATAAAAGCAAAATTTTTACTTGTCAATTTGTCAACCGATGTTACCCTGTTACTAGATATTCTACTATTTCAGTAGTTTTTATAACTAATTTAGTTTATTATTTAGGAAGAATGTTTAAACATTTTTTATGGTAGGATATTCTTTGACCTTTGTATATATTTTGTATCACAACAACTATGCAGACTACGGTATAAAAGCCGTAAATATGTGTTTCTTTGTTGTTGTTTTAATATGTTTTATATAGAAGTGGTAGGTTTTGGTAGATTTTGTAGGATTTAGAGACGGCAACACTATTGTTTGTTAAATGTCAAAGTCAAAGAACACAGATGTTCTTTTTTCTGTACCAACATATCAAAGGTATTGAAGTATTCAGCCGACAAAATGACGTCATCAGTGCTAAAACTTTGATAATTTATTATAGAAAAACTATTGTACAGAAATCAAAAATATTCAAATTAGTTTCTTAAAATAGCTTAATCTTTAAAATAAAAATATAAAAATCGTACCTTAGCTTTTACTTTACATACCGAGTTACGACCCAAAGGGCAACCGCAAGGCAAATGTGAACATGCATGCGTCGCTCGCTATCATCGCATTTATACAATACTGCTTATCTATTAGAGGTAGACTGCGGACTTTTTTGTAGATCATTTTAATCTAGATTTTTTTACGTCCATGCATAAGTCATGAATAATCGCTGGGGCTAACTTCTTTCCCATGCGTGAAAAGTGAAGATAGACAGACAGACGCGGCGTGAGACTTTGTGCTGTTCCACTGGAATTTGTGGAACTTCAATGCGAACGGCGAATATAGCCATTTCAATTCGAATATAACAAAAAAATCTATTGTAATTGTAAATTATTTCATTTTTTTCAGAAGAAGTCGTCTTGTTTTGTGAAAAAAAAAGTCTTTGATGATTCGCTCACTTTGACCACCTTCTTCACCTTTGATGATAGATTTTTTTTTCGGAACATATTTTCGTGTCGGTGACATACCACGTCGTACCAAATTAGCAAGAACGTAGAAACACGTTAAAAACCTATAAAACATAATGAGACTTCATTCTCCTATTCATTCATGCTCAATTTTGTTGATAAAGCTTTTTGTCATCAGAATCTATTCCTGAAAATGGCACACAAATCTTGGTCTGACCACAACACAATACGAAAACAGTCTGACTTAATAAAATACTAGGAGCACAGTTAAAGTTAATTTAACGTAGCACTTCTGTGCACTAATTGGATTTCGTGCCCAGGAAAACAGAACTTGAGAGAAGAAAATTATTTAGATTTCACTATCATTAGTTTTATTTTTTATACATAACAAATTCAATAAAATAATATTGACCAAGAGAAGGTAATGGTGGATTACGATTGAAATCACACAAATAATATTTCAGCTTTTTATTAGTATAGATTACTTAACGTGCGTTTTTTTAATATAAATTTTCTTTCCTCATATTTGTATGAGAGTAATGACGCACTTTCTGTCCCATTTTTAATTAAAGAAGTATATAATTATTTTCCGAGCAGGTGTAGTATAAATAAAATTAATTGTATGACGAAATAACTAAAATGTGTAAATTTTGTCTTTCCCCAGTAAAACTTAATCACTACCTTCTTTAATAGTCCTCAAAAAGACTAACGAAATAGTAGTTTATGAAAGTGTTGTATAATGAGGGGTATTAAAACACGAGTGTGTGTTTAATAACTAGTTATGTGCAGTTTCATACACTACTTTATCTACTCTCGTACATTGGGATTCAACCTACTAAATAAAATATCCACGAAATTCAGTAACTACAACAAAACATATTCAATGAATGGTGCCAAAACCTAGCACATCACCGCGCATGCGTCAAAGCGGGCGCTGTCATAGACAAGTAAAAATTGGAATGAAAACTTTTTTGTAATGCTATAAAAATAAAAATAATTGATGGAACCTGATGAATGATATAAACTTTTTGGATAAACCTGTATCGTAATGGTAAAAAATTACTTTACAACATTATTTTGTTAGAGAAATAGTGTTTTTTAATTTTATTTCAGTATTGTGTTTTAAAGTATGTCAATATAAATTCGTTTTGAAGTTTATAATTCGAATTTTAAGATATGAGAGTAATCTCCCAATGTACGAAAGTAGATAAAGTAGTGTATGAAACTGCATATAACTAGGTATTAAAACACTGCCTAGCGGCTCGGTTCTTAAACACACACTCGTGTTTTAATACCCCTCATTATACAACACTTTCATAAACTACTATTAAATCATATCACACAAAATCAAAACCATCCCCTGTTAAATAAAGTAGCTCGTATGTGGGGTTGGGCGTATCTCTTAACCGCAATCAATATTTGTTTTAAACAGCTGGAATTTTTTCGAGCCACACCATGTACCAGGCGTTCATATATTGTAAGGTAGTATAAATTAGGAACCCTTTTTAAGGGTTAAAATTCAAATCTGAAGGTTTAGAAGAATAGAATAGGTTTGTGTTTTGTTTCATAAAATAACTGTAGGTATAATTATTTAGGGTTAGTGACAATTGCTGGAAAACAATTCCGCTGGGTACCCTGGGATCGATAACACGGTTTCGGTAACCGCAAGGCAACCCGTGAAGAAATAGGCAAGAAAAAAAGGTGGCTCCAGAAAATTGCTCGAATAACAATAAATTGGTCGAAAATAAATTGCTAGAAATTCATAATTAATAATGTTTATGCGAAAATAATCTAAACTATTATAGAGAGACTAGATGATCCTTGCGAATACTTCGCACGATTAGTGGTGTTGTTGTCATAGTTCAACTGATCTCCAATAGATGGCGTCTTTTACAAAATAAATAAATTAGTCTAATTTTAAAAGAAACATTAAATTTTGATTTGCTTGTTTTTCGCCATTGGATGAAAAAATAATCTTCAAAATGGCGTATCAAACATTAATTTTGATACTTACAGTAAGTATTAAGGAAGATATTTGATACCGACAAAAAAACACTTTTGAGAAATAATATAATTATACTTCTTAGAGATACAGAAATTCTGCTAAAACAAAATTCTAAATATAGAAAATCTGGAAACTTGGAAGAACTGATGATGGACCATAATGCCATAATTAAGCAGAGTCAGTAAGTCCAATTTTTCCCACATAAAGATTTTAATACTTATACTCTGAGATTCGAACGAAAATTCTTGACCTATCTTAAATCGATCTACTAATTTGTTTTGTTTCTTTAAAATGTAATTGAGAACAGTATGCAAATGTTCTGTCGCGGAGAGACATGTGATTGGCAACACAAATAGATACAAATGGTGAACGCTAATTCACTACTATTGGAATTCTTCTATTTGTTGTAAATACGTACTTAGTGATCATTTCAAGGCTATTTCAACCTGCTTTGTCTGTTATCCGCAGAAGTCTTCCCATTTATGGCCTAATATGCTACTGCGGACTGTTTTGTAATTCATTTCATTCTACACAATTCTTTCTTACTAAATGCGATTAAAATAAGAATAGGACTGGACCAGCGCCATTTTGTGACGTCAGGCTGTCCAACCAACTTCACTTCAGTATGGTGTGCAAAAAATAAATTTAGAAAAGTAAAACTAAAATTTTATGTCTCTACTAAAATGTCTTCTTTAGATAGATCTAAATAAATACCTACTTATGTACTAAAAACAATAAAAATATTATAATCAACTGTACTTTGGAACAACCGCTCATACCACCAAAAGGACCCATAAATCGTCTATTGCGCAAGTATAAACTTATATGGCACCTATTATACCGTGTTTCGTGCTATGAAATGCGATAAAGAAGTGTATGGAAAGAAATATATACATAAAACTTACTTAGTGTTTATTTTTGCGGACTGTACTGATTCGAGTGAAGTTAGTCAACAGCCCGTCCTATTCTTATTCTAATAGTACATCATTTTGTTATATTTATGACGACACATTTGGTTGCATTTTTTTATAAATATTTAAACGGCTAGACGACATTATATCCAGTCTCTAAGTTTAAACAGGCAAACATATTTTTATACAATACTAACTAATATTATCAATGCGAAAGTGTGTTTGTTCGTCTTTCACCGTCAAAACAGAGCAACGGATCGACACAGAGATAGTTGAAGTTGAGGAGACTAGACTACTTTTTATCCCGGAAATTATTCAGTATATATTCTTATGTCACATTCCAAAAATGTTCACGAGAGAAACCTGGCAGGAAATCTAGTATTCTATCATATCTATCCATCTATCTTTCATCACGTCTTTTATCCTAAGAGGGGTAGGCAGAGACAATCGAATGATATTTGTTACTATCCTGAAATACCTCTTTCGCTTCTTTTATATTCATCATACATTTCATACATGCTCGGCGATTGTGTATACTTTTAATATTTCCAGTATTATTATTATCTGCTACGTCAATATGTTAGAATTTATACGAAATCTAACTTTCATGACGTTATTTCATTATAACATTTATATCTAGTACTTATTGCCTAGATAATATGTTAGTTATGTATCTCTCTCAATATCATGAAATATAGTGAAATCACGTGACATTGGAAAGTGAAGTGTTTTGACCAATATTGACCAATATGGATGACACTCGAATAGATAATATTACTTAAAGATAACATAATACGGCAGCTTTCAAACTTTTTTCATTGATTACATGTATGAAATTATGTTACAAACTATAACTGCTGAAATAATCTTGTAACGTCAATGCGAAAGTGTGTTTGTTTGTTTGTCCTTCTTTAGTTGGAGATTCATGGCCACTAGCGCACGCGTCCCGCCGTGACGTCATGTAGAATCCAGTTTTATCCCGTCCGCGCTGTGATAGTTGTGAATAGGGCATATCACGGTCATATACACTATAAAGGATATTATACTTGACATTGGCAAATCACCGATTAACATTGGTGGAGCCATAATAAAAGAAGAAGATAGTTGGAGGCTCAGAAGTGACATAGGCAAATCCTTCAGGATTATTTTTTATGTCACCTATCAAAATTTTCAACGGGCGAAAGTTAGGAAAATATAAATGTATGTCTACAGATTTAAGTAATTTAAATACGATATTGTCTACGAAATTCATAATTATTATATTATGTGAATAGCTGCCTATAGGTATTCCAGAAAAAAAACACACGTAGATTTTTTTTTTTTGTTTGGTTTCAAGATGTATCAGATACATGTCACTGTCAGATGACACTTATCTTCTACGCAGTACAAAGCAAAATTTATTGATGTCACTCAACTCCTAATTCTGTTGGTAGTTGGAATATTGTATTATTTTTTTGAAGTGAAAACTTTTTTAGGCGCATTGAGCAATTTTTGGTATAGGGGGAAATCTTATAGATTCGCGACCTGTGCTCGCGACATGTTTTCGGCACAAGACCATGGATTGCCCGGCCCGAGAATGTTCGGGCAGGAATTCGGGTACTGGCTTCCACGTATATCTGGGTCGGGCATTTTTGACTGCTCATTTCTTGCGGGCAATGCTTCGGTCCGAGCACAAATACCTACATTATCTATCTATATTTAAAATTTATTTATTTATTTATTTATTTATTTATTTAATTTGGACGTGCACAACAGAAATACATTTATTTCATGCTTAATATTAAGAAAAAAATACTAAAGATCAAGTTACAATGTACTTCCTTTAGGATGCACATACAGCATGACTGAATATATATACCTTACCCACAAGTGGGACAACTCAAGAATATAAAAAACACAAAAATAGATAACTACTAAAAAATGAAACAAATAAAAATTACAGACGCAGGCAGATAAAAGATAGAAGATAGATAGATAATGAAGAGATTGTTTGTTTGAAAGAAACTACCAGTCGGATTTGAAAAAATATTTTTGCATTTGATTTCATTCTCCTGTTTAAATGAAAAAATAAAGCTGCGGACTATAAGTTCTAAAAAGTGATGTCTTGACAAACTGTGATGCTCACATGACATCGTATTCAAGCTATAACCGGCGGCGGGACCATATTTCGCAGCGGTAACGTGTCATAGTTATTATTATAGTTATGATATTCGACGAAATTCTAAGGATATTATTATGTGAGTACAATAATAATTATTTTTGTTTTTATTTAAAGATATATCCCCTCGACTGATCATCTCTTCTGGTGACAAGAGGGCTGACTCCTTCCTCGCTCAACGAATCAGAATCGCGATGCCACCTAGTTTATTTAGTTATTTTTAATGTTTATTGTAAATAATTATAATTAATATTTTTTTGTTTTTCTATTGTATTTTTTTATTTGGTAAATGCTGGTGCGTATATATATTAGAAGATATTAAATAATAATTATTGTAATTATGACGAGATCACAGGGAAAATTGATCCCATACATACTATTATCTGTTCTGTGTTTGTCATCATTTCAATATCAGCTTCATAAATAAATATAATACAGTTCAGCCTATAATAAGAAATTATGCGTAAACTTTTTCATTTTTCGCCAAAGTTTGATTAGAAAACTGTCTTTCGTAGCCTAAAGAATACTATTACCGCTGCCTAATTTTTAGAAAATGTGACACAATTCGAGTTGTTGCCAAAATAATCCGATCAATAAAGTTATATTATGAAGAGTATCAAAGGATGGCATAATGATTATCGAAATATCGCTACATAAAAAACCCCTTATTGAACGGAGACGGTTATAAAATTCCGTTGAGGGCAATTCCTTTCTTTGATGGCATGAAAATGAAAAGTACTAGCGACCCGCCCCGGCTTCGCACGGGTAGCAGAGCTAATTATACCTATCTTGCTCCCAGTCGGCTTGACTTTTTCCAACGTCAGACTTCAACAATCATCGTCATATTTCAATAAGTTTACACAAAATATTAAAGAATAACGACCCGCCCCGGCTCCGCACAATGTATTTTAGGATCTTAATTGAATAAGGATTGGTATTGCTTAAAATCGCTTCGTAAATAAGCCATTATTTCTCGTAAAAAGTAAAGTATAAAAAATGATTATTGTGGGTTATCCCTAGGAGATAGACATATACCATCGCGGACTTTTTTGTAGACCTGTTTAAGGTGTACAATACTGTAGTACATTATTTTGATCTATCTCGTAGGGTTCAGCCAGCGTTTGCAATGTAAGCGCAAACAAATGTGTTTATTTACGACATCACATTAAAAAACCTCTAAAATTATCAGTGTTTCTCTACTATATTATGCATGTTATTTACATATAAACCTTCCTCTTGAATCACTCTGTATTAAAATTCATTGCGTAGTTTTAAAGATCTAAGCATACATAGGGACAGACAGACGGGAAGCGACTTTGTTTTATACTACGTAGTGATCATATGAATCAATCAATCAACCAATAGATAAAGTCTGTGATTTTAATACTAGATGACCCGTGCGAATACTTTAGTGGTGTCAATATTGTTGTCATAGTTCAACTGATCTCCAATAGATCTCCAATTTTAAAAGAAAAAAATATTTATGATTTGTTTATTTATTTTTCTTTATTCGTAGATTTTTCGTCATAGGGAAAAACTCTTCAAAATGACGTATCAAAAATTAACTTTGATACAGGGAGATATTTGATACCAACAAAAATCACATTTCAGAAAAAATATATATAAATAATATCTGTCTAGTCTAAAAATTTGTCTAGACAGACACGACACTGCTGAGTGGGTTTTTATTTTACAGTCTTTAATCTGTAATTTTCATAGACATCCTTCCTATATCGTAATATTACTAATATATTATACTAAGTGCTGGCTTTCCGCCCCGGCTTCGTCCGTGGAACCCATATTAACTTTCATCCCCTATTATGATATGGTCTTGAGTTCATACAAAAATCCCATAGAAAAAAGTTTTCCCCGAATTTTCTAATTTTGCGGGCAATTTTTCCAATTTTTTTTGCCCTAGAAACCTTATTCAGACTTTTATAAACGTTTTAAAAGCCGTTCCGGAACAACTATAAACAATAAACAACTTTCTTACCCATGCGAAGCCTTTTCTCTTGCCGGGATGCCTTGCGTTTGCCGAAACCGAGTTATCGGTCTCGGGGTACCCAGCGGAAGATAAAGTCTTCCGCGCCTCTTTTAGCCTAAACCTAACGAGTGTTCTATTGAAGTAAAATGAAGTATATTTAGAATAATTTAGATGGAAAAGATTCTAAGTGTTGTTTGTCGTATTATGTACTTAAGTTTTTAATTACAAAAAATCCATTGGTACATGGCTGTTTTAAAATAATCCACTTACTTCTCCTTCAAAAACATAACCGAACTCCAAAGCCAAAAGTTGTGCCACTTCAGGCCCACCAGGAACTTCCACAGTCCATTCGTTATTAAAAAGTTTCACATGTTCCAAACCTCTATGACCATGATCTGAGGATGCGAAAATTTCAGGAAAATCATAACACAAGCCCAACCCAAGGGAAAAATATAACAAAATATACCACATCGTTCACAATTAAGATTTGTAACTATTTAGACATAGCCTTTATAATCAATGTCAACCGCCTCGGCTCTGAAAACCAACTGAGAGAGAAACTGTGATTTTTACAGTTCTATACTCGACTGTTGTGTTGATAAAAAGAGACAATTCTTTCAGTGTCCTACGTTATTTGTGCAGGCAGTAAACACAACTTTTACTGGAGGGTCAATTCGGAACCTTTTAAACTGGTTTTCTAAAATAATAGTTTGTTTTTCTGCGATTTAAAAAAAAAATTAAAAGTAACGATTTATTCCTCCCCGTTTTATTATAAATTTACTAGCTTTCCGCCCCTGGCTTTGCCCGTGGCTCTTTATAATATTAGTATAGATTTCCATTACAACTTATCATTTAATTTAGGGGTAGTTATGGCTTTAAATGTCCTTCTTCGTCACAATTTCTCATTTTATAATATTAGTTAGGATGTACGGAAAGAATAAGTAACAGCCTCTAACCTTTAACCCACGTACACACTGGAGTCCTCTGGACACTGGACAGGCAACAGATCTGCAAATACTTGTCTAGGTTTACTAGCAACGTCAATAACCAACAATGTGGCATCAGTCATAACTCATAAGACAGGTCAGAATTCTCTACTGGAGACTTTTCAACCAAGACTTTTCATATCCGTGACATCTAGTCTAGGTCCATTTAAGTGCAGCAACAGGCTTGCCACCTGTTCTATTGAATATGGACCACTGGCAAAAAGCGGTCACTGCTACGCTACTGGTGTCTCTAGCTTATAATTTTCTGACATTTCAGAAATTTTGCTTCGTAATTAATTTACAGTATTTACGAAAATCTATATTACTTATAGAACTTATATTGGAAACCACTTAAAATTTGACCATGATACGTCGATATAACGTAATAATGACATGAAGCAGCTCAGTTACGACCTCGTCGCTGGAAATATCTTGCAGCCACTGAGTTTATTTTGGGGAGGAGTTGTACTAACTACTGTTGTACTCAAACTTCTAATATTTTACTATTCATGTTGTATTAATAGGTCGAGGGAAATGTCTACCTACCTACACTCTGAATCCAAACGTGAACAACTTGAAGATATTTATGTAAATTATAGTAAACTCTGTTTATGGTAAAATAAATGTAATAAGAGATAAAATACGTAATGAATAAGAAAATTTACTAAAAGGGTTTATATGGCTGAAGTGAAAGGAAATGCTGGCAGAGGACGATCTAGGTGTACTTTTAGTGAACATATAAAAAATGTATTGATCGATGGAAATGTTAAAAGTACACACAATGGCCGAGCATGTATAAAAGGTATGATGAATATAAAAGAAGAAAAAGATGTCAGGATCGTAACAAATGGCATTCGATTGTCTCTGCCTACCCCTCTTGGGATTAAAGGCTTGATGATAGATGAATCGGTAACCTATAGTTATTACAACTTACCTATTTACCCCAAAGTGTTATATGCGATGTTCAAAATGGATGTCGGTATATTTGTCTGTATTTGAAATTCAATTTGAATAGATACACTGATTCACACGGAAGGTTTATGTGTATAAAACATCACGGTACGTGTCTTAGGAGCCGAGCAGTAACCAATAATGCCAATGTTCCTTATGGTATAAGAGGGATCGGATGTGCATGTGATATTAAAATTCCACGGGCGAAGCCGGGGCGGGTCGCTAGTACAGTATAAATATCGAACATAAGAAACATGTGTCTGTTCAATACATAAAACTCTGAACTCATACGAACAACCACCTCATTCATCGAGATGCAATTGGATATGATGCTTGAATGCTACTAATTACAATGTTTTAAATAACTGGCCTTCCCGGCTTCGCCCGTGGATATTTTCGAACAAAATAAAATATAGCCTATGTCAGGGATATGCTAGCTTTCTATTGGTAAAAAAAATCAAAATCGGTTCAGTAGATCCAGAGATTACCCCCTACAACCTCACAAACTTTACCTCTTTATAATATTAGTATAGATAAACATACAAACTCTGTGCCTTGGTGTTACTGCTCCGCTCCTTTGGGTCGTAGTGTGATGTCATATAGCCTATAGGCTATTCCTTCCTTCAACCTTCCTTAAAAAGGTTTCTCCTCCTTCTTCTTCTTCAGCCTGTATTCGTCCACTGCTGGACGTAGGCCTTCTCAGCATTGCGCCACTTCTACCTATCCTCCGCAGTTCTCCTCCACGCTCTACCCTCTCTCTTCACGATGTCGTCACTTTATCTCTCTGGTGGTCTACCGACACTTCTATGGCTTATTCTAGGTCTCAGTAACCCTTGACGGCCATCTACCATCGTGTCTTCGAGCTACGTGTCCCGCCCATCTCCACTTCAGTGTCGCAACTCTTGTTCAAATCTCCATCACTCTTGTCTTCTGTCTTATTTGGGCATTTGATATTCGATCACTGAGGGAGATCCCGAGCATCATACGCTCCATCAAGCACGTAGGCAGGGGGAGGGTCCAGTGGGTCCGCACCCCCCCCCCTCGAAATCCGTCACCGACACTTTCTGAAATTGAGAATTTTAAAAAGTAGGTAATTACTATCAGTTCAGCTGAGATGAGGTTGAGTCAAGCGAGCTAGGATATCGACCTATTGCAGAAAAGATGTAATAAAAGGTAAAGTAGTACTTTGTGTTTAATTTTTTCAAAATAATGTCTTGGTTGGTGGTTGGACCCCCCCGACGGAAAATCCTGGCTACGTGCTTGCGCTCCATAGAAATTTTAACATACCGGTGCCGTCTGTCACAATGAAAAATTGGGCTATCAAATGCAAAAATAATTGTTCCAAATCCGACTGGTAGTTCCAGCTTTGAGTATTTAGAGAGAGATTAGCGCGTTCAAACAAATAAACAAACTCTTTAGCTTTATTATTATTAACTAGTTTTGTTATGTAACAAAATTAAAGTGTCTGTTTGTCCCAATGTTTATCCAGAACAGGCTCCGAAACGGCTCAATAGATTTTGATAAAACCATCAGGAATCATAAACTTAGTATCTCCTTTTTGTTTCATTTCTATACATTGAAGGGTTCCATTAATAATAAATAGAAGCCATGGCGAAAATAGGTAGTCTAGAATTTATTACAATATTACATACAACAATATACAAAACCATAAAATTAAATGTAAGCACTAAAAATAACTATATAAACCAGATCCGTGTGGAATAGTACCAAAAAACTGGTTGCATTTCCTAGCATGACTTTCTTGTGTAGTATCGCCATAGTATGGAGTATAATGCGTAGGTATAATGTAGGAAACACGTGCATGCTAGACAATCTAAATTTTGTTTCAAAATTTTAGTTTTTATCTGAAAGTACCTACTGAATGAACCGAGAAATACTGAAGGCGAATATTTCGTTGTTAAGAAAGGTCAAAGAGCTGTTTAGAAGATTTCCTATGAATAGAATAGTGTGCTTATTATAACTTATTATATTTAATTCTTTTTTATTTTATTTCATAATTATATACTTTTTTCTCATGCAAGTTCACTTGTAGTTAATTACGTGTAAAATAGCCATGTTGTGTTCATTACTAATTGGAATATCTGTATATAAAAGGTGTTTTATTTACATTGTGATATTTGCAGTTATTCTGTAAATACTTAAATAAATAATGGAGATATGGGTACGTTAAGTAGTTACACATAATTTATGATTTGACAAGAAATAAACTGTGAAGTAGAGCGTTTATTAAAATTATCTTATAATTTACAATATCAATAAAAGCCATCATATTTTTGTATGATGGTCATAAATTTATGGAAATTTTTATAACGGATTGATTAAAATAACTTCCACGTAGGTACAAATTAAACTTTCTGAACATAATTTAAAGGAAAATGTTTCGTTAAGAAATACATGAAATATATTTTAATTAGGCAGCGTAAGGAATATCGCAAAAGCTTGATTAAGGTTATAGAATAACTAGGACATTCTATGTGAAAGTTTGGTTGTTTAGGGATCTACCGACTAGCACTTCTTACTACGGGCACTACGGCACTTATTATGACAGAAAACGAGAACTAAGTACTTAGTGTAGATGTTACGGGCTAAAGCCGAATTAACAGCACATCTAGATGTGCCCGGACAAACCGCGATATGCTTCTTGATTTTGGTCAAAACCGTATGAAATGCATAATTCCGACTTTTTCCCGGGTGCTAAACGTAGTTGAGCAAACGTCGATAGAAAATTACAAACACGTGTAACTTGCCTCGCCCGTGACACTTTAATGCCGAAGAAAGTGTATGTTCCTCTTTTGTTTATTAACCGACTTCCAAAAAAAGAAGGAAAAGGTTCTCAATTCGGACTGTATTTTTTTTATGTATGTATGTACATCGATAACTCCGCCAGTTGTGAACCGATTTTGATAGTTTCTTTTTTAATCGACAGATAATTCTTCCGGATTGGTCCCATTTTTATCTCATAAAAATTGGTTCATTAGTTTTTCAGAAATTTTGAAAAAACTGACTCTATAAGTATATTTTTCTTGATATCTCGATAAAATATGTACCGATTAGACGACTTATTTTTTTAGACATAATCATTTCTCGACCTTATCTCACAGACATATGACGAAAATCGGTTCAGTAGTTTTTCAGAAATTTTGTAATTGATTTCTGTTTACGGCTGAAAAATATGTATCAGAAAAAGCCTTAGCAACGGTTGCTATTGACACGAAGTTGTCAATTTTCGTGACGATGGTCTAGCGTTTAAATGTAATGGGGTGCAGCGCAGGATGCACAAGCACATGGTTCAAATCACATCCACAGCGGTATTTTTTTTTATTTTCCATCAATATTTTTAGTTGCGTTATTATTTGTCTCTCAAGGCAGCAAAATCACTTAAAAGAGTAAAATAAACCTTTTAAAAAAAAGTGCACCGACTTCAATTTGCACTGAAAAATAAGAAATAATAAATATTTCGTCGTAGAATTTTAAGACGGTTGGTGCCAATTTAGAAACAACTTAGTTCCCAAATTCACTAATCAGTACAAAAATAGATGCATAGATAATATGAACAGATCTTTATCTTCTTAGATATTTACTTAGTTTTGTATCTTAATTTGGCACCAACCGTCTTCAAATTCTACGACGAAATATTTATTATTTCTTAATTTTCAGTGCAAATTTTTGAAGTCGGTGGACTTTTTTTTAAAAGGTTTTATTAGGTATAGGTTCTAACATTGTAAACTTTTTTAATAACTTAAGGTATTCTTAGGTTTTTGCAGCAAATCCTGTATTGAGTAATGCTATCTCTACAAATTTTGAAAAATAATCCACCACTAGTAGATATTTTTGATAGTAATAGGTTAGGTTAGGTACGTATAATTTAAGTTGAGCTACTGAAATTCTTACCTCAATAATAAACATTTTAAACAACGAGCGTTTAATTTAATTATTTTCCCCGTGACCCCTGTGTAATTGTAAAAAAATATATAATAATACCACACGGTTAACAATATTGTTTTTCGGGATGTGCTCAATACGACCCCTGGTCTGTCGGCATATTGCGATTGGCGTGCTGTCAAGTATACTCTGTGAGCTTAACTCGTTTTGCCCGAACAAATCGATGTGACCGATATCGACTTTGGCCATAGAGTACTAAGCCTATGGAGGGGCCATAGACGGGCTCCCCCTTTCGCCAATTTTTCCCCCTTTGACCAGTTATACTGACCAGGTGCGCAGTAATAAGTTACCTTAGATTTCGTTGGTATCGTTTTGTGTCGCGAGACAGAGCTCTAAGAAAATAGTTAATTGTGATGTTTTAAACGGGAAAGGCGATCTAGGGCGTCAAACTTAGTGTTTCCAATCATTAATTATAATTATTATGTTTGTATTTTAACATAATCATCATATAACGTAAAATCATTTGCGACAATAAAACGACAGAAAAATACAGTGGTACAGGGGCTAGTACTAGGCGTTTACCTCTCCCCCCGCCAAAAGTGGCAGAAAAATTTGTTCAATGATTTATACCCTTCACGTCTCCTTTGGTAAATACTCAAAGACTTTGGCCCGTAACATATATATGTTCTACTCATTGATATAAAAAAATCTACTAATTAATCAGTACTTGTAAGGGATCGGCAACCCGTGAAGAATAAAAATTGTAAGGGGATCTATCGGTAAAGCCGACTATTCAGCCACTTTTATAGTCAGATTTTTTTGTCCGTTTAGTCGTTAGTCGGCTAGTCGGCCAAATCCATAGTCGGTACTATTTGTTTGCCCTTCTTTTTCACAGACTGCAGAGCACCGTTGCTTCGACGTGATTTTTTTGCACAGAGATGGTTGGAGATAAATTCTTATTTCAAAAATGAGTACGGATGAACCCGGTACGGAAAGCTAGTAATAAAAAAGTTCGAGAACCACAGTTTTAAACGCATATGCGCCGGCGCAACCAAGTGACCGCACGCAGTCCGCGGTAATGCGCTCGTCGCTATCGCACGCCCGCGCGGGGATCCTCGTGCATCTCACGACTTGGTTTATGGTCCTGGCAGGAACCGAACTTGATTCAGGCGGGTATTATGCTGAACTTGACTTCCAGGAAGAAGCGTTTGATGTGTAAGTGGGAATTTTGTACATAGATAAGTTCTTGAATGGCTGTTTTATAATAAACTAGCATTCCGCCCCCGGCTTCGCCCGTGGATATTTTCGAACAAAATAAAATATAGCACTCGGAGGTAATGTAATCTTAATAAAATAATAAAAAATCTTTCACCGTTGGGAAGCTACACTATCCCCGGGTGACATAGGCTATATTATATTTAAAAAAAATTAGGGATCCTTACTAAAACTCCAATAATGTAACCCAAGGTGTAAAAAATGACCTAAAATTCCTTACATCGCGTGCGCTGCGAAAACTATTGATGATAGAACAAAATAATGTACGACGACTTTGCAGAACACATCGTTATCTACAAAAAGTGTCGCGACAGCATATGTCTAACTATTATAGTTAATTCACAATAAGTGTTCTTTTATTTCAAAATTTAATTGAAATACCGCCGCTAGAAAAGGCTCTTTATTTGTACCTTGTTATTAATCCTTATCAAAATAAATTACTTTATATTTACGACTGCTTCAATACTTTTATATAATTTTTTGAAATATTCAATTCGGACATACCATTCGAAAGATATCACGAGTTTAAAAATGTAAGTATTTTTTTATCGCGATTTTAGTATTTTTGTATGAATAATATCCAAAGTTAGTGGTAGGGGTAGGGGTTATAAAGAGAGAGAGTGCGAATTTTGTGAGTCTCTGTGTATGTTGAGGGTAATCTCTGAAACTACTGATCCGATTCTAAAAATTCTTTCACTAATAGGAAGCTTATTATTATTAGTGAAAGAATTTTTAGAATCGGATCAGTAGTTTCAGAGATTACCCTCAACATACACAGAGACTCACAAAATTCGCACTCTCTCTCTTTATAACCCCTACCCCTACCCCTACCACTAACTTTGGATATTATTCATACAAAAATACTAAAATCGCGATAAAAAAATACTTACATTTTTAAACTCGTGATATCTTTCGAATGGTATGTCCGAATTGAATATTTCAAAAAATTATATAAAAGTATTGAAGCAGTCGTAAATATAAAGTAATTTATTTTGATAAGGATTAATAACAAGGTACAAATAAAGAGCCTTTTCTAGCGGCGGTATTTCAATTAAATTTTGAAATAAAAGAACACTTATTGTGAATTAACTATAATAGTTAGACATATGCTGTCGCGACACTTTTTGTAGATAACGATGTGTTCTGCAAAGTCGTCGTACATTATTTTGTTCTATCATCAATAGTTTTCGCAGCGCACGCGATGTAAGGAATTTTAGGTCATTTTTTACACCTTGGGTTACATTATTGGAGTTTTAGTAAGGATCCCTAATTTTTTTTAAATATAATATAGCCTATGTCACCCGGGGATAGTGTAGCTTCCCAACGGTGAAAGATTTTTTCAAATCGGTCCCGTAGTTTCGGAGCCTATTCAATGCAAACAAACAAACAAACAACCAAATCTTTCCTCTTTATAATATTAGTATAGTTATTTTGTGTCTGATGTTCGCCGATTACAGCCTAGTCCTCAATAAACGGGCTAGGTATTTAATGCAGACGGACAAATACTTATAACTCTGAGATTTGCGAGTTCAAACTTCAAACACACCAACTCCTCAGCTTTATAATTTTAGTGCATATAAGTAAATATAAATAAAAGTGGGAATTTTATAGTTAATACATAAAAATAACAAACATTTTACTATGTACTAAATACCAATGCAAAAATATTTATTTATTTTTATTTATCAAAAAAAATATTTAATTTTGATTTTGTAATGAACATAGTTTTTATTCATTGCCCGTAAATTGAGACATCAAAATAATTAAATTATTAGTAATATTGATACCTATTTTTACTTTTCCATCGTCGAAATAAGACTTCTAAACATCATAGTTAAATTTTCAACTTTCAATATCATGTAACCTTTCCTGTAACAGGTAGATATCAAAATGAAATCACCTTTAAAAATAATTACAGCAAAAAAAAATTGTCGTATAATTTGAAGACAGTTGACAAATTAAGAAATAATTAAATCAACTTCTAAGATATTAATTAAATAATTAATAGGTTATAAAAAACAAAAATATTTATTTGTCAAACCAAATAAGCCCAAACTCGATGGGGTTATGTCATTTCGTTACAGAATTCCTGTGGCCACTTGCCGGCGACATCATCTAGGACCAGAGTACTTGTAAATACAACTCAAACTCGATGGGGTTACGTTACGTCGTTTCGTTACAAAGTTCCACTATTCACCTCCAGGCTCCATCATCAGATCAGATCGATGGTACCAAATTATTGTATTGTCATCCGAATTACATACATTTGCAAAGTCTCAAATCAATACGATAATTAGAAGTTGGTTAAATTCGAAAACATAATATCTATATATATATATATAAAAGAAAGTCGTGTTAGTTACACTATTTATAACGGCTGGACAAATTTGTATGAGTTTCGTGTTTTTTGATTTGTCTTCGTCAGGAATAGGATAATATGTATTAATTGGATATTGGAAAAATGCACAAAAAAAAAAAATTAAGAAAAAACATTTTCTCATACATTTTCTATGTAACGACTTTTGATTTCAGAACAGATTGATGACAGAAACAAAAATTCAACTGTCAAATCGATTGCTTTTAATCATTTCAGATCATTCGGTCAATCAGTCATGATGTATCCTCGCGCAATGGAAAAGTAAGAAACTCACAAAAAAAAAAGTTTTGTTCGTTATAATACAGGGGGTGGTTTAGAAGAAAAAAAAATCGGCAAAACATTTTGTATGGGAAGGAATAGTGGTAGTGATAGTGATAGTGGTAGTGGTAGTGGTAGTGATAGTGATAGTGGTAGTGGTAGTGGTAGTGGAAGTGGTAGTGGTAGTGGTAGTGGTAGTGGTAGTGGTAGTGGTAGTGGTAGTGGTAGTGGTAGTGGTAGTGGTAATGGTAGTGGTAGGGGTAGTGGTAGTTGTTTTCCACGGACGAAGGACAGTAAATAGCAGGCAAGCCAACGTTTGGGCAGGACAACGTCTGCCGGGCCCGCTAGTAATTTATAAATAAAGTATATTCATTTTTTTCAGTTTTCAGTACTATTGTCATATTTAAAACCCCATTTCTAACTCACAAGCTTCCGGACTTTCAGATGCAAATCATATTTCGTGTTGTTAATCAAAATTAGCTAATAAACAAAATTGCTAATACACTTGCTCGTAAAGCGGCTGACCCACAAAGTAGCACTAATATAGCGCTAAAATTTCAATACAGTTTTCCATGTCGAAAATTAATTATTTTTTAAGAAAATAATTAACAGATTTTTTTTTTCTTCACGGGTCTATTACAGGTCCCGAAACGGTGTCATCGGTTCCAGGGTACCCAGCGGAAGACCAAGTCTCCCTCTTTTAGTCGATGAATTTTTGGGGCTATACCTAAGCGAGTGCCCAGTTCTGTTCAGGAGGTATATGTGTGGATTGTCGGATTACGTAATAAGTTTTTAATTATAAAAAGTTTGAAAAACCCATGGTAAATTCATATTTTATCAAATATGTTTTAATTTAGTGTATTGAAAAACGTCGTATGAAACAAGTAAGCCATGGTAGTTAGTCTTTTTCAGACTTGCTCGACTGTAATTACAAATTTCGCACATTTGTCATTTGTAATTACATTTTGTATTTCGTTTTCTTAAACTTTAATTTATAATCTGTGTATATTGTGTATGCAATATACCTCCAGAGGATTATTTATTTATTTACTATAAGACTCCGCGTAAGCGAAGTCAAGAAAAATGCTAAGACTCATTAGTGTTCCCCCCCACGGAAATCTTTAGTAAAAGGCGAAAGATTTGTACGTTTTGAAGGGAAACCAGAGTGATGAAACGAGGCTGAAATTTTCACTATATAACTTCGCGCTAAGTAAACGAAGTCGAGAGTTTCCAATACCGGTGGCGCCACCTGTTGTCAATAGTCAGAAGTTTTTTCAATCGCACAATCATATCATAATCATAGTAGCTGTCTATGTATGTATGTTTATCTGTTCCCTTGTATCTCCTAAACTACTCATCAGATTAGGAAAAATAAGGTATTGTTGGCTTTGTTTTAACCACAGTTTTAACATTCCGAGTGACATAGGGCATAAACGTCATGATAAATCCAAAATGACGGATATGACATGCAAAATAAATAAATAAAAAAAATTGACAGAATATGTATAGAGTTTGGTATCAAATGAAAGGTTGTGATGTGTAGATTCCGAAAATGTATAATTCTTACATAAGTAAATATAACATTCGTCTGTTATAGTTAAAAACGTATATACATGAACAGCGCAACGCCTGCACAATATCTTACGTAGAAGGTTGTAGATAGACGCCAAAATAATAAAGGTGGCCACACATTCGTCCAATCCCCGGCGCGTCGCCGTACGGTCCTCCAAAACCGACCACAGACTCGTCCAATTCTTGTAACGAACGGTCCGCCTAGATCCGCGGTAATGCGCTCGTCGCTAGTACATCTTCGTGCATCTCACAAGTTGGTTTGTGGTCCTGGTAAGAACCGAACTTGATTCCGGCGGGTATTATGCTGAACTTGACTTCCAGGAAGAAGCGTTTGAAAGTGGGAATTTTGTACATAGATAAATAAGTTCTTGAACTGGCTGTTTTCATAATAAACTAGCTTTTCGACCCTGCTTTAGCTAGTAGATTTTTTTTATTTGTTGAAGTTTATGGTTATTCATTTGGGTCGTAGCGTGATGATATTACAGCCTAGTCCTAGTACGGGCTATTTAATGCAGACGGACAAATCGTATACGTAAACATACCTACTTATAGTTTCTGAGATCTGCGAGTTCAAACTTCAAACACACAAACTCTTCAGCTATGTATAGCAGTGCAGATAAATAAATATTAGATCCATCATCAGATCAGATCGATGGTACCAAATTATTGTATCGTCATCCGAATTAGATACATATGCAAAGTCTCAAATCGATACGACAATTAGAAGTTGGTTAAATTCGTCTTCCAAGATTTGTTCACATACATACATATAGTTACAGGTGAAACTAATATAAAGCGTGTAAAAATGTCTATTTCATAATATGTATATGGTTGCTTGTTCAGTTATCGAAAACATAAAGTAATTATACACGCTATATCTATATATCTATCTATCATCACGCCTTTCACCTTAAGAGGGGTAGGCAGTGACAATCAAATGTAATTTGTTATCATCCTGACAAATCGCTTACGCTTCTTTTATATTCATCATACCTTTCATACATGCTCGTCGATTGTGTGTACTTTAAATATTTCCATCGATCAATTGACACATTTTTTATATGTTCAATAAAAGTACACCTAGGTCGTCCTCTGCCAGCATTTCCTTTCACTTCAGCCATATTTAAACCTTTTTAGTCAATCTTTCATCCTTTATTCTTTCAACGCTATATTTATTTGACAGTTTAGTTCAATATTATACACATTTTTTTTCAGTTTTCAGTGCTATTTGTCATATTTAAAAACCCATTTCAACCATAATTAGCTAAAAGCTAATTTTCAATACACTTGTTCGTAAAGCGGCTCACCGTTTTCTGACACACAAAATAGTACTAAATATTTCAATACTTACAGTTTTCCTTGTCGAAAATATTTTTTTTTAATTAATTAACAGATTTTTTTTCTTTCTTCACGGGTCGCCTTACAGGTCCCGAAATGGTGTCATCGGTTCCAGGGTACCCAGCGGAACACCAAGTCTCCCTCTTTTAATCGATGGATTTGTGGGGCTATACCTAACGAGTGCCCAGTTCTGTTGAGATTATGTGTGGTTTGTCGGATTACGAAATAAGTTATTAATTATAAAAAAGTTTTAAAAACTCATGGTAAAATTCATATTTTATCAAATATGTTTTAATTTAGTGTATTGAAAAACGTCGTATGAAACAAGTAACCCATGGTAGTTAGTCTTTTTCAGACTTACTCGCCTGTAATTACAAATTTCGCACATTTGTCATTTATATTACATACGTTTTAGTAAACTTTAATTTATATTCTGTATATATATTGTGTATGCAATATATCTCCAGAGAATTATTTATTTATTATAAGACTCCGCGTAAGCGAAGTCAAGAAAAATGCTAAGACTCATTAGAGTGTTCCCCTCCACGGAAATCTTTAGTAAAAGGCGAAAGATTTGTACGTTTTGAAGGGAAACCAGAGTGAAGAAACGAGGCTGAAATTTTCGCTATATAACTTCGCGCTAAGTTAACGTAGTCGAGAGTTTCCAATACCGGTGGCGCCATCTGTTGTCAATAGTCAGAAGTTTTTTCAATCGCACATTTTACGTACATTATTATTGATGACACCTCTATTTACATCTAATTGGTGTTGTTGTCATAGTTCAACTGATCTCCAATAGATGACGTCTTTAACAAAATAAATAAAAAAATGTTTGTTATTTTTCCGTCATGTCTGCAAAATGTCTCGCCGAGTTTGTGGAGCAGTCTTTAGAATATATTTTGCGTCAGTCAACAACATTTCGACTCCACACAATGGTCTTAATTGACTTCTCTGGAAATACTGCGGATATGAATGCTCTCAATTATAAGTGCTCACTTGTTCAATGTTAAGGTGCCCACTCATTCGTCCAACCACCGGCGCTTCGCCATACGGTCCACGGAAATCGACCACAGACTCGTCCAATTATTGCACGCGCGGCCCACCATCCGTTTTCAAATCGTTGTATTTGTGGTTGATTTCGATGGCCGGAACGATCTATGAACACACACACATCCACACGCCTTTGTTTAATCGAATCTTGTGTGTCTGTGTGGGTGAGTGAATTGCATGTGATCTAAATCGTATGATTTATATTTCTAATGCGATCATACGGCGGCCGGACCGAAAATTTTCTGTGAGACGAAAATTTTCTGTGAGATACCGGACCAGTGCCTGGGCTACTTTAGACTAAATATCTCACGATTCCGTCACTTTAGGACATTATTGTCATACAAAAGATTGAATCCTATGCTAAAAGTCTTGATAGGTATGGTATACATGCCGTCTATGGTTAAAGATTAATCATCCTCTTTATTCGTTTCATGTTTACCCGTTGTTTATACTCTATTTTCACGACACTATAACAACAAACAAACGATTTATGTGTCCTCAAAAACAGTTAATTTCGATTCAAGCATTGTGTTATTATTATTTATTTTTGTCATTCCAGAGAAGATATAAACGCAACATGCCCCACGGATCGAGTATTACGAGTGAGAGACACTTGTCGAGAAAACGGAGTGGACATGCAATGTGTCAAATTGAAATGTTGTGATCATCATGTTTATATTTCTGGACGGTAAGAAACGTATCCTGATAATATTGTATCTAGAATGATATAATATTCCGACTTCATCGGCCGAATTCACTGACTCCAATGAAACTTGACTAAACTTCTTTGAAACGGCATATCCGATTTCCACCAAACATGAATGACGCAAATAGCTTTTAAGAGCAAGCTTGTTAGCGCAATGAACTCTTTAAAAAGTTGATAGACATATACACTGCAAAAAGAATCGATAAAATAACCAAGGATAAGATAGGCCAAGATTCACGTACCAGAAACATTAGAAGGAATGGTTTTACAAAAAAAAAAACAGTATTATACAAAAACTATTAAAAATAGCAAGTTGTAGGTAATGTTTTCATAATGTATCTATGTGAAATTATCTATAGGATAAATACTAGATAATACTAGTACATTAGTAAATATATTATTAAGAGAACTCGAGTCGCAAAATCGGTTGAAAATACGGACTTTCAGTACTTCATAAAAATTTGGTGTAACTAAACACACATTTTTTTATAAAAGGATTTATATATTTACTAGAATCGCCGAAGTTCGATTCGTGTATTTTCGCAAGACCGATTTTTGTGAAATCGTTCTTTCTCGTGTTCCTGGTACGTGAATCTTGCCCTATATTATCTTATCATTTGTTTGATGTACTCGCTCACAGCGGACATATGCATTAATTGTTTAATTATACAAAAAGTGAAATTCGTCTGGATTAGTACTGTATTCACCTCAACTCTCGCTGCGATACCCATACTTGCTTTTTTTAAATGCAGATGCATCTCAAGAGACGTAGATCCGTGCAGTCTACAGTTCTGCGAGCAGGCCTGCTCCGTCATGGAGGACAAACTGTGGTGTAGTTGTCACCCGGGGTACAGATTTTATGGTGAAAACTATCGACGGAAAACACAACCTTTTTGTATCGGTTAGTAGATATTGTAAATAATTACATTTATGTTACACGAGTGCCCCTATTTGATGTCTGCAAAACATAAATTTACTACCCTCTCCTTGTTTAGTACCAAATTACCAATTTAAGTATCATGCACACTCAGACTAAAAGATTTTTCTTCTTGCTCTGAGCATGCACATTGCATATCCGTTCAGCCCTTAATATTCGCTTTTATAAGTAATAATTTTAATGATTCCTGGACCCGCCCTGACTTTGTCTGTAAATACAATATTAAAATGTAGGTAGGTAGTAAATCCCTAGTTTTAAATACTCCTGTTTAAATATCCAATCAACTTAAATTATTCTTCGTAGTCGTCCTCTTCATTGCTAAAAGGTCGTGTCACTCGTGTCTATCTTCTTTCTGGACAAGACGACTCCATGTGCATCAAACACCGATATTAGACCGGTCAGCGTTTTTATGTGGTATGCTCATCGTGTAGGCGATCGACCGCGTGCTTTTTCCGACAATTTTTCCTACCACGATTAGCTTTTCAAGGTTGTAAGTATCTCTGCGAGCAACATGGCCCAAGTAGTTGAGGATGCGTCGGAAACGGAGAGATGACAGCATTGTCATTATACGGAGTTCGCCAAGGATGGAGACGTTCGTCTTGCAAGCGGTTCATGGAAAGCGCAACATTCGTCTCCAACATCACATTTTAAAAGCGTCAATTTTAGGTTTAAAAAATCTAGGTAGTAGGTTTTTTTTTCCATATCTCAATCTATAATATAGTTCTTATACTTTACAGATATAGATGAGTGTGCCATAAACAACGGCGGATGTTCCCACGGCTGTGTCAACGACCCAGGTAGACATCACTGCCGCTGTCCACCCGGGTACACGCTGGGTAGTGACGGGAGAAGTTGTGGACCATACCAAATGGCTGCGCCTGTGGTAAGACCTCAAGAATAATGGTTAAAAACTTCAAAAATAGTAAACGAAAAATACTGTCAAATGAAACCTCTTCGCATTTTTGAAGTCGGTTAAAAAAACAAGTACTTACATAATAAGAACTCTAGAAGTTGTATTCCATTTGAATGGACACCATTGCTTGAATCGAAAGCCACGTCCGCATTTCTTCTGAAAATTTGTTAAATGAAGAACATCGATAAGCCACTTGTTTTGTTTAATATGAGCAACTCGCTAAATATGGACACTGTTAATGAGGTTTGTTTTGTTTGTGTTAATTTTTTAAAATATTTATTCAGGCACCATTACCGCTGATGAGACAGTCAAGCAGCCGGTGTTTTTCGTCCTGTGATACCGTGTTACGACTCAGTAGGAAGGTGGACCAACTGACAGCACAACTCGCCATTACACAGGCTGCACTCAAAAAAGCTGTAGAAAACCCTGCGTTTACAGGTAATAATATTACTTCTTTAGTTACCCTAGCTCCCAATAGATGGTGCTAGTATAGTAATTATTGTAGGTTTTTTTTACGCGAAAATAGAATCAAATCAAGCATTAGCAAGCAAGCTAACTAAATTAGTTACTTATTAATTACCATGTAATATATTAATTTAAACTAGGTATGTAACTAATTTAAGATTTATTTAATTTAGCGTAAAAAATAAAAACCAATACGTGATATCAGCCGTTTCGTGTTATTGAGTACCAAGCACAAAACTTACACATTTCTTTAATAAAATTTGAAAACTAACTTCAAATTAATATATTTTTCATATTCAGGTGAAGAACGTTTTGCTGAAGGAAGCCACATGTTCAGAGTTCTAGACTCCACCGCACCTCTAGAAGGAGGATACTGTCGCTGTGAAAGGGGGCCAAGGGTTTGTACTGCATATTGATTAAAACTAAAGTATTTACAGAGGCAATAGGTATTAAGGAAACTCATCCCCCTTAAGGCCGCAAATACGGAACGGCGGAGCGTATAGCGGGGCGTTCAAGCGTTATATTGAGCGTGCATTTCAGCGTGCTTTTAAGTTGATAAATAATAATAGTTGGATAATGGACATTGGCCATATAGGTCGAAGAACAAGAGCTCACACGTTCTATATTTGAATTTTTGCCAACTCTTGTTAACCGACCAATACTTATCTAATATAATCATATCTATCTCATACGTTGTATTCAGGGCCCCACAGGAGCCCCGGGTATGGAGGGATCCAAAGGTGCGGTCGGTGAGAGAGGCCCGAGGGGTGCCCGCGGTCCCAAAGGCTCCTTAGACGTCATGCTGCTGTTGCTGGCAGATTTAAGACACGATATACATAATTTGGAAGCTAAAGTGTACAAGGATGGTGAATAGTAAGTTATTTTTTGGCTTCTCATGTAAAGTGTTGAAATTGAAATTGGGGATCCAGGTTCAAATCTCACTCACACTAATTTTCTTTAAGAATATGTACCTACTACTTTAATCGACTTTTCGTGCTTGGGATAGCTTCTAAAAATAACACATACCTAATCTACCTACATTTGTCGGTGTCTACAAAGACCGTGAAGATGTGCTGTATCTTAGTGCATCTCAAGATATTTGTCATTTTGTATGCTGTTCGGTATTCTATTAGAATATTGTTCCAGAATTTTCTTCTAAGGCCATTATTCATAAACGTATTTTAGCAACGTTTTTGTCAAAAATGAGTTTTGTTTCTTTCTATTATTAGTAAAGACATGTTTGTTAGAGAGTGACAAAACATATTTTAACTAAAACACTTCTAAAATGTGTTTATGAATATGGCCATAAGTCTATAAATAATATAAAAATAAGTAACGCTGTCTAGGTCATGCGTTCAGTCTTTGTCTCTTTAGAAAGATGTGAGCGAGATGGACTACTATTAAAATCGATAAGGTAACCAAGGATAAGATAAGATAGACCAATATTCAAGTGCCAGAAACATAAGAAAGTACGATTTCTCAACAAAATCGGTATTTCGAAAAATACGAAAAGACCTTCGGCTTTTCTATGTTTTTACAAAAACTATTAGTTTTATCAAATTCTAGGTAGTGTATTCTTAAAGTATGTGAAATTATCTAGGTATCTTATAATGTCGAGAAAATTGTAAATTAACTGAGTCGCAAACGCCCTCTATACCTTGCGGTGTGGGCAGAGATACCAGTGAGTGTCCACCTTTTTTTAGTTGTCCATCAAGCCTGTTGCTGCACTTAATAGACCTAGATGTGTAACTTTTCTTAAGTTCTTAATCTTTTTATTTGGTATTCCAGCCCAGAGCGTTTCAACCTACAGAAGGCGTGGCGATACCAACGTAAACAACAACTTTCAGAGTTAGCGGCGCACACCGACCAACCGCTAGAAACTTCTACTATTCCGCTACGATCCACAAACGCAGCAATCGAAGTTGTTCATAACAGTAAGTAAATAAATAAATTGCTAATTTTATAAATGCGAAAGTTTAGATGTTTAATGTTTAATCACGTCTCAAAGACTGAACGGATTCGGATGAAAGTTGGGTGTTCTGGATTAAAACATAGGCTAATTTTTATCCCGGAAAATGTTTTCCGGTAATGGAAGAGCTATAGATGTTTTTGTATCCATAGATAAATTAAAAATATTTAATTGACTATTTCAATAATTACAATTAATTACACCTGAATTTATTAAAATTTCTGCAAATAAATTAAAATTTCAAATATACTTTGCAGGTGAAACTGGAGAAATACATCGCGAATTCGACAGCACAACTGACTGGGCTTTAGTCAAAGGTGACACGGAATCCTACGATATTGACAATTTACGTGACATCTTGAACGAAGACATAGATGCTAAACTAAAACAGTTCTACATTTTGGTCAACACTACAAGCTCTGGTGACGATGATGAAGAGGATTTCCCGGACTATGCTTTCTATTGACAAAATATACACACAACTTTGAATATCTAGCCTTTCAATCAATCCCAAATGCTAAGCACAAATTTTCTTTAAGAAGTCGTTCTTCGGAGCGACTGCACTTCTAAAAATACAGATACCTAAGTCTTCTGTACAATCAGGAGTAGCGTTGGCAGGAGGCATAAGGCTATATTCGCTTGCACATTATTTCATTTCTAATGCCAACCTATCACATTAAAGCTCAATGCCATTCAAATAGATATGAACCAATCAGATCAAATCACAACTGACATAGTTTTAATTTTCGTTTTCGATTTTTTTTTTCTATTAGTCCTTGCAATTCTACTCCTGATAGTACATCAGGCCTAGACAATGTACAACTTAGCAAATATAATAGAATGTACAATAGATAACTTTAAATGTAAAAACACGGACTGAAATACAACCACTCTGACGAAATCAAGGAGTTTGTATACTTATTGTATTAATGTAAACTCCTTGAAGTATATAAAACGAAGTATATAAAGTATAGAAAACGAAGCGTAATTTATTATATTATGTTGTTGACAGTTAGCGTTTTTCCCATACCTTGTAGATAACCCTGAAAAAATGGCGAAGATTTTGATCGATTAGCAAATTTTTTTAGGTTACGCCCGGTTGTTGTTTTTCGGATTATTTATTTTTTAAGTAGTTAAAATGAAAAAATTGAGCTTTTTATGGGCTTTTGAAGTAATTATTATAGTTCGGTTATAAGTTTCTGCATATATTAGTTATTTCGATGTCCGACTCGTGGTCCTACCTATTATCACCCACCAGTGCTCGTGGTCCCATTTTTATTAATATGTTGGGTTCGTGGTCCCACGCATTAGTTCGTGGTCTCACCGTTTTTGCCACACTGGTATCATTATCACACTATCCGATCCACGCTCGTCGCTAGCACTCCTCAATAACCTATTTTTAACTTATACATAAGTTTTCAGAGACGAGATAATAGTGGGATTAAGAACCCTATGTGTTAAGGTATTGTCCCACTAGTAGGTCAAATTAGTGGGACCATGAGTCGGAAACTTTCATTTGCGTTATTTCGTTGCGAGATAATAGAGAGGACAACTGACAGAAAGTGGACACTGTTACTAGTGTCCTTGGCCACACCGGAACGTATAAAGGCCGTGAAGATGTGTGTTAGTGTTAATCAATCCGAAATAACCATACCAAATATAAAAATACTTAAATTCATGCAATAATAAAAAATTGCTTATATAAAAATTCATGCCATCGAAATTATTTTGATGATGTTAATGCTATGTTATATAAAAACTATATGTTATATATAATATCTGTATTGACAATAAAATATAATATACCAGAACAAATTAAATCATAAACTATGCAGAATAAAAAATACAATTTAAGTGGACACTGAGGGCTGGTACTGTGACGCCAGACGTTTAAACTCGTTAGTTTTCGCGTTGTAGTCCTTACAGAAGGGATGATCCGGGTGACTGTCCAATAACTGAGCGATATAGCGGGACGCTACCTGGAAAAATAAAAAAAAAGTTTTAATTACCTAATTACTCAGTTTTTATTGTCTATTCATAGGTTCTCAACGTAGGCGATAACGCCCCAATGTGGGCGTTTGAGACTTTCAGGTTCAGTAGAAGACCCAGAGAAAATTGGGCAGGTTAAAAAATTGTGGTCTAAAAAAGACAAATAAAATCACTTACTAATAAAGTATAGTTTGGTTAATTTTTGTTATTGTATGTATTGTAATCATTTTTGTCATGTATGCTAAAATTCACATATTTCGGTAGTGGTTAAAAATTTAACTGAAAGATTCCATTACATTCAGATTTACATTAAATTGGATGATATGATTACAAAATTTTATTTTTTGATTTTAATTAATAAAAAATTTAAACTTCCGATTTCACATGAAATGTCTCATATATAAACAGGTAAATACAAAAGAAAAAAATTGGGGGGCTCTAAAAAAAATTTCTAAACGTGGGCGGTGGGCAAAATAAAGTTGAGAGCCCATAGGCCATATAGACCATAGTCTATAATATAGACTCTATATCCTACTAGCTTTAAGGCCCCGGCTTCGTCCGCGGAAATTTTGGAAATGTGACCTAAGAATGAATCCCGAAGCATTTCCGGGAACAGAAGGGAACTCTAGCCCGCAAACTATCCCTGTGCAAAAAACTTACATCGATTCGTTGCTTTTTTTGACGTGAAAAAAAAGACTACCAAAGAAGCAAACACACTTTGGCATTTATAATATTAGTGGGAACTGCCACATTATTTCGTCGCAAACGCGAAACATATTAACGATTCCTCAACTGACAAACACACACTAAACTGAGTTACTCTTCAATGGATTACTCGGATACTTCAGAACTGGGATAATTCCATTTGGATGTATTGAGTTCACATTGAACAATCAAGGGAAATGGTGCTTCATCCTCTCTAGATACCAGAACAAAAGGCTGAGCGGATTTAATGATTTAATATAATATTTAGTTAACAAGTAAACTTTCATATGACATTTTTTGAATCATCCGATTTGACAACTATCGCAATTAGAATCAGTAGGTCACTCGATACAAAAGTTTGTTCTCATTGTCACATATTTTAATAGGAATCAGTATCTGTGTATATAATCACCTCGGGCGGTTTAGAAGTGTGCGTAGCGACGACCGCATGCCCCAACAACAGATCAGGTTGTTGCGGCACTCTAGCTGCTGCCTCACTCAGTATCTGCTCAGCCTCCTCCCAGAGTGCCCGACTGGCCGCTGCCGCAGCCCCGGCCGCCGCGGGCCCTGCCCCCGTACTGCCGAGTCGCTCTGTGATCTCCATCATGCCGTAGTGCGCGTCTTGTACGCCGGGACCGCCCTGCAAATATTTAAACATTAGCTTTCCGTCCTGGCTTCGCCTGTGGAAATTTTCGAAATGTTATGTTATATGAGAATTCATCCGAGAGAATTTCCGGGATGAAAAGTAGCTTATATGTTACTTTCCGGCAATCAGACTATCTATCTCTGTGCATAAAAATCATGTCAATACGTTGCTCTGTTTCGACATGAAAGAAGGGCAAACAAATAAACTTCCCTAGCATGACGCACGCGTTATAAAGAGAAAGAGATAATGTCCCATTAGATTCTAACGTCATGTCAAGCGTCTCATCGTGACATGATGGGGAATCCAGTTTAATCCCGTCCGCGCTGTAATCGCGGCGGAAACATCTTAGCTACCGATTAATCGGCATATTAGTACTGTGACGTCTATAATACGCGGAATCATCAAAACCCTGATGAAGCCATAATAAAGAAAATAGAATAGAATGTCACAGCAGGACAAAGAGTCGCCTTGCAATTACAACCTTGTACTTGTCAAGTTGAGACTTTTTTCTAGTCATGCTATAGGTAAACCACTGAAAAAGTAGCACTCCCATGGTCCGCGCGGGTGAGAGGGGCGGGTCTAAATTCTGCCAGCGTATAGCAGAATCACGCCCGCCCCTCACCCCTCATGGACATGGGAGTGCTACTTTCTCAGCAGTTCACCTATAGTCATGCTGGTGGAAAAATAGCCAGATATTTTTTTATTGTACACAAGTAAACTACTCTACCACCACCTGGTATTGAGCAATAGTGGTAAGTATATGAGTGAAGGCAACTACTGTAATGAGAATCGCTTTTTTATGTTTCTCTATGTCGCTACATTTATAGCAAATTTTGACATAGTTAAATAATAAAACAGGCACATAATGTCATTCATAGCTAATAAAATTGTAAATCAAATGCAGTCTATCTATATCAATGGCATATTGTCAAATCTTTAAATATTATGAACTAATTTTAGGCACCTCACCTGAATTCTTTTAAAATATGCAGACTATGAATATTCTACACAATGTATATTGTTAATGCAGCTCTCACATTTGAATGCCATTAATTTGACCGGAAAACCAATACTCCTCCATTTACAGATTCCAAACACATACAGAATCCATGCAACATACCTGAGACAGATTAAGCCAGGCCTGAGCAAGTTGTGTCAGAGTACTGTCATCCTCTATATCCTGCAAACCCTTCAGCTGCTTCCTAGCTATATCAGGTCGGTTCATGGCCAATAGACACTGCAGACTGAACGCTCTTAGCTCCAATGATTCAGCTTTATGCAGGATCCTTTAAAATAATATATTTAAATAAAAAACAATTCAATATTTCTGGGACAAAAAGTAGCCATGTCACCAACTATCTCGTGAAAAAAATCACAAACTTTGTTTTGATCTGAATGAATGACAAACAAACACACCTTTGCATTATTTTATAATATCAGTTAATTTTTGTTTTAACTAAATAGACAATTTTATAGAACATTATAAATGAGAATTTCTTACTTGAGTGCAGCTTCAAAGTTCTCCTCATGGTAGTAGATGGTAGACGCAACAATAAGAAATATCTCATTATTCAGCTCTGTTCCTTTTGACACCTAGAATTTTATATGTGCAGATTTATTCACTTCCTTCATAAAGAAGGAATTACAAAATTACAGTAAAATTGGTTTGGGCCCATTGTCCAGTTAAAGTTGAAAGTCCAAGAGGAATAGATACTATGTGATTACAATAAGAATAGACTTCACTCAATTAGTACAGTCCAAAAAAAAAGAAATATTTTACTCGGCGGGATTATCTTAAATACCGATTTATTGGCTATAAACACTATAAAGGCTATAATACTTGACATTGGCAAATCACCGATGAACATTGGTGGAGCCATAATAAAAAAGAAGAAGAAGAAGAAATATTTTTTTGCAAAAATAAATACTATATTTTTTTATGTATATTTCTTACATCGATGAATTCTTTCCATACACTTCTTTATTGCATGTGTTCTACGTATCGCGTTTCATAGCACGAAACACCATATAAGTTTGGACTTGACGCACCACGTGATTATGAGGGTTTATGGGTTCTTTTGGTGGTATGAGCGGTTTGAGGGGCAAGACGAGACTATGGGTGGGCATCATCGGGGTGAGGAAACTGAGGGGAGGGCGAGGCACAGCGCTAGTTATACATAGAAGACATTTTAGTTTTATTTTCCTAAATTAATTTTTGTGCACACCATACTGAAGTGAAGTTGGTTGGACAATGGACAGCCTGACTTCACAAAATGGTTTTTATTTTAATCACATAGTACACTTGAGCAGCTGCAGGTTGAGCTACTTCATCCTGAGGCTGACACGGGTGAGACAATTTCTGTCATCTCCATTTGAGCAACCTCACGAAGCAGCCAACATTTACAGTTACAAAATAGCTCTCCTCGAGGCTGCCTTATTTAGCTCAAGTCATGGCATGCCCAACCTGCTGCCATGTCTCCACTATGATGCCATGAGGCTGTCTCTAATGGAGCGGCCGCATTACCAATTAACAGGACTTTTAACTGGACTTCCGGCCCAATAAAAAATGTATAATCAACATTGTTTAATATGATATTTTGAATGATAATAAAGAAAATTAGATAAATGACATTGGTTAGAGACATAAGCTTTAATTATACAATTAATTTAATCACAAAAACAACCCTATTTTAAATCTAACTTTGTTTCATATCACATAACTATTAAAAAACTTATTAGTTTCATTTTCATCCATATTTGCAACTTTTCCTCAAGACACAATATAAAATATGTATATAGATCCACAATGATATTCACTAAATATATTATAGGTATCCAATCCAATTAGAATGACCAACTATTCAAAATCATTGTAGTCACAATGGAGCCATAAACTTAAAAGAAGAAGACAAAGTGTACTAACCCTAGCATCAATGTCAGCTACAATGGTAGGCTTGTTAGACCGAGGTGTGAGGTACTCGACCAAAGATTCCAGGGGACGTAATGACAAGTCCGCGTTCTTCAATTCCTGGACAACTATCCGATAGTTTCCTTGCGCAATATAGGCGCGGTATAGGTAAGCATCGCGCTGCAATGCTACTAATGGTGATGAAGGCTGGAAATATCAAAATATATATTCAGATCTATATTAAATACTCCAAAATTTTAGTGAAACATGAGATAACAGTGGATAAATCGTCGAAAACATCTAGGGAGGGAGTAGCGTAAACATCAATTTAACAGCACTTTAGCAATGTCTTGTGAAGATTTTTTTATTAGGATCGATTGCTTACCGTGATACTTTGGGCTTCATTGATCGCCTGTTGGTAATTTCCAATGTAAAAAGCATTTTTAACATCAAATAATTCGTCAACATCTTGTTGCTGACGTGCCATTTTGACAGCTACTGACAATCTGACATACTACTGACTTTTTGAGTTTGACATGATATTTCTTCCTTATCTATGGTTACGAATGGTTGGCAGTTTCAGTGTTGCCAGACCAATAGAAAACATTACCACCTTTTCGTAAAGCTGCATCTCTTGCAGAAGTTTCGCTCTACATTCTATACATAACACCATGTTTCCGTACACACACTATCTCCCGCGGAAAATATCTAATATACAAACCAAACTAAAAACAATGTTGAAGTGAAAACTACCGACATGCTAATTATGGTGTCTTAAAACAAAGCTCGTGGAACAGCTATAGCAACGCCATCTATCCGCAGAACTGGACAGGACTGGACACTACTATCAGCTCCGGATCTACGACTTTTTCCAACCGGGACAAAAACTTGATAGTGGCGCCCCTCTCTCCAACCATTATCTATTACTTATAGGTACCGGCAATTAACTAGAACATCTGTCACTTACTGTTCAGTACAAAATCTTAAAATAAATAGGTATTTGTACTGCGCAGTAGATGACATATATTCAAGTTAATTGCCGGGAATTATTATTTTTATACCTAATAACTATGGGCCCGTGTGGCTCCTTTTTTCTCACAAGTTGCCGGTGAGCCAACCGTATGCTAGGCGCTTTGTGGAGCAAGTTTTTAACTTACAATCATAATAATATCATATTATATTTTTTTATATTATGATTTTGCCGCCCCCTGAAACTAGGGTTGCCAGGTGGCCGGGAAATCCGGGAAAGTCCTAACACTTTACTGTGCCGTAATTTCCGAATACCTGCTAGTTCCATCGATGACTATAGTTAATAAAATTATTTCCACAAATGTGTCATGACGGCGCGGGCGGCCAGGCGAAACGGGGGAGCCGAACAGAATGTCCATGGATTTGATTAAGTCTGAACTGCAAACTTGCATCAATTTTGAAGAGTCTTGCTCAGAAATTTTATCAATTTTGCAAAGCAGTGACACAGAAAACTGGTAAAATCTAGCGGTAAATATTTAAAAAAGTAGTTTTATTTAAAATAACTTTATAATAATGACATCACTGCTTTTTATTTTTATTTAATTGTATTATACCCTGGAACCGTAACACGGTTTCGGGAGCTGTAAGGCAACCCGTAAAGAAAAAATAAATATATATATATATAAAGACGATGCCATAAAGATGCCAAAAATTATTGACCCACGCGGGGGCAAATGTGTAGATGTTGTCTCAGAGTGATAATCCACTGGAGAAATAATCCGTCGGATAGAGCGAGACAAAAGTAAAATCCACCAATAGAATTGACTTATTGATTTACAGTGTAAAAATATTTTTGTCGGGCAAAGCAAAACAATAATTGTTGATTGTCTATGGATTATGTAGATAAACATTTGAGAAACATAGCCGAAACCGATTTATGTAGAGGATGTGTACAGCGGGTTGCTGAGACGGGGTTTAAGTTAAGCGTAGTCAGAACCATGCTTATCGAAATATTGACGCATCCATAGGTATATAACAGCACTCAGGATGACGAGGTCAAAAATGAGTAAAGTGTTCGCCATATAAGTTGAGCCGAAATTGGCTCTAGACTGGGGAAGACACCCACACAAATAGAGCGCAGTCTAACCACGTGATACTTTTCGGCTCAACTTGTTTGGTGAGAACTGCCGTCAAACTTACTGTGTTTCGATAAAAATGTGTTATGTTATCTGTGCTGACTTGTAGCGCTACTACGTAAATCTTGTCTATTTGCAGTGTTTTGCATTGACCAGGTAAAAATAGAAAGCTTGATAATTTTTGGTTACAATATTTTTTGGTGTGTGGTAGAGAGTTACAGCGTTCGTTTTGTATAAGTAGTATTTAAATACTTAAAGTAGCTAAAACTAAAGTAGATTGTTTTCTGTCAACAAGGTATTTGGAAGGTTAATCAGTGGAAGACAAAATCTGATGTAGTACATTTAGATGGAAAAGCCTTTTAGACAAAGCGTTATTAGATAACAAAAAAACCATTGTATAAATTTATATTAGTGACTGACCATATTAGTGAAAGTGGAAGAACTCATATTTTTAAACAGCAATTCCCAGCAAATATTGTAAATAGTTTAACATGAGGCAACATTTCGTTGATACATAACCATAACTAATATGTTGCTTTTTATTTTAACTTATGACGTTGACTACACTTTCCTCATTCCATCAATGTTATCTTCGATCAATATAAAAGAAAAAGATCTCAGCGCTTTGCTATACAAACACGCTTGACACCGTGCGAAAGGAACAAAAGCGCGGAAAGAGTAACAAAAGAGTAAGACGAAGAGCGGCGTATGCATATGGGCAGAGTGTATGCTACGTGGCACGGCGAGCGGTTGTATTACTCCATCTCTTCCAGGTTCCTTTTATATTGATCGAAGGTTATAAAGAGGTAATGTTTGTAAGTGTGTAAGTTTGGATGTAGAGAGAGAGTAATCACCGAAACTACTGATCCGATTTTAAAAAATATTTCACCAATGGACCTTCAGGGTGAATATAGGTTTAAATAAAAGAGCTTTTAGTGGAGACCAATTTCATATGATGTGTGTATGCGGAACCACTGAAGATCCGATTCTGAAAATTCTTTCACTAATAGCTATATTACCCCCTGAGTACCTGAAACCGGGGCGGAAAGCTAGTCATTTAAAAAAAAATACTAATTAGCTTAATAGTTTCTATTGATTATAAAAAACTCTTACTTCCAATTTGCACAAAATCAAGATGGTGGAGCAAGTACAGACTTGGACTTTTCTTTTACTACCCTACCAACCTTACAACAAAATAAAAAATGCAGGACTATCGGGCTTGGGCACGACCTCATTTTTAGCTTTCATAATATGTAAGATCATTGTACGATCGTTCACATGGTAGTTGACAAACCTATCGCTGCTATTTATGACTGTTTCGGAGGGCGAAGTACGAGAGGTCCATATAAAAACTACTTGTTTACCTAGGATATTGAAAAAGAAGGGAGATTTTTCTTCCAAATGGTACATAATATATTGTTTGAATGAATTTTTTGATGCCTATCAAAAACTGATCAGAACAAAAACGAATTCATTCAAATATTATGTTTCCACGATGATGTATCATTGTATTTTGCGAATTTCTTTACTTTGAGAAGTTACAAATTTTCACACCTATTATACCCACCAACAAAAAATCGCGAACCCCTGGGACCAAAACGGCCGTTATATCTCCTGCAGCAATGCATTAACCTACTTCAATCGCTGACGGGGTGCCTCCATTTAAATTGGGTTTAACAATAGAGTTCCTTATTGAAAAGAATTAATGTCTTTATGTGCAAACTTTCTCAAGTAAACCACGACCCAGGTAAGAAATATGCACCTGGATTACGAGTTCATGTCGGGCCTCGGGGAGATATTGAAGTGATACTTACTTACCTTGTTGTCAAATACTTTTACGATCCACTACACTACTACGGTCTACTACGTCTAGTCAGGTAACTTATCGCGACAGGCAGACGATAGTCTAAACTATCCATACTGTCTGCCTGTGTAAGCACGGCTAAAATAATGAACCCTAGGGAAGGACATAGGCTATTTTTTTAATGCATTCCCTAATGATTATAATATTGGTTGAAAGTTAGTATGGGCCCCACGGGTGAGTAGGTAGTATTTCTATAATATTATCTTTGGAATAATCGCAAAAAAATCCGGAATAAAAATTGCTCTTTATTGACGTGTAAGAATAAGAAATAAGTAAACAAACACTAGTTAGTTAGTAATGTTAGTATACATGTAATTTACACTAATCTAGGTACAGTGTACGAAATGTCACCGCTTCGAACACGTGTTATTTGACGTAGCTCATTATCACAGTAGGTTTAGTTTTGGTTGTGGCTAGGGTTCCCAAATGTCAGGCTTTTTGGACACTTGTCCGGCCAGAAAATTGCATATCCGGCCTGTTCGGCTTTTAGTAGGCTTTTGTCTTTTGCTGACTGGAAGATATTTTTATTTTTATTGACCTCCTAAGGCCAATAAGTCGAAATACTAATTTCATGTTTAAATTAATGATACTTCGTCAAATGCAATAAACTAGAAAAAAAATGCACATTTACAAAAACCAATTCAGTAAAATAATGAATAAACTCCGAAATAAAGGTTCTCGGTTTTTAGCTACAGTTTGTGGATTTTTTTATGTCCACCTGCATGGACTGCATGTGTTTGTGTGCGTAAATAATGTATTTTCTGTCATTATAGTCGGACTGGACTAACAAATTTTGGTCCCCAGTATGATAAAGGTTCAATTTTAAAATAAAACACATCACGCGCTGATTTTATTAGCACTTTTTAAAAATATTTTAAAAATATTACAAAAATACTGTAGATGTAATTTTAAGGCTTAAGTTCTAAAGAAGACGTTGTTCTATTACAATAAATAATTATCATTTAAAATGAAGTGAGATTTTTAGAGAAAATAACAATTTTATGGGCTATAATTTTTACTTTTTTAATATGATTGTGATTTTAATTTCTGAAGAAAAAAACCAAAATATTAATATATTTATTGATAACTATTTTCCTGAGGATATTTATAGTCTAATAATATTTTTTTATTGTGAGATCGGCAAGTGATTTCAGATATTAGAAGTTTAAAAGATGAAGAAAGCGAAATTGAGAAAAGCCGTCTGAGTTATCTTGTTATAATTCAAAAATTCTTTATTAATTTAAAAGTTTTCTCAATTATCTTTTTAGATCACAATATTCACTATAATGTCTAAATAACAAGTAATTTCTTCAAGTGCTTCATGAAAATTATACTGTTCAAATAGGTAGTACAGTGAATTAGACACTTTCTCGATCTCATTTTTAAATCACAGTTTTCTGTTATTGTAAAGAAGTAAAAACAACAACATTTTAAAATTAACATAATTTTTATTGTCTGCAGTAGATTTATACAGAGAACAACTACCGCGTGCCGTTCTGTTGGACGAATATTTACAGAAAACAAAAATGTAGTCGATAAGTGTCTAAGTATTTAATAAAAAAATATTTATGGTTTATAGGTAAAAAATAATAGAAGTTAGAAGACAAAACTTTCGAAGTTTATTTCATCATTTGAACGTCAAGGTAGGTGGCAGTGCCTAAACATGCATTTCGGCTCATATTATAGTGCAAATTAAAATGTTTAGTTTTCTCATAAAAACCCCGGGTTGATTTAAATTGTATATAATGTATTATGAGGTATTAGAAAGTACAGTGTTCAGCGAAATTCCGTTGGTATCTACTATTTTATCTATTCTATGTCCCCAAGCCAAAGCAATATTGTTCATATAATGATATCACAGATTTGTCAATGTTCATCCACATCACGCTTTTATTTATATTGCATATTATGGCACGCTAATTGATTAGAGTGGCAGAAGCGGCAAGTGACTGGACTATCACTGAATGGACATTGGATACCTGCTTACTGAGTATGAAGAAAGAAGAAAGAAGAGAGAAGAAGATGAATAACCACCAATTCTAAAAGAAATTGTAAATAATTGTTTTTCTGCAAATACCTAACTACAATTTATTCCAACAAACTTGAAACTAGGAAAATATTTCATTATAGGTACATATTACATACCTATTCAATAAGTTTATATATTATATATAAACCTATGCCAATATACAGAAATCCATTTAATCACATCAATTTCTGGAAATAACTGGCGTTTACCATCTTAGAAAATACTTAAGTACCTACTTTTCGGAAATACCTACATAATATCGAACAAAAATAGTGAGATCGCGTTTCCGGCTAAAGCCGGCTCACGATAAATAAATTAAGAAATATAATAGGTAGGTTATGAAGGTAAAGTATGTTAACAAGTATAAACCTAACTAAAGTTTCAGATCCATAAGTTTTTCAGCGCCAGATAGACTCACGCCAAAGTGCGTCATGAACTTACAAGTAATAAGTAAATGCCACGTTGGGATATTTTCAAATCACCTATTCGAGCTATGTGCTTTGTTATTGGCGCCTCCCGAAACGAAAAACTCATTAAAATCAATTTAATATGCTTTATAGATAATTGAAATAGAATATTAGTTATTTAATTGCCTTTAATTTATTGTATTTCACTTCAGCACATAATACATTTTATGTAGTTAGTTATACATATTTTATAATAATAGCTACATAACTAATAGTCCGGTCAAGATAGACATTTCAAATAACAAAAATTCCCGGAGAGCCAAATATTGGTGGAGAGCTGGGGTTTACCATAACAAATAAAGTTTTAAAAATCCCCATTGATCCTATGTGTGCTACAAAAGTTATTCGGGGTCAAAGGTAAAAATTTGAGGTTTTTTGGATTTTTCTCAAAAACTGTAAGTTTTATCAAAAAAACCTCAAACCAAAGTTGTAGATCTTAAAATTCTCTACAAAAATGGGCTTCATGATTTTTTCCTAAGAGTCACATTATACATGATATGCACATATAAGCCACGTATATACATAATCAGGCACTTAAGACAAGTATAAATACTTATTTGTGTCTCTTTTATACATATTATACTATTCTGAAAACATTTATTCAAAAGATCTTCTTCTTCTAAGTCGTTCCTCATGGCTGAGGGTCGTGACACTTCAGGACAACACGCCTCACCAGCGCCCTCCAAGCCCCCCTGTCCTGCGCGCGACCAATGGAAGCCTGTATAGTGCTCCCGGTGGCCTCCTTCACCGTGTCCGTCCACCGAGACGGCGACCTACCGCGGCTCCTCCTGCCTTCCATGTGACCGACGACCATCATCTTCTCAAGACTGTCTGGTTCGCGTCTAGCCACATGACCGAAGTAGTTAAGCAGCCGTTCCATGCACATTGAGGAGAGTCGCATTTTGATGTTAAGTTCTGCCATGACAGACGCGTTGGTCCGCCATGAAATGCTCAGCATCCTACGCCAATATCACATTTCAAATGCGTCTATCCTGGATCGAATGCGTGCCTTCAATGTGCAGGTTTCCGAAGCATACAGGAAAATGGAGAAGACCAAGGCGTACATCAGTCGAACCTTAGTTTTTCGGGTAATCCCTGTTTCTTCATATTTTCTCCAAGCGCTTCACTGCAGCCTTTGCCATTTGGCCTCTCCTCACCACCTTCGCCTCACAGTCGCCGTCAGAGCGTATCATCGAACCGAGATAGGTCAGCTGAGTCACCATCTCCAGACGCTAACACGCTCCACTCGCCGCAACAGTTCGGCTAGCTCCTTTTCGTTCTCACCTATTATAGTTGTATCGTCGGCGAAGCGCAAGTTGTTGATTCGTTGGCCTCCGACACGAATGCCACCCTTCCAGTCTTCCAATACTCTACGCATTATATGCTCTCCGACCAAATTAAAGAGTTGGGGGGAGAGTATGCATCCCTGTCTCACGCCACGCTCGGTCTTGAAAGGGTTTCAATTCTGACCTTTGCCGTTCCCTGGAAGTACAGACTAGATGTTGAGGAACCCCCATCTCCCCCATAACTCCGAACATCCTGGCCCAGTTGAAGCATTCGAAGGCCTTAGCATAGTCAATGAAGCACAGAATCATATGCACATTGAACTCTCGGCTCTTTTCGATCATCTGCCTCATATTCAGAATTTGTTCACGAGTACCTCTGCCCTTCACAAATCCCGCCTGTTCCTTTGTCCTCTGATGAATTTCTCCAGCCTTTTGTTTATAATATGTAGAAGCACTTTACTTGCGTGAGATAAAAGGGAGATGGTGCGATAGTTCTCGCATTTACGAGTGGAACCTTTCTTGTGAATTGGAACAACAAGGGATTCTGTCCAGTCCTCAGGCCATAGCCCAGTTCTCCAGACTTTTTACTTATTCAAAAGATAGTCAGTCCCTAACTGAATCCCCTCTACCCACGTGGCCTTGAAAAACATCTGGCTATTCTATTGTCCGTAAGTCTCGTTCATATACCTGTTTCTTTTAGTGCTAAGGTTCAGTTCAAGTGAATATACGTACTTATTACAAGCGTCTACCATTTAGGTTATTTGTGCTGTTGTTTATAGTTTGAAAAAATGTCTCAGTTTTGCTTTATTTGCAATAAACTTTTAACTGAAGATGAAACAGTTGTGGTTGATCGTAGAATGCCAACGTTAATCGAGGCTAGTGTCGCTAGAGGTGATGAGTTTACTGAGTATTTAAGAACTCAAAAATCCGTTACTTATGCTAAAATTGTCATGACAGTTAGTGGAGTAGGCCTACAGGGGAAACCACGGTAATTAAAACGCGCCGAATACACTACCTCATAGGTGGCGTGGAAATGTGTGCATATCATGTATAATGTGACTCTTAGAATCGCGATATCTCAGGAATGGTAACTCTTAGGAAAAAATCATAAAGTCCATTTTTGTAGAGAATTTTAAGATCTACAGCTGGTTTGAGGTTTTTTTTTGATAAAACTTACCGTTTTCGAGAAAAATCTAAAAAACCTCAAATTTTGACCTTTGATTCCGAATAACTTTTGTAGCACACATAGGATCGATGGGGAATTTTAAAACTTAATTTTTTACGGTAAACCCCAGCTCTCCACCAATATTTGGCTCTCCGGGATTTTTTGTTATTTAACCACTATTTTTATGTCTCAATTGACCGGACTATAAACCTCAAACAAAACAGAGCAATGGATCGACGTGATTTTTTGTGTCGACGAGTGTCATAAATGCGCTCCTTTTCATCCCAGGAAAAATATTTTTTCATAAATAACTTTTCTACCCGTGTATTTTTTGACTTATCTTTTTTTGGTAAACAAACTTTGCAAGTCCTTTTTAAATTTTACATAATTATTACGATCTATTTTACGATTCCACGACACGCCTTGGTGGAAAGCGCACGCACCGCGAAGACGTGTTGGGGAATCCAGTTTAATCCCGTCCGTGCTGTGATGGTTGTGATTAGTCAGTGATTAATAGGACATATTACGGCCGGCGGGAGCATTCTACCTACCGATTATCGGCTTATTGTTACTGTGACGTCTATAATACTTGACATTGGCGGAATCATCAAGACCCTGATGGAGCCATTTTGAAAAAAAATAGAATAGAATAGAACCTATTTTACATTTGTAGAACTAATAATTATTATTTTAAACTCTTATTTTAAAAAATTACACAATAAAGACATGCAAAGTTCAAAAATACACTTTACATCTACCTTCCTAGCATCTCTTTATTTATTGCAGTATTTCGTTCAGACTCTCATTTTTCGATGAAAGGCTGCGACGGAATTATTGTACGTAAAAATTGTATGATGATATTCGAATTGAATAGGTACATCGCTCGCAGGCGGGACTTGCATTTTAAAAAACCGTTGCAGGAGCACTGAACATAAAACTTACCTCCAGTCTGCTATTATGCGACAGCTGCATACAAGAGCCCTTTTGTTTACTTGTTGTGAGAACCTCAGCCCCTCAGACCACTGCCCGTAAGGACTTCTTTATATTGACAAGGTTTGATAAGGTCCTGATTCTTAAAATTAATCTCTGAAAGGAAGAAATCAATTTCTTCATCAAACTAATACTCATTATTTGAAGACGGTTTAGATTTAGTATTTAGTTATAAAAAAACTGAAAAAAATGTTTTTAAGAATTGCAAAAATAGTGTCCCTAATATTAGGCAATATAAAGATGATAATTAACTTTTTAAATATACAGATTTCAAACATTGTTCACTAAAAACTGAAAAACAAGAAATAATTAAATATTTCGTTTCACCTGGTGTTGGTGCCAAATTCGGCTACAAAATTAAAATAGATTCTAAAGAAGATCTGTTCAATTGTATTTAATTCTCTATTAGCTAGGTAGTTTCTAATTTGGCACCAACCGAAGAAAGAAGTTCTTGCTTTTCAGTCAACAATATTTGAAGTCGGTATATTTAAAAAAAAGTTAATTAGGTATGTTTCCTTTTTAAGTGATTTTGCTGTTAATAACATCATAAGACAATAAATATCATTACAAAAATAAATGATCGAAATACATTTCATCGAGTTATGACAAAAATTGTCTTAAAAATCATTTTATAATTAACCAATTTTCACCAAAACAAAAATGGGACGAATCTAGAAGTATATCCTATAATATTCCAAATTGGTTTATAAATGACGGAGTTCTGAGGTAACAAACATATAAAAAAACCGAATTGAGAACTTTCTCCTTTTTTAAAGTCGGTGAAAAAGGTTCCATAAACTTAAAATAATATACGTATCTACCTAACTAATTAGTTACCTAACCCTAAATGTAATGCAAGGGTCGTTGACTGGTACGTAGACATCTGCTCAGGGGTCTAAGGTCTGCAACCCCATCAAGGTTATGAGAAAGTCCCCTCAAATTCCGGAATTGATTTTTAAAAGGGATTAAATTATGTCTTCGTCGTGTGAAATTTTACAATTTTATGAGTGGAAATTTGAAAATTCTCATATTATTAAAGTTTTTATCTTTTTATATTATTTTCATGTCTGCTAAAAACTGAGAATTACAGGTACGATCAAGATAAATCTACAAACAAACAGTCTATCTATATATCTATCTATCATCACGCCTTCTATCCCAAGAGGGGTAGGCAGAGACAATCAAGTACCATTTGCTACGATCCTGACATACCTAGTTTGCTTCTTTTTATCAATGTACTTTCATACATGCTCGGCGATTGACGCGATTGTGTGTACTTTTGATATTGGCATCGATCAATATATTTTTATGTTCAATAAAAATACAACCAGTCACATGGCATTTGTTAAGTTTAGAAAATTTTAGAAACTTTGGACAGTTGCACTTCGATGAAAGACAACGTTGCAGCCTGCTGGGAGTATGTCCACAAAAAACGAGGGTAAATAGCACATAGAGACACTTCTTGGTCCCTTTATCTCTGTACAATACCAGTGCAGGTAGTAAAGACGTTTTCTCTTTACCTACTTGCGTCTTACATGTTCGCAGCTGCATACAAAACACCGGATAGCAGATGCAATATGAGCTTTTGTTCGCTTCGTGATATTTTTTTGCTTATAAATCTCGTTTACACAATCCGGCGGCTCCTCTTCCGAGATGTAGCTCATGTAGCGGATATGATGCGTTTCGCTTCAATGACAAAATATAATATTATGACAAATTGCGCTCCGGAACTAGTTTTCGCCCATGTAAAAGTAGAACAAAGAAAAGGAATCGTGGCTGTAAGATATTTATCGACCCCCCCCCCCCTTTCCGGGATAAAAAACTCAGGAGATAATCTATCCTATTTCCAATTTTTATTCAAATGAGTAACAGACATCCAAAAGGTACTGTAGGATAGTAGCATATAATAATAGTAGGAAAATCTGTTTTGTACGGTATAAAATATGAAGATGAATAATTATTTAACAATTTAAATAAAACATTGACTAATGCATATTTACTTGGAAATTAGAAACCTCAATGTTATATACCTATGATTATTTTATCATAATTGATATTAAATTTGTCACATATTACCATTTTTACAAACTAAATAACCGTGTGAAATAATATCACCTGAGCAATAAGAGTTAAATAACAGAAAAAAACTAATGTGAGAAATCCTGGCGGGAAACGGAAGCGACGTCATTGCACCCCCGCCCTTAACCGGACTGCGACCTAGTATACGGCCGACAACCCCTGGTTAACCGACCAAGTTTAAAAGACTGCGGTATTTATAACTACTGCTTTAACTGTGGTGGCTTTGTAACTTTATAGGGTTGTTCAAGTATTATGTCAATCAATGTAATATATGAGGTTCCTAGTTTCTTATATTTCTTTCGCGAATGTTTAAAATATAATACGAAAATTTCTTTTTAATGCTATGTTTAAAATTGAACACAGGCTACTTTTTATCCCGGATATATCTCATTCCTTTTCTATCCATGGGAAGCGAAGCCAGGGTGGGTCGCTAGTCTGAATTCTCTTTTCATATTTTCTCCATGCAATTATTATTTACAAGCTTTCCGATCCATCGCATCCCAAATTAAATGTGACAAAAAATTTTACTGAAGGACTTTACGGGATAAAAACTACCACTCTTTGGTCCTCCAACGAAGTCCAAAAATTCACGTTTTGTAATGTTAGTTAGGATTAGGATTAGGATTAGGAATAGGCCTTTTATGAACCAGTCAATCTCTATATATTAATTTTTCAAAATTAATTGTTTGATACGCCATTTTGAAGATATTTTCCTTCTAATGACGAAAAATAAACAAACAAATCAAAATTAAATGTTTCTTTTAAAATTAGATTTATTTATTTATTTCAAAAAATTTGCCATCTCGTGGAGATCAGTGGTCATCTAGTAATATTATATACAAAAAAATTATAAGATTCGACATGACGAATGACCAGGTTATCGCAAGTTTCCAGTTTCCTGATATAATAGTAAAATTCCGCGAACTGTTATCACGCGGTGTTATTTGATGATGATATTTAACCTCGCACTTCCGCTGTACCAAAACTTATTGATTAATATTTAATAGCTTTTGCATTCATACTTACTTACTTTTATCTTTTTGAAATGAAAACTTCTTCTGGTGGGGAAAATCTTATAAGTTCGCGTCAACTCACGACACACTCGGGACTCGGAACAAATGACGACCGTGGATTGCCCGGCCCGATAATATCCGGATAATAGACAGACAGTGTGGAGCGCCACTTCTGTCGATCTTTGCATACCTACTTCTCTTGCTTCATCCACATCCATACATCATTCCATACATCATATTTTTAATATTACGTATTTGATCTTTTTTAAGACATCAGATATTTGATCCATGAAAGTTCGTCTTGGTCGTCCTTTCCTTGTTGTTCCTTTCCTTTCAGTACTATAGCTTTAAATATTTGTTTAGTCATTAAATATTTTCAGCACGTGTAATAAATTGTAATTAAAATTTAAGTATTTTTCCTAATAGTTATTATTTATAAAAATGATTCAGTTTCAGCACAAATCTAATTAGTTCTTATTATTATATTCTATTATATTATTATAGTACCTACATAAATCACAATAGTTGGAGCTCTTTGTTAAATGTGTAATTATACCTGCTTTATTCTAAGATTTCATTAGGTACAAAGTGTTTACAATAATATTATCTTAAAGTCGATATGAAAAGAGCCCGATTTTAAGTCATTATATAGTTTCTACCCATTCTACCCTTTTCTAGCCTATTGTGAGGATTTTTTTTCTTCACCCGAAACCGATAGTATTTGTGAGGCTATACCTAACGAACGAGTGGCCAGTTCTGTTGAGGTATATTTAGATGAAAAAGCCTCTATAGTGTGGTTTGTCGGATTATGTAGGTAGGTAGGTATAGGTACGTTTTTAAATATTAAATATGAACCGTGGTCCGCTTGGCCTCTCGGATATTATATTACTATTATATTTACTACTAGCCCATAATAACTTTCATCCTTTATTATGGTATTGAGTTCATACAAAAATCGCATAGAAAAATCACTTTAAATTTTTCCCGCAATTATCAAATTTTCCGGGCAACGTATACAGTCTTTCTTTCCCTAAAGGTGCCCACTGCCCACTCCATACGGTCCACCGAAATCGACCACAGACTCGTCCAAATTCTTATCGTGCGGCCCACCATCCGTTTTCAAATCGTTGTATTTGTGGTTGATTTCGATGACCGGAACCTCAGATCAGGGAAACCGGAACGTTCTGTCACACACACATCCACACGCCTTTGTTTAATCGAATCTTGTGTGTCTGTGTGGGTGAGTCAATTGCATGTGATCTAGATTGTATTGTGGCCTGTCTTCAATCTCGATCATACTGCGGCCGGACCGAACATTTTCTGTGAGATAACGGACCAGTGCGTGGGTTATTTTAGAACCAGATTCAGACTATTACGAACATTTAAAATAAAATAGCCGAATCGGTCCAGCCGTTCTCAACTGATGCTCTTATCAACGAACAGCATTTCATTTTATTATATAGATAATTTTATTTATCTGCATTTTGAGGAACCATTTCTCGAAAATCTTACAAGGATAATAAAATCGGTCATTGTCTGTCAGAGTAGCCGGACCGATCATAAACCTGATAGGCTCGACTTATTCGTAACTATCTAGACTAGGCCTGATAGCGAAACCAGCACACTGTTGCCAATAAACTATAAATATATTTTGTGTATGCAATGAGTTTGTTGAACCCACCATCTTTATCTCAGCGACCTTCGTCATCAAGTCAGAAGTGACGTAGTGATTGCGAATACACACCTACACAAGATATTCGTCATTTTGTTTGAACATCATTAACTAATTAAATACTTTTATCTATTTTTTAACCAGGTTTTAACTAGCTGCTGAACAAAAAAGGTGTTATCCTATAATCCTAAGTAGGCCGGCCGTAGACAGGCATGGACGTTAGACAGGTATATTTTTTTAAATTCTAAGAAAAAGGAATTTTAATCACCTACTGTTTGTGCGATCAGATAGATTGATTCACGCACGAGGAAGGTTTAGGTGAATAAAACATCACGCTTTGTATTTTGGGAGGAAAATGGGAGCCAAGCAGTAACCAATAATGTCAATGTTCATCGAGTTGTGTTAATGACGTCGGGTAAGAAAATAAGTGACTAGTTTTTTTATAAAAAGAACAAGCTTTACAGTAATCTAGATCTAGTTACTAGGTGTAATAATTATCTAAAGAACCTAAAAAATCGTAATTCTTTATTTCCAGACTTCTGGTTATTACTCCCTATTTATTGCCCGGTGCCCCATAGCGCGAGCTAAAATGTTAACACATCAAAATCAATCCTCCTGAAATCCTGCTGTGAACAAATTTTCAGAACTTTCGATAAAAACAAAACTCGACTCGGGGTTTACTGTTTGAGATGAAGATGATGTCTCGTAGCACATAGCAGATGAAAGGCGGAAGTATCGTCGCGGGCGGGCGGCGGCGCATCATCCCGCTAGGCTGCAGTGCCTTCCCGGCGCTACCCTTCCCCCTTCCCGCCACACCCCTCCTCACCCCGGCCACCCCTCGACATCACCCCTCCCCACTTCCCCGCGTCGTGTCCCAAAGCGCGTGCGCCCGCCGGCCGGCGAGCCAGTCATCCGCCGCGCCGCACTACAGACGCACGCACATCGCGAGTTCAGCCGCAAATGAAACGCGGAGATTAATCACACGAACACCACACTAAACGATGGTTTCACAAGTGGAGATGCCGACGAGCCTGTTCGAGGACCTGGCGGGGCCTTGCCTCGTGGAAGACAATAGCGCATTGAGACTGGCGCTGGAGCTGTCGATGCTGGGGATGACAGACGGGCTGCAGGTGACCGGAAACCCTCTGGACAGCCCTCTGTCGTACGGGACGCCGCCTGACGACCGGGCCAAGAAGTCGCAGAACATGACAGAGTGCGTGCCGGTGCCGTCGTCGGAACATGTCGCGGAGATCGTGGGCAGACAAGGTAGGTCCAGTCCAGACAGTATTCTTGACCTTACGTAAGGAGACACGTGCGTCTGTCAGTCCGTACTCCGCGAGGTTATACCGACCGGCGGCGGCGGCTCACGGACCCCCTGTATTTACTGAACTCTGATACTAAACAACATTGTAGGTATCACAGGCGACAGGGCAGCGATCAATTTCTCTTAAATTTTGTAAACCTTTTTAAAGTGCAATATAATTAAAATTACCCTCTTAAAAAATACGTATCTAGATTATGTATCAATTTAAGTTCTCTGGGATGTCAGAAAAACAACATTTAATTAGGTAGTCGAACGAAAAAATGGTTGCCAAGGGATGTTGATTTTTTGTTAGGGTGTGTGAAAAAATGCCGACAAAGTTCTGGGTATCTATGCGATTTGTCAAAGAATACCCTTGGTGTATCTTTTGGTTATATTTTATCATTTTTGCTAGTCATTTAATTTGTAGGACCAGGTAACCTAAACCGTATCGAATAGTAGGTACCTATTGGCGCCAACAAATTAAAAAACACGTGCAACCTTAGGTAGGTATTTATTACCTACTCAATAACGATGTAACGGATAAGTGGATTTGGATAGACATTAGATTTACTAGGGAAGAGTCTGATAATACCTACCATTACTGCATTAGGTACCTACCTACCTACTTATAAATAAAATAAAAGTACCTTTTCGGTAAGATTAGGCATTAGATATTAAAAAAAAAACTCCATGCCACAAGTAGGTACACCTACCTGCCTAAATCAATTTTGGAAAATTAACATAAATTTTTCCTACTTATAGATTAGGTATAGGTACGTAGGTATGAGTGAGAGCGTCAAGAATAGGTACAATACATACCTAGGTAGGTAGGTATGTATAGACCAGTTTTTGAATCATGTAGTAGGTAGGTGTATCTACAAATTCTGCACATACACTCGCCTTAAGGCTAAAAGAGGGAGACTTGGTCTTCAGCTGGGTAACACGGTTTCGGGAGCCGTGAAGAAAAAAAATAAATTTAGGTACCTACCTACCTACTTACATTGGATGCAGGAAGTAAAGAATAAAATGCATCCAATGCTGAGATAAAATTCTAGAAATGGAATAGGTTACCTAATACCTACTTTAAGAAATATAGGTCATAGATATATTAATTCCTCTGTAACAAGATTAGTCACAATTAATTTTTATATCTGTATAGCGGATGCATTTCTCATATTAATAATTCGTGTAATTCTCAGCTTATCTCATCGAGATAAAGTCGTAATAAGAACACCCATGAACAAAACAGTTGACGTTTTGCTTATCGATAGGTTTAATGGTCCAATTTTATTAACTGCTGAAATAATTATTAAAAATAAAAGTTGCTAAATGTACCGAAGTCCGGGGTTAAACCATTGTAAACAATATAGCTGTGTAACTGTCAGTTTAATTAGTCGAGAAAATCCTCTAAAGATGTTTTATTCTCAAAAGATAAATACATATCTAGGTATCTACCTACTTAAATTGGTAAACGCATCACTTGAGAATGGCTGGACCGATTTGTAATTTTTTTTAAATGTTCGTAATAGTCTAAAACTCTGAATAAGGTTTTTTAGTCAAAGAAGAATTGTAAAAGTTGCCCGGATAATTGTAAAATTCGGGAAGAGTAAAAGATTTTTTTCTGTGGGATTTTTGTGTACGAACTCGAGACCATAATAGGGGTTGTAACTTGTAAGTTATGGTCTCCACGTGCGAAGCCGGGGTGGAAAGCTAGTAGGTAGACATTATTTTTCAGCTTATTGGCGCCAAAAACCCTGGAAAACAGTTCTTTTAGAATTTAGGATTTTCATATTGTAACTTTGTAACACATCCAAAATTGACACAGACGACTTCTACGCTGGTGACCTATCATCAATTAACTAATTAAGTAGATATTATTAAATGGTTGTACATACATAGTGTTAGGTATATGGACTATGGGGACTACGTTCTCGGCGGTTAGTCGGGAATCGGGTACCTACCTATACCTACCTACACGCTGAAAATCTATATAAATAAAAATTTAATGATGTTCGTTGGTAAGCGCATCACTTGAGAATGGGTAGTACGATTTGGCTATTTTTTGTAAATGTTCGTAAAAGTGTGAAGAAAATTTTTAGGGAAAGAAAATTTGGAAAAGTTCCCCAGAAAATTGGAAAATTCGAGAAAAACTGTTTTTTATTTGGGATTTTTGTATGAACTCACGACCATAATAGAGGATGAAAGTTAATATGGGCTCCACGGACGAAGCCGGGGCGGAAAGCTAGTAATACCTAAATAAATAAAAACTTCGAGTAATCGATAGTATTCGATAGTAAATTAAAAATATATTTTTGTTTCTCTAAAGAATTTATTATTATTAGTTAGTAGAGTTTCAGCATGCGTAGGTACCTCACCGTCACCCCTCTCAACGGCTCCAACCACCAGGAACCTAGTCCCCATCTATAGGTACCTACACCACGTGTTTATGTACACATTCAGTTAGTCCCTTTACATTTCGAGACGAGCACAAGATCTCGTAAAAGCAGAGCAAAAAACTTGCAGCTGCCGTCTCGTCCGCCCTATAGAACTTTGTCTTCCGAACTAAAATTCTTAAAACCGACAATTTTGAACCATCTACTTTAATGAGATAAGGTTGTATGTGAATTTCACATACAATGTTTGTAGGTTACGTGTATTTAGTTCGGTTTATTTAGGTCTTTTGGTCGCGATAAAGGGATCTGTCCTTCCGTTCGTTACTACATTAAAGTTTTTTAAACGTCTTGTGTTACATTACATTAATGAAAACATTTTAAACATTTCCAGGGCAAAGTTAAATAAAGGAACGAATTGCTTCTTAATATGGAGATGAAAGGTACAGTCAAGGAAAGCTTCAGCTTCTTTTGAAATGTCATGAAAAGTAGGTGACACAATACGGACTGAAATAAATTTCCTTGACTGTAGCTTATACGTCATGCATATTGTGAACTTTAAATAATTAAACTTTTGACCTCAGACAGATCGTACCTTCCTAGGTAATGGACTGGAAAATGCTATCTAATACTAGGTCTTCTGTATGAAATCAGTTATTATGTAACGTAACTAATTTAATATATTTTAACAATTAAAAAATAAAGAAAGAAAAAAACACGTGTCGTATGTCAGATACTGTTGTTTTTTTTATATCTGTCCTTTTGAAATTGCCTTCAAAATAAATACATTTTTTAAACTAAGTATGTACTCTATGTACCTACCTAATCCCTAGAATGAAAGCATTAAAACGTACATAAACAGGTGGAAAAAAAACATGTGAACATTCTTCATAGTTCGAAGAATATTTTTAAGTTTCAATAGTTATTTTTTTGCGAGCAGTACTCGTCTCGTCCATTTATGGTTCTTGTACAAAGAGCAGAAATTCAATATTCACTCCGTAATAATTGTTGAAGTGGAAGGGCTTGTTGGTATACAAAAGGTTTTTTGCCAACCATACCTTCTTATGTATACTGCGATCAGATATAGATATTTTCTGCTTTTGCTATATATTTATGTATGTATGTATGGTGTCCAAAAAAGTTTTTTTTTAATTGGGATTGCAGCTTTTCTTCTATTATTTAGAACAGCTATGAAGTTTATTTGTCTGAGGCTTCACCACTACGCTCAAATTGAACTCTGAAGTGTTTGTACGACTCCCACTTCTGATTAGTTACGTTACGTACTTATTTAATTTAATGTCCTCAGATAAGCTCAGTTCTTTAATAAATAACATTTATACTACACCTACTCGGAAAGTACCTATTTACTCCATGAATAACGGGACAGAAAGTACCTACGTCATTGCGGTCATACAAGTATGCGGGAAGAAAATTCCTATGAAAATAATTTCCTCCCGCTCAGCGCCCGCTGGATTATTAGGTACATTACATTACATTATTTATTTAGTTGTCTATAAATAGATAAAACTAGAGGTAGGTAAGTAGTTTGTACTTTCGTACTAAATATTATGTAGTTACTTTAAGGAAAATTATAATGCACAATTTTCTTTGATGTGTAACGTGTTAGCTCTCGGTATGTGGCATACATTTGTAGGGAGTAATTTCGTGAAATGGGACGGACGGAAGTGAAACCGGAAGTAAAAAAACCTTTTTTTTTATTTGGCTCGTTCTTTTTTTAATTGCTTTTTTTCATGACAACAGTTAGTATATAAATCGTATGTAGTTTTCGCGAAAAAAGGTTGTAATTCCTAAAAGTTGTGCGTGAAGCTAGCGACACCCATCAACCCATGACGTCACGTCCGGCTGGCGGCGCGGCGGCGTCTACACTACGCATGAACACCGAACATTAACAACATGTTGTACATTCTGATCTCGAATCCTTGTCCGTCTTTGTTTTACTAGCCGCTTGTAATGATATCCACTGTATAAGTGTAATACTAAATATCTTTTATTCATAATATTCACAATTCGCTTGGAAGATACAGAAATAAGCAATAACATGTCAATCGCCACCTAAAACATTGGAGACTTCTTGAAGCGAAACTGAGTAGTCAACATATAAAAAACAACATACAAAAATTGTCATTTAGTCCAAGTGACCGACAGAATCATAATCTATGCCAATTATGCCAGCTACACTTACTTGACAGAATTTTTATTTTTTAAATACTGACATTATTTTGATATAATATTAGTTACTTTGACTATTATGTAAATAAACGACATAGGTATGATGTGCACGTTGGGCGCCAATTATTGTGATCTACAATAGAGTATAAGGTTTTATACCTCCAAATAATCAATAAAAGCACAAGAATCTGCACAACATATCTCGTTTATTTAGAAGTAGTCAATAGTAACTAATTTTATATGAAAAGCTCACCGTCTTTAAAAAATAAAAATTCTGTCAAGTAAGTGTAGCTGGCATAATTGGCAATTAGGATCCTGATTCCTGGCACACCTTTTTCGCTTCATTCAAATACATAGGTACATGTTTTCATGCATGCTCTTCGATTTTGGGTGATTTGTTCATCTGCTCTGTAAAAGCCTCTTCTTTGAACTTCATCTAATTCGCTTTACAATTTAATATATTTATCACATTGACATGTCCCAGATAACAAAAATGTAGTACTATTTTGGCCCCACGAGCACGAAGTACGTCAGAATGTCTTCATGGGAGCCAGACGGAGGAAACCGGTTCTGAACTCAATGACTCGCCACAATATCCCCACAAGCGATGCCTATTACGACTGCTATCACTAAAATAGATTCTCTTTTACACAAATCACTCTCGATTTTTTAACACTGTAGGCGACAGGTTTGTAGTTTGGAACGTTGGATTAGTGGTCAATGATCGTAATAAAGCAGTCGTTCCTGGTTGCAATCCTTGATCAGGTAAATTATTTTTAATTGCCTTTATATTGTTTGTATTGTAATATTTGTAATAGGTATAGCAGATTGTTAGGTTCCTACTTATTATGACGTATTAGACAGCATACGCCACAAAAACTCGCCGGGGCTAACTTTTCCCCGACTTGATTCACTGTGCTGTTAATGCTCAGCTCCTAAACATGATAGGTCCGGTCCATGTTTAATATTCGTAAACCTTCCTAATGAACTAATAGTGGGAAACCACAACAAAATCCGTTCAGTAGTTTTTGCGTGAAACGCGGCGGGAGACTTTGTTTTATAATAATTATATGTTGTGATTTGTCTATAGTAAATTGGAATATAGTTTGGAAGTTCCAGAATTCCAGATTGTACATAACAACCTCTGTTTCTTTAGCAAGGAGATCCTAGCCCAAAATCCACGTACGTAAACGTTGGCTCCAAACTGAGTTATGAAAATATTTTGCTTGAATTAGGTTTCGATTTCGAGACCGTTAGCTTCGTTTAGGATTAGTATGCATGGTAAACAAACAGACAACAATACAAAATCTTTTAATTTTTTTGTTAAAAATTAATGTAGAGGCAATATTGAAGTTCATTCTATCGTGGTAGAATAACATTTTTAACCGACTTCCAAAAAAAGAAGGAGAAGGTTCTCAATTCGGACCGTATTTTTTTTTTTTTTTTTTTTTTTTTTTATGTATGTATGTACGTCGATAACTCCGCCAATTGTGAACCGATTTTGATGGTTTCTTTTTTAATCGTCAGATAATTCTTCCGGATTGGTCCCATTTTTATCTCATAAAAATTGGTTCATTAGTTTTTCAGAAATTTTGAAAAAACTGACTTTATAAGTACATTTTTCTTGATATCTCGATAAAATATGTACCGATTTTGACCACTTATTTTTTTCAAGATATAATAATTTCTCGACATTATCTCACAGACATATGACGAAAATCGGTTCAGTAGTTTTTCAGGAATTCAGTAATTAATTTCTGTTTACGGCTGAAAATTATGTATCAGAAAAAGCCTTAGCAACGGTTGCTATTGACACGAAGTTGTCAATTTTCGTGACGATGGTCTAGCGGTTAAATGTGCATAGGATGCACAAGCACATTACATGGTTCAAATCACATCCACAGGGGTATTTTTTTTTAATTTTCCATCAATATTTTTTTAGTTGCGTTATTATTTGTCTCTCAAGGCAGCAAAATCACTTAAAAGGGTAAAATAAACCTTTTAAAAAAAAGTGCACCGACTTCAAAAATTTGCACTGAAAAGTAAGAAATAATAAATATTTCGTCGTAGAATTTGAAGACGGTTGGTGCCAAATTAGAAACAACTTAGTTCCCAAATTCACTAATATAGACAATTCATTAGGAACCTACGATCATTAGTAGGTACATACAAACATAGATAATATTTAACAGATCTTTATCTTCTTAGATATTTACTTAGTTTTGTATCCTAATTTGGCACCAACCGTCTTCAAATTCTACGACGAAATATTTATTATTTCTTACTTTTCAGTGCAAATTTTTGAAGTCGGTGCACTTTTTTTTAAAAGGTTTATCAAGTCTAAACACTTCAAAGTGCAAAGTTCTCAAAACTTCAAAAACTTTGTTCTACATTCAACAAAGTTCGGTCGTCTACGTAGGTATAGGTAGGTACGAGTAGGTATTTGCTAAATGGAGTGTGTTAAAAAAATAATTACCAAAAAAAAGATTAAATTTTTATGTTACTTTGAGATTTGAGACCGGATTATTGGCCAGTGTTTTGTGTGAACGTGACATTGTTTGGTTTCGTCGTATTGCACTCATTTAAATTGATTCCTACATATTATTGTGTTCGCCATACAAATACAATGGACAATCTGCAGTTTTTTTCTTTCAACAAAAGCGAGAAAAATAAGTAGGTAGGTACTTTAGGCGCCAAAATAAATTAATGGCGCGGTTATTTATGCTATTTTTTGCAATGGTTTAATATTATAAATTATTATTGTAATATGGAATATATTACAATGCCCCTTCTCCACCCCGTAGTGATATCAATAATAATACCTAACCCACAGAATTTTACAAAAGATTGCATGTCTGACCGAAGTGTAGATTCACACACGGGCGGGCATTCTGAGCAGTTGGGTGATTGTGGATGCCGCTAAGATTTTCCTCTTTCCCTTTTATGCACACGTTCTCGCAAATTCATTGGAGAGAGATGTAGAGTATGCGTCGGAAACGCAATCACCCGCAGGAGGCGAACGTTCCGGTCGTCGCCACCGCAGCCAGGGTCAAGGCTTCCTCGGTCCTGCCGCCTGCCTGCCTGCTGCACGCTCGACGCTCTCGAACTATGTTAACCTTCTTTCTCTTTCACTGATTACTCTGTTAAAAGGGAAATTGATAGTTGTTTTTCCCACGCATCGGTGTGCTATTTTTATCTACAACACATAAATAAATACCTCGCGACAATATCGCTATTACTCAACCGCAGATAACGTGTTTAACTACCACTTTCAAACTTAGTTTTTTCTTTATTTAGGTCAAGTCGAGAGTAAAAGTCATGCAAAGTAGGTATGTAACCAATTAGTGTCCTTAGTCCGGACCTCACACGGTTACCAAACAACACGTCACGCACAAAGAGTTGTAAACTAACTTTAAAGTAATAAATGTCACATATAGAACGACCCCGAATTGGTTGTTAACTGACTGATATTATTTAACAAGATTACACAAATCTCCAATCCGTTGACAATTTTTGAATGAATCGTTTGTAAAAAAAACGGTTCCAGTTAGGAGAGCATATGCCTCGGAGACGTCCCGAAATTCCAGAGCCCCGTTTTTTGTTCATAGTTTCGTATAACTTTTGACAGATGCATTCTGAGACGCCGCGCGCATCTTGCGTCCCATTCTCTCTACTTCCACGAAGTCGTGAAGCTGAGGGTTATTTCGAGGTGTACTTGACTATCTCTGTCACTCGATGGCGCCGCGTGTATACCCGGCCATGTTTGCACTGCGGCTTGATGTAGCAGCATTCTAGCATGTTACGCCCGGAATGCGTCTTCCGTGGACGCGTAAAACAAACATACGTTCACTTGACGTGTAACGAAAGACTCACAATGACGTCACGAGGCGGCACCCCCGCGTCTGCAACTCTGGGAGACTAATGAATGACTTCCTAATTGCCGCGACAACGCAAATAAACTCTTAATCCAACGACGAGAATTCGACAGTTTAATTATGCACCTTGTCGAGGTTTGTTTCTGAGTTTGAAATGCGATGTCTGCGATCGTAGTTGCAATTCGTTTGGCGTGTATGTGGACTGTAAAAGTGCTCTTATTGCTAGAGAACTAGCTTCGATACCGCGTGAAGAATGTCGCGCTTATGACGTTGCTCGTATCGATCGTCACCGCACTAATGTTGACAATAATCCATCTCTACTGTCACTCGGGCGCCGTGAATTAGATTCATTCCCATTTCGATTTACACCGCAGCTCTGTAATAATAAGCCGCCGCTCCAGACTCATTTCGCTCAGAACCGATGATCATTTTCCACTTTTTATTTCATCACGAGGACACTTGATGTCTCAATATGCGACAACGGACGTGAAGGTTAAATGTAAAAAAAACTGTCATAATATGGTAGTTACAGCCGAGCGAGGCGACGATGGCTGAACACATGTGGAACATGTTATGGAGTCATTAACATAAAGTAAATATACACCTTGTAATTGAACATGAATAAAAAGCTACCAACACACAGATCATAAGCTTTGTTCGATCTAGCTATAGGTTTATTCCGCGTTTCTTTATCAAACAGACCAAATAATTTTGTAAAATTCAATTCTTCCAAAGTTAGGTGTCTACTTTTCTTTTACAAGTTTGTTTCGCCTATTTATTGACGTAAGTTCGGTAAGTTTCAAAGTCGTCTCGAAGTTACAGATTAATTCTTTATAGTTAAAATAATATATCTAGGTTATAGGTAGGTTAGGTAGGTACTATTACCGTTAGTAAATTTAATGAACACTAAGTTTATTAATATAAATTACCTAATGAAGTAATAATACATGTAAATTCACGAGCAAAAGCTTGCATGGACATATGTCCAACACGTTGAGGGCCTTTAGAATTGTTTAATCTAAACTGTAGCACCCGTCTGGACCTATGTATTTCTGACAGCATCAGAGACAAAGCGCTCACAGACAGACCCCGTCAGGTGCCTAAACTATTGACAAACTATAAACAGACATTGATTGCAGAGATAAAATTTAATTAAAATTGGGCTTTTGTTTTATATCTCATCTTATTTCAAGACTCATTATACACACGTTATAGTCAATTAAGGGATAGAAAGAGCGCATCTGCTTCAAATCAACAGTTTTTATCGACGCCCTTGATAACGTCTGCAAAAACACCTGCCCTAATGTACAACTGCCTTCCTTCGTTTCTGACGAGTTTTACTTTCATATACTACGAGTGTTGTGAATACTGAATAATTAACTTAATGTTCAATTAATACATTAAAAGCTGCTGACTCCGACTTCCATTAAATATCCTACATTTTTCCAAATGTCTTTTGTATAGGCGTGTCTTGTATAATTACATCTAAGTATACCTACTCAGTTTCAGTGTGTTAAACGCATACTAATTGCAAAGTACCTACCTGCATTCGTGCATTGCATTTCCAGATTGATTTGAAAAACTAATGTAGTAAATTTTCTATTTCAGGTAAATATTCCTCGTTGTATTAATTTTGATAAAGGTCATTATTTGCTGAATTATTGGTAAGTTATTATTATTTCTATATATTTATTATTACTTCTGATTATACATTTAAAATAACGGCCCTAAAACCTAATTTACATTTTGTACTTCGCTAGTGAAACCTTGAGACTCCTTCCATTATGTGTGTCCCATGAAGAAATACACAATAATTGTAACGTCTCGGAACATTATTCAATGAAATTTTATTAAAAAGGGCACCAACAAAGGCGGTTGCTCGAAGCTCGAAGCTCGTTACGACAGTTGGCAGCTGCTCTTTCCGTTTTAAAAACACAACGTGCGTTTCAACCGGTCGCCGGCGCTGTATTTTTAATAAAAGCCTTTGTTTGTAGATTGCCTCAAGGAAAACTGTACCATGCTAAACTATAAGATTTCCTAGCCTTTCATCAAACTCTGTCAGAAGAAAAAGCTATGGGGTCGGGTCCACTATGATTTTCTTTTCAGATATTATACAATACAGTCCACACTTCTGGAGTTGACTAACACTGAACATTGAACCACATCTTATCTTTGAATAAACCATACCTATTTGTAGCTTATATGTTATTTAGAGATTCACCTTTGATAGCATATATTTTTATTCTAGACTTGCACGTCTCGTCGCCTTTGCGAATTCACAATTTGACGTAATGAATCATTTTATTATTGACTTATTGCGCAGTTACTACACCGGCGACGGACGTGAGGTTATCGTACTTATCTATAACAATAAGCGGATATTTATTATATATACACCTATGTAAATAAGCCAATGCAAATTCTTAGAAAAACTAAAACTGCTTTTCTCAATGAAGCTCAAGTTGCAAGCCCCCGTCACGGACAAATTAATTATCTTACAGACAAATACGTCCAACACTTCAAACTGAACACAATAATGAAATGCTATCGAGGGTCCTTTTTAAAAACTCGCTTTTGTGAAATTCCACGATATCTCCAGTGTTAACACTTAGCACAAAGGGCCAGAGCTTTTGTCCTATACATAACTGTATTCCAAAAGTGACCGCCGAAAAAAAGTCGGCCCTTTTAGTCCGCAATAGCTCATCGAGTCGTTATTAACTGCAGGCTCTTACAAATTCTCGTGAAAGGAGAGTCTACCTGCTCGTTTTTTCAACAACAAAACTTACCTGGGTCGCACATGCGTATCACTAATCAGGTTATTCTATTGGCGATAAATTAAATCCACTTTTAAATTAGGATTTATGGACTGCACGAGTTCATTATTTTTGCATTTCGATATTTTATTTGTGATCCCTGGAGCGAACGACCTGCGAATTTGAGAGTACAAGGGCGACATAGGTGTTATGCTAGTGTCGACCTCAAGACTGCCGCTGGCCCTGAGGGTTGATTGGAGAAACTTTTGATACCTATGACAATTTGGTCACGTGGGTGGTAGTAGAGCTGGTAGCGTGTGTAAGTCTACACCACTATAGTCTGCACTCCCGGTGTCGGGTTGCTCGAGTCTGCGGACTGTAGAACCTTTAGAAGTTCACTTCGGATGCTGGTACATTATTTCACGTCATTAATTATTGTGTATGCGGGGTTTTTTTGTGCTGACAAGCTCTCGTAAGCCACCTGTCGTCTGTCGAGTACTTGTGTAATTAAAGATTGTGTGGCTGGTTCTGTAAAAGAAGTACCTCCGGTCCCGGTCGAACCACGTTCACCTTCGCAACTTTACGTCTTTTATTTTTAAACACTAGGTTCTCATTTACCTAGATATCCACTACTGTAAACCAAGCCAATGCCACAGTTAATTAAATGATAATCCATTTTCTTCCTTCAAAAAGATTCTTGTTCTAGTATGTATCTTGAAAAATAGTTTACGTAGATTTTACACGGTTCCCGCGAACGCGAGAGGCGGCATAACTTGGAGCGAAAACCGTCATTTCACGCAGCTGGCGGAAGACGCCATCTGTCGGGCGGTGGGTAGCGCCGGAAACGCAATTTCGTTTTGTTTTCGAAATTCGTTTCGAATGGGAGCATTCGACATTTGTGACATTTGCGGTTTACCGTCACGTGACGATTCCGTTGACTTCCATGCTTCGGTACTTATAATATTGGTGCTCAATCAATGTTCTAAATTAACGGACATAATGATAATTTAGTAGATAAAAAAAGCCTACAACTACTGCCTTGCGCCTTAAACGAGTCTTGTCTCTCTCGAATAATTATACGAACAACATATAAATACGAACAACATTTTTTAATTTACAATAATAACACGTTTATAGTAATAACATAATGTAAAAAACACTTAAAGAATTTTTCAGTTATGGAAAAGTGACAGTAACACAGTCTCAACCTGTTTTCAATAACATAATTTACAAATTACAGGAATTATGAACTGAGTCGACAATACTTGAATAATATTACTGCGAGTAGGTAGTACACGTGACCATTTACACACCACTTCGCACCTGAGCAACCTGAGGCACAAATTTAAATCTTATTATGTACGAAATAAAAGCGTTCCGGCCACACGTAACAACCTGACATGTATTTTTTTCTTTTGCGGGTAATTGAAAATTTTATTGTCCTAATCGCGCGTATTTTGTTATTTAGAAGACTTTAGTCGAGCATCGGTCGTTGCGGTGAACGGAGGTGTGACACATTAAAACATTCGATGTTATAAGGGACATAATGCAAGATTAACATTTTAAAAGAAGTCAATCGCAACAATAATGAGCATATTAAATAAACTATAAACGTTTACAGGCTGCGCTTGCGATGAAGGCATCGCTCGGAAAGCGAGAGCCGCAGGACTGCATTCCGCGGTAATCGGCCTGACGGGAACAGCTCTTGAATTGATCGATTCTTTTATGACAATTTAAAGTCGACTTACTAATCAATCCATTGTTCACTTTTGGCAACTCTGCGTATGGAAATTGAAGGAGTAGTGTAAAAAGTAAGCGACAATAAGCTTAATATACCCTCGTTACTGCTCCGCTCCCTTGGGTCGTGGCGTGATGTTGATGTGAATACCTACCTCAACTACGCTAGCTAATTAGCTTATATAAGTTTGTTACAAAATGTTATCAAATGATATTTCTAATATCCCGGGCCCCATCCGTGTGAGTTGATCACAGTGTATCGTAACCTTTTCGTTCACGGTATTGAACAACAATTTTATTATAATTGGCGGCGCGGTCAACGCTTCTTGGAAATTCGCCTTTTTTCTCATTTTCGTATTTTAGCTAGGTATGCCGATCTCGTTTTTTGCGATGGAATTGGTCGCGGCCGCTCGGAACTCTGAATTCTGAAACACCTTTGTTTAAATCAGCTTTAATGTCAACCAGCGAGAAAATATCACCGATGAAAGCAAGTGAAAGCGCCAACTGCCCTTATGATCTATTCGATTGATTAAACAATCATTGCGAACTTTATATAGGTACTTCACCTTACATAATATACCGCCATTTACATAAACACCTATTATGCCAAGTGACCTGATACGAAGTTTTCATTAACATATCCTATATTAATATGTTTATGTTGCGAAACATGATGTAGGTACTTAGGTCTACTGAAACTTAAAATTAATTATGAATGACATTAATTTGTATTCCGTGTATTGAAGAAATCAGCATAAATAACATATTAAACTTGATTAAGTATCCAATTAAAATAATCAAACTTTAATCAATTTTAAAAATACAACTTATAAAGCATTTTTCCAAATATATCAGATCTTGGTCTTAATAATATGAGAACCGACATATGAAATATACTAATTGATTCATCATGGCCGAGCTTAATCATCTGAAAATGTTTTCTAATAGAAAAATAATTACATAGTTAATGAAACGCGTATTTCAGCATTTCTTGCATTTCTTATGTTACAAGTAATTCAGCATCGAAGATATAGGTTAAACACACAGAAGACACGAAAAAGAGGAAATTGTTTTGGTTGAATTTGCTTTAAAAAAAAAAGGAGTGCTATTATAGCAAGTACCTACATTTCCACGTATGATACCGGGACGGAAATATAGTAATCTAAATGTCATACATATTAGAATACCCCAGACAATGTATCTATAATTAATCAAGATAGATTTTGGGACAAATCGGTTATGCCCTACAAAAGTTTGCCGGAGGCGTTTGAAGTGGCCGGCGTGTCGACTGCCGATTTATTTGCCATAAACTTGTCTCGGACTGACTGTTTCACAATTCATTAAGATCGTTATCTTTTTAACGCGAAAAACTAATAAAATCTGAGTTGGTCATCGTCAAATGGAAATATTGAACATATCTCGAATTCTATTCCTTGATATCAAACCCGCCGTTACATACTTATGATTTTTTCTATGGAATTATATTGAAGATTGTTCAATCATGAATAAAAATTATACATGATTAACGATAATCATTGTATTAAAATTAATGGAATAATTTTCGTGAAACCAATTATGTCGTGTCGAATGCGCGAGTCGCGAGCTTGAAGGCTTAGATCAAAGTAGTTATAGCCGCCAGTTGACAGCTATTTTGATAGTTCGCATACAGATTATCTTAATATATGCGGATGACTTACTGTGCGGTGGCCTGATTTTTTTGTTTTATACAAAGTTACTTGTAAGTGACTTTGTATCGGTCGTGATCACAGACTCGGTGCACGGTGGTCCGCTCGCGTCCAGGGACACACCAATGTCACAAACACCCGCCTCAAACGTTTTTTATACAAATACTTTTAATTTCCTACATATCAAATGTAAAGATTTATGTCCTAACCCAATATTAAGTCTCGTTTTCTCACGAACTCGCTCATATGTCATGCAGAAAATATTCCAAGATGGCCAAATTAATTGACCATTATTTACAGCACATGTTTTCGGGTTAGGCGCGGTCATGTGACGAGGTTCGATTCGTTTTTCGATGATCGACTTAGTTTCAGTCGCGCGTCGCGCCCTCTGTGACCACTAGTGACCAGACCAACATGGCCAATCCCCCGTGCATTGCACCCAGTTACAAAATAACTTTAATGTATTCGTCATTCAGGTCAACTTTTTGCGTCGTTCTAACACAATTAAATGTGCATTTTTCGATCCGTTCCTAACTCATTATCATACGAGTTAATTAATTTCGAGACGGGTTCTTTAAATAATTTTATATCTTATAAATTGTTTCACTTTTCGAAATCTGATTTACGATTGTTTACCGGGAACGATTAGCGACTTACGAAATGGAACTCGCAACTTAAAACGAGATTATATTATATTTTTATTGCCAAGTTAATAGTTGTACATGTTTATTAAAGAGAACACGTCTCTTTGTGTAGTTAACGACACCGGCTAACCGTTTGGGGCCCCGGTGACCTAACGTCGACCTATCGCAAACTAAAATAAAGCCACCCATTCACGATCATAGACAACCTTGAACTAGTTAAACAGGGCGGGAATAAATCTCCCGAGACAGACATGGCAACACCGCGCGGTAAAAAAAGCTCTTCGTTTACCGACCGCTTAGAGCAGACGTATTATTATCTCATTACCTGATGTGTTTTATGTATCAACCTCCACCTAACATAGCCTAACTGTTAGCTTATTTAGAAGTTTTTTAATATAATTGCGTCAGCGATGCATTTAGTGCACGGGTTTGGGGTCACACGCGAACTAATCACCCATCCGGAATAGGTCAAAACAATACAAGCCATATTTTTACTATTATGTATTTGTGTACATAAAAAAATGTTGGCGAAAGCTATATTATTAATTGCATCCGTTTGTTAAACAAAAAAAGTCTTATTACCCGTTGATTAATGAATCAATCAGGAATTACAAAGTCAAACGTGTGCTTTGAGGTTATATTTATTAATTCGCTTGTCAGTTAAGCAGAATGTATAAATAAGTAGTTATTTGTACAGTTTAATGACAGGTTATACGATTGTGCCTCGCCATCGCATTGTAATTATGAACCATAAACAAAGAGGTTCGGCGCCGCGTCCAACTAAAAAAGTTGCCAAAATATCTGTTCACAATAATTAGACCATCAAGAATTATTTAGTTTTCAAGGTCCCGGCTCTAATAAATAGGTTTCAGAAAAGGTTAATATGTTTCCTATAAATTATAATTTGATTTGATACGAGTATGATAAATAATAAAAAGTTTAAATTGTTGGGGCACGCCATGTCGGTTGACTACATAATATTGCGTGATTGAATTTTGCATCGAGATCACCTTGCATTTTGGCATTTCCCTGCGTTTTCTTTTTTTAAACGTTTGTCGAACAAAGGAAGCTCTTTCTTATTCCACGTCCGTAACTCGTGTTTTGACAGCTTTTGGCGGCTTTTATGTTGAACAGCAATTTAAGGGAATGTAAGATTATGTACCGATATAAGTGACGTTTTACATGAAAAGAGGTCCCATAAAAGTAATAAGTGTTTCGTGTTTCATAATACGATCCTCAATAAAGCGTAATGAAGGAAGTCTGTCAGTATCACCAGTATGTTAGATTTTGTTGTGGGAAACCATAGAATATTCTCACTGGACCATTTTTTGTAGATCCTAGTTAAATCTCAGTAAGCAACATGAATAACCAGTTCTGATCCCTTCTGTTCGCACACAGGCACGGCTTCGCTAGTCCAGCTTGCGGTAGACAAATAGATGCTCCATTTTCATTCGATACTCGTATCCCTAGTTGAACAATACATCACGTTTTCGAATTGAAGGAATATATAACAATATTAGCAATATTAAGCGAGATTTAATTACATTGGAGGGACAAAATCCGCTTCCTTGCGGTTTCCCTTCCTGTGTCCTTGTTTCGAAAGTAAAATTACTTAGGGAAACCGTGAGTAGTTTACTCTGTGGTTACAAGAGAAACTTATAAACAATAACAACGGTCGTAGGTTCGATATTCATTAGTACTGTGGCCTTAGTATTTTCACAAGACAATGTCTGACATTATACTTGTTGAACTACAAAGAAAATGTTAACTTTTCTATTTATCTTTCACAAGTAAATTGTTTAATTATTTATTTATTGTAATATATTTTCCATTTATGATAACTAGCTTATTATATCTGATTTATAAGTCACGTATAATATAAGTCGTATCGGTGTCGTCTACTGTATCGTAACTTCATTGTGTTGTGGTTTACAAGTGACAAGAAGATCTCGTAACCATTTTTTTAATAACACCCTTTATTTCATCACATTATAAAATTAAACTTACAACTTGACCCAATTGTACAAAAATACTTTTCTTTATATTATTTTAACCAAATTTCAACTCGTAGCGTAGTGTATATTAGAAGTTTTCAGAAAAAAATAAAATTGCTCTGTTATTCTGTTCTGTTCTGGATACCTACAGTATTGTCCTCCGGCGATCTCATCAATCATGATCTAAACCATCTAGACTATTAATTTGTTAATCGGTTGCTACGAATCTCAATTTATTTGATTCAGTTTTTGTAACTTGACCTACCTCTATGCATTTAATTATTCCTACGTATAGCTTAGCATGGGCACATACAATTTTTTTTATCAAAGATTCCATTTGCAACTTTCCGAAAGGAATGATACTTAAAAAAAAGACAAACAAACAAACTTTTATATATATATATATATTTTATATAGATAGATATAAATAAATAAAACACAGAGATATTATCTACATATTATTTATATTATTATTTTAACGGTCTTAGAAAAAAGGAGTTATACTCGACAGTTACCCTTTGAAAGCAACAAAAGATGTTCTCTACAATAAGGTCCCCTAGAAAACTGGTTTTTCGTTCGTCTTGCCCTTGAGTCTTTTTTAGTCCCCACTAGGGTTCCTAACGGTAAGCGACTCTACAATCGACGCATTTAGTTCTCGATTTCGGCAATTTATACCGGCAGGGTCCCATAATTTATAAGGCCGGCGCACACGTACACTTTTTACAGTCCACCGCGCGCCGTCTGGGAATCCGCAACAAAGACCACGAGGAATTCCGTTGCGAATTCCGAGTGTTTGCCGCTCGCTTCTGTGGACCTTATCCACTCTTCAGTAAATCATGTCCTAAAGCTCTCAAAAACTGAGGAGGTTTGTTTTAGTAGCATTAGGTATCTATGTTTAGTTTGAAACTTTGATACAGGGAACTTTTTAAGAGTAAGTAAGTAAGATTGACAATACGTGGGGTGACCTACATACACTTCAATAAAGCTTTTCGTCAGATTTTAAATGGTTTAGTGCCGCTTTCTGGCGAAGAATTCACGGCCCGTACTTTGCCAATTTGAACTTTTTTTACCAATACTTGGTCTCATTGCATTACCAGCCACGTTTACGACCAGTCGAGGTCTGACAGAGCGATCGTAAAAGATGAGATTTTATTTCTTATTGTTCGGCTTTTCGAAATCTAATTGAAGTGGTCGAGTCGCGAGAAGCCTCCTCGCCTACCGCGCTCTTTACTGGTTTTTAATTTTAGTACCGCGGTAACGCTGAATTATGTCGCTGCCAGTTGTAATGGCGTTGCCAGGAATCTGTTCATTACATTTTATCGCGGACGTGCTAAAAGTTATCCTTTCATACAGCCGAGTTGTCTTATCGTGTTGTAAGGACAGATAGACACCACTGACCGTGTCCTGCAACGCAGCTGTCCATTTCGTGGCCAATCAACCGAGTTATTATTTTCTTTAGATGGCATCGGTTGGTTCGTATCAAATAGCGCGGAGTAACTTAGTCTCCTCCATGTGTACGAGTCTGTTTGTCAACAACCGCCGCCGTTCACTTCATTAATCGCCTTATTAAAAACCAATAAGCATGCTTAATAGGTTTAATTTGTATGTTTTTTTATTGACAATGTTATCAGGTTTACTGACTATTTATCATTTCACTGGTAATTGTCAGCGTAGTTGTTCGACAGGCGAGTTGACCCTTCCTGTATGTATTTTAATTTTATTTGTAGAGATAAATATCTTTACTGAACTCAATTAAGAGTACCAGGAATGAAGGAATTAAAAAGGACATTATAGTTAGTTGTGAAGTGTATTCGCGCGATGTAGAGGTGCGTCACGCGTCCATCGGAAACACTAACGACGACGGCATTTAAATATTTAGCACTGGGTACCTACTTACTCTGAAAGTACATATATTGTGTCACGATTTAAGTACGTGAAAGCAATAAGTACGAGTATATTGGTTCCTATATTTCTCAAATCAGTCAAATCACAAGAGTCTTCAAAATTGACCGCTTTTTGATATAGTGAATTTGTGCCGTTTGGTGTAGGTCCGTGGACTGGCTCCTTCCTCGCTCAATGAATCAGCAGCGGGGAAATGCAACCATTATTTCTGCCACTGCGGATTTTAGTTATTTTTAATGTTAAGATTTAATTTTAAGGTTTTTATATTAAATTTAAAAAATATACCGCGATATATAAAGCGATCTCTGTTTGGTCTAAAAACTTTTGATACTAATTTCTGATTAAAGTCAAAGTAGATCAGAGATTTGTTAATAACAACTGTCGAAACTATACATTTTCACATGGGTCTCTAACCACTAGGCTATCTATGGATTGTGTCCTGAGAATAGCTATTTAAATTCCGAGCAACCATCGAATACTTATTTACGCATGTTTTTCTTATATCGTTAAACAACATTGTAAGAATATAGGTATAATAAAATTATATTGAATCTCAATGTTGACAACAAAGCGATTTCTTTTATTGCTTTAAAAATAACCATTCCGACCAAACGATCCTTATTGCCGATGCCTGCTCACTTTATGTTTTAATACTCTCTTGTACATAATCTTGGTAAATGTTACTTGGTCCAATGACGTTATTATAATCTGAGACCGTAGCCTTACAAAGGTTAAAAGCACAGATCCTTTATCTGTGGTTAAAAATATCTACGAATGTAAAGAAACTGCTAAATTAGTTAGACGGAATGTGCCTTTTATTTTAAACTAGCCCAGCCCTATTATCGTCTTGAGTTTATACAAAAACCAACAGTAAAAAGCACTTTCAGTTTTTTCCGAATTTTCCAGGCAAATTTTCCAATTTTTGTTTCCCTAAAAACCTTATTCAGATACTATTTAAGAATATTAAAATAAATAGCCAAATCGGTCCAGCAGTTCTCAAATGATGCGCTTACTAAGGAACAGCATAATTTTTTTTATTTAGAAGTCATTTAAAGTGTTTGATTTTCCACAAATTAATGTTTTCCTTTATTTTTTCAGGTAAGCGTCTAAGATTTCTTAAGTTTATTTTAAATATAAATCAGTAAGTTTTGCATGTTTAAAATGTAAGTAGAATTAAGTTTGTCATTTAAATATTTATAAATGGATAAGATTTACAAGTATCGTGTACAAATTTGTTTTGCTCCTTGAAGTTTATGACAGCGCACAATTAATTGTCGAGGCTACCCGCTTTTCGTGTTAACTCTTCCATTTTCGGTGAATGAACAAGCTTTTGGCTCATTCAATAATGCAATATTCACTTCGATAATACTCATCATATCTGAATCTCGTCCTAATTCAGTAAGAAGTTACTTTTAAATTATGGACATCTTTCTTGAACTACGATAAAGTATAGATATCTTACGAGTTAGTACTTATCAAAAATAAACATTAGCCGCTTCCGCGATGCTTTATATATTTTAGATTTAAAAGTCAATATAAATTGCTATCATACTAGATAAGGAGGGAATCCACGCGGTTTCTAACGGAGGTTTAAAAACCAGCGCCGCATTGTGAATTAGTGAGAGTCGAAATAGCGGCCGTTCCTGACCTAGCCCACGCCGTTGTGTCGAACACTTTCTTCTAAACTCGAAAATGTAGACATAGTCCCTCACTGAGGTCGATGATCATTTCCGGAGACCGTGACTGCCTCTCCCCCCTCTGGCGCAATGGAAGAGCCATTGTATGCAAGTTACAAAACTAATTTGATTTACTGACGACTTATGATGTATTTTTATTTCAAAGTTTGATATTATTTACGTAGGTGGTACTTTATTTATTTAGAAGTATTTAACCAAAAAATATGCACACCACTTAAATGATAAGAAGTTAGGTTGCCAATCCAGTTTTTGACGGACTTTAGATTGTCCAAGGAGGTGATAAAACCCATCACGGATTTGAGTTTTATAAAAGTTGCGAATGTTAGGTATCGGGTGTGTCCACTGTCCGTGCGTCCTAATATATTCGACCGGATGCAAAAAATTACATATATCGAATGCCACTTATAATACGAAATAAGAGCAAAATCGTCGGTAATTTTTCACACGATCCGATCCGTAAGAGCATAGTTGCCCTAAGCGCGGTCTGCGAGGTGAGCGAACTCGCAACCTGTAATTTTGGACCGCAAAAGGAACAAAATGCATCGAGATCGGTGATTAAAAACCTTTGTCGGTTCTACTAATATTTATATTTTCGCAATGCGCCCGACATCTAATTGGCCGCTCGTAATTTTTGATGTAGGTTCGACGCGGCGAGGATCCTACGACCACCTCTAAGACATTGCTGACTGCACGGCGACATATAACATTTGTTACGCGCAAGTTTCGCTCACCGCAGTCAAGTATCATACACTAAATATAGAATCGAAATTATAACTTATTACAGGTGTGTACCTAACTAGTTTGCCGAGGACCGCTCGTAATGTCGGCCGCCGCCGCCACCGCCGCCGCCCAAGGTCTGGGATATTGAACTTGCATCTCGGTGCAACAGCCAAGGTTCTTCGTAGCGAAAGGGACGGATACACTATCACTCATTGTTAGCCTACGACCGTCTGTGTGAACTACGCTTACGAATTTATCGAATGGTCGGGCCGCACATAAGCAAAATCTAGCACAAAGTTTTGAAAAAAAATATGTCATCTTTAACGCCCAATTTCTGAAAGTCTAGTCAACATTTTCACATATTTGACGATTGGTAAACATAACATACTAATCGTTAATCGTAGATTCCCTCTTAATCATGATTGTTTTGACAGTTGTTATTTAACTAATCTCTAATATCTGACTAGATTTTCAGAAATTGGGCGTAGAGATTTATTTTTTTAGGAAAATCATAGATCGCTTCAAAACTCAAGTAGTAGATTTTGCTTATATACGGTAGGGCCGGCGCGAACTCTTTGTGTTTCCTGGCGCGTCGTCGTGCATGCAAAGCGGTCGCCGTTCAAAGAGGTGGCCCTCACTTCCTCAAACAACGTGCGGGAGCGAGACAAGTGTTTGTGTAAACGGGATAACGAAAACAATGACATGCCCTCCCGCTTCCCGCGAGACAAGGAGAGCAGAGTTGCGCTGACGCATCACGACCTGTCTGCATGCTTTCTTTGTAGCTTTTTATGCTTCCTGCGACCAGCTTTCGGTTTCGTTGCCACTGTCTTGTCTATGTTATTTAAAATTAAAAATGTAATGTAATAATGTATTCAATAATGTTACATATCAGCAATACAAAGAATCGTGTCGGAACCGGTCGGAATGCCGGTTTTGATTAGCGTTTCATTTTGTTCCCACGGCCGGACGTCTGATGTCATTTCATTAAATTGGGAAATTGTTGTAAGGCGGGTTGACGGGGTGAACTCCCGCGTTCCCAGCCATAGTGACCCAGTGCCACTCTTATCGGATTCCGTTCTCGAAAGCGATTTTTGCTGCATCAGCATCGAGTTGATATAGAAATACGTCTAAGGACAATTCTGTTGTATTTGCAGCAATTTATAAATGCGAGATTGTGTCGTAAATCGATTATTGTGAATCAGTATTTGCGTTCATTGGCATTATTAAAAATAAATAATTTCAAATTAGGAATGTTGGTTAAACGTCCGGGCGGCCTCCCGCCGAGATCGCGTGAACTCCGACGAGCCCTGACGTCACATCGCAGGAGATGGTTCACTTTAGATAAGCTCCTTTAATTGACTAATAAAGTATTACTTTTAAATACATAAATAGCTCGGTATTGAGTTCCCGATAGGGTAGTGTGGGGCATTCACACCCAGAGGGGCGAAGATTTCGGTCGAGCGAAGGTGTTTATTTGTGCTCACATGTCGGTCGAGTAAATATGCACAAGATAAGCCGTGAACGCGTCGACTGTGCTTCCCACATCTGCTGCGACCTTGGTACTGTCGCCCGTTGTGTAACACATTATCAGTCACGACTCACGACGCCACCTCCCGCTCGGGAAAACTCGCTACCTAGTTAGTTTTCCGGTCTCGATAACGTATCTAACATCGCCCGAAAAGCGCACGTGTTTACATTAATCCGATATCTAGACATTGCTTCATAAATACTGTTATCTGAGCATGGAAGTTTGTTCGGTGAGAAGTATGATCAATATCAAAAATTTCAGTTTTCACCGTTTGAGTGCGTAGGCGCCACTCGCTAGGACTTAAATCCGATATCTAGACATTGCTTCATAAATACTATTATTTGAGCATGGAAGTTTGTTCGGTGGGAAGTATGATCGATATCAAAAATTTCAGTTTTCACCGTTTGAGTGCGCAGGCGCCACTCGCTAGGTCTGAAGACAGCGCCACGTGCCGCGCTCTTCTCGTTAACATAATTACGGAGGAGTTTTCGGAGCCTCGACCGGTTTCGGTTCTCTGATCCCGCTTTTGTACTTTTTATCTCGGCCTCTCTGCTCTATCAATGTTAGCGTTTTGCGAAACCGAAAGTGAATCAACGGCTTAGCGTCCTCTTCCCTGAAACCAGTACTCTGTGTTTTATTTAATAATATCCTCATCTAAGACAGCTACGTACGAACACATTATTTGGAATTAAGAGCGATTACTAACTTCAATGTATGTTTAACAGAGTCGTCGAGAGGTTTTGTTGACATTTCATATTATGTACGATGTGGGTTAGTGTTCTCTGTCGTCGACGGCGGAGGGTCTTGAGTTTTATTATTCTGCTTGTAAATTAAATGTTAAACGCGCTCGTTAATCGCGGCCCTTTAATCTGTCTGGACGTTGACTTCGGTGAGCGCTCGTCTCGATACATCGTATGATACATCCGATCGAGGCTATCTCGGTTTAAGGCTGTTGAAACAAAAGTTGCAGTGTGTGTTGAGATGACAATGTGCAGGTTAGCGAGTGGTCGAGTCACCGGCGAGGAATGTGGCTGCACTGCACTCCGGCCGGTGCACGGTGCAGCGACCGTCGCACTCTCGGACACACGTCTAGGCGAGAAGACGCTCGTTTTTAATTCGCCTCCCGCCATTGTTAGCCTCGAGTGATACACAGTTTGAATATTTAGCGATATCCGTTCGTCCACGCTGCCGCTGACTTCACCGGTTATAAAAAATGGCGAATAATTAGTCAATAAAAATTCCGCAGATTATATTATAGTCTCGTTACACGAGTTCGTTACGCGAGTTCGTTACGCGACCGGAGTAAACGACTGGGCGGAGGTTCAGCTGGGAGCTCGGTGTGCGAGCGACCAGCTTTGTGGTCCTGGGGAGTGTGTACGTGTGGATGTCCTGGACTGTCGAGTGCCGGTGGTCGCAGCCTTGACCGCGAGTAGCGTCGCATACAGGATGAAGTATGGCCCGACCACTCGCGAGTAAACAAATTGAATGAATCGCGCGGTGCTCGTATCCGCTCCGTACTACGAGTACACGCCACTCGAGACCATTCACAAGTGTAGGCAAGCGCCGCGCAGCGCCACCACTAGTCTTTAACACAAATTATTATTACATAGATTTTTGGACCAAATATAAATTTTATATAGGTTTGTGTTGAAAAGGTGATACTACAATTTCCCATACTGACCTAATCAGGCATTAACCTATAAATCACCCTTTTCAAGAGTTTCTTTTGGAAGGTAGGTAGGTAACTAGTAATGTTCGGGAACAGGAACGAAGAATCCCATCTAGTTCCCAGTGTGTACTGTGTGTAGGTTGTGTAGCATCAGTAGGTAGGGGCGGGCGGAGAGCGCGGCGGGCAGGTCGACGCTCGCCCGATCGCCGCAGAAGGTCAAGGCTGGCCGCAACGCGACTCGATCGCGATGCGCCGCGCCGACACACGTAGCTTCGCCGCTAAACGAAAGAAAAAGTGACAGCCGAATCGCCGATAGAACACGAGGACGTATAAAAACGAAAGCCCGCGCTAATATTTAAAATATCAACAACGCTTTCCTCATTCCCAAATTCAACTCCCACTCCCAAACAAATAAATCGTACACAAGAATGACTCGTTTATTTCTCGTGATATTTTCTCGTAATGGCCTTGTTGCGCGATTGTTCGGCACCTCGATAAACAAGTCTATAGGAATATCCTGGCCGCGGTTAGGTCACCGGTAAACGGTCAATGAACTAAATTAAAAATGTCTTTATTTTTGTTTCTGATGTCTTAATCGATATTTTCGGCGGAGCGTTGTAATCTACTCGAATACCTGCTGTAATAGATTGACACTCAATTTAAGTACTCATTTGGTGCTTAAAGATTCAATCGATCAATAAAAATATTTGTGGAAAGGATGCGCCTCGAGCGAATAACCGAAAGCGTAGGTATGTTCATGGAGAAAAAAGCCAAAGTTCTGCGAAGTGCATGCAGGCGGGCGGCGGGCGTCGCGACCGACTTCCTCTTGTTTTGTACTTGTTTTCCACAGCACTCGGCTTTGTCTCAACTAACTTGTATCTCGCTATGCCGCCCGCTGCCGGCACATTCTAATTAAAATGTTCAGAATTGGATCTTTTGCGGTTGTGTTTACGATCTGTATCATTTTTGTTTAATGGGTTATTTCGCTCGCCGTTCACCCTCCTATAATTGTAAACGACTCTCAGGTATTGATTGCAATTAAATAAGTAAGTGTTCCGAGACAAAGTTTCCTTGGGACATGTAGGAAACTAGTACAAAAATTTACCAATGTAGGCCTTCTGTACCTAATTAACAATTTCATCAAAGTTTTCATTAAAAAGATATATTTAGACAAGTAAATCATTCACTAAACACGTCATAAAAACTATAAAGTTAACGAACGTTGGAAGTTTTTTAATGTTCGTGCGTATAAGTTATTATTTATCGAGCAGAGTAATGATTATCTAATTCGTTCACAGTTTAACCGAGTTTGTCACGGGTGGATAGCGCGTTGTATCAAATCACGAATGTGGTTTGACCTGTGCCTAGTACCTGCCGAGCATCTTACCTGCTAGCTACATCTAGAACCAATAACTTATCTGGCTAAATTATTTTTGATACATTTCACTATAGATCTTTACCATCTGACCCACTTAACCAACTTGCCCCGCATCACTCGTATTCCCTTCATTCAAGTTTCGTTCCAGACAAGTGCATGTCATTTGAATGTAAGTTTTTACATAATAATAGGTAGATAGCTTGTCTATTCATAGGGTAGTTGCGAGGATGCATCTAGACGACGAAATGTCACGGGGCCCGCTGCGCCGGAGTGGACGGTTTTAGCCGCTCCGAAATAGACGTCGCAGCGTTCATCAACCTCTTACATTCGTCATCGGAGTGTTAATGTAGCACTTACATACCGCACCTTGCCATACATTGCGCTATCCTAAACACATACTACAAATTCCTACGTGAAAAACTAGCCATGTATAGAACACATTTCTCATAAACTCGTGTGTGGCCAGATTGTTGTTGTTAAACTAAGATTTTATTTACTAATTTTTTAATGAAACATTTTAAAGTAAGTAATTGTTAGAATACAAAATTATCTTGATTTAAGACCTAAAACACAATGCAAGTTTAAATTTAAAAGGCGACATCCAAATATATATCTAAAAGACCCATAAGATTCCGTGTCATTTTTGCATTAATTTTAATGATAACCCGCACGATTGAAGTAATTTAGGTTGTCAGTAGAGATCCCAAATTAATTGAGTGTCCATTTCAAATGATTGATTTGGTATAATCAGTGCCGGTGTTTGTGACACCTTTATTATTATTATTATTCCTCTGTCATAATGACACCGCGAAATGTTTTGGGTCAGCTTGCACAAAAAGTTACTCTGACATAATTTGAATTGCATTTGAATAATTGTGACCTTATCTCAAATTGGCCCGATTGATACATCCATCATTCATCATCCAAACATTTTATTTGTTTTTGTATATCAGATAAAAATAAATTTAATTGAAGTGTCTCTCTAGAATAGGTCTAGGATCTTTAAAGCACGTAGGTATCTTATTTAAACGAAGTAAATGAAGATTTGAAACACTTTATATGCATGAAAGTAATTTTTGTAAGTTTGAAAGCTCACTATAATCGGCGCCACGACCCCTGCCCGAACAAGTCAAAGATCCCATAAATGGTATAAAGAAAACATAGAACTTCGACAAGTCTGTCTGGAATGAATATTTGTAAACATCTCCAACGTAGATTGAGTTTATTATTTTTTGTTGCCACTTGCCACTCTCCTATCAGCTGCTCTTTATTACGCAAATGTTGGAATTTTATTAGGAACCCACGCGTATACGTCAGCTGAAACGCGCGAGATTATCACTATTCATTCATTCTTCACATAGTTGTCGGAATTATACGTTCTGAATCCGGTGTTTGGTTGTGAAAACAATAACACAGAGCTCGCGCGCACGCCAGAATTGTATTTTGACAAAATGTATATACATTACTTTAATATGTTGTATTCTCGTCAATAAAATCGAAAGTTTGTTGTGGACAAAAACTTACAGCAATCAATTCGCACCATCATGATATTTTTTCTTATACTTAAAGTAAACCAAAGAATAAAATATTTTTCCCTATTAAAATAGAGGGGCGCATCATTTGACACTTCAAGATGACATATTATATTATCAGGCTGTAATCTGTTCAGGATATCAAAACCTGAAATCATAAAAGGAAATCGGTCCAACGAACAGCTAATTGAGTGAACTTTTGAATGGATTTAGAAAACATGGTACTGCCCCCACACCACGTTACTTTCAACCGAGATAAGCAATATCTACCAACTGAGCTTTGAAAGCGACAAACAATAGCTGAAAAAATATTTTTGAGATTGAGATTCTCATAACTTTGAGACTTTCAGAGAAATAAGGCGTTAGAGATCACTATCATAAGTTTTATCTCATCGGAGATAGCTTTCAAAACTCAGTTGGTACATTTTGCTTATATGCGGCCGGGACACGTCCTAAATAAAATCTACACCATTGGTTACTCGTAGGTAATGTTAGAATAATCGAGTTTAGTTATAAATATAACTCGGCTGACCAACAAATAGGTCGCGTGTTGGTACTTTGCTCCGTCACCAGGACAGCATCTCCATGAAGAGCTGTCTTTATACCTGTCTATAACTAATACATGGTTTATTTGCGGCATCGTTTCAGGCGCCAACATCAAATTAGAGAGAGCTCAAGCTCATCTGCATTCAACGACATTAAATCCATTCAGATCCTGTGAAATGCACACATCTTCACGACTTTTATACTTTGCAGTGTGGGCAAAGATACCAGTAACAGTATCCACATTTTACCAGGCGTCCATATCAAACAAGTGGCAAGTCTAGTGTTAACTTGCACTTTTTGCATTTTTGGCATTGGAATAATTGATATAATTTTAAAATTGACACATTTAAAGTTTCATTTAAAACGGATTAACTTGGTTTCAGTTTTGACAAGATACTTAATGTGTTCGTTATTAATATGAAAGTTATTTATAAAGGTGGTTTCTTACAAATGACTGATGCAGTTGATAAAATGAAAAAGTCGAGGTAGAGATTCGACGACTCCCGGAGTGCTCTCCGTCGGAATATTTTGAATAATGTTGTGTTTAAATGGCGGAAAGCTGAGTTTTTGTTTTGTAGGTCATTGTGTGATATAAAAACTTAATAATCATATAAAATTGTACACTACATGCAGTTAATAAGATGAAATTGTGGCGCGGTTAATCAAGGTTGCAGTGGACTTTTATTCTTTGTATTCTGTAATTATGTGCGGTTGGTGGTTTCTCTTGTACCAAACAACATACGTACACGCCGTGACATTACACATTCACTAAATTGCACTGGGACAATTCAATAATATCAATCAATACTATCATTAATGTTAATGAGTTTAAACTAGCAGAACTGATTTTTTAATATTCGCAACCCGCCACAAAATGTTTTTCAATACATGTATAACGTTTAGCAATAATGAACGCGTTGATGGCGTTGATATTTAACTTGGAAAAAATATGAGATAATTTGCCTTTTAAAAAAAAGTGTACCGACTTCAAAAATTATGCACTAAAAAGTGTGCTTTCCGAAAGCAAATGCACAAATCATTATAAGAAAAATACCAAAATGCTTCAAGTGTGCCTATAAAATTTGAAGAGTTCTCGATTTCTCCAAGATCCCATCATCGGATCCTGACCTGATGACCATGGGACGACCTGGAAAGTTTACCCTTAAATCGGTCTAGGCAGGCGTCTTCAAGTAAATCGGGGAACATACCTACATAAAAAAAAAAGATTCCGACGAATTGAGAACTTTTTGAAGTCTGTTAAAAAGAGGGATAATTAACTTCAAAAGTAAAGTTTGCCTTCAATGTTCTCGATTTTTGAAGGAATTTTTCTCTAAATAAATGAAAAACCATCAAAACAACGATTTTTCGTTCATGTTTAACGCGTGGGAGTTTTTCTCTATACAACTCTCAAACACGATCGCCTTAAAAAAATCAGTACTCCACATGTTGTAGGTCGCACGTGTGAAGGTGAGATTGTTTGTGGGGGCAGAGCCTTTTGTTCCCAAAGTAATAATATTTGCAAATTAGCAATCGGTCGCCCGTAAATAACGGAAGGGAGTGGACGAACGCTGAACTCAAGAACCCATTCAACTAAGTTCACGCTGTTCAAAGTTAAAATTTGCATCTGTGGGCTAATCCTGTTTTTTTTAATGATTTTGCAGCATTGGACGTTACAGTTTTTCTATAATATCTCGTAGAACTAGGCCAATTTTAATATAGGACCCGCTCTGACTTCGCATGTTAGAGACATTTTCCGGGTAAAGGTAATTTTTCCGGGACAGAAAGCAGCTATTCGGTTCTCTAACTATCTCTATGCAAAAAATCACGTCGATCCATTGCTCTGTTTTGTCGTCAACGATTCACAAACAAACACATTCTCCCAAAAACAATGACCAAAACACTGGCTGGCTCGATATTATATACCTACGTAATATGAACCGATTTCCCTTAGACTCGCTTAGTTGATGCTCTAGCATCTCCCTAAATGTAATTTAGCTTTGAAAGGAAATGTTATTAAGTCATCAAGGTAGCGAACCGTGCACTCAAAGGGAACTATCGTCACGATATTATAAGGTTATTATTTACAAAATTGTATCAATTTTCAGTCCATTTTACACGCAAGTTTTTAATTCCCGAGTAAATTAATGGGAAAATGTTAAGTGTCTCTGGTCACACCGAAAGGTTTACAGGTCGTGAATGAATGGAAAAATTAAAAAATAGTAGGTATCTATGAGCTTTTACGCCATAGCATCAATTATTGCGAAATCTTATCTTCATATCATGTATCGCTTAAATATACAACATTATTTATATGTACATATTATAAAGTTTGTATTGTCATATCCGTCGGTTAGAAGACATTGGCCGGGCCAGGGTCATTGTCGAATTCGCGTACCTACATAGCTTCAAGGTTGAGATAGTATCGCGGACACTTAGGTATCTATAACTTACTTCATAATGTGTTTTCTTGTTAGCCAAGTAGGTACCTATACAAAGTACCGACCAAGTTATTTTTGTGTGTAGTTAAATATGACTTGCAAACGCTTGAAGTCACGTTCAAATCCTATATTATAAATGATTATAAATGGGAAAGTCAAAATAGAGCAACGGAGTGTCGTGTGTTTTTGCACAGATAGTTGGAGGAGTGAGTGGTTTTTGGTATAAATTTTTCAATTTAAGTATTTCCACGGGAAGAAAGCTAGTTTTCTTAATATTTTCTGAAATTTTAATTCATTTATTGTCTGGAAAAATTAAATCCTTTAACTAAAGCCGAATTCAAGGTCACAAATTCATGAAACTTATTTAATTAAATTATGGCGGTTAAAAAACTTCGCAATAACACGTGATAAATATGAAAAAAATATTGCGAACACATGTTTGACTCCATTCATTCCCAGTACGATATTATGTTGTAATAATAACAAGCTGTGGTGGTCATTACTTATTTATATAACGTCACGGGTGCCTTTTGGTACCCATAAAATTACCTAATGGTTCCCCGGATGCATATAAGCGAAATGTACAGCAGTTTTAAAGCGGTGCAAAATAAACTTTTATTTCACGTATTTGTGAGGTTAACCACTAACGAGTGGCCACTTCTTTTGAGGTACATTTAATTGGAAAAGCCTCTAAGTTTGCTTTGTCAGATTATGTAGATACATAAGTTTTTAAATAAAAAAACCATTGGTACATGGTCGGGATCGAACCGTCTTAACCATTTGGCCACCGACGCATCTATATTTTTCGACTATATTCTGTTAAATTCTGTATTTGCAAATATCAACCTATTTACACCATGTTTGTGTCACTTGACATATTTTAATTTTTAAATTGTCACAAAACAATAATAAAATTTTAAAATATAGTAAACGTAACAATTATTTGAATTGTTAAATACGAAAATTACTATTTGATCTAATTACTTTCAGAAATTGAAGATCCCTATCAAACGTATATGCTCCCCGTATCCCAGCGAGGCAATTATATAAAATCCTTTCTCTTTCAAAGTCTGTGAGTACTTTCGTTCCCCAACACTCAAAACAATTCTAATCCAAATCCATTTGACCTGCGATTTTATTTCTAAATTACTCATGAACCTGTTTCTACAGATAATCTTAAATTGTTTAACTTCGTTATTCGTGAGTAGTTTACAAAGCAAAAATAAAGCGTCAAATTCGGCAATGAAGCAGGTCATAGGCATAACATCTTTTTCTACATCTATTCTATTAATCACTAGATACATTTCAATATTGAACTCGACATTGTACATATGCTACTAATTTATTTAATAAACCCAAAACAAAATACCTTCTCGATGGTGTGGTCACTTCTAAATACCTTTACGTGCCCTCCGAAGCGTAATTTATTTAATATTAATAAGTAAAATAGCCTTTATGCACAAGTTTACATATCTAAATCATTTGGACAAGTAGTTTTCGCACTTTTTAATTTTATTATAATATCAACCTCTTCCTACTAAACCTAGAAACCAAATTGTCAAATTTACATTTTTCGTCATTACATGGAATATTTCTTTGATAAACTTTTAATTTTCTTTTCCATTTGTTGTTTCTTTCTTTCTCTTATTTGTCCCAAATGAAAACGAAATCCGTCAATGATATGTTATGTAGAGAATAAATGAAAACTCACGAATACCGACCGGTTCTTCTCGTGGTAGGCAATAAGGAATTCCATCTGAATGACTTAGCCTGTCCAGATCTCATGCCTCCTTTAAAGTCGAGACAATTCTAACAAAAAAACAGTACAAACATTTTCCTTAAACAATCAGTTCGTTATAAATATAATTTAAAATTAATAGTTTCCCCTTCCTGAGAAGATTATGGAGTAATGTGGATTGAATTACTACTATATTTATTAGATTTCTACCTACTTTTGTTGAAAAATTACCGGTGCCAAAAATAGTTCCCAAATTTTCTACCGCACAATGTTATGATTTAATTATTTTCAGAAGACTAAGATCTCTTTACGCACTCTCCGAAGTAGGAGACGTTGATTAGAAAATTTTATTGTCAAGCATTTTTGGCTCGAGTGATGACTGACTGAATCCAGGACCTCTGGTTTCACAGTTGGCACGAAGTTTAATAGCTGTTTAATAAATAGCTGTATTAGACAGCTGTACTAATTAAATAAAGATATTGTCAGTTTGTTCAGAAAAAACTACTGTACCGATCTAAGCAATTCTTTCACTGTTTTAGGTGGACATAGATCAAAAAATAGATCAAATTTTGCAATTCTGATAACATAAAACTTCTTTCACATTTCAAAAATTCAACTGGCTAATCCGGGGTCGAAAACTATAGGATGTTAAACGTGTCTCTACATAATAATTCCGAGAGGGTAGCCCCGGAGGCAAAATACTTGAAATAACATTATTCTTTGTAATTTCGAGTAGATATTATTGGAAAAAATCTCGGAAAATATAATTTGATATCCAAAGTTAAGCTTTCATGATAACATAGCCGGTGACGCAACCTTCCAGCGGTTATGAGTCCCGTGTTAGATAACAAGTCAAGGTGGTTATCCGATAAGGCGGTATGTCTTGAGGCACATCAACTTTCAAATTAAAATTACTTCTGCTCACTAGAAATTTAATCCTTGCATTTGGTAAGCAATGGCCACTGCATATAACGCAATGCATTTATTTTAGCGAGCAGGCCCCATTTCTGATTGTTAAAAATTACTTCTTGGGGTTTTCAAGGAAAAACAACAAAAAAATCGAAGGAAGTGCGACGAGCCCTCTGTAGCGCAAACAGTTTCCCAAAGGAATGAGTTTTTTTTCTCGGGAAATGACGTCGAATTGACCGACCGATTGATTGATTGCTCCGTTTTGACGTGAAAAAGGACAACTTGAATTCACCAACGAACCTAGTATCAAACCTGGCAAGAGGTAAATAAATAAATCTACATTACCAGTAGCCCATAATCGTGAGGAGTAGAGAGTGATTAGAAGTACGTTACCGTGAGATCTGGCGGCAGGCCAACCAGGCCGCGGCGAGCGTTAACCCACAGTCGCGTTCGGCATACCAAACCATACACTTTTATTGCCGCATTTTAATTATTGTAACAATTGTACCCAGCAAACTTGAAGTTTTTACATATTTATACTTTAACTATGACAAGTTCTATTCACGCTGGACAATTTGTGCTGAGATTCCACTAACTAAACTTGAAATAGATTTTTAACTTCATACATTTAGGCAAGTAGTTCGATAACGATTATAGAAAAAGTAGCTTTCGGTTCTGGCTTGGCTATACTAACATTCAATCCCTGCTATTATACTTCCTTAGGGGTCGATTTAAAAAAAACATATGTAATTTCCTAGGGTTCATGCTTTCCCTGTAGTTATTTTCGATTTTATAATATTAGTAGTGTATGGTTTCTTTTATTTTGAGACATGTTTCTTGTCCAACTAGTCGAGTTTGAACTTCCCACGATTTTTAGTATGTTATGAATAAATTGCCATATTTATAATTAATTTGAATATTAATTAATAAATTAGGATTTCTGAAATTCTTTCACATAACAACATACTATCTTAAATGCCTTCTTTTCAATACCATCTGGCATTTCAAGCCTCTGGGATTAAATTAAAGTATGTAAATAATCCAGGATATATTCAAAAGCTGTTGTGGAATTAATAAATATACATTTACCGCACTTCTACCTACACCAAAAAATGACGTGTATAATTAATACCTTTGTAAATATAGCGTTAATCACTTGTGACAGGTCCGTGAGGTGTAGTAACAGGTAAATATCTCAATCTAGGGATCCTGTGTGAGGTCTGACGTTTTTTTTTCTTTTTGACCTCGGTTCGGCGATATTTTATACCTACGAGGTTTAATAAAAGTTATCAGCTCCTTTATTAATTCGACACACGATATACCGAAGTGCTAATGGAAATATGTATTGTGAAACATTACACTTGTAAAAACTATACTTGTAAACTAGCGACCCCGCCCCCGGCTTCGCAAGGGTACAATATGGGTTTACAACTATTTTATTACCTGTGTAAATTATTAGTTATAGGTATACATCATTTTGTTCTAACGGATTAGACAGCATACGTCATGAAAACTCGCCGGAGCTAACTTTTTCTTACTTGATTCACTTATACTGTTAATGCTCAGCTCTTATAGATGATAGGACCATGTTTAATACTTGTAAACCTTTCCGTTGAATCAATCGATCTAATAATGAAAACCGCAACAAAATACGTTCTTCAGTAGTTTAAAAATCATGTCAAACTGTTGTTCATGTATCGTGAAAGAAGAACAAACAAACACTTTCCCATTTCATACTCTTAGCTATATTCAGGCCTAGGGGCCACAGGGACCAGTGCCCACTGCCCAGGGCGGCAAATTTCAGAGGCTCTCCCTGCTTTTAGGCAAAATTATCGAAAATGCTTTAAAAGTATGATTCATGATTGTATTGAAAACATCAGAAAACATTTGCACATTTAACGTTTATTTATCCCATTATTAATAAAAAGAATAAATGATTAATGTTATTTATTTAAAAATTATGTAGGATTTAAGTACTTTTTCACGGTGCCCCACGGCGCCACTAAGGGTAAATCCGACCCTGGCTATATTAAATCTCAATGAAACTAATTTTCACGTTTATTTGTTTCAGGTAAATAATGGATGTAATTTCTTCACGAACAAACGTGTCAGGTTTGGTAGAATAGTGTCACAACTTTTTAATGTATGACTCAACTATCAGTTGTAGTTAGGTATTGCTTGTTCTACTTTAACCAATTAACATATCGCTAAAAATTAATACAACAATGACACACGCTCGGAGATTATTTGCAAAATAATACTGCAATGCACACACAAACGCATTTTCACAGAATTTTAGTGTGGCTACAGACATACACCAGTAAATTTTTAGAAGTGCGTGCCCTCCGAAGCGCGAGAAGTCGATTGTGCTTATCATTTTGCCACGAATGAGATTTCAATCCGGGTTTCCCCGGTTTCAAGTCCAACGCTGTACCAATTATCTTATCGACTCCTTTTTTTCCCTATCAGTAAATAAATGCATGCATACGAAACATTAGCAAAATGGCAACAATATGATACTGAAATTGTATTGAACCAAAATACACTACATTCTCTCCCATTTCCCTTTTCACGAAGATGAATATCTCGGGTAATTAGAGGCGTGCAGAAACATCCCACGTCTCCCTCGCACCCGCTCAAACACGTGTCAAATTCCCACTTTGTAATGTAGCAAGTAGTTAACAAGCCGTAAATGAATTTAAGTTTTATTGTCTAAGGGACAAGGTCCTTAATTGAGGTGTCAGTTTGTGCGATGTCACGGAAATACTATTTAAACATCTCGTATTGTGTACGTTACCTATATATGTCAGTATTTAAAATATGTGCTAATATCCTTCATACTGGCAAGTCCACCGCTTTGATCAGCGAGGCAATTTACTAATGGATTTAACAAAATTGTAAGGTTAGAGTTTATAGTGTCAGCATCGTATCGAGCTCACGAGTTCAACGGCTTTAGCCAGGCTTGAGCGCGGCATGTTCGATCAACCCCTAACTTCCCTCCCCGCACCTCTAGGGCCTACATCCGTTAAGAAGTACCATTAATCATCCGCAAACATAATATATCTGCGGCTATCACCGTTTAAATATAACCTCTATTGTAAGCGGATTAGGTCGTTTTCGGTCCGTGATTGTATTTTTATTCGAGACCTTTCTTCGCGAGCCGCACGCAACCGTCGGCCTACCTCTTCGTTACCTCTGTACCCCTGGTATTATGTAAGGCGAGTGCAATGGCCGCTGGAAAACATCAGAAAAGCTATTTTCCCGCTGAGCTATTTAGCTCACTGTGGCCTTAATTTTAGACACTTTATTTGAATGGTGATTGTTATGGATATTATGTATATATACATTTTGGGGAAAATGTTCACATTACATTACCTGAAAATTCATATTTAAGTAAATTATTCTATCTCAAAATCATAAACATGTAAGTTTAATCCCCAAAAGCTTCCGCAGTGTAAAGTTTAATTTGTAAAATTGTTTCAAATTATTCTAGAAATTAGAACGAAAAATATCGACCTGTAAAATCATGAGCCCAGCCAAATTTGACCCAAATTTTGTACGAAGAGGGGAGCTTTCAGTCATTCATATTTGTCACGCCATTTTCTCCCGAACGCGGTAATGACTGAACAGTGAACACCATTAGTTACTTACATGGGTTCTGTTAAATTAAATTGAGGACCGATTTGGCAATTCTTTTTTAATTTTCGTAATAGTCTGAATAAGGTTTAGGGGGAAAAATTGGAAAAGTTGCCCAGAAAATTGGAAAATTCAGGAAAAACTGAAAGTGCTTTTTTCTATGGATTTTTTTATAAGAACTCAAGACCATAATAGGAGATGAAATTTAATATGAGCTCACCGGGCGGAAGCTAGTAATTAATAAAATTGAATATCTGTCATGTTTAAATTAATTAATACCAAATCTTAGACGGAATATTTATCTGTTTCTCATTTGATCATAAATGTTTTATATGAATCAATTTTAATAAAACTTTCAGCAATCAATAGACTTAAAATATGCTCTTTGTTACTGTAATTTTAAAATAAAATTTGATTATAAATGAATAAATAATTTTAAAGTTAACGGAATAAATAATACAAAATCTGCCTACCCCGAATTGAAGTTAAGTGTCAACATATGTGTTGTAAGAATCTGTCACAACAAAACTCCCCTGACAGTCGCAAAAGTCCGCATGTGCGTGCGAAATCTGGGTCGAAACGGTCTTTATAGTGCAACGTTCGCGGACCAGCGAGGTCGTTGGCCCGCTATCGATCGCAGGGTGTTTTCTCCCCAAGCGGGTGCCTTCCCTCCACGCCGCAGCCCTTGAAGGGAGAAAGCCGTCTTCCTGGTGCCGCATGCGACATTTCTGGTCAACTATGTTTACACACGCACTAATATATCTTTATTGTCAGAGATATATCATTTAAGTCCTAGGAAAGTGGGGTGGGTGGTTTTGTATGTTGAGTATAGCTTATTCGTGTACATTTTTTTTTAGCTTTTTCCCGCTGTTTAAATCGTTTCGTAATTTATATTATATTTTAATGCAGAATATAAGCTATTTCATTAAAATTAAAAAATCCAATATCTGAAATAGTAACTTTCTCTCTATAATTTCTTATTTCTACCACTTGTAACTACCTAAATAATAAATTTGGTTATTATCATTTATTAATTTGAAAAAAAACAATCGTAGAAATAGTCAATGATTGATGTAGTTTAATCAAGTTACGAACTATATTGTAAACTAAGGCACACAACTAATATAAGTAGGTAATAATAACAATCGATCAGGGAACTTGATTCTTAATAAGGGGACTTTGTTTATTTGGCAACAAACAAAATACAAGATTAAAAGTAAACAATCTTTGCAGTTCCAGCCGTTCCAGGGAACTAATTCTCTAAACAACGTTTAAAAACCCCGCAACATCTTTTAATTGCCTAAAACAAAAGTATTATTCTAATATACATATCCTCACTGACTCATGATCGCCGAGATAAAACCGCTGAAGCTATATAAATATGAGTCAGTACTTGTGTTTTATGAAGAAAAGTTAAGTGAGTAAAATTGGGTATAAACTTTTGTATGGGAAAATATTGTTTTAGTTTGTTTTATTTGCAAACAAACAATAATACAGTGTATAAAATCTATACTAGTATTATAAAGACAGTGCGCGAATTTTGTGAGTTGTTTATGTGGAGGGTAATCTCCGGAACCACTGAGCCGATTCTGAAAATTCTTTCACTTTCATTCACATAGGTTATATTTTATTTAGTAGTAAAATTTGAAGGCTAGTATATAATATTGGGTGTATTTTTTTATAGGTATGATGAAAATAAAAGACGCGAAAGAGGTATGCCGTATGTCAGGATCGTAGCAAATAGCATCCGATTGTCTCTGTCTACCCCTCTTAGGTTAAAAGGAGTAATGATAGATATTTATTATTTTTAACATTACAAAACAGGTATTTTGTCAGACGTACTCTAAGAGAATTGCGTACCAGGTTGTTTTATCTTTCGCGCACCGACCTTCGTGTGTTTAACCACCGTCGTCTTGTTGACAATTAGTATACCGTTTACACAGAGTTCATGAAGGTTCAAATAAAAATGAATCGTTTTGACATCGATCTAGGTATTGGCGTCCTGCCATCGTGATGACGAAAGCGACCATTCCCTAACGGTAGTATGTGTATGATGTATGTACACATACCACGATAGATACTAGTTCAGATTTACTTCCGGGAACTCCGTTTCATGATACATTTATTATTTTTGTTATATATGAGAGTTAAGATAAGTTTTGTGTTCCTTGTTCCTAACTAAAACAGCTAAATAAGTATTTTAAAACTTCAACAATGTGCTAAAAATAAACAGAACAGAATTATGTATTTCAGAAATCGCAGAAAAAAGTTTTGGAGTATTAACTTTCACCCCTATTATGGTCTTGAGTTTATACAAAAACCCCATAGAAAAAAGCACTTTCAGTTTTCCCCGATTTTTCCAATTTTCCAGTCAATTTTTCCAATTTTTCTTTCCCTAAAAACCTTATTCAGACTACGAACATTAAAAAACGATAGCCAAATCAGTCCAGCCGTTCTTAAGAGGATCGTGTAGCTCAGCGTACGCAGCGAAATAGGTATTTAGAAAATCATATTCTGTCTCAAGCGCGCTCTTCCCACGGGCATCAGTGCGACAGAGTACACTGCAGCTCGTGAGTGTTCGTAGGTATGTTCTTCGTTGAAAATTGCGTTTTGGGGGAAAACGATTTACACCTACTAAACTATAACGAAACCTTATAATTTTGGTGTCAAACGTTTTAGCAGATTATAATCTACGTACGTACGTTTTGCTTTTTTTGAAATTTTGCTTTGTTTCTCAAATACAGACGGTTTATTACGAGCAAGTTAAGAACCAAAAAAACAGAGATTTGAGGGGCTTATAACTTTTGACCTATTACGAATTTTGAAAAAAGGTAAAAATACGTACGTAGTTTTTCATTATTTCAGTAACATATTACAAAATCGTTAAAATTAAATGATATTTAGGGGTAGTAAAACGTTTTCTCCGTTTGTATGGACATGGACGCGGTACACTACACTCTTAAGTGATGTGCTTACTAACAGCATTAAATTTTTAGTTATATTGATTTTATGTTATGAAGGCTAGATTTTTTCACCGTTTTCTCCAAAAAAAAAAACAAATTAATAAAAATACAAATCTCGACACAAGGAATACATAAATCAAAATTTTCCCAATAAATAGATCAGTGAACCCAAACGAAGAGCCTAGCTCGTTTTGCAAACACCGCGAGTATAAGTTTCGGTTAGTTTCCGGAAATAACAGTATAGTTAGGAAACATCTGTGTAGATAGACAGGCGGGAAAACAGCTTTTCTATAGTGGTGGGGGAAAACGGTCGACCACCCCTCGCACAAAGACATCTACTGATTTATGTTTACTTAGTAACTAGACATCGCAACAATACATGTCTTGCCATTTACTATCTCTACGTTTTATGATTTTTCTATGGGACTTCATTATGGGGAAATAAGATCTGACCATCAAGTTAAGATTTTTTATATTATATACAAAAAAATATAATTCACACTTTAACATCCCCTTGCCAATTTTAACTTCAAAAGGTTCTAAATCCAGAATGCTAAATTCACACTTCGCATATTCTGCATTTTCATACTTCATATTGTCTAGAGCTATCTATCTCTATCTATCTCTATCTAACAAATCACAAAATTATATAATTTTTGAAATGTCACATAGGAATTCTGAAGGAAACCGGGATAAAAAATAGCCTATATCTGTGTAAAAAAATCACGTCGATCCGTTGCACTGTTTTAAAGGGTTCCACAGAGTGGGAGTGTAGTACAACCATAATATTGTTAGAAAAGGCTTCATAAGCACCCCTGGCGGTATACAGACGGGCTCGTAAAACACATCGGATTAAATATACAAGATAATATATAAAAAATAAACAACAATCCGACTTTAGGTAGCTTCAATTTCAATGTACTCGAAATCCTAATCCTCTGTAATTCAAGAATTGCCATACGCATTTTAATTAGTTATCTAACGGACTACAATTTATAGACGCCATTGATGGCGTCACGAAATTAAAATCGATATTATAACGTCTAGCTAGAGTAATCCACTTGAGTGATGAATAGAACCTAATTCCATATAATGACGATCGATAAATAAAAAAAATCTAATTTCAGTGCCAATTTCATAAAAAATATGTAAAACCACGAACGAATCAATTTTTCCACATCGTACCTTAGTCTGCTCTCGAGCGTAACGAGATACGTATCCCTTTCTTTTTTCCCTAAGCTTTCTATATATTTTGTATCGAAACTTATTTTTCAACGCGTTAGACATTCACAAACATAATGTTCCAATATTTTTTATTCATATGAAAATAAAACAACACTTTGTTATTCTTGTACTTGTAAGCTGAAAATATTGTAATACTAGCTTCGTCCGTGGAGCACATATTAACTTTCATCCCCTATTATGGTCTTAAATTCATCCCATTAATTTTCCCCCGAATTTTCCAATTTTTCTATCCCTAAAAACCATTTAGACTATTACGAACATTTAATAAAAAAATGCTAATTCGCTAACTTACCAACGAACAGCATTTAATTTATACAGCTTATATAAGTAGATACTTACGTACTTCTAATTTTTACTTTATGAGTACAGTATTATTTTCAAAAGTTCGATGAGCTATGTAAAAATGCCGGGTCCGACCCGTGGTACAACTACGATGTTCAATAGTACAAGGAAATTTGTAACCCTCATTTAAGTAGAAAAAACATTTTTTGTGGAATTATGTAAAAATATGAAGGCAACATTTCAGCTAACGAATAACTGACAAAACAGGTTGAAGTTGAAAAGAGATAGTTGATGTCAGAACGGAGCGTTGAGGGAGACCTTTTGTCACGTCCATTATTCAAGATGACTCTCGTTTTTCACCATCCGGCCGACCGACGAATACCTACTATACATATTTTCATTATATTATTATCGATTCGTACAATCTGTAGTACAGATTCTGTACTAAGGAAGTTGTCTTCGAAGTAGGAACATAGACTGAACTACAATATAAGGTAATGGAGCTCGTGGAGCCCATATAACTCCCATCCAATATTATTCATACAAAAAAGCACTTTTAATTTTGCCCGAAATTTCCAATTTCCAATTCCTCAACAGATCTGGCCACTCATTAGGTATAGCCTCACAAATACCATCGGCTAAACGGGAGGTGACTTGGTCTTCCGGTGGGTACCCTGGGACCGTAACACGTAAACGGGAGGCAACCCGTGAAGAAAGAAAAAAACCATTTTTTTATATAGACATCTCAATTAACAACCGAAAATTATATGAAATATTTTACAGTGCTTACTGCATTCTCAATATAAAACTCATTCATAAAGCAACTTCTGATACAATTTATTAGTTAAAACTGTTTTTATTTAAAGTTATTAGTGAGTGAAACAAAAAAGCAGATATGTAGGTCAAGTACGCAGTACTAATCGTACATGTATGAAACGATGTATGAATATGGATGAATCATAAGATCCATCCTCTCTGCCTACCCCTTTGGAACATTAAATCATACTTACCTACTTCAACTGAAAAAAAACCTTACAATGATAGCGAAATTTCACGTTTTTCGTAGCAGCCAGGAAGATAATAGATAAAGGAGTATCTCGTCATATTAATAACACAAACATTCAATATATTATGAGCAGTTATAACTTGTAAAATATCGTCGTAAATTTCTTGTACAAAAGCTCTTGTGACCGATATAAGTGCGGCCGTTGCCCTCGTAGGCGTGTAGCTTCGTAGCGCTACGGATCTCGTAGGCTTTACTTTTGAAATGTTTGTAAAGTTTTGTATTGTATAGTTTTGATTGTCTTTATTATTATAGAAGTAATGTCTACCGTTGCGATCCGCCCGTGTAGATTTCGGAATTTATTTTAATTGTAGTGTTTTTTTTAATTATTAATTTATTTTGGTTAAAGCAGATTAATACTATTTTAATTTTATTTTAATTCGTTCAGCTTATACGGCTTGAATGAGTAACAAACTTATAATTAATATCTATCATCATTCCTTTTGTCCCAAGAGAGGTAAACAGGTGAGGCTGTACCTAACGAGTGGCAGTTCTGTTGAGGTATATTTAGATGGAAAAGCCTCCAAGTGTTTTGGCGGATTAATTTCAATGATATGAGAATTAGCTAAATTAAAAAGGTTAAAAGGCAATTGTTTACGTAAAAATGTATTTATTCAAGACTTTGTTATTAATATAACTCTCTATTTCAAAATGTATAAGGTTTCAATTTAACAATTTTAGGTCTTAAATCCTAGACCATTAATCAGTAATGTACGGGGCGCAGTGACCTGGTTTCGTGCTACGCGCGGACACTGCGGGTATTGCACTCTCGTAGAGGCCGCTACGAGCTACGACATGCTACGCTACGATCGTATCTAACTTTTACTGTACTCAATTCAACTTTTGCAATTATATCGATCGAAATATGAACTCGTTTTCTTTGACATTAATAACTACTTTTTAGTTACATTTAATCTTACTAGCGATACGCCCTGACTTCTCACGAATATTTTTATAAAATGAATAGATTTGTTTATGAAACCGTTTAAGATATCGGGATGGAACAAAAATATTATGATGTATATCGAAACATCCAGACGTACAGACAGGAGTTATATAGCTTTAATAGTTTCTTTATTCAGCTTCAAGGGGTATCGCAGCGTGTGTTCTAGGCACGGTTGGACTTTCTTCAGAGCTGGAGGAGGTATTCTACCATTAATTCCTTCACTCCTTTTTATTTTATTTTTAGTTATTAAGGTTTTTTTAGATTTAATTTGTATGTACTTTTGTATTTTTAATAAGAAATTTTCAACATAATCTCTATAGACGCTATCGAAATAATAAACGGATAGAATTTAATATACATATATGTATATATTACACACGAGTCTACTCTAGTTGTTTGATATTTAAAAAAGTTGTATTTTTTGGAAAGAAAAGTGCATCGACACCATTCGTGCCACATACGAAAGAAATGTTTAATAAAGTAAAAATGAGGCTTATAAATGACATTATTACGTTGCCACGGTTACCACAAGGTTTGTGAATCAGAGGGGCTGAGGTCGTTCACACAACTTATAATATCGATATTTCTGCCCCGGCTTCGACCGTGGTAAATTTTGGAAATGTGACCCTGAAAGATTTCCGGGATATAAAGTAGCTTGTCACTTTCAGGTCCTCAAACTACCTCTGTGCAAAAAAAAACACGTCTATCTGTTACTCTATTTTGATGTGAAAGAAGAACAAACACAAGTAGCTGTGCCTTGTGGTTGCACCCGCGTTATTAGTTACTGCTCCGCTCCTTTGGGTCGGAGCGTGATGTTATATAGCCTATAACATTCCTCAAGAATTGCGCTATAAAATGCAAAAATATTTCTTCAAATCCGACTGGTAGTTCCAGAGATATACGCATTCAAACAAACAAACTCTTCAGCTTTATTATTAGTTATACATTAGTTTAGTATTATGATTGAGTTATTTTTTATATAAAACAATTTAAAAATAGCTATATCTGTTCAAGTGTCATTTTTTAATACAATAGCGAATTAATGAAGTAAAATCCCAAGCTATTCAACTTATAATAAAGACTAATGTAATTTATCTGGCTATAAGAAAGCAGGTTTTCCCTAAATATTTTCCTAAGAAACTTTTCTCCCCTAACGCTACGTTGCCAACTCGTGCAAATACATCAAACGTGTGCGAAAGCTCAAACAATCTCAGATGCTCCTACATCTTTTTTTTCTTATAATAAATAACATAACAATATATCTCAACTGACCAATACATAGTAAATTTTCTAAATTGATATCAAAGAATATGTTTCTATTTTAACTCGATATTGAGTACACAGAGCACTCACATTATTAAGGTAGACAATGTAAATGATACTAGATTACTAAGTCTGGAGTCTGTAATAGTCCTTAACGACCTTTCAATATCTGTCTGTCCTGAGCCCCGGGCGCCCTTTAGCTGTTACCACATAGTACATATTATAGGATATAGTTGATTTATGTGTATTCTATCATGTGAACCAAATCTTCAGAATAAATTAGCAGTACGGTTTTTGTTAGGAGTCGTCTGAATTTGCCGCGTTTTTGCCGCAGTGGGGTGTGAACGACGGGACACTGATTGAATCTCTCTTGTAGGGACGAGAACAGGACGCGAAGGGTACGAGCGTCAATATGTTTGTTAACATTACTGTCTTTGTTGCAGGATGCAAGATCAAGGCTCTTCGCGCCAAGACCAACACGTACATCAAGACTCCCGTGCGCGGGGAGGAGCCCGTGTTCGTGGTGACCGGCCGCAAGGAGGACGTCACGCGCGCCAAGAGGGAGATCCTGTCTGCCGCAGAGCACTTCTCTCAGATCCGCGCCTCCCGCAAGTGTGGTGCTGCCCCTCCTCCACCCGCCGGCGCTCCCGGACATGTCACGGCCCAGGTGCGCGTGCCGTACCGCGTCGTCGGGCTCGTGGTCGGGCCTAAGGGAGCCACCATCAAGCGCATCCAGCACACCACGCACACCTACATCGTGACCCCGTCCCGCGAGCGCGAGCCCGTGTTCGAAGTGACCGGTCTGCCCGAGAGTGTGGATGCAGCGCGGAAGGAGATAGAGGCTCACATCGCGCTCCGTACGGGGGCGGCCGGGACTGGCGGGACGGCCACACCGGGGGCTATCGGGGCTCCGATCGGGCTGGGCGGAGCGCTGCTGAGGTCCGAGCCGGAGTTCTCGTCGGCCGGCTCGTGCTCGTCCGGCGGATCGTCCGCGCGGCTCGGAGACCTGGTCGGTATCTGGTCGTCGACAGAGCGCGACGAGGGCCTGGGCGAGTCTCCGTCGTTCGAGTCTCCGGGCGGCGGCACGGGCGGAGTGTGGGCGTGGGGGCGCCCGTCACCCGCGACGTCGCCGGCTCGCGCATGCTGCGTGTGCGGGGAGCGCGGAGTATCGGCGGCGCTGGTGCCGTGCGGTCACAACTTGTTCTGCCTGGAGTGCGCACAGAGACTGGCCGGCTCGGGCGCGCCCTGCCCGGTCTGCGCGTCGCCGTCGCATACGGCCATCCGCATCTTCTCGTCGTAAGGCGTCTGGCCGTTCCGTTTTTTTACTTAAATCGTTACAAAAATGTTAAAAAAAAGACACTCGCGTAATCGAAACTCGGTGCCAAAAGAGGGCGCCCGCGACGCGGCCCGCCCGCCGCGCCGCCATTTATTATCGTAAGTCGATAAAGTTATTCACGATATATTTTCTTATTATGAACGTTTTTTATTCGGAAGCCGGGGACGCCGCGCCCCGTCGCCGCAGAGAGAGTTGAAGTACGTTACTATAGAATTTCGAAAAAAACATAAAATTTAAAAAAAGTTGTATAATTATTATTATTATTGATAGCGTAATGAGAACGAAAATTTATAAAGCTTACCTAACGTAATAGCATAATATTGTAAGATATTAATATGACGCGGGTGCAGCGCGAGTGCGGTGCCGCTAGGTAATGTGTTAGTAGAGAAGTGCGGCCATGTGAGACCGGGACAAGGAATAAGTAAGTAAAGTTGTAGGTAAATGCTAGTTAATATCCGGAAGCTCGCCACGCTCGCTTGCTCGCTCGCCCGCCGCTCAAATTATTTTGACTATACGATATTTCGCTTAATTAAATGATATTATACGTACACACTATGATTATAATAATATTAATATAATGTTTGTTTAAGTGAGTGTTTTAATGTTTAGATTTTTATTGTAATGTTTTTATGAATGATTTTTATCTGTATGATTATTATTATTGATATTATTTTGTGTTGAAAATGTTTTTTTTTTTTTGTGATTATGTGCGCCCGCTCGAGGGTGGAGGCTGAGTAGGTACGTTTAGCAGTTATACATATATCGAATAATGACGTTAATTGTAATAATAATAAATAATAATGGATAATGCGACTCATTCATAATTTTATTATTGTAACTACCTATATATAAATATATATTGTAGTGTTAGCAACATTGACTAACCATATTACTATTAAGTATTATTATTATTGAATAAATTTAAAGAATGCATAATTATATTTCTAGGAATCATTATTCTCTGTATAACAAACATAGTTAATATAATATAACGATAATAAATATGATGTATCGGAGAAGTTGTTATTTAATTTGTTCGGGGGGCTGATTTTATGGATTAATATTTTTTTATTTTTTTACCGTTATTGTTTTCGACTAACATGTAAAGATATGCGAGATTAAATTACTGCCTATTAGATTATATTTTAAAAATAGTAGTTACGTAAAATGAGCCCCCTATGTACGTAGGGACAGTACTTTCGATATTTTTTATTTTCGTATTAAAGTGGGTAGAGAACGCTTTAGGTTCAAATGAAGTTGTGAAAAATTTGTGAAATTTTGTAGACTACATATCCTATTATAAATCTAATATAAACTATAACTTTGGAATTTGGACTTTTTATTTATTTTGTAACCTTCCTTCTTGAACTAAAGTGGTGCTAGGTAGGTTCTGGGGCACATCCTGTCAAGTCAATGCTAAATAATACATATAGCTGCTTTACCAAGAGCTGGCATGATCAAATACATTAAATTCATGAAAAGATCGCCCATGGATATTTTCGAACAAAATTTAATATAGCCTATTATAGCACTCTGGGATAATAGAATTTTCAGAATCGGTTCAGTACTTTCAAATATAGAACCTGACCGCTTTAAGAAGTTCGAATTTGCCAGCTTTTGTTAATCGATCTACAGGAAATAATTCAGAAACACTACAGTCGGAGACTTGCAGTGCACTTGCAGACGCAATACTGAAGCAGATAAGACGTATTCCGAACTAAGTATTATTAAAAAAAAACATATTTTCTCCAAGTAGGAGAAAGTTTCTTAACTAAGGACATTCTATAGAAAACAGTTGATGTGATTAAATAAGTTGGGAAACTGAAATATTTGAAAAGTACTTTTATAAATCTGAAAATCTAATACTAATACTGAACTGATATGAAGTATGGGGAAAGATTATTAGATTACTAATAAGAACTAATCTGTAAAAATATGAGAATAAGATCACGCTAACACAAGAAAGTTAGTAAAGTTCCGAGTTAGGACATAAAAGTAGAATTGGCTACTTAATAATCGTAGTTTTTGAACTCCACTTTATTTAATTACGTAAGAACCAACCTAAAATACAGTATCGACTAAACTATATTTTTCTACGAAAGGGGTTTTTAGCAAATATCATCTTTTGGAGATAAACGAAATCTAATAAAATGTTTGCAATACAATAAATTATTACTATACTGCGATGAAAAATTATTTAATAGGTGTGCCAACGAATCAGTCTTGGGATGCAGGTTTAGTATCCACCTTGTCTAATAGGATGGTGGCGAGAAAATAGAACAAATATGATAAAACGCACAATTATTGTAAAAATGTCCACATTTAAGGAGTTCACCGTACTAAATAACAAGACAAGTGACATAATAATTTTTTTTTGGGTGAGTCAGGATTGAACCTAGGTTTCATATGCAACGCAATATATATATCTATATCTACATAACTAGCAGTTTACCAAGACCTTGTACGCGTTGTATTAGGAATACAACGTTTACACCCTATTTCACCCCCTTAGGGTAGGTAAGACCTTCCTCAAGAATTGGGCTCTCAAATGCAAAAATATTTTTTGAAATCCGACTGAATCTTCAAACAAACAAACTTTTTACCTTTATTATTATTATTTAACTTCTATCTAAATATAGAATATACATAAATAATAAGCACTTTTTATACATATAGCTACTACGAGTATGGGAATAATTAGTTATACACACAAATCTCGGGCGTTAGAATACTTAGAATATTGGTTGCGTGCTACGAAACTGCTACGAACTACAAATCTGCTACAGTGGATATTAGGAGTACTCTGTCTTCACTTGTATCATAGAGACAGAGATTGACGGATGTTTCTGTCGGTCTTTTTCTTTTGGGGTCATTCTTTGCTAACGGGCTGAGGAAAATACCAATGAATTCCTATCTAGATTTTTGGTATAAGCACAAAGGTAAGATATGTATTTACACATAACAATATAAAGACCATTAAATTAATCGGAACATTAAAAAATTGTGGCAAGAATAATGACTGCATTTCCTCGCTGATTCGTTGAGCGAGGAAGGAACCAGCCCTCTTGTCACCAGAAGAGATGATCACTGATCAGTTGAGGGGATATATCTTTAATAAACTTTTTGGCATTTGAGTTTCTACACCAAACGGCACAAATTTGTGAACTATATTTGCGCCGTTTATTAGACTCTCCGATGTATTTGATTACGGTACTGTTTCCCTGAGATTAGACGACGCTAATGTGTCCACGCACGTAGCATCCAATACAAAGGCCCGATCTCGCTCCCAGGGAATCGGAGTCATTCCATCGGGACTCTTGCCGTCTTCCCGGATTATTCCCGTTGGCTCTAGGAGAGCAGGGACTTCTATTGAAGCAAGAGTTCTTTTGATGGTATCATTGAGGGAGCTGTGGCGAGAAAGCTTTATTTTTATGTATATTGTTACGAGCTAGGGTTCGAAGAGATTTTTAAAATACCGATTAAATAAACAAACTTTACTTTAACACCACAAAAATACAGTTAAATAATTAAACACTATAGAATAACACTTAGTCGCACTAAATTCCACTTCACTGTTTCGCTTTGATCGCTCTTATTCGCACTGTGTTCTCCCGGCGACGATCCTCTGTTTATATTGCCCTCCGAACATTCGAGAAACGCCGAGATTGTTGTACAGAGTTGTAGACGCGTCTCGATGCGGCTCGGTGCCAAATACCTACACACAGACCGCGCCCGATTTTGGTACCTATGGCTAGGCACATACGGTCCATTTTCGTTTGTACTTGATTCTCTCTGGATGTTTCTAGAGACGTCTATCGACCTTGATGTGTTTAGGTATTTATTTGTGCGATTTAAGTACCTATTCGTTACACTGCCCCCCGCTTAGACTTGCTCGTCCCGAGCAATGTTCGAGCCTTTGTAAGGAGCCAGTCGATCAATATGGACAACCTTTAACTGTCCACGCGGGCATCGTTGGATCCGATAGGTCACGTCATTGATCCTCGTGATGACCTTATACGGGCCTTCCCAGCGGTTCTGCAGCTTGGGAGATTTGCCTTTTCGGCGTTTCGGGTTGTGCAGCCACACCAACGATCCCTCGTCAAAACCGTTACTATTGAAGTTTCTATCGTACCTGGTCTTCATCTTTGTACTGGCCACAAGACTGCTCTGACGAATCTGGTCATGTATGTCGCACATCTTGTTTTTCAGGTTCGATACGTAGTCACTTACAGGTTGCGGCGCATCCGGAGGTCCGCCGGTCAGGAGATCAACTGGTAGTCGGAGTTCTCTCCCAAAGTTGGCATAAGCAGGAGTCACCTTTATGCTTTCATGCTCTGCGGATCGATATGAGAGCAAGAACAAGGGAATATATCGGTCCCAGTCCCTCTGGTGATCCTCAACCAGTTTCGCTAAATGAGTCTCCAAAGTGCGGTTGAACCTTTCAACCATTCCGTCGGACTGTGGGTGATACGCCGTAGTCCTCGTTTTATTTATTCCCAGGAGACGGCATACTTCCTGGAACAACTGCGACTCAAAGTTACGCCCTTGATCAGAATGTATCTCCAATGGTAGCCCGAACCTGCAGAATACTTCGTTGACCAACTTAGTCGCCACTGTTGTCGCTTCCTGGTTGGGAATTGCGAAGACCTCCGGCCACTTCGTGAAGTAGTCCATCACGACCATGAAGTACTTGTTCCCGTCTTCAGTGGCCGGGAACGGTCCAGCAACGTCCACCGCAATTCGTTCCCATGGAGCGCCAACATTGTACAGCTGCATACGTCCCCTCGTACGTGTCGTAGGTCCTTTCACGGCCGCACATACTGTGCACTTACGACACCAATCCTCGACATCTTGCCGGCAATGAACCCAATAAAATCGTTTCCTGATTTTCGCCAGGGTTCGATTCATGCCCAGATGTCCTCCCGAGGATCCATCGTGCACGGACTCAAGCACTGCGCGCACCTTTGACCTAGGCACGACCAGCTGCATCAGTGTCTCCTGTCCACTTGGCGACTCCCACTTGCGGTACAGCAACCCGTTGTGCAGCACTAGACTTTCCCGGAAGCTCCGTAGTTACGGCACGGACATCAGCTTCGACGTCCCGTTTCGGCACTCGTTGATCCGTGCCTTGTCGTTTAAGCGCCGGGCAGCTTGCTTTAAGGTGCCCCAGCTTGTGGCAGTAGAAGCAGCGGGGTAAGTAGCTACGCCTCTCTGCTACAGGTGTCGTTGTTGGAGTAGCCTCCTCCGCCACTTGTCGCAATCGCTGAGAACGAGGCTCCTGTCTCACGGCTTCCACCTCTAGAGCATGGGCCAGTGCATCTTTCAGGGCGCTGTGGTGGCCCAGTCGAACTGCAGCTCTGACCTCCATGCTGCGGATGCCGTCGATGAATGCTTGAACGAGGTTCGCAGCAATGAACTCTTGTCCGGCAGATGGGTACGCCTTCCTCACGATCTTCTCGATCTCCAGAGCCCATTGTTGCAGATTCTCACCAGCATGTTGCGTCCTTTCCCTCAGCTGCGCTCGGTAGACGTGCTCCAGGTGTTTGTCGCCGTACCTGGAGTCCATTGCCTCGATCAGGTTCCCGTACGTGGTGCAGCTGTCTGGAGAGGCCTCCAGAACCGACAGTGCACGGCCCCTTAAGGCCACTGTCAAGGCGGTCAGAGATTGCTCGTCTGTCCAGCCGTTGGCAGAGGCGACCGTTTGGAACTGCAATTTGTACGCTGTCCAGGACGTAGTCCCGTCGTACGGCGGCACCTTGACTCGGGGGCCAGAGACGACGGCGCCTCCAGAAACAGGAGCGGTCAGCTTCAGTTTCCTCACTTCATTCTGGAGCCTCTCGCATCGGCTGTCAAGTCGTGCCTCCAACTCTCCGTAGCGGTCGTTAAGTCTTGTATCCTGTTCTCCGCTCATCCTTGCCTGTATTTCCTTATGGAGATCCTTATAGTGCTGTTGGAGGTCTTCGATTCTCTCCTCGTGCATGTCTGTAACCCTCTGTAGCTGCTTCACCTCCATAGTCACCTTTCCCAGTGATTCTGAAAGCAGCTCCTTTAGGCTAGCAGACTGCTCCTCTTGACGTCGGGCCTGCTCCTCCAATAGCTGCCGAGTCTGCTCCTCCTGACGCCTGGCCTGCTCCTCCTGACGCCTTGCCTGCTCCTCCTGACGCCTTGCCTGCTCCTCCTGACGCCTTGCCTGCTCCTCCAATAGGTGCCGAGTCTGCTCCTCCTGACGCCTGGCCTGCTCCTCCAATAGCTGCCAAGTCTGCTCCTCCTGACGCCTGACCTCCTCCTCCTGTCGTCGGGCCTGCTGCTCCTGACGTCGGGCCTGCTCCTCCTGACGTCGGGTCTGCTCCTCCATCAGCCAAATCAGCATTCCCATGTCGGTTGCCTGGGGAGCACCCGCAGAACCCGCAGCACCCGAATCGACTCCAGCAGCAGCTCCAGCACCACCAGCAGCAGTCCCAGCAGCACCAGCAGCGGCTCCAGCAGCAGCTCCGGCACCACCAGCAGCTGTCCCAGCAGTCCCAGCAGCACCAGCAGCCGTCTCGTCCACCTCCTCTTCGTGATGTCCAGCAGTAGTTTGTCGTGTTTTGGGTCGCCGTGATGACGACGAGTCACGTGGTGTAATCGGCATTTTTGAATCCCACTTCTGACACCAATTTGTTACGAGCTAGGGTTCGAAGAGATTTTTAAAATACCGATTAAATAAACAAACTTTACTTTAACACCACAAAAATACAGTTAAATAATTAAACACTATAGAATAACACTTAGTCGCACTAAATTCCACTTCACTGTTTCGCTTTGATCGCTCTTATTCGCACTGTGTTCTCCCGGCGACGATCCTCTGTTTATATTGCCCTCCGAACATTCGAGAAACGCCGAGATTGTTGTACAGAGTTGTAGACGCGTCTCGATGCGGCTCGGTGCCAAATACCTACACACAGACCGCGCCCGATTTTGGTACCTATGGCTAGGCACATACGGTCCATTTTCGTTTGTACTTGATTCTCTCTGGATGTTTCTAGAGACGTCTATCGACCTTGATGTGTTTAGGTATTTATTTGTGCGATTTAAGTACCTATTCGTTACAATATATTTGTAGGTAGTTCATATTGTTACGAGCTAGGGTTCGAAGAGATTTAAAATACCGATTAAATAGACAAACTTTACTTCAACACCACAAAAATACAGTTAAATAAATGAAAACACTAGAATAACACTTAGTCGCACTAAATTCCACTTCACTGTTTCGCTTTGATCGCTCTGATTCGCACTGTGTTCCTTGCGGCAATGATCCTCTGTTTATATTGCCCACCGAACATTCGAGAAACGCCGAGATTGTTGTACAAAGTTGAAGACGCGGCTCGATGCGACTCGGCGCCAAATACCTACACACAAACCGCGCCCGATTTTGGTACCTATGGCTAGGCACATACGGTCCATTTTCGTTTGTACTTGATTCTCTCTGGATGTTTCTAGAGACGTCTATCGACCTTGATGTGTTTAGGTATTTATTTGTGCGATTTAAGTACCTATTCGTTACAATATATTTGTAGGTAGTTCATATTGTTACGAGCTAGGGTTCGAAGAGATTTTTAAAATACCGATTAAATAAACAAACTTTACTTCAACACCACAAAAATACAGTTAAATAAATGAACACTTAGTCGCACTAAATTCCACTTCACTGTTTCGCTTTGATCGCTCTGATTCGCACTGTGTTCCTTGCGGCAATGATCCTCTGTTTATATTGCCCACCGAACATTCGAGAAACGCCGAGATTGTTGTACAAAGTTGTAGACGCGGCTCGATGCGACTCGGCGCCAAATACCTACACACAGACCGCGCCCGATTTTGGTACCTATGGCTAGGCACATACGGTCCATTTTCGTTTGTACTTGATTCTCTCTGGATGTTTCTAGAGACGTCTATCGACCTTGATGTGTTTAGGTATTATTTGTGCGATTTAAGTACCTATTCGTTACACTGCCCCCCGCTTAGACTTGCTCGTCCCGAGCAATATTCGAGCCTTTGTAAGGAGCCAGTCGATCAATATGGACAACCTTTAACTGTCCACGCGGGCATCGTTGGATCCGATAGGTCACGTCATTGATCCTCGTAATGACCTTATACGGGCCTTCCCAGCGGTTCTGCAGCTTGGGAGATTTGCCTTTTCGGCGTTTCGGGTTGTGCAGCCACACCAACGATCCCTCGTCAAAACCGTTACTATTGAAGTTTCTATCGTACCTGGTCTTCATCTTTGTACTGGCCACAAGACTGCTCTGACGAATCTGGTCATGTATGTCGCACATCTTGTTTTTCAGGTTCGATACGTAGTCACTTACAGGTTGCGGCGCATCCGGAGGTCCGCCGGTCAGGAGATCAACTGGTAGTCGGAGTTCTCTCCCAAAGTTGGCATAAGCAGGAGTCACCTTTATGCTTTCATGCTCTGCGGATCGATATGAGAGCAAGAACAAGGGAATATATCGGTCCCAGTCCCTCTGGTGATCCTCAACCAGTTTCGCTAAATGAGTCTCCAAAGTGCGGTTGAACCTTTCAACCATTCCGTCGGACTGTGGGTGATACGCCGTAGTCCTCGTTTTATTTATTCCCAGGAGACGGCATACTTCCTGGAACAACTGCGACTCAAAGTTACGCCCTTGATCAGAATGTATCTCCATTGGTAGCCCGAACCTGCAGAATACTTCGTTGACCAACTTAGTCGCCACTGTTGTCGCTTCCTGGTTGGGAATTGCGAAGACCTCCGGCCACTTCGTGAAGTAGTCCATCACGACCATGAAGTACTTGTTCCCGTCTTCAGTGGCCGGGAACGGTCCAGCAACGTCCACCGCAATTCGTTCCCATGGAGCGCCAACATTGTACAGCTGCATACGTCCCCTCGCACGTGTCGTAGGTCCTTTCACGGCCGCACATACTGTGCACTTACGACACCAATCCTCGACATCTTGCCGGCAATGAACCCAATAAAATCGTTTCCTGATTTTCGCCAGGGTTCGATTCATGCCCAGATGTCCTCCCGAGGATCCATCGTGCACGGACTCAAGCACTGCGCGCACCTTTGACCTAGGCACGACCAGCTGCATCAATGTCTCCTGTCCACTTGGCGACTCCCACTTGCGGTACAGCAACCCGTTGTGCAGCACTAGACTTTCCCACTGAGCCCAGTAGCTTTTCGTGGTGGAACTCATGGCCGATACAACATTCCAGCCGGGCCTTGGAACATTCTGCGTCTTCCATTCCATTATCGGCGACAAGTTGTTATCTTTGAGTTGCTCGTCTCTCGTCGTCTCGTTCGCCCATTCGTCATTAAGGTTGTTAGTTGCAATCACCTTGATGACAGAATCACCGATTTCACGCCTCGAGCAGTGCCTACAGCCCTCAGGGCACGGCCTGCGCGACAGTGCGTCAGCGTTGCCATGCGTCCGTCCTCGTCGATGTTCGATCGTCATCTCACATGGCGTCCCGTTGACCTCGCCAGTGATCACCAGACTGTTCCCGTCGAAAACTTGTCGGATGGTAACTTTTGGGGCTGTGTCATGAGCAGCCAGTACCCGCCCCGCGGCTCTGGCTGTTACTCGTTTTCCGGAAGCTCCGTAGTTACGGCACGGACATCAGCTCCGACGTCCCGTTTCGGCACTCGTTGATCCGTGCCTTGTCGTTTAAGCGCTGGGCAGCTTGCTTTAAGGTGCCCCAGCTTGTGGCAGTAGAAGCAGCGGGGTAAGTAGCTACGCCTCTCTGCTACAGGTGTCGTTGTTGGAGTAGCCTCCTCCGCCACTTGTCGCAATCGCTGTGAACGAGGCTCCTGTCTCACGGCTTCCACCTCTAGAGCATGGGCCAGTGCATCTTTCAGGGCGCTGTGGTGGCCCAGTCGAACTGCAGCTCTGACCTCCATGCTGCGGATGCCGTCGATGAATGCTTGAACGAGGTTCGCAGCAATGAACTCTTGTCCGGCAGATGGGTACGCCTTTCTCACGATCTTCTCGATCTCCAGAGCCCATTGTTGCAGGCTCTCACCAGCATGTTGCGTCCTGTCCCTCAGCTGCGCTCGGTAGACGTGCTCTAGATGTTTGTCGCCGTACCTGGAGTCCATTGCCTCGATCAGGTTCCCGTACGTGGTGCAGCTGTCTGGAGAGGCCTCCAGAACCGATAGTGCACGGCCCCTTAAAGCCACTGTCAAGGCGGTCAGAGATTGCTCGTCTGTCCAGCCGTTGGCAGAGGCGATCGTTTGGAACTGCAATTTGTACGCTGTCCAGGACGTAGTCCCGTCGTACGGCGGCACCTTGACTCGGGGGCCGGAGACGACGACGCCTCCAGAAAAAGGAGCGGTCAGCTTCAGTTTCCTCACTTCATTCTGAAGCCTCTCGCATTGGCTGTCAAGTCGTGCCTCCAACTCTCCGTAGCGGTCGTTAAGTCTTGTATCCTGTTCTCCGCTCATCCTTGTCTGTATTTCCTTATGGAGATCCTTATAGTGCTGTTTGAGGTCTTCGTACCGGATGTCAAGGTCTTCGATTCTCTCCTCGTGCATGTCTGTAACCCTCTGTAGCTGCTTCACCTCCATAGTCACCTTTCCCAGTGATTCTGAAAGCAGCTCCTTTAGTCTAGCAGACTGCTCCTCTTGACGTCGGGCCTGCTCCTCCAATAGCTGCCGAGTCTGCTCCTCCTGACGCCTTGCCTGCTCCTCCTGACGCCTTGCCTGCTCCTCCAATAGGTGCCGAGTCTGCTCCTCCTGTCGTCGGGCCTGCTGCTCCTGACGTCGGGCCTGCTCCTCCTGACGTCGGGTCTGCTCCTCCATCAGCCAAATCAGCATTCCCATGTCGGTTGCCTGGGGAGCACCCGCAGAACCCGCAGCACCCGAATCGACTCCAGCAGCAGCTCCAGCACCACCAGCAGCAGTCCCAGCAGCACCAGCAGCGGCTCCAGCAGCAGCTCCGGCACCACCAGCAGCTGTCCCAGCAGTCCCAGCAGCACCAGCAGCCGTCTCGTCCACCTCCTCTTCGTGATGTCCAGCAGTAGTTTGTCGTGTTTTGGGTCGCCGTGATGACGACGAGTCACGTGGTGTAATCGGCATTTTTGAATCCCACTTCTGACACCAATTTGTTACGAGCTGGGGTTCGAAGAGATTTTTAAAATACCGATTAAATAAACAAACTTTACTTCAACACCACAAAAATACAGTTAAATAAATGAACACTTAGTCGCACTAAATTCCACTTCACTGTTTCGCTTTGATCGCTCTGATTCGCACTGTGTTCCTTGCGGCAATGATCCTCTGTTTATATTGCCCACCGAACATTCGAGAAACGCCGAGATTGTTGTACAAAGTTGTAGACGCGGCTCGATGCGACTCGGCGCCAAATACCTACACACAGACCGCGCCCGATTTTGGTACCTATGGCTAGGCACATACGGTCCATTTTCGTTTGTACTTGATTCTCTCTGGATGTTTCTAGAGACGTCTATCGACCTTGATGTGTTTAGGTATTATTTGTGCGATTTAAGTACCTATTCGTTACAATATTAATGTTTTGTGGAGCTTTTTGTGACTCTCGGAATACAGAATAAACCAAAATCCGCATAAACTCTTCAAAATGAGGATAAAAATAGTACACTAGAATAGAGTACCCGGTTGTTGTATTAGGTACTATATATTATACAAAACAAAGTCTGTCTGTCTGTTTCACGCAAAAACTACTGAACAGATTTTGATGAGGTTTTTACGAGAAAGGTTTTCTAGTATTAAACACTGACGGACCGGACCTATCACTTAGGAGCTGAGCATTAACAGTATAAGTGAATCAAGTCGAGAAAAAAGTTAGCCCCAGCTAGTTTTCATGGCGTATGCTGTCTAATCCTTCAGAGATACAACAAAGTGATGTAGTGAAGAATTGTGTACAATAAAATGGTCTACAAAAAAGTTCGCTGTAGCATATATCTATCTCTATTAGACAAGTAGTTATAAGCGTATTTATGTAGGTATTCAAATTGTTGTAAACCAATATTGTACCCGTGTGAAGCTGGGGCGGGGTCACTATAGTTTCTTGATAAAAAGACAATATAAGAAAAATTTATAAGAACATAGAATAGGTGTTACTTTTTTATTAATATTATCATATCTCTTGGTAATAAGAAATTATACCAAAATCGGTAAATCGTGGGGAGAAGTATATGAAAAATCGCACATGACGCTTTTGTACTATTCAGTGCACATTCTGGTTATTATTTCATGACGAGGTTTATTATATCAACGAACAACGTGGCCACAGCAAGATTCTTAAATGAGCCCAGAAATATTCTTCCTGGCGTAGCAAATGGGTTGGCATTACGCCTATACTACGACTCATTTATGACAGCGATTATCGCATTTTTTTAGTCATACTCGTACTTCAGACAGACAATCTTGCTCCTATTTTATATAGAGAAGACGACATGACGTGTCCTTGCCACCGCCTGCTCTAAATTAAAGGTGGTTGGTCTATGCGCTTGAAACACCTACCTGTAAAACTACATAAAATTATGTAACTGGTAGTACAAAGATAAGTATTTGAAATGGTGACTAGATTTTAAACAACGAAACGCCTATGTAATATTTCTTTTTCTTCTTCACGAATTGCCTTATGGCTTCCGGAACCGTGTTATTGATCCCAGTGTATCCAGCGGAAGAAGAAGTCTTCCCCTTTTAACCAATGGTAACATTTTTGCCAGGTGTCCATATTGAACAGAACAAGTGGCACGTCCGTAGATGTGTCACTTCTTTAACAGAAGTAAATATCTATATGTTTTTAGAAGAAGTGCGGACGCCGGCTTAACGTGACCTCCGAAGCAAATGTGGTGCTTAGCATTTTTGCCAAAAGTGGGAATTGAATTTATGTTTGTATTTTATTTAATCCAGAATAATCGATCGCTCGGCACTGCCGACTACCGTGGCAGGAAGACTATGTAACATTATCCTAACAAGTGCACTCGTGGTATCAACAAGTGAGAAACACAATACGCTCTTAAACCCGTCTGTGAACTCTTCAATTTTATTCTCATCGACTTTTCTCGCGACTTCACCCGAAAAGTAGTTACTGAAGTTGTTCTCTCGACCTCTGGCGACCCCCCTACAGAAGCTTCGCGACCCCCCAGGGGGTCGCGACCCAGAGGTTGGAAAACACTGCTCTACTCTATGTGTGATGCTGATTACAGTTTTCTTAGTATCCACCTATCCACCCACATTGTGTTGTTTCATTAGGGAACATCATAATAATTCATGGAATATCGGATATTATTGACTTCAAGTACGTATTTAACTTAGACAGATATAGCGGGTATATCTCGCTACCTAGCAACACCGCGTGCCAGTAAACAGGACCCCGAGTCGTTTGTCCTTAGAAACTGCTTCATATTCAATACTGATAGGCAACTCACTAAACTTAGGTGAGATTACAATTTTTAGAAGGTAACTTGGGAGTTGGGACCCAAAATAACTGAAATTGGGCTTGTTTATAATTGGATTTCTTGATCTGTTTTCATTAGTTCAATACTATTAGTTATTTAACCACATAATTAACCTCTACCTACATTATAATACTTACACTTTAAAATCAGAACAAAAAGTCATATACCTACTTAACGCTCACTTATAATTATAGTTATTGCTAAATATGAAAGTGGAATCCTTGCCCGTTTAATAATAGATGATTGTGGATGATGGGCCATCGTGTTGGCATCAATAATGGCTGCTGTTGGTCGAATTCAATGGCTATAATATACAGTACATGACGAACTAACAACAATTTGGGTACCCCAAAATATGAAATTAATCCCTTCTGGACACCTAGACCGTTTGAAAGATTCAACTGTTTGAGCCAATGCTGAAATTGCTCCATGGCACCATCATTGGTTCTACGAAGCATCGCACTCTAATTGAGTAAGCAAACAATTCATAATTATTTTAGTAGTAGCTGATGATCAGTGACACAGGGAGCAAGACGAGTTCTAAGTAGGACATTAGTAAAGGGGGACCTTTCAAAGTATATTTTCAAAAGAATAAAATTCTGTACAATTTTTTATCCTCCGATTCTGTGGGATTATAGTTGACTGTTAAATGAGCCGGTATATTCAAGGTGACAGGTGGTTCTCACGTAATACAAGTTTTATTTTTGTGGAGGGTGCCACAATAGTTCCGGACCCTGGTGATTTCTGTTACCTTAGTAACAGTGTATCAAAAGTTCATTTTTATTTGCTCTTTAAACCAAACCTAAAAACCAGGAGTCATATCAACTTTTGTAATCGCTTCGTATATTGCTAGGGAGTCATGAGACATATTGCTTTTGATTTTTTTTACATTTAAGATCTCAATATTCCGTAAAAGGTTATCAAAGTAGGTATATGAAAATCCCATTAAAATTTATTCAGTAGTTTTATCTGATGCTCTCTCAAAAAAAATTGAATTTATTTTTATTAATCTTCTTTTAGGGTCAAATGTTTGTATTGTATCTATATTATTTTTCCTACCAAAAAGCTCAACTTTTCAAAACAACTCGATACATAGGTGACAATACTTATGTAACAACATAACACCTTCTGTATACATAAATTACATCGATGACATAAAATATTAAACATTGCTACAGGATATTCGCTTCTTAAGAGGGAACGTCTCACACCTAGGTGGCACCAATATATGGCACTAGAAGAGAGGAGAGGAGATGATTTTAAGACAACCAATAGAATTTCGTTATTTACACATCTTGTCTCCGCTTAGCTTCAGTGGATATGGTTGAGCAGTGACGAGAGGAGATGTCAAAGATGTGAGCTGTGCTTTGCTAAACCAGCTATCCAGTATAGCCAGTAGGTACGCATCTCCTCTCCTCTTTGCTTCGCACATCTCCGCTTTGGTGGTATTTTTGGTGGTTGTATTTTTACGAGTATTAAGTTACATCTAAAGTAATACACAAAATTTGTAAATTAAAAATAAGCAAAGTAATAAAAATGTGGACAAAATACAAGAATTACTACATTACCATTATAAATTGTCTGCGCTATGATAAAAAATATTTTATTTTATTCATAAAATTACGCGTAGTGCCACCTATTGGTGAGACGCTCCCCCTTAATACCTACCTATCTCGACTCAGTAACTCCGTGAACAACATCAAATTCTAGACATTAAGTTCAAAGGAAACCCGACGTTTTCTTATTACGTATTATTATTTAGTCTATACAATATATACCTACAAATCTCAGGGACATCCGTTACAATTTTTGACCTTCACCGATCACGAGTCACGTTGCCTGGTTACCAGATTTGCGTTGGAGTCTAGACGATTCAAACTTCGCAGAATAAAAAAGAAAGATTAACAACACGAAAACAATATGTTGGTAAACGTTGTAGAGTGGCGGATCTATCGTTGATTGGTTGGTCGAGTTGATCAGACGTCTGGTATTAACTAGGCAGACCACTATTTCGATCGCGGATCCTGGCCATGCGCCATAGGGGTTTTCAATCAAAAACTCCGTTTTTTTTCGAGTGATTTCGAGAAGGTTTCCTACTTATGAGTATGTATCACTACATATTCATGATTAGAGAAACCACTCATGGGGTTCCCTGTGTTTTATTTGAACTTTGTATATATTATTTAATATTGTTTTAATAAATAAAGATTTTACTTGAAAAAGTCAAAAACTTATGTAAGTACATAATCCGACAAACCACACTTAGAGGCTTTTTCATCTAAAATATACCTGAACAGAACTGGCCACTCCTTAGGCCACTCACAAATACCATCGGCTAAAAGAGGGAGACTTAGTCTTCCGCTGGGTACCCTGGCACCGTAACACGGTTTCGGGAACTTTAAGACAACCCGTGAAGAAAGAAAATAATTTTAGGGTAAGTTTGAAAGATAGTGTAAGAAAGAAGTAATGTGATAAGAGAAGTGAGGACTAAAAGAAGATGTAGTGACTAAGAGATAGAGAAAGGGATGCTTAGATTGTTTGGACATATGGAAAGAGTGGGTGACATGAGAATTTATAACCGATGTGACTCCAATACTAGATAGACTGCATTGTAGAAAAAAAATCATTAAAATTTTTGATATTTAAAAAAGGAAAAATAAAAAGCTTCCGAAATCGAAGAAGACATGTGTGCCAGGATCGTGTCAAGTGGATATCTTTGGTCTCTGTCTACCCGGGGTAAAAGGCGTGATTATATGTATGTACCTACCTAATGTAATTTCTACTTAATTCTTGTTTGCAATTTCTAATTGAGTGGAATAATAATATGCTATTTACATATTCTGGGTGTTTGTCTAGAATAGGTTCCAAAACGACTCAAGGAATATTAATGTTTTAAGTGTTCATATAGTGTGTATTACTACATTAACAATTTGATCTTTATTTATTAGTGTCAACGATGAAAAATAAGTAATTTTAATTATTTTATAACTAGCGACCTGCACCGGTTTGGCATGCACAGGTTGAAAAGTTGTTTATGAAAAATTATATTTTCTTGTGGGAATGAGATATTTTCCTGTGACAATAAGTATCCTATGTCACCTCAGCTTCTCAGGTCTTTCAGGCTGTCTCTGAAAGTCAAAAGAAGAACAAACAAACACTTTCGCATTTATAATATTAGTTTTCCTAACTAATCTATCTATTTATCTATCATCACGCCTTTCATCCTAACTAATGATATCTAATTTTATTGTCGATGGTCTTAGTACTTAGTAAGGATGACTTTTTCGTTATGTAAAACCTGGGATTGGAGGTCTGTTACAGTCATGGGAATATAGAACACAAAAAGCATGAGAAAGTCAAACATTCAGTTTGGATACTCTCGTCGATATCAAATATCTATATAAACAGACTACAGCCACAGGAGTCCTCAACGTCTCACTAGTATTATAATTACGAATCACACGGCCCATCAGACGGTAATCATTGTACATACATACAAAAAAAAAATTGAGAACCTTCTCCTTTTTTTTTGGAAGTCGGTTAAAAAGGAGAAAGGGTATATATTTTCTTTCGTTTTACTTATTATATCAACAGTTAACACTATGGCTTAATATAAAATTATATAGATATCTGTCAACAAACTTGACGATTTGACCTCTAAATTTTGTATAGAAAACGCTCGGGATTATAGGGTGACGGAGCCGGCACGCTCGCGCAGATAATCTTCAATTTAGGTGATAAAATAAAATTCACGAGTAAAATGCGGACTCAAAACAAAACTCTCAATTAAGAAGACCTTTTAAGACCTTTTTTTGTGTAAAAACTAACTAATATAAAGAGCTTGTGCCGTTTTGGAGAACTTTTGCAAATCATGACGAGAATAGGTACACATTGGGGATTTTTTGTCTAAAAAGGTATGTCAATAATTCATTTATTTTCAATTAAAATAATCTATTGGATCGTTATGAATAGATAATTCGTATTTTTTTATCACATATTGATTTAATAGTTATTTGGATATTTTGACTTAAATATTGAATAATTTAGGGATTTTACAGCTTAAGTTTATTGTTAACTACAAAGTGTCGATAAAGACGTGCACAATGGATTATTATGAGTATCCATTAAAATATTCACCTAAATTTGGCATTTTAAAAAATATGTGCATTAAATGTTTTAAATTAATTTTCATAATTTAACTATAATGGTTCACGCTACGAATGGCTACGAATCTTTAAAAATGTAATCTAGATTAGACATAGATATATTTTGTATTTAATTATTTGTATGTAATTATTATATTAATACAAAATATATCTATGTCTAATCTAGATTACATTTTTAAAGATTCGTAGCCATTCGTAGCGTGAACCATTATAGTTAAATTATGAAAATTAATTTAAAACATTTAATGCACATATTTTTTAAAATGCCAAATTTAGGTGAATATTTTATTATTATTTATTTTTTTATTATAGTACACGATGCTATTATGGCTAGTCTCTGGCAAGGCAAAAACAGTCGCTCAGTTCATATACAGATTTTTTATATATTAGGGCCACACGACAATATGTATAAATTTAAAAACAAAAGAAAAAACTATCACCTACTTTGGAGCAAGCTCAAATAATAATTAATAATAAATAATAAAAAATGCGAGGTGCGGTCGAGTAGCTGCGTATCCGCCGCGACTTCCGCCCGCTTGAGTTTCATCAAGAACACTTTATTTTTTATTTACCTTCCCATGACCCGACAGGATCCGGTGCGATCAAAATCAGGTTATTTGAACCAAAAAATATTAATGCTAAAGCAATTTATTCATTTTTTGCATCGGTCGTTAAAAAACTATTGAAAGGGTGCATTGGAACCTAATATTTCGTAGTCTATTGTGGTGCTGTGACTGTTAGACAGTTAACCACGGTAAATTGGAAATCGATTGCTTTCTTGACTAAATGATGAAGATTATAATTATCTTCCACTAAGCAACCTGGTACGGTAACACCGTTCTCGAAGTCGCCAGTGATGCTATTTTCCATATCAATACAAACAAATAATAAAGTTGAAGAGATTGTTTGGTTGAACGAGCTAGTCTCTGGAACTCCAGTTGTATTTGAAAAATTCTGAATTTGATAACCCAATTCTTGAGGAAGGTTATAGGCTATATAACATCGCGCTACGACCTAAAGGGGCGGAGCAGTAATTATTAACGCGGGTGCAATCGCAAGGCACAGCTAGTATAATTATACAGTGTGGCATTAAAATTCTATCCCCAAGGATTTCCGGGATAAAAAGTTAGCCTATGTCACAACCAAACACTGCACTTTGCATTTATAGTAGGTATTAGTTAGTAATTAGGATAACACACGCCGTAACAGCAGAATGGTTTTTGATGGCTATACCTATTACCTAAAGTCCCCTTACTACATTGAATGTCACATTTCATTATTTTATATCGGTTTTCCTCAACATCTCCCTTAAGCGATGATATGATATTTTCGCAAACATTTCGTTGAGAATGATATAGACATATTTACTGTCACTGACTGTCTCTTTTATGTTTGAACAGTGAAGTATTGAAATATGTAAAATGTATTTTCAATTTTGAATTCTAACACACCTACAACTTCTTGAGAACGGCTGGAGCGATTTGCTTATTTATTTTAAATGTTCGTAATAGTATGAATAAGGTTTTTAGGAAAATAAAAATTGGAAAAGTTGTTAGGAAAATTAATAAAAACTGTATCATAAAAATTGGTTAACTAGTTTTACAGACATTTTGAAGAAACTGACTTTATAAGTTAATTTTTCTTAATATCTCGATGAAATAATGTACCGATATTGACGATTTATTTTTTTAAGGATATAATAAGTTATCGACATTATCTCACAGACATAATATGACGAAAATCGGTTCAGAAAATTTCTGAAAATTATATATTAGAGAAAAGCCTTAGCACGTAACACGTAGCTATTGACACGAAGTTGTCAATTTTCGTATCGGCGGTGGTCTAGCGGTATTTTTTCCATATTTTTTTTATTTGCGTTATTATTTGTCTCTCAGGGCAGCAAAATCACTTAAAAGGGAAAAATAAACTTTTAAAAAAAGTTAAAAATTGTACGCTGAAAAGTAGTCTTAGAATTTGAAGACGGTTAGTGCCAAATTAAAAACAACTTACTTACCAGAATATTTAACAGATATTTATCTTCTTAGATGTTTACTTAATTTTGTATCCTAATTTGGCACCAACCGTCTTCAAATTCTACGACGAAATATTAATTATTTCTTACTTTTCAGTGCACAATTTTTGAAGTCAGTACATTTTTTTAAAGGGTTTATGATATAAAATAAATACCTATTACTAAGCTCTTATTATTATTAATTTTGGTCAACTGAAGCGAATAAAACAGGTAGAAATAAATTGTTGGCAAGAAGAGAAGAATTTCTTCGCGACTAAATCCCACTGGGTAACCTCTGAATGGCACTGTCCTAAGACAGATCTCGTGTTTTATCTAGATTTGTTAGGTCTCTGCACGATCCATTACTAAATTAATAGTCCGGTTAACGAAGGGATTGAGGTATAGGTACATAATTTATCCGTTAGTGACGGATGTCAGGAAATAATTGTGTAAAAAGAACTATGCATTATTCGACAAACTATCAAATTAAATTGCAAAGGATGTTAAGGATGCATTTATTGTCAGAGTCTCCTTAAAAATGCTTTTGGGGGCAATATTAAATTTCTGCAAAAAAAATTAGTATAAATTGAAATAATTTTCCAGTTTTCTAAAACAAGGATGACATATAAGTCGAAGTAGGTACCGACCCTAAATAGAGAAGATCAAGAATATGTAGTCAAAATAGAAATAATATGTACAATAATAGTACATGCTAGTAACCAGGGCATCAAACGACCGTAGCCTCCATATAATCAGACGGAACCCCTCTTGTCTGAGAACTAACCTAGAATCGACGCCCCTGTGACGTCAGCCTGCACTATTTCCATTATACATTTCCACTAGTGTGATTTATAGCATTTGTTCTAATTTTTGCCAATTTCTTTTGTATATAGTATTTACATAGGTATTAAAAAATATCTTAAATAGGTACTAAATTACAAAAATATAACTCAGACTTCAAAAATTGTTTACTGAAAAACAAGAAATTATTAAATACTTCATCGTTGAATTTGAAGTCGGTTGGTGCAAACCACAAATTAGGCTACAAAATTAAATACTTACTTAGATTCTAAAGAAGATATGTTTAATTTTATCTATGTTTGTAATTAATAATTGTCTAGATTAGTGAAATTTAGAGCTAGATAGTTTCTAATTTGGCACCTTCTTCAAATTCATCGACGAAATATATCTTGCTTTTCAGTGAGCAAAAAGTCTGTATACTTCAAAAAATCGAATTATGACTAAAATTGCATTAAGAAACTGTCTTCAAAATTTCTGAAAAACAACTGAACCAATTTTCACCAAAACAAAAATGGCAGCAATCCGAAAGAATTATCTGTCGATAAATCAGAAACCACCAAAATTAGCTCACGATTGTTAGAATAATCGCGTAATATACACACAAAAAGAAAATGCAGTCATGGGGACAACAGTAGGGGATTAACAGTAGTTTTTAATTTATAAGTAGGTATATAACACCATTTAGCGATCATTTCACATATAAAAATATCTGTGTCCGGAACAAAAAAATTCACTATGTAAAGTTTTATTTTGCTATTAATTTTATATTTTTTTCTGATAGTAGATGTACCGAACGCGCGCGTTATATTAGATGCGTCCAGTACATAGGGGTCAGGGTTAAAACAACCTTGACGAGGGTGTACCTGAGTCTTTTTTTTCTTACGTTACCTCCACTCCTGATACACTGATGAGGTAGATAGACCTGCCTGGCTACAATCTGAGACACGCCAAATCACCCGAACCAACCAGCAGTACAAAGTTCCACTTACTTGGCGTTGCTTTACTTCTGTGCAGACTACCGGCGCCGGGTCTTTTTGGTAGTATCTCAGATTGATGCTTCTACTGTGTGGCCCGTGTGGCCGATCTTTCGCCTCCTTTTTTTGTATTTTATACGACCAAGCCGTTGTTGACAAGAAGTCAGTCAAACCGTTCATTTCACTCTCCTCTATGCATCGCTCGTTAAGTGAACTTAATGAATAAACATGTCTGAAATGGTGGGAAGTTTCAACCGAAACACCAAAATTAAAACTATACAGTAGACGTTAAACTAATTTCGCTATTTTTTTTATTTCTTTAGTTTGTCATAGTCATTGGGCCATTATGCCATTGCCTATCAATAGTAAAACAACGTCATTTTTGGTACAGGATTGCCAAATAATCTTTTTTCAATCTCTTTATAAAGTAATCGAAATTATGTGCGTTTACCTTGATCTCAATTAAAATAAGAGATGTGAAAAGGAAGTTTTCCTGTCATAATATCTAAAAACAAATCATTATTTTCCGCCTCAAAGTTTCCGCCTCATTGACGACTGATAACTTTTTTTCAAAGTGACGTGGCCTGGTATACGATTTAGTTTGCAGAACTATGGAAAGTCAAATTAAGGTAAATTTTTTTAAAAATAATAAAAAAATGGAACATAATGCTATTTAGGCATTAGTTTCGAAACGGTTTTCGATTTAATCCCCCTTGCAAAAAACTTTACACAGCGAATTGTCAGTACACGAATTCCTACCCCGACATTATCGGGTCGAGCATACTCCGGCCGGACAATCCATAGTCATGTTGCGAAAACATGTCGGTCGTGAATCCATAAGATTTCCCCCTACCAAAAATCGCTCAACGCGCCTAAAGAAGTTTTCACTTAAAAACAAATAGTCGAATTGAGAACATCCATCTTTTCTTTATGAGAATATTTAAGGATTCTACGTCGGGGAATCCGGTTTAATTCCGCCCGCGCTGTGTTATATCACAGTCATCGGGATCATCTTAGCTAACGAATAATCGGCATATTGATACTATAACTTCTATAAATCATCGATTAGGATTTGTGAAGCCACAACAAAAAAAGAAGAAGAAGAAGAGAATATTTTATGTCATGTCGAATGTAACACGGAGACGAGTACAGAGCAATATAATTTTTACGACGATTTCTTGGTCGTCTTGGATCGACTCGTCCGATAGAGATGGTCCGAAAAAAGAAACAGAAAAAAGTTAAATTTCTCGTACCGTACCAAATTCGTGTGTCAATGGAAACAGCGGCCGCTAAATGCGATGTCCCGGCAGAGTGTGTCGACCCGCGATGTGCGACCACAGTCAGCTGATTTAGCAGCTTAAATTCTGCAGTGGACTACGTACTCGTACCTATTGTTCAATTAATATATCAGGGTCAATAAATGGATATATTAACTTGCCACTTCCCAATCTGATAGTTCAAAATTTGAGAAAATAATACCTACTTACTACTAGTTTTTAGGGATTTGAAGCAAAAAACTAATAGTTTGTTTGAAATAGAGTTTACATAATCAATAGCCGCGATAGGCTTCGACTTCGTATATCAATTTTTTTTCCTTGAAGCCTTTTAAAGTTGGTCAACAATAATTCACACCTCAGTTTCCTATCCATACCCGCCTACCATTCCTCCATATTTCCTCAATTATTCTTGTCCATTCTGCTTCCTCATCTTCATATTTCGTATATTCACTCCCAATCTCCAAGTATTCTTGTACAAAAAAAACTCTGTTTGACAAACAAACAAACACGCTTTCATACATATTTAATATTAGAATGCCCTGAAGCAAAAACCGCTATGCTCTTGAATACTCTTGATTTAGACTTTTTAAGGGCCGTTGGTCAAGGTCATCTTATAACTGTCAAAAATATGGCAAATTTCAGTGAATCCTGGAAAGTTAAGTTTATTTATTAAACATTTCAATCCCACACAGTTGATAGTTATTATTTTAAATTGGATTAATCTTAAGACATATTTGTATTATTAAGAGTTATAGAATAGCCATAGTTTCAAAAATGAAAAAGCAAGGCTCGTTTTGGGAACTACGGCTTAAAAATAATAAAAATATGGCTAAATCCAATTTAAAATAATAACTATCAACTGTGTGGTAAGGAAATGTTGTATAAACAAACTCACCTTTCCAGGATTAACTGAGATTTGCCATATTTTTGACAGATACAAGATGACTGAGAGCAACGGTCCAGATGTACGAAGCTAGGGCAACAGATAGATATATTGACATATATTTACCCAAACGATAAAAACACGTTCTCTTTTTGTTCACTTTCATAAAAGTAATTTCTCCTCCGAGGCATGAAATAAGTAGAAATAAGCATGGATGGTTATCGCAAAAAGTTCTTTACGCGTATTATACAATATTATTAAAGAAAATTTTCTGTAAAAATAAATATTTTTCCATCACATTATTACAATTTCCTCGAAGATCGCAATGATTTTATTAAGTTTATTCAGCTAAACATGAGAACAGATGCTATTATTTTATTTAAAATCGTATCTTTAGGAAGATACTATTAGGGGTTGGCAGAAAGGTTGAAAGAAAGGCACCTTTTATCTAACCAACATTTATCCTGAGCCGAACATCAATAACCACTGTGTAATTATATCTATAGAGGACTAATACTCTTGTTTGTGACCCCCACTTTTGAGTATATACCAATGTGAAGCGATAAATCACCAATTTTTTTCTGTCATTTTAAGGGGGGCAGGGGAAGACGCCTAGTACTTTTATTGTCTCAACGGCTTTTACTTTATATGGATGGAGATCATGCTAAAATAAAAACATAATAATAATATGAGACACTATTATCCCGCAAATTAGACGTATGATAATCGCCTTTCACATTTAAAAGCAACACAAATAAACAAATTCAAATTCAAAAGATCATTTATTTCTTAGGTACACAAGATACACTTGAAATCGTCAATTTTATACACTTCTTTCTAAAAACTTAATTAAAGAAAATACACATTTTTACAGCAATTTAAAAAATACAATATATACAATTGTTGACCAATTCAACACAAAACGATACTAACGAAACCTAATATAACTTATTACTATCCTAATGGTCAAACTTAAGGCCAAATGAGCAGAAAATTGGCGGAAGGGGGAGCTCGTCTATGGCCCCTCCTTGGTATCAATACTCTACGGGCGAATCACATGTCGTGCTTACAACCACATATTCATACATACAGAGTCTCTGGCAAATTGGCAATAAAGAAATACCAGTACATTATTTACGTATGCGTGCAATTTTTCATATTTCACCATTACATAGAATGTCGCGACAGTGTCATCGAACTTAGCATTGCGTCTCGTTCAGTAATTACTTTTTAAACTCCCTCTAAAAGCGGGGGTGGACTTCTGTGTAAAAGGCACTTCATATCACTTACTATTATGAATCACAGGAAATACCTAGCCTTAAGTGTCATCTATACTTCCACAAATTTAATTAATTGGCTTTATGACTATTAATTTTAATATGTATGAAAGGTATGATGAATATAAAAGAAGCTCCTAAACATGATTAATACCTATAAAATAGAAAATCGCAACAAAATCCGTTCAGTAGACTTTGCGTCAAAAGGTCAAAGACAGACAGACAAACAGGCAGATAGACACGGCGAAGAACTTACTTTTATAATATGTAGTGATGATGATGATAGTGATGATTATCTTCTTTCTTCACCGGTTGCCTTACAGCTCCCGAAAACCAGCAGTTGCAGGGTACCCAGCGGAAGACCAAGATTCGAGGCTATACCTAACGAGTAGCCAGTTCTGTTGAGGTATATTTATATGGAAAAGCCTCTAAGTATGGTTCGTCGGATTACGTACATAAGTTTTTAATTAAAAACCCATTGGTACATGGCCGGGATCCGTTGTCCAATGATGTCCCAGTATTCCCATTGGACAATTGCGGGATAGACAGGATTACTGTTTTAGTCTCATATATCCAATTGCGTCAATGATCTTCGCAGTATGGTCTTGAACGATCAAGTTTTCCTAAAAGCCTTGACAGTCCTTGAAGTACGAGTATGTACTTGTAGCAAGTTTCAGTAACAATAGTTTATTTATAGAAGTCGTCCATAGGTAGATGCTAACGATCCTAGAATTTCCCATTACAATCGCTCGACGATGACGCATCGGGGAAACCGAGGACGCGCCCCTGTGGCGCTATATAAATGTCATATGAAACTATGCTAAGTACGAATTTGGATGAATATTGTCAGGATAATGACATTTTAGTCCTGATTTTTTCGTCCTAGTCTCGATTTTTTTCCATTTGGAAAAAAGGATCTGGCAACACTAGTATCCATAATAATAAAAATCTTGGTTAAATTTTTTCATGGTTTTTTTTAAACCAGTTTCAAGTATTTACATTGCAATCTAGACTATCTTAGATATCTGTCATTATTATTGATCTGACAATCAACAAAATGAATTGGCTATTATATATATTTTTATATTATAATAATAAAAAATCTTCTGTACGTGTGTATGTCACTGAACTCCTTCGAACCATTTTGATGAAGAACTTTAGATTCACAATTAGACCCGGTAGGTGTCGCTGCAATCGAGTTCTAGGATATTTTTATTCGAAAAAGAAATTAGCCAAATCGGTGCAGCCGTACTCAAGTGATGCGCTTAACACAGCATTAATTTTTATTTATTTATAGATAGATAGGACCTACATTTGCTTTACTTTATCTCATATTTTTTCATAGAAAATCTAACATGTGTCTTCATCACTGTCCTATTTTAAGAGAATGTAGAGAGTGGATACACGACGTACTGAGCATACATGATTAGTTTTCCAATAGTATTTTGATAAGAATTACTTTTCCATTCTTTGGTGATGATGAACGTTACGTATTATTATAACACATTTTTTTATAATACACGCATACATCTTATTCTTGCTATGTGTAATAGATTTGTTGACAGTTATTTCGTGAAATAGGACGGAAATACGTAACCGGAAGTAACGAAATTCGAATTCGAATATTCAAATGACTAACATTTTTGAGGTTATTATATATTTATCATTTACAAATACTAAATTTTAAGTTTCCTTGCATATTACATTAGCGACTATACTATTTTGTAGAATTCTTTGTAGCACCGTAGAACACAATAAATAAATAACCAAACAATAACAGACCTCTCATCTTTCTATTTAGAAAAACATTTTGCATAAATCGAAATAAAAAAGAAATTCAATAAAAAATATACTTAAAATGGTACTAATTACGTCTGAAATTCGTTTGCACAGTAATATATTAAGGCATTTACTCAAACCTCCCCTTGTTTGCCGAACACAGCCTACTGAAAGTTTGTGTCAAGTCACCGGCCTTTGTAACATTTTACTATGGACTGACTTTGAATACTGCGCATATTTTAATATAATTTGTAATAAATTAATTACTAGGAAACAACTACAGACAGACATTTTTATAAATAAATAATTCCATTTATTATATTTTATAATAATATAGTCCAAACTGTCTCGTGCTCACATCTGCCCAAATACTTATTTAATTATTCTAATTAAATTAAATTAAATTAGAGTATTTATTGGCAAGCTAGAGAGTTCAGCATCTATCGGTATATGAACAGACTCAAAAGGTTTTCGGGTACAGGCAGATTCTGCAAAATCTACAGATTTCGTTTTGTTTGCCTATAGAAATATGTAAGTATGTACCTACTTATTTAGTTCAGATCTAGTTCAGGAAGAAACTTAGAGTCCATCGTATACTATAGGTATAGCCTGATGTCACTCAGAGAGATCGTAGCTTTCTATTGGTGAAAGAATTTTTAGAATTGATTCAGTTAAAGATTTTCCGACCCCGGCTCAGCCCGTGGATATATTAGAACAATATAAAATATAGCCTATGTCACTCAGGGATATCGTAGCTTTCTTAGTAAAAGAATTTTCAGAATCGGTTTCGTAGTTTTTGAGTTATTCATTACAAACAAATATACAAAAAAAAACAAATTTTACCTTTTTATAATATTAGTATAGACTAGCAAAAATGGACATTGTTACAAATGTCTCTGGCCATGTCGAAAGATATAAAGCAGGCGTGAAGATAAGAAGAAGATGTTATAAAGAGAGGGTGCGAGTTTGTACTCGTAAGAACTAAACTCGAAAACTAGTTACTGAATTGATGTGAAAAAACCTTTCAATGTTATAAAGTTTATATAAATTATTCCAGATCCAAAAAAAAACTTAAGATTCCGTTAAAATAGCAATATTTGTAATTAGAAAGGGAAGGATGTAATTATCTTGCATTTCAAAAATTTCTATTGTAGAAAAAGCTTTATAAGAGTATAGCGCAATTCAGACATGTGTCAATGGCTTTTTTATAAAAACTTATGTCGCCGGCCTCTCGATAGTCTCGATCCACATACATAACTGGCCAAATCTTATAATTAGGTATATCCATGACAAAGCATCATAACATCAACTGAATGAGGGTACCCTGGGTGACAACACAGTTCCGGGAGCCGTAAAATAAAGCTGTACTAATATTATAAAAAGGTAAAGTTTGTACATTTGGATGTAAGGGGTAACATCTCAAACTACTGACCGGATTCTAAAAATTCTTTCCCGAATAGAAAGCTGCGATATCCCTAAGTAACATAGGCTTTAGTTTATTTAGATCGAAAATATCCACGGGCGAATCCCCTCCCCCGTCTTCTTTATATATAAAATGCGTGCATTTGTTGTAACTAAGAAGAAAACTACAATAATTTCGAGAACATTTAATGAACAATGTAAAGTCGTTCTCATTGCTATTATTTTAATAATCATCCCACCGTTGTCGGAATCAAGCTATCCATGAAAACGTAACAAAAACAAACAACTTCAATACAGGCGGACTCCACGAGCGAAACAAAGCGATCCGATTCACAACTTCAGCGCTGAAAATGGAACGGCACACAGACATTTAAACGCACACAAATAAAGTATCCGGGCTAGCGTAAACTCACACAAATGCAGAGGAGGTGGTGCCGTGGTGGTAGTAGAATGAGGTTTGTGGAGGTTCTTGCCCGGGCGTAGTACTAGAGACACATTGATCCAAAGCACGATGGCGACGCCCCGTCTGCCTACATCGATTCTGCAGCTTCCTGCAACAGACGAGACCGTTGCCAGGCAACCCGCCGGGGCTCGCTCGCTTTGCATTGTTGTCTGCAACTCCCGCTACTTTGTTCTCGTGCTAAATTTAATTTGCGTGTTTTGTATTTTATGTTTTTAGTTAGGAACTCCAGTGTAACAGTGTTCCACTGGGTACCCTGGGACCAGCAAAGTTCTTATTGCCATTTTTAAATACACAATTTATCGAGGTTATTATTTACATGTAATAAAAGAATAAAGCAGGTACGCGTGCTGATTCGTTGAGCGTGGAAGGAGCCAGCCTTTTTGTCACCAGAGGAGATGATCAGTCGTGGATTTTTGGCATTTGAATCCCACGGACCTAGAGTTTCTTCACTTTCGGCACAAAATTATGTAATGATTTCTGCCGCTTTTTTGCTTTAGTTCTAAATAGGTGTAAATATAATCAATATCCACCAGTAAGTTGAGGACGTTGAGGTTGACTGGTGGAGTGGAATCTTACTTTTTTTGGATGGTGCGACCTCACACGTCTGCGTATTTGCTATTTTGACAGATAATTTCCATATGTTTTACTCAATTACTTATTGCACTGTAACAGCTGAAAGGATTTGAATGAAATATGTTACAGAGAAGGAGTATAATAATCTGGTCATAAAATAGATGCTACAGCAACGGGACGTGAAAGCTTATAGTAATTGTAAAGTAGGCCACACATTGGTCCGGCATCGCGCGGAAAATTTTCCATTCCGGCCGCCATAAGATCTAGGCGGACCATTTGTTATAGGAATTGGACGAATCTGTGGTCAATTTCGATGGACCATACGGCGGCGCGCCGTATTCCCGGGGAATTATATATTTTTTCGGGATAATCGCTGTGCAAAATATCACGGCAATTCGGTGCGCCGTTTTGGCGTTAAAAATGTCAAACAAACCCTTTCACATTTTTAAATTAGGAAATTAGGGTTTCCATTCTGGTGGAGCAGCGGTCGAAAACATATATTGTTGTGAACTAAAATAAACAAGATATTTTTAATGAATGGTACTTGACAATGACAACCCAATGATAGATATTATAATAAATCGAGTATTCAACATATTTTGCAAAACAATATTCCTAACAGTTTTCTCTTTGTTATTGTATCACAAATTATCTTCTTCCTAGAAAAATCTTTGGATCATCTGAAGTGATATTGATTTGAACTTCCCCCTCGCGAACGTAAGCAATGAGGAATATTTAGTTGGCTATATTATATTTCTTAAATCATCAGTAATTTACATAAGTATCTACATTACATAAAAATCAAATGTATGAAAGATCATCACTTGAGAACGGCTCGACCGATTTAGCAGTTTTTTTTGTATTTCTAGGGAAAGTAAAATTGGAAAAGTGGATGAACTCAAGATCATAGTAGGGGATGAAAGCGGGCGAAGCAGGAGCGGAAATCTAGTATAATAATTAATATCCGTGCAGAATCCGGGACCACTATTTTTTCTATTTTCATTTAACCCATCAAGTCGGGTACTGTTGAATAGATCTTTTTACCCGACCTCCGCGTCACGCGTATCTATCTAAGTATGTATGTGGCATTCTTTATACCCTCAAAGGATTCCAACGACTAAATGGATTTTAATGAATGATGTGGAGTAGTATAATTCCTTGATGATGTGTCTATGGACTCGTCTAAACCGTGTAAAACCAAAATGGCGGAATCAAAACGTCATTTTGACGTTTCTAAGATAAAATTATTAAATAAAACAAAAACCCAACTGAAAAGTGAAAATTTTATTCTACACAATTCTTTCCTACATAATTTTGTTATCTCTGACGAATTAGACAGTATACGCCATGAGAACTCGTCGAGGCTTTTTTCCCGATTTGATTCTCCTAAACATGATAGATCCGTAACCGTATTCCGTAAACCTTCCGCAACAAAATTCGTTCAGTAGTTTTAGCGTGAAAAGGTCACAAACAGACAGACAGACGCGTCGGGAGTCTTTGTTTTTACAATAATTACTAGCGACCCCGCTGAGGTTCAATATCGGATTATAAAAATTGTAATACCTACACAAATACGCTTATTACTACTTATATATTAGAGATAAATTATATGCTACCTCGGTTATTTTGTAGATCATTTTATTCTACACAATTCTTTTCTAAATAATTTTGTTATATCTCTGACGGATTAGACAGCATACGCCATGAAAAGTCATTGGGGCTAACTTTTTTCCCGACATGATTCATTTATACTGTTAATACTCAGCTCCGAAACATGATAGGGTCATGTTTAATAGTTGTAAATATTCCTGGTGAATCAAAACCGCAACAAAATCCGTTTATTATTCTACGCAGGAATAGGTGATCGATAGAAATATTTATAGCTTGACAGATATCTAGGAAAGTATGAGGGTGCGATTTGTTCTCCCTAATGTTTATCGTAAAGGTACGGTCGGATATTATACTTGTTAATTAGGATATTTTATTGGTATAGTGCAGTGCGACTTGTTGTTTAAGGCCAAGTATGGTACTAATTTGATGTTCAAATAATAATGTTTAATCAAATGTGATAGGTATATGAAAAATATGAGCAGAGCACTCAATAAACATCGAACACAATACTAATAAATACAATAATACAATAATAATACTAATAAAGAGGTAAAATTTGATATTTTGTATGTTTGTTTGTAATGAATAAACTTAAAAACTACTGAACCTATTCTAAAAATTCTTTAATTAATAGAAAGATACGATATCCCTTGGTGATATGAACTTTGGCTATATTTTATATTGTTTGAATATATCCACGGGCGAAGCCGGGGGCGGAAAGTCTAGTCGTAAATATAAATTATCTACTCTTCACCATTTTCGTAAAAAAAAATAGTCAAAAATAATTAATTTTCTCCATACACATCTCAATTACATCAAATTGTCAAAACTTATGATTAGATGATTTCACGTTCAATTTATTAACTTTACTTATCTATACAATCCATACTAATATTATAAATGCGAAAGTAACATCTGTCTGTCTGTCTGTTACGCTTTCACGGCTAAACCACTGAAACGACTTTGATGAAATTTTACAGAGAAAGCTTGAACCCTAGGGACGATCATAGGCTACTTTTTTTTAAATCCACCCCCTAAGGGGTATAATAAGGGATGAAAGTTAGTAACCCCTTCCCCTAACGGGCGAACAGCTTGTTTATAATAAATTTAAACTTTTTTATAACTTTCAAAGGGAGCCCCAATCCGGTACTTAGCGGAATAAAATTAAAATATAAAGACAAAACCCATCTTAAACAGAGGCAAACTACGTCTATTACTTTTTAAATATATCTATTATTTTTTAAGAAGAACTTTGGTTTTACAAATAAAATATTGGTGCTTAACATTTTTACGAGAGAGAGAAGAACTCGGTAGATAGAACTACTAAAAGTGTAGAAACTAGATAATGCAAGTGGGGTAACTGCACCGCGTCTGCATTAACATAATAAGGGGGAAGGGGGGTCTACGCAGAAACCGTTGGGATAGGTCTGGCCCAAGTCCAATAATAATATCTATACTTACGTCTGTATGTTTATCTTTTTAGTTTGTGCTAATCAAGCTCCTTTAATGCAATTTTGGCAGTCGGTGGTCGAATGGTTAAAACGTCTGGTATTCGATTCCGACCACAATGGGTTTTTTTATATTTAAAAACTTATATACAAACCTCACCTAGGTTTTTCCATCTAAATATTCCTGAACAGAACTGGCCACTCGTTAGGTATAGGCTCACAAATACCATCGACTAAAAGAGGCAGACTTGGTTGGGGGAAGTTAGGTATAACACGGTTTCGGGAACTGTAAGAAAGGAAAGGAAACTGTGAAGAAGAAAAAAAAATCTGGATTTTGTTGATTTAATCTCATCTTTATACTTTCACATCTGTTAATACTTACTTGCACAGCTATATTTTATAAATGGGAAGGTTTGTTTGTTTTTATAAATAAATAATGCATATCAAAAAAATAGACAGCCATATATAGTTTGAAAAAAATGTATACCATCAAAATCAACCAATAAATAATAAACCGTTTTTTCCGTAGTCCCATTGTCTAATGGTAAACAAATGTATGAGAACAGCGTTACTATTTGTAGACTCGTAGCTCGTAGCCGCTACGTAGATGCGGCGTAGCGCTACGTATACGTTCGTCTGGTAGATGGTATTCTGTATACAGAATACAGCGTAGTGATTCAAAATCATTGTTGAACTATTTTTTTTTTAATATAAAAAGACAAACATAATGTGACTCTACCACTGTCTGATGGTTAGCAATAGGTATCTACAGTAATCGTTAGGATATTATATTACAGGGGGCGGAAAGCGGAAATGACTAAATAAAAAAAAATGATTATTACAAATCCAATCTAATTAATTAGATATAGATGTTATAAATTCATATTGAATGAAAAAATCTTTCGATTTGTGCTGTATAGTATATAAAAAAATTTTTGTTGTTACCTGTCACGCATACCATCTTATATCTCTCTGTTATATTGAACATCATATTTGTGAAAGTGGCCTATTACCAACTCACAATCAGTTCACAATTGGCGGAGTATCCACGTAACATACACATATAAAAAATAATGTAATTGAGAACCTCCTTATTTGTTTGAAGTCTGTTAAAAACTATTGTTATTTATCATTATATTCATCGTTGAAATAATAAATAGTGAATATCAGACCAGTTTCGATCGAGAGTTTGTTTAGCTCGGTGTCTGCGTGTGCAATATTAGTTGACACATGACATGATGCCGTCAGAAACGAACTCACTATTTTCTGAAGTGAAAATAGTTTATTTTAACGAGAATTATTTGACGAAGTACATATAAGTTATAGACAATATATAGTAATAGTAAATGCTAAATAATCTATCTATCTATCTATCATCACGCCTTTTATCCCAAATGGGGTAGGCAGAGACAATCGTATGCCATTTGCTACGGTCCTGACATACCTCTCTCGCTTCTTTTATATTCATCATACTTTTCATAAATGATCGGTGATTGTGTGTACTTTTAATATTGCCATCGATCAATACATTTTTTATATATTCAATAAAAGTACATCTAGGTCGTCCTCTGCCAGCATTTCCTTTCACTTCAGCCATTCTTTAAATATCCTAACTATTTGTTTGTCCTACTTTCATGCCAAAACAGACCAACAGCTAGAGATGAAGAGAGCCAGAGAGATGGTGACATAGGTTAATTTTTATCTCAGAAATCTTTCCGGGTATATTTCACATTTAACAAAACATTTCCACGGGCAAAGCCTGGGAGGAAAGCAAGTTCTCAATATTCATTTAGTTCTGCAATATTATAGAAACAAAGTAACAAATATAAAACATACCTACAGATATACATAAACGCAGATTGTATATGCATCAGTCTATCGTCATGACAACCGCCCCAGACTGCACAATCTATCTCCATGTATACCTCTCTCTACACAGCGACATATTATTGATTGCCAGTTGCTTCACTAGTTTTCATGACTATACGATTTACTTAATATATTAACTTTAAAAAAAAGTGTACCGACTTCAAATATTTACACAAGAAATTTCGTCGTAGAAATTGAAGACGGTTGGTGCCAAATTAGGATTTAAGATGAAGATCTGTTAAATATTATCTATGTTTGTATGTACTGATGATCGTAGGTCCTAACGAATTGTCTAGATTAGTGAATTTGGAAATTAAGATGTTTCTAATTTGGCACCAACCGTCTTCAAATTCTACGACGAAATATTGATTGTTTCTTACTTTTCAGTGCAAATATTTGAAGTCGGTACAGTTTTTTTTAAAGTTAAATTGATTTTGCTGCCATGAGAGACAAATAATAACGCAATTAAAAAAAGTTGATGGAAAAATAAAAAAAATACTGCTGTGGATGAGGTTTGAACCATGTGCATCCTGCGTTGCACCCCATACCTTTAGCCGTTAGACCAACTTCGATACAAACTTCGTGTCAATAGCAACCGTTGCTAAGGCTTTTCTCTGATAATTATGTAAACAGAGACAAATTACTGAATTTCTGAAAAACTACTGAACCGATTTTCGTCATATGTCTGTGAGATAATGTCGAAAAATTATTATATCCTTAAAAAAATAAGTCGTCAAAATGGGTACAATTTCATCGAGATATTAAGAAAAAATGTCTTATAAATTCAGTTTTTTTCGAAATTACTGAAAAACTAAAGAACCAATTTTTATGAGATAAAAATGGGACCAATCCGGAAGAGTTATCTGTCGATTAAAATAGTAATCATCGAAATCGGTTCATAAACGACGAAGTTATCGGCGAACACACATAAAAAAAAATATACGGTCGAATTGAGTAACGTCTTTTTTTTGAAGTCGTTAAAAAATAGGGCCAAGTCTGTCGGCTACTTCCATAAAAGTATTTTGATCTGTGTCTTGAGATGTCTGTCTGTGATTTCAAAATGGATACCTTATTTACACGATACCGAAGCTTTTTTTATTAGAACTAGTGACGAAATTCATTTTAATAAATCACAGGTCAACAGGGGGATCTCTTGACGTTTTCATTCCTAATACTAAAATCCTGAGTTTAAGTCATGGTTGATAGACCAGAAATGCTCGCCCCAAGATTACAACGCCATTGCAATGTACACGGATTCCTGCCCGGACATCCGTGGGTCCAGGCCTGGATTTACACTAGGGGCCACAGGGGCCAGTGCCCAGGGCGGCAATTTTCAGGGGACGGCAAAATTCTGAGAGAGAAATTTTTTTTTGCGTTATCGAAACTGCTTTAAAAAGTGTGATTGTGTTGAAAATATTTGCACATTTAACGTTTATTTATCCCATTTATAATAAAAAGAATAAATGTTTATTTAATTTTTTTTATGAAGGATTAAGGTAACTTTTCACAGTGCCCCAGGACCCCTGCGTGGGTCGGTCATTGTTGGCACTATTTTTCATTTTATTTGTAATCTGCACACTTTTTTTCTCCATATAAACTTTAACTATCCCAAATCTAATATTCCCCCGTGACGGGAAACGTCATAAAGTCTAACTATCCCTGAAATTTGCCTGTTTCAGAGCCTACTCTTGACAAACATTGGAACATACAGACAAACAAGATCGAAATATATACGCAAAGACAAAGATGTTTCCCGTCACGCAATTTTCGCAATTTAAACTATGTAAACAATAAAGTAATTATGTTGAAAAATCTTTATTAAACAAAGGGTACCTATAGAATTTAAACGAAATATAATCAGGTTTAGATAGGTCCCCTCGTCTCAACGCCCTAACTGTCTGCGTACACACAAGTCGCAGACGTCTGATGTATCCCCTGAATATAGGAAAAATCCCCTCGTGGGGTAGACAGAGGGAAACATTAATGAATACCTTTCAACGGCAGGTATTGAAAGGGGATTAAAATATATACGTTTAGTTGTGAGTCATTTATAGTCTGTAATTAAATTAAATTGTTGTCACATTTATTTTTTATATTCCAGACATCATTCTAACGCGATTTTCATGCACAAATACTATAATAGTAATAGGTACTAGAAAAGAAAAAAAAACCGGAAAAATGGAGTATACACAAGGTTGAAAGGAATATTTTTTGGACACGTTCAAAGAATGAAGGATGAAAGATTGACTAAAAAGGTTTATATGGCTGAAGTGATAAGAAATGCTGGCAGAGGACGACCTAATTGAATATATAAAAAATGTATTGATCGAAGGCAATATTAAAAGTACACACAATCGCCGAGCATGTATGAAAGGTATGATGAATATAAAAGAAGCGAAAGAGGTATGTCAGGATCGTAGCAATGGCATTCGATTGTCTCTGCCTACCCCTCTGGGATAAAAGGCTTGATTTATAGATACACAGATTATATTATATTTCAGACATCATTCTGACGCGATTTTCGTGTACAAATGCTATAATAGTAATAAGTACTAGAAAAGAAAAGAAAGAAGAAAAAAAATGGAATCGTTATAAGATCATTCATACGTCCTTTCATCTGTCTGTCTGTACTTACATAGTTTAATTATTTTTTTTTAATTTATTTATTAATTTATTAATTTCCGCATCCCAGCTTCGCCCGTGGTTCATTTTGTATGTGACATAATAATTCTAGGATAAAAAGTAGCATGTAAAAGAAGGGCAAACAAACAAACAAATACACGTTAGCATTTATAATATTAGTAAGGATAGCAAAAAATCTTCTGTTTACACTATTATAATTAAAATTCTGTTTTCAATCATTTCTCTTCGAATCTATTGGTTTTTCATTGCGGCTCGCAGTTCATATTAAAAGAGATTATAACGTAATTAATATTTGTTATCTATCCCGGTAATTATTCATTCAAATCTGTTACTACATCAACTAGGTACATGAACAAAGTATAAGATGCTATATATAAACAACTCAAAGAAAGAGATAAGTGTAATGTTAGAACTCGAGCCAAAAAGCTAAGAGGCATTCTCTTCACTTCTGAAAATAATAGTCGCTTTTATTAAATTTAACAAAAAAACTAGATCTTTACGGTACCTATACCTCGTGATGTAATAGTGTCCACTTTTTGTCCATATTAAACAGAACATGCTGCACTTAATGGACTTACATGTTTCGCTATAACGTATCTGTTATTTTCGAAGTGCGGATGCCGGTTTTTTTTTACCCTCCGAAGCACGAGAAGTCGATTAAATAACATATTCTTAAGGGTCCTATACTGGGAATTTTTCTGGGAATAACTATTCCCAATTTCTCTGTAAATAATCGACCTGTGTCACTATAATTTAGCATATAGTTACTTATTGAATATATCTAAGTGAAATAGCTCTTATTTTTTCAATGGGTTTTATTGAATAGCAAAATATGGGTGGTTTAACTTTGCCCCTGCTATCTCTTTCATAATCTATCACAAAACTCTAAATTTTTTTTAAGCGCCCTTATTCCATTATTCTTCAATTTTATATTTCGCTTTTTTGTAGCTTATTGAAAATTACAAAAAAATAATTATTATTTTTGCAAAATTAAAAAATCATAAAATTTTTTTTTTGAATTTTCAATAAGCTACAAAAAAAAAAGCGAAATATATAATTGAAGGATAATGGTATAAGAGCGCTTTAAAAAAATTAGAGTTTTGTGATGGATTATGAAAGAGACAGCAGGGGCAGAATAATCCTTTATTCTACCACCCATATTTCCTATTAAATAAAACCAATTAAAAAAATAACGACTATTTCACTTAGATATATTGAATAAGTAACTATATGCTAAATTACAGTGATACAAGTGGAGTATTTACAGCGAAATTGGGAATAGTAATAATATCTCCATACAAATTATTTAAACATACTTAAAGAAAATTGGTGCTTAGTGGTAAAGACCGTGACGGTTATAAGTCTTTATTTCTGTGTTTAGATACACCTTTAGAATGTATAATACCCTGTGTTTATCCTGCAGAGACGGTAACGGTTTCAGGAGCCTTAAGCACCAACGATTGTTTTTTCTCTGTGTGTATAAAATGTAGGTACCATCACAATCAGAGTCTTAATCAGAACGTATACGTTCTTTCCGGTTCTACCGAGCCTCTGAGCTTATTTCGGGAACCATTGAACGGATGATCTGCATTGCTCGAGCCGGCTTTATGGCTATTATAAATTGCCTTTTCACATAACCTTATTAACCGTTTCGACTGGCTTTGCTCGGCATTCTAGTGTTGGATATTCTCGGGCCGGGCATTAAATGTCGCTGTCCTAAGTATACTAACCCCACGGCTTTGCTCTGTTACAATTTGACCGACTTCATTGATCAATAATGTTATGTGAAAATGCAATTAATTAATAGCCATAAAGCCTCATGAATGCAGAGCATCCGTTCAGTGGTAATAAGCTCAGATATATAGACAGACACGTTTCACAATTTATAATCTCTTTCGACCGCACTTTTATTTTATTTTAAGAGCTTGCAGCTAACTACACACAAGCAAGTAGTACTCGTTGCAATGTGTGAGTATTGGCCGTACTAGTGAACTTTGGTAATGAACGATGGGACATTCGCCTCGGTCGGGGCACACGTCGGGGGATGAGTTCTCCCCGTTATTCGAACCCGGCAGTAAAAATATGCTAACAAAATTCCACTGTATTGCTAAGAGGATAAGAATCAATTTCATTCGGTAAATCTGATGCAGAATATTGAAAATATATTACTATGTTTTTGATTATAAAATGAGGCAATGCGGTAAACTTTAGCTACCTACGTTACGGTAATTTTGCACATGAATGACGTTTTGTTTATAATTGCTGAATATTCTACTATAGCGATAGGCTTTCAATCTATCATGTGATTATAGAACTGCCTTAGGAGCCCCGAGAATCGTGTAACTGGCCCCCCAGGCTACCATGAAAAATTAGAAAATTGTTATGTTTTGTTTTAGTTTACTTTGGGTTCATTTTTAGGGTTCCGTACCCAAAGGGTGCCAACGGAAACCCTATTACTTAAGCTCCGCTGTGTGTCCGTCCGTCTATCTGTCACAGGGCTGTATCTTTTGAACCGTAATAGGGAGACACTTGAAATTATCACAGAGTTACTGCTATAACATCAAGAAATAGAATAAAGTTAAAAATTAAAGGGGTCCGTCTCCATAAAAGACACGTGTTCTATTCGGCGTTTATTGCTCGATTTTAATATGGCAATACATACAAACGTCTAGCTAGTATAACTATTATACATACTTTTAAGTAAAACAACAAATAAGAAAAACCGGCCAAGTGTGAGACGGACTCGCGCTAATATGTTCCTGCATGGTGCTACAGAGGCGTCAAACTTGGTCTGACCTTAGTGCATACTATTGAGTGTCCGACTCGCACTTGGCCCGTTTTGTACTGTACTGTATATTTTGTATTACTCAAAAATGTAATATACGATCGAAAAGCTCTTCGAGGGCCTCTCCTAACACAGGTTCTCAAAGTTAAAAGGAGGTACCGTGGGCCCAACCCATGTCTTTCTCAATTAGACGGTGATGTTTTGAGGGTTTCCTGAGGTCGAAAGGAGGCCCTTTCATTACATGTACAAATAAATAAAAATAAATAAAATCATGTAGGTAAGTACCTACATTTTTTCATGTTATATATGGATCAGGTCAATAGTACAAAATTTCCACAGACGGAGCCGGGGGTGAAAGGTAGCAAATAATAAAGTCCTTTTCACGATCTGTTTGAAAAGCCTACGTTGTATGAAGAAATTCAATTCCTTATTGATCGTTTATTGTTTTGTCTACGGTGCTACGAAATGTCGTAGGACACCGCTACGATCCTAGGTTAAGAGGCCTTACCGTTACGCCGTACTCAAAATTTAGTTAAGTAACGCGCGTGTGTGCGTTGTTGAAAATTAGTCGCGCCTTCAAATTTTGATCATTTTCGCGTTTTTTTATGTTGACTTTGATATCAAAATAAAAAGCGGGGATGGTTTGAAAATAAAAAATACTCAACATTGCAAATTTTTCACTCTTTAAATTATTTTTTATTTATATTTGTAATGTTTTCTATATTAAATAAAATTTAGATTCTTGTTATGGTATAATTCGAGAATAATGTGTTATTTTTATATTACTATTTTTTTTGTATATAGCTCACAAAAAATACATTTTTATATCTATGAATTTTTCCAAAAATTACGATTACTCAAACATTTTTTTCTCGTTTTTTTTTATGAAAGTTGAAAAATCTAATCTATCAATATTTAAGTTGACCATATTACGGTGTCAATACTGTTTTTTAATGTTCAAAATCTTCAGTGAGCTTTACAAGATCGATCGTCAAACGTCACTCGAACGTAAGTTTTTGGAATACAAGTCCGGAAAAATGATAAATTACCAACACTATAGAAATAATTTCAAAATTTCCTTCAACCAGTCCTGAAGACCAAGACCCGTATTTTCAAAATGACACATAATTGTATCCACAATCTTTTTCGTATTCTCACAAACAGACATCAAAAATGTGCGAAATGTAGCGTGTGCCGGTAAGGAGCCTTAAAACATTTGTGAAGATTCAAAACCTATCCTAGTGCTATGTAAATTTGTTTATTTTTCGTCATTAGAGGGAAAATAATCTTCAAAATGGCGTATCAAACATTAACTTTAAGTATTTAATTAACTTTTAGTATTTAGTATTTAATATATAGAGATTAATTGTAAATTAAATATAGGTATTTACAGAGATTTATTTCGATATTTCTCTCGATACAGAATCACAGACATATTCCTTCACCTCAAATTAGAATATAGTCGTGCGGTGGTTACATTTTGAGGTTGGGTTAACTGAAATAATTTTGTAAAATGTGATGTTAATATCTATACTAATATTGTAAAGAGAAAAGATTTGTATGTTTGTTTATAATGAATAAAATAAAAAACTACTGAACCGATTTATTAGTAGTTATTATTTAGTAGTATATTAGATACATTTCACCAGTAGAATGCTATATTATTCTTATTGTGTTTTTTACGTAATCGAATTTATTTTTTACGAAAGCAGGCGATTTATAATACAATATTGTTTTATTCGTAAATTAGGCTTTTCCACATAGGTGCTGAAAAAAATTATATAAAAATGCTCACTATTATTAATTAAGAAAGCAATTAATTGTGCGAAATTTCCTAGGGATTCTAACCCAGACAGGACCGTCTGCCTCGTGAATAAATCACTAGGCTAAACCAATTGCCATTCATAAATTAAATACAAAAATCAACCAAAACAGTAATTATCCAAATGAACCCATCGATCGATCGATACGATCCCTAGTCTAGACGGGACTTATCACAATCTCACCGACTTAAAAGCCCGCCGAGCGTTAGAAATTAAATTTCATCCCTAATAAAAGATCCCCAAATCATTTATACATTCCATCATAGCGACCCCTAGTTAGGGGACGTTGCAGACAGAAAAATGCACTCCGCACCCCTCGTCTAGACTTGGCGGGCAGACACTAGGTAGTCTGGTACATATACTCGTACCTACATAGGATAGGTCAGGTCTGTATTGAATTATTAACAGCGCGTTTCGATCAGACGCGGTGCAAGTGGTTTATTTTAAGGAAAGGGGAACTTTTATCTAATTAATATTTTAGTTTTACAATCGATAAAGTATGAAACGTTATACTTCCACTTCTTACTTCAACTAAATATAGTTGTTAAATTATCTATCTATCATCACGCCTTTTATCCCAAGAGGGGTAGGCAGAGACAATCCAATGAATGCCATTTGCTACGATTCTGACTTACCTCTTACGCTTCTTTTATATTCATCATACCTTTCATACATGCTCGGCGATTGCGTGTACTTTTAATATTGCCTTCGATCAATATTTTTTTTATATGTTTAATAAAAAGTACACCTACTTTCTTTCACTTCAGCCATATAAACTTTTTTAGTCAATGTTTCATCCTTCATTCTTTCATTTTAGTCACAACATCATCTTTCACTCCGCATTCTTCTCTAATGACATCGTTCCGGATACGGTCAATGCGTTTTATATTACACATTCTACGAAAAGACCGCATTTCGACGAAGCCGGGAATAAAAGCTAGTCCATGGAGTACATCTTAAAGAAAATCATTACCGGTTCCCGGAACCGTGTTACCGGCCTCAGAACACCCAGCGGAAAACAAATATTCCTATTTGCTTCCTAAATATTTTTGAATCTGCTCTTTGTTTATCTATTTGACATCAAATTAAAACAGGCAAACCCGTTTAAGGCAGCAGAGAACAGTACACCATTTCCGACGCAGTAAAAAACTATTATAATCATCCCTGAATATTTTTAAAATTTAAATTTTAAAGCAACGGAAAATATCGTTTTAAAAAAATTTTTTATATAATAAGTAATTTTTTTTGTACACAATTTTATTCTACACAATTTTTGGCCATATCTCTGCCGTATATTTTGGTCGACTTAATTCACTAATACTGTTAATGCTCAGCTCCTAAACATGATAGGATTTAATACTCGTAAACCTTCCTCTTGAATCAACCTATGTAACGGTGAAAACAGTAACAAAGTTGGTTCAGCAGTTTATGAGTGAACAGCGCACATACGTTTGTATGTAACTAATAGCTTATTTAACATTGATGGTCGTAAATTTGTAATTACATAATTACATACAAGAGACAATAAGGGGAAATGTAAGGTAATGTTTATTCATAATAATAAGCTTTAGAATTGAGACGAGCTCCTACGTAGCTTGTTATACCGTCGTAAACAACTTTGTTGTACATCAAACAGAGATTGAATAGTGTAAATATATGATATGTTACGTAAGGAATGCCTAGCATTTTTTTATCTCTATACTACTCTATAGCATACATCGCCGAGCATGTATGAAAGGTATAATGAATATAAAAGAAGCGAAAGATCGTCAGGATCGTAGCAAATGGCATTCGATTGTCTCTGCCTACCCCTCTTGGGATAAAAGGGGCGTGATAGATAGATAGATATTATATAGGTAGACTATGTCACTCTCAGGCCCTCCAGCTATCGCTGTGCAAAAAATCACGTTGATCCGTTGGTCTGTTGTGACGTGAAAGAAGAACAAACAAACAAAGACACTTTGGCATTTATAATATTAGTGACGATACATTGTTTTCAACACGACAAATACGCTAAAGCCGCAGCGTCCTCAATTTCTAGGACGTTTTTCTTTATGAACAAAATTTCAACTCCTACCAAAACACCGTAGCGGTTGCTACGCGCTACGCTCAATCGTAACCCCGTCAAGTCACGTAGTCAGAATTTTACGTGCGTTGTATATATACGAGTATGTACCTACCTACGTATGGTTGTTTTCCAGGATGCCCTACTTATTTCTGCCACTCTCTGTGGACCTGCTACGTAATTTAAACTCAAAAGTAAATACGATTCAAGCATTTACGTAATGCTTTGTGCGTGATTTTTAAAACTTTTGGGGTATTTTATTTTAGTTACAGTAGCGTTCCAAGTTGTGACATGTGGTACTCAACGGTCTTCATCAGATTTGAAAATATTTGCTATAGATTTTTTATCTAATATCTCCTTTATGTTTAAATCTCTAGGTGTTAAAAGGTTCCGTTTGTTGCTATTCTTTAATTATTGATTATGTGATTAAAAAAAACTTTTAGACACTGTGTTTTGGTGGGGTTGTATGACATAATGTCTGAAAAATCCTGCAAGGAATTAAATTATTTCGTTTAATTTCATATTTTGTATTACATTATTACTACCGATCATTCGGTAGTAACATTAGAACCACACAAGGATTTGAATTTTCATTAAATGCTGCCTATCTAATCCTGCCAAATAAAAATAAGCAAATCCAGGCGTAGGTGACTTTAATAAAGTCCCGATACAACATTGTGCCTTGTGACTACTTTGTTGACGTAATTTCACAACACAATGTATCAAATGTACCTTTGCTAAGTACTCGTAATATAACTTTATACTTAAACTTTATTGTGCTAGAGGTACCAACATGTTTTCTAAGAAATATTTTTAACCGACTACGGAAAAGGAAGTTTTTTTTTTCTAAGGGATTAGAGTCTGCAGAGGAAATGTTTGAAATTTTTGAGATTTCCCGTTGACTATTTGTGTCCCAGTTTGTGGGCCCACAACTAAATATAAATAAAAATCAATTGGCGTATGTATAAGATCGTAACTTGAGAACAGCTCGACCGATTTATCTGATTTTTTTCTGTTGTGTTCGTAATTGCCAGGACAAGTTTTTTTGGGGAAATGGTAAAAGTTGCCCGGAGAATTGAAAAAATCGGTAAAAACTGAAAGTGATCTATGGGATTTTTGTAAGAACTAAGCTAATATGGGCTCCACGGGGAAAGCCAGGGCGGAAAGCTAGTTTTATTAAATATTATATTAAATATAAAGTATTATTAAAATATATAATATGGTTTTAATTTTAAATTTTTTCTGTATTAATTGTAAAAATTGTTTTATTGTAATAAATGTCATTTGTTTGGGGTAAAAACTACTTACAAAAATTTATGTTACAAAACTTTTATTTTCCATAATCATACATTACTCGTATAATTTTAATTACTAGTTTCGTATAACGAAAGTGAAATTTTTTTTTTCAAATTTATTTTAATCTTTATTATTTACTTACTACTCCACCCCATTAGGTTGTAGCGTGATGTTATAGCCTTTAACCTTTCTCAAGAATTGGGCTGTTAAATGCAAAAAGATTTTGCCAAATCCGCCTGGTAGTTCCAGAGATTAGCGCGTTCAAACAAACAAACTCTTTAGCTTTATTATTGGTATAGATATATATTTTCAAATACCGGGAAATCAGGAACACAGACAGTTTTATAAACAAAAAAAAAACCTGAAAAGGTAGTACCGCAGACGATTGCGGCTATATGCGGAAGATACCAGGCGCGACGTAGGCTGTCGGCGCATTGCGGCTGCAGCGGGTGAATGTCCGGGCATCGATCCCGGACCCACCTCACACTCCGGCCGCCCTGGTAGCTCCCAACCACCCACGGGCGCCCGCAATGCTTACATAACGGGAAATATCGGCCGTACGATACTGCTCCGATTTTTCACTTTAATATTTATTACTCCGTTTAATTAATTGAAGTGGAGAAATGTACTCGTATTAGCTTGATGAGTTTCTGAAAATATTCCAATTTGCCTAAACCCCATCGGGGTAGGCAGAACATAATTTAACAACCTTATAGCACAATTTTTCTAAATTCATGGGGACTGCCAGCGCATTTCCTTTCACTTTAGCCATATAAACCTTTTTAGTCAATCTTTCGTTCTTCATTCTTTCAACGTGTCCAAACCAGCGTAAACTACTTTTCTTCATTTTAGTCACAACATCATCTTTCATTTCGCATTCTTCTCTAATGTATACTATTACATTACATTCTACGTATACTACATTTCCACTGCATTTATCTTACTTTCATGCTTCTTATTCCATACCCAAGTCTCGCTTCCATAAATAAGTGATGGAACTAAAATGTTTGTATAACGTCCGATTAATAAATAGATTAAACTTCACTTTCATACTTCGTAATTTTCCCGACGAAATGAGATATTTTCCCGGGTTTAAAAGTGGCCTGTCACTCTCCGGCCAGATTCATACAAACGATAAAATATAGTAGGTATAGATGGCCGATGGGGATGCGTTCGTAGCTGTCTAGAGGGGTGAGAGAAAACCGCGGTAAAATAGCTTTAACTTCCGGTTAATTTAGATATTAATAGAAACATTTTTGATGTGTGACATGATAGCTCTCGCTATATGTAGCATTTTGTAATGAGAGCTAGGCTGAAATAAGTGTAAGACTTCGACCGTCACGACACTTTTGCTATAGTACGTTACAGCCATGCATGTAGTGTTTGTGTGTATGTATTACATGTACTAATTAAGTACTTTATATTTTTATAATAATCAATAATAAAATGTTTATTTTCATAACTTCTGTAAGGCTCGCTCTTTTCAACCTACTTAAAAAAAGGAGGAAGTTCCCAATTCGGTTGTATTTAAAAAAAAAGTTACCTCAGAACTCTTTTTTATTTGAAAGGATATACTTCCACATTGGTCCCATTTTTGTTTTGGTGAAAATTGGTTCAGTAGTGATGAAATGTATACCGATTTCGATGATTTATTTTTGTAATGATATTTATTTTTTTAATTTATTACTTTACTCATTTGACATAGTTTTCGTATAAATTCGCTCAACATCGAGCGCTACCGAAGTTACCAAAGACTGTGGAATAACATTTTTATACATACATATTCATATTTTCGGTTGTTTCTAATTTTTCCTTCTTCCCTTTCTATTTTTGGCTACAATAAATCATTCAGATTCTTCGGATCCTAAATTCATATCATTAGCATAGCATAATTTCATTCAAAAGCAGAAAAAAAGAAAAATAAATATTATATCTATAGATATTGTTATATTTTTCAATTCTGAAAGTAATTTGTTGAGTGGTACCATTCAAGTTGTGTTTTATAACCAATTGAGACTATATTAAGTTATTTATAAAAGCTCTTTATTTTCCCATTTCTATGAATTAATTAATACCAGTTGTGAAGTATTTTAAGTGTATTTTTCTCTCTAAATTAGTTTAACGGGGTTGGATAATTTGTTATGTACCATCTTGACTTAATGACTAACTTAGGGATACACAATCTGTCTCAATGACCCTTATGTTTCTTTGTATTATGTGGCTTGGTAATTTTGGTATGCCTGAATATATTAGCCCTGTAAAATCAAATGAAAAGTTGACGCCACGTACAAATATGATACAAAATTTAAAAATAACCAGTGACGTTCATATATTATGCAGCTTCTGTTATACGACTAATGTAGTTTCTTCGTCGAAATCGAGAAAAAATATTAGGTAGGTGAGGATACCAAATGGTCTTTTATAATTAAAAACTTATGTACATCATTCAAAAAACCACACTTAGAGGCTTCTCCATCTAAATATAACTCAACATAACTGGCCAATTGTTTGATATAGCGTCACAATTACCATCGGCTAAAAGAGGAAGATTTGGTCTTCCGCTGGTTACCCTCTGGGACCAACTGTCTAACTATTACGGTTCATGAGATACAGCCTGGTGACAGACAGACGGACGGACGGACGGACAGCGCGGGAGCCTTAGTTTCCGTTTTTACCCTTTGGGTACGGAACCCTAAAAATAAATTTAAAAAACATAAAAATAAAACACATCCAAAAATTCTTCAATAAAATAAGTCAGCTTAAATTACATGATCTATACTTGTATAAGTAGGTATATATCTCTGAATAAGGGTGTCTTTTATAACAAGAAATGGCTCATATTTTCGAAACCCTCTTTATGAGTGTCGTAAAATACACATTGTTAAATATATATACGAAAATACTGTATCTTAAGGCTTTACGATCTCAAAATAACTCAACAGAACTGGCCACTCGTTACGTAGCCTCAAAAAATATCCGGCTAAATGTGGTTTCCCGGCCAAAGTCAGTATGTAGTTTTATTGTGTGCTAGCTTTCCGCCCCGGCTTCGCCCGTGGAGCTCATAATTAACTTTCCATTCCCTAATTATTATGGTCTTGAGTTCATACAAAAATCCCATAGAAAAAGCGCTTTCAGTTTCTCCCTAATTTTCTTTCCCTAAAAACATTATTCAGACTAATACGAACCAAATCGGTCCAGCTGTTCTCATGTAACGCGCTTACCAAAGAACAGCATTTAATTTTTATTTCATATAGCGACTCACTAAGAGATTATTTGAAATTCTACCCTTAAGGGTGGTGAAAAGGGGTATTAAAATATGTATGGTAACCTAACCTCAGGGGAAAACAAATCTTCCTCATTTAGCCGAACATTGAGGCTGTCTAATTAGAGCCAGGTCACACGGACTCCCATAAAATATTGTACATAATCTGACAAATTGTTATCGACTGCGGCACGGGTATAACCGATTTATGAAAATCTATTTTCGCGGAGATTAAGAAGTAGCCTTGGACGCTCCGACGCTCCAATTATCCCTGTGCAAAAAGGCACGACAGTAGTAAAAACTTAAACTATGAATAAATCTATCGATCATTTCATATATAAATGTATCTATGTCCGGAACGAAGAATTGCCGACCAGAAATGCGCAGCCAAAAATGCCCGATCCAGGCATACGTGGAAGCCAGTTCACGAATTCCTGCTCGGACATTCTCGGGTCGTGCACACGCCTCAACTCAACGCACCTAAAGATCCATTGCTGTTATAAACAAACAAACTTTCGCATTTATAATATTAGTTAGGATTTGTTGTTAGGTACCATCAGCTGATTCCACTGATAGTATGTGCGCGCCAAATAAGTTAAGCCAGATTTAGTGCTAGAGTGGGGAGGACGCCTATACATGCGTATACGCAATTTAGGGTTCAACTTATTTGGCGCAAGTTATACAACTCAGTAGTCTCAATAAAACACTCACCAATCAAAACATAGCAGTAATAAATCAGTATCTAGTTGTAGGCATTCGCTGAAACAAAAGGAAGCGCTTGGTTGTTCCTCGTCGCTCGTCCCGGGTGCAGCGCGGTCGGCGACCCCTGGTGGCCGTGAACGGGGGCGCGGAGTTACCTACCTACCTCCTGCCTGCCGCGGCCGCCCTACCAGGCCACCTCGCACCAGCCGCCACGTGCGGGGAGCACACCCCGAATGTACAGGCTGTTCCACAAATTATAATCAAGACGAGGAACGACTCAGAAATATCTAATCGTAAGCCACGCCCTAAACTCGTGGTTCGGTCATCATCATGCAAGACAACGACGGCGCTTTGTCCGTTCTTGCTGCAGAAGTAAGAAGGGCATAATGTACCGCTTCTCGGAATAAATGACGTAAGCGGCACATTACAAATACATATTTTTTTTAAAACGATCACATGCAGGGAAACATTTTCTTAATCAATACTAGGTACTGAGATTACCTACAGATTCGTATAAAATTTAAACGTAAATCCCTTCAGAGTATGGCCGTATGACTAAAAAGGTGCATGTTTTCACCCTACATAATACTAGATAAAATCCTCTAGTTTTCAATACCCAAATTGTATGTTCATAACATTCGTATAATTCGGGAATTTCAGTTCAGAAATCAACCAAAATTATTTGTTCCTCCCCTTAAACTAGCAGTTGCCCGCGACTTCGTTATGTAAATACCGCACGCAAGGAATACGATTTGCAACTCCTTTCGAAAAATCCTTTCTTAGTGCTCTACCTTACAATTTTGATATCGATATCTTCAGCCTAAAGGTTGTGCATTGATAGTCAGTCAGTCAGCGACACGACGGTTTTATATATATATATATATAAATATATATAGCATTTCACCCTGGCTTCGCGTGGACTTTAGTGAAATGTGACAAAAGAATTATCCCGAACGATTTCCGGGATTAAAAGTAGTCTGATACAGACTATGTCACTCTCCGATCACTATCTCTGTGCAAAAAATCACGTCAATCCGTTGCTTCGTTTTGATGAGAAAGATGGACAAACAAATAAACTCATTCTAACGTTCAAACATACTGTTCGTTTAAAGTTTATGTTTTGAATAAAGCTCACTTATTTTAATTATTTTGTATAATTTTGAGAGATTACATGAGGTAAACGCGATAGAAGAGAAGAGAATGAATGCCAACAGTGTACAAACTATGGAGGTGTCCAGTGAGCCACAGACTACACACTCTTGTACAATATAGGGTTCGTTAGGAACACATACAAACAAACTCTTCAACTTCTTCTGAGACTAGTTTTGGGACTGAATGCTATAAGAGAGGGCTCATATTTTATTATTAGTTTCATGTTATTAATTACAGTACAGTTTTTAAGGCAACCGATCACTCTTCATTAACTTCAACATCACCTTTGACGATATATTGTAATTATCATTTTGGAAGAAATAAATATTCGAGAAGAAATCCGGTATTTAAAAAAAGGAGCAGCCTGTATTTTACGATTTTCCGCAGCGCGCACACAAGCTCGGCGCAGGTCGCCTCGAAGGCTCGACTGGCACCACACCCTCCTATCTATACACGGCGGCACCCACACACACAAAACTTTCAGCTAAAACGACTTTCGTCTGTGTGCGTTACACGTGTAAATTTACTTTATATGTGTGCAACGCTTCCGGATACAAATGTGTGTCACCCACACTTGGACGATCTGTATACGTATATAAAATGTTTGTCTGTTGTGTGGGGGTTTTGCCCGGGAGTTCTGGCCAATGCAGGGTGCAGTAGCTTCCTTTTCCGTTCAGGTACACCGGAACTTGAATTATGTTTGTTATCGAGTTCGCGTGTCAGGCTTGTGTTATGCTGACCGCTCTATTTGAAGTGAAGCTGATATGCACTCGTAGACATACCTATTGAAATGCTTCTCCCGTTTACACTTTGGGAAAAATAAAACTTTTTGTAAAACAGAATTTTGCTAAGTAGAGATGATTTATGTTTTTTTCATCATACCTTTCATTTCAATTTTTTTTTTTTTTAAGGCTTGTTTTATGCTGACCGCTCTATTTGAAATGAAGCTGATATGCACTCGTAGACATACCTATTGAAATGCTTCTCCCGTTTACACTTTGGGAAAAATAAAACTTTTTGTAAAACAGAATTTTGCTAAGTAGAGATGATTTATGTTTTTTTCATCATACCTTTCATTTCAATTTTTTTTTTTTTTAAGGCTTGTTTTATGCTGACCGCTCTATTTGAAGTGAAGCTGATATGCACTCGTAGACATACCTATTGAAATGCTTCTCCCGTTTACACTTTGGGAAAAATAAAACTTTTTGTAAAACAGAATTTTGCTAAGTAGAGATGATTTATGTTTTTTTATCATACCTTTCATTTCAATATACAAGATAAAATCAATAATAGAATATAGAAGAAGCGAAAGAGGTAGGTATGTCAGGATCGTAACAAATGGCATTCGATTATCTCTGCTTACCCCTCTTGGGATGAAAGGCGTAGATGATTTATGTTTATAGAGTCTAGATTTACAATTTACGGTTTGGCAACATCAGGGTGCCATGATTTCAGCTTAGCAACCAATATGTATATTATTTATTTATCTTATATGTAGAATGTAGATTAGATTATAAATGAACGTTCACAGAGCAATTATATGTGACGCAGCATCAATATTTCTCTGTGCTACGATCTCTCAACTGGAATATTTCAATAATATCTGTCTATATGTTTGATTTGATCAAGTTATTTCTCAGACTTCTTTAGAGAGACTAGAAATACGTCCGAAAATAATATTTCACTTTGAAATATGTGGAATTTAGCTTAGCCTTCGCACCTATACGTGCTTAATTGGAAATCGTTCGGAGCTTAGAATTCGTTATTTGGTTTCAATTGTGGAGAGGGTATCGTCCCTCGTCTCATACGACTGTGACAGATGTCAAAATACAAAAAAAAACGATTGAAAAAAGTGTATGTTGAGATGGATTATAGGTCTCCTTGCTGTGCTTTACGGTCGTCATCAGGGCAGTGTGACGCGGAAACCAAACATAAACAAATCAACGGCTTTTATACTCTAGGGTGTGTCCAGAGACAACAGTAAGTGTCAGTTTTTTGACAGTTGTTGCTGCACTTAATGGACCTAGATGTGTCACTTCTTTAACAAATGGAAATTATAAATTAATATTCTCAATAACCCAACTAAAAAACTTAATCCGACAAACCATACTTAGAGGCTTTTCCATCTAAATATACCTCAACAGAACTAGCCACTCGTTAGGTATAGCCTCACAAATACCATCGGCTAAAAGAGGGAGACTTGGTCTTGTGCTGGGTACCCTGGGACCGATAACACAGTTTCGGCAACCCGTGAATAAATATTTTATTTAATATGTAATTAACTTTGAGAATCCTTTCAGTAACTGGAGCGAAAATATTATATTGTATTACTAGTTCCATACAAATGTCATGAAGATATTCTGGGAATTTCGCTTTTGTTCCCATCTCTTCCTTTTAATATGACTCGCTTTCATAAAAGTTTAAGAGCAAATCGTACTTTTGGATCAAAAACTGTACTTTTTGAACAGTATAATTTTCATGAAGCACTTAAAGAAATTACCTGTTATTTAGCCACATTATAGAGAATATTGTTATCTAAAAAGTTAATTAAGAAAACATTTAAATTAATAAAGAATTTTTTAATTATAACAAGATAATTGAGACGGCTTTTCTCAATTTCGCTTTCATCATCAAGTTTCAAACTTCTAATATCTGAAATCACTTGCCGATCTCACAATAAAAAAATATTATTAGACTATAAATATCCTCAGGAAAATAGTTATCAATAAATATATTAATATTTTGGTTCTTTTCTTCAGAAATTAAAATCACAATCATATTAAAAAAGTAAAAATTATAGCCCATAAAATTGTTATTTTCTCTATAAATCTCACTTCATTTTAAATGATAATTATTTATTGTAATAGAACAACATCTTCTTTAGAACTTAAGCGTTAAAATTATAATTATAGTATTTTTGTAATATATTTTAAATATTTTTAAAAAGTGCTACCTATTAAAATCAGCGCGCGATGTGTTTTATTTTGAAATTGAACCTTTATCATACTGGGGACCAAAATTGGTTAGTCCAGTCAGACTATAATGACAGAAAATACATTATTTACGCACACAAACACATGCAGTCCATGCAGATGGACATAAAAAACTTAATAAGACCAAGGCATGAATTTCTTCATACATTTTGCTGCTCGTGATTGGAGCCTTTGTGAATATGCGACATCATGCAGTGGTAGTCATTAAAAAGGTACCACAAATCACTAAATTATTTTTACAAGTTCTATAATATTAATAAACTACGACAAAAAAGGGGTGTTATAAGTTATAAGTTGATGCCCACGTCTGTCTGTGCCATCGTAGCTCCCAAACGGGTGGACTGATTTCAATGCGTTTTTAGGGTTTCGTATATTTGATGAAAAACGGAACCCTTATAGGATCACTCTTGTGTCTGTCACAGCTTATTTTCTCCGAATCTACTGGACGAAAAAGGTTGAAATTTAGTATATATGTAGAGTTCGATGACCCAATCACGGACGAGCGTAAATAATCGAATTTCGATTTTAGGGTTAATTTTGGGAGAATTAAATAAAAATGTTTAAAAAATTTTTGTTCAAGTTCATCATGTGACAATTGACATATCAAATGAAAAGGCTTGTTATAAGAAATACACATTATATATTTTTTATAACTTTAAAATGCTTAGTTTGTATTATTTATTAATATACGAAAATTCAGCGCTCCTTTTGAAAAAAAAATTAGAAAATATAGGGCCTTGCTCATAAATGATAAAGTTCTCACAGAAAAAAATGGTACAAAACCCTTTCCAAGCGAGTTCTATTCACTCTTGGTCAATTATTTTATTATAATATCTGGGCCTATTTTGTAGTGGTTTTTGTTCAATCCTTAAAATTGTAAATCCCGAAACATATTTGGAATAGAAAAAAGTACGTAAGGAGATCGAAACAATTATTCCTCCGTCGTCTCTACATGCCCCTATAGAAAACAGGCGTGTAAATACGTACCTATTCTGCAATCTGATTCGCTATAGAAGCAAAGCAATGCAATATTAATCACTGCCTTCAGTGTCAATACGTCTCGCCCTGATTTAAGGGGGTGTCATCTAGTATGTACGGTTGTCCATACCGCCTGTCACTCTTTGGGTATGCTGCTACCCTAGTATTGAATTCTTAATATGACCAGGGCAACATATATACACAAAGGTAAGTTATATAAGTGAGATATTTTTTTAGCTTCATGTAAACTTAAAATATAGCTTGATACCTGTGACAGCTGTCAACAAAATCAATGATATGACTTTATACGAGTATCGAACAAATAACTTATTGCGCAATACCAAAAATCACTAATTTTCTTGCAATTACAGTTATAATTTACATAGTGCCAGTCATATAAACGAGTAAATTAAAACTCGTTGACATTGACGGCTGTCACAGGTATCAAGCTATATTTTAAGTACTATAATTATAGTTACTTGAGACCCGCTTAGTGGTCGAAAGACCATAGTTCATTAAAAAAATAGTATCAGTCAGTAATTTATTGGCAACATTTTAAAATTCTTTGTAACGTAGTGGTTATATTCTCTTTGTCCTTTGGCGACAATATTTACCTATGCGAGCCGCCATGTCTGACATTGACAATATGAATGTAACAATGAAAATTTTGAAAAAGTACAAGAATTTCCTCCGCCGTCCGCGTCCGTTTGATGAACTAATTTATAGATATCAATTTGGCCTACTTCCAAAAAATCCTTATTGACCGGGCTAGACGCATGAATGCATTCTATGATATGCCGAATGGCATGCTGAATACTGGCACCAATCGCTAACATAATAAACAAAATATTGGCAAGTAGCATTTCTGCATAGATATTATTAATGACGTCGTGAAAACAAATGTTTTTAATTTATTTTTCGAGCAGTGCGTAAACTGGTCGTTACGAAATAATCGTTGAAAACATTTTAAAGGATGAGTCACATTTGCGTTTACGTGAAATTAAAACCCGCCTGTGTACAGACTAAAGTGTCAATATTGGTACAGGGTGCCGGCTTGAGCTTGTCTTCCACTTCGAACTAAGCTTTAAGCACTTTTACGGTACCGGACATCTCCGATGAATAAACGGAAACCCTTATAGAATCACTCTTGTGTCTGTCTGTCCGTCAGCTTATTTTCTTCGAATCTACTGGACGAAAAATGTTGAAACTTGGTACATAATATAATTTCATGACCCAATCACGGATGCATAGCGTAAATAATCGAATATCGATTTTGGGGGTAAATTAAAACGTAAACAAAATTGTGCATCATACACAGAACATACAAAAATAAAATAACTTCTGTAAAATAATAACAAACTGGTTTTAAAAATTCCGACAATTATTTTTCTTTTTAATTTTTTTTATTAAACAATTGTAGTTCGGCCTGGCAAAGTAAGAAGTTCACATTCCATTTTCAAACTCCTTACAACCTACACTATCAATACCTATCGTAATAAAAATAACGTGAGTATTCAATTCCCGAGTAGTGTATGCGTTTTTTTAAAATCTATAAACGCAGTTTTTCTTATCTCTAAAATCGACGACATATATGGTTCCTTAGAACACATTTTGCTATCTCTTATAGTTTTACAGGTCCCTATATTGACCCATCTCGATGTTACAACCTGTATTATATAGTAGTGTGCAAAACAATAAGTATGTCTTGTATATCACTTCATACTATTTTGAAAATGTCTATCATAGAACTCAATTTTGTAGGTAATCCTTTATGAAAATATTTGTCATACTCAAACTGCAGCCTGATCTTGTAAATACCAAGCTATAAAAATTTCCGCTATATTTTATTTTATAATCGTATATTTTAGTGGAAGTCGCACCTAAACTCGGCAAAGTTGCAATCTCACCAACTTCAAAGGGTCCACGAGTTACTGAGTTTGCACAACAAACTTTTTACAGAACCACCTAAAGCTTTCCCTAGAGAAGATCAATACTTCCTTCCATGGCTGCCTATTGGCTTTTAATGGTCTTTAAAGTTATAAATTAATTTAAACTTGCCACAAACTTTTTCTAGTGGCTCCGCCTACTTATAAGTTGAAGCCCTATTCATTAGTATTGTATATTAGTATTCAAAAATACATCGGAACCAATTTTAATTTTAAACTGGTCATAATGTTTATTTTGAATATATCATCTCTTAAATTCTAATTTCAGTGATAATAACCATGATTACGATTATTATCGATTTTGGTAGTTAGTTCTTCTGCCATCGCCCACTGAGATACTGGCGTTATTATAAAATATGTTATATGCATATAATATATTATGCAGGTAATAATATTAATAAGTAATTAAGTAAAAGTATTTGATGATCATTTTATTGAACATAAAATGATTGCTTGACATAATTATTGAAGTAAAAACTTTAATTCCACGACATTTCATGGCGACCAAAGCACGCGTCCCGCCGTGACGTGATGGGGAATCCAGTTTAATCCCATTGATAGTTGTGATTAATAGGGCATATCACAGTCGGCGGGATCATCTTAAATACCGATTAACTTCCGGCTTTATACACTATAAAGGCTATAATACTTAAAATGGGCAAATCACCGATTAACATTGGTGGAGCCATAATAGAAGAAGAAGAAATAAAAACTTTAAAAACAATAGGACTGAAACTATCACGTCCTATCTTTTATTTTCAGAAGAAACGCTGACGACGACGCCTTTACGTGCCCTCCGAAGATAAATCGTGAACCAATGTAAACGTACCATAAGTACTACCGCTACAGTCCGTCCACTATAACTTGGCCCCTATAAAAAATAAATGGTTGTCTTGCATATAATGTTGCTATCTATATTAGAATGAACGGTCTGTAGTTACGTTGTGTTGTGTTCAGTCGAGCAGTTAATTTGTTTGATATTTGTTATTGATCAGTCAGTTCCTAGTTTCGACATCGATATAAAGTTCCGAATTATTCCCACTTAAGGGTACGTGGCTGTTGGCCATCTTATATCTGTTAAAAATATGGCAAATCTCAATTAATCCTAGAAAAATTAGTTTATTTATAAAGCATTTTCAACTCAAATTGTTGATAGTTATTATTTTTAATTGGATTAAGCCATATTTTCATTATTAAGAATTCTAAATAGCTATCAGAAATTTGAGTTGAAAATTTTGTATAAATATACTCATTTTTATATGATTAATTGAGATTTGCCATATTTTTGGCAGAAGTTAGATGGTCGACTACCACGTAAATATTATATTGTAGATTGTAGATAATCCTAACTAATGTTATAAATGCAAAAATGGATGTTTTTAACGTCAAAACAGAGCGATCGTATGCACACAGAATGATAGCTGGAGGGTGACAGGATTTTGAACCCAGCAAAATATCTCATTTCCAAAATTAACATATAACTTTGAAAGGCTTAAATCGACGATAAATTATTGTAAGTGAACACAAAAATTTTGTGGTCTACAAATGATCAAAATTTGGATCACAAGTTCCCCGCCTCCAATGACCTCTGTATTCATGAGTTCGAGGTCGTTTCCTTGACATCGTGTGCTGCATTTCGGGCAAAGATCCTTCGTTCTGTCAGGACGTTGCCCGAGTTTATACTACCTAGTACCTACCTAACTGTAACTGTGCTGATTGATTTAAAAACGGTCTCAAAACGCTTCATTTGGATACGTAGTAGATATAAAATTAATTTGGTCTGTAATGAAATTGAAACGCGGTTTTTATACAAAGCTCTCTCGAATGTATTAAATAATTTCCATACTGAAAGTGAAAATATTACAAATCATCACTATCATCACTACATATTTTATGAGTATTAAACATGGAGCTATCATGTTTAGGAGCTGAGCATTAACAGTATAAGTGAATCAAGTCTGGAAAAAAGTTAGCCCCGCGAGTTTTCATGGCTTATGCTGTCTAATCTGTCAGAGAAGTCCGCGGTAGCATATATCTATCTCCAATAGTCATTATACATAAATTACATAATTATAGAAAGCGTGTTTGTGTGTCCTTCGTTCACGTCAAAATTTATTAACCGAACTTCAAAAGAAGGAGGAGGTTCTCAATTCGTCGGAATCTTTTATGTTTTTTTATGTATGTCCTCCGATTACTTTAAGACGCCTGGACCGACTTGGATTTTTTTTTGAAAGGATATACTTCCCAGGATGTCCCAAGTTCATCAGGTCAGGATCTGATGATGGGATCCTGGAGAAATCGAGAACTCTTCTGAAGCGATTTGGGTTTTTTTTTATAGTGACTTCTGCATTTGCTTTCGGAAAGTACACTTTTCAGTGCCTATAATTTTTGAAGTCGGTACACTATTTTAAATTTTTTTTTAAACTAAAACTTATATTGAAATGAATGAAAAACGTCGTATGAAACATTGATGGTAATTACAGTTATGGCTTATTATAATTTCTGCCTCAACTGTAATTTCCAACTTCGCACACTTGTTACACAATGTACTTGTTACCACACACACAGAACCGTCGGTGGTCGCTTTAACAAAAACTAGGCTTAAATTTAGGTCGTTTAACAGGGCGGATATGACTGGATTAAGTTACACTTCCGTCCATTTCGCTGCGTGGAGCACTAGTTTTTGTACTGAGAGTAATTGCATTATTCTTACTTCATGCTCTCCTGGTACCGGTCGCTGCACTGGGTCAGCGTGGGGTGTCAATGAGGTCGAGGTCTTTGTCCCGTGAAGCAACTAGGGGTTATTGACTACCTAGATTTTCCTATACAATACATAATGCTGTTTTAGTACCATCACTTATGGAAGCGAGACTTGGGTATGGAATAAGAGGCATGAAAGTAAAATAAATAATATGCAGTGGAAATGCGGTCTTTACGTAGAATGTGTGATATAAATGTATATATTGACCGCATCCGGAACGATGTCATTAGAGAAGAATGCGGAGTAAAAGATGATGTTGTGACAAATATGAAGAAAAGTAGTTTACGCTAGTTTGGAAACGTTGAAAGAATGAAGGATGAAAGATTGACTAAAAAGGTTTATATGGCTGAAGTTAAAGGAAATGCTGGCATATCCCGACCTAGATGTACTTTTATTGAACATATAAAAAATATGTTGATCGATGGAAATATTAAAAGTACAGACAATCGCCGAGCATGTATGAAAATGATGAATATAAAAGAAGCAAAAGAGATATGTAAGGATCGTAACAAATGGCATTCGATTGTCTCTGCCTACCCCTCTTGGGATGAAAGGCGTGATGATAGACAGATAGATTGATAAAGCTTTTTTAAATAAATTACCTACCTATCTACATTTAATATAGAAACATGAATGTCTGCAAGAATAGAAGTGGTGACAGTGAAATAAAATAAATAGTTTATAGATAACGTATAATCATTGTTATATAAATATTTCTTTTTTTAATATATAAATGAAAAATCTTTCATTCATACTTCCGGTCACGTGACCGCAATCAGGAAGTAACGTCACTTGCATCTAAATTTTAAATAAATAAGCACAGTCTACTAACTATATTATAATAACTATGTGTCAGTCAATCTGTCACTGAATTTTCTTGTTAAGTATTTTATCTAATCTGTGACCATTATTTTGTTGGTTTGCAACTTACATGAAAATACAAATACTTATAAAAGTTTCTAATTATTTTATTAGGTATATATAATAAATCTTACAGCTATAATTTAAAAGTATTTCTAAAAAATTGTCAATACCCTTATTTAATTTGTAATTCATCTACCTATATATCTCGTAAATAAAACTTTTCAATAAAATAATATCTACTTATAATATTGAGATCTCTAACAGACTTACAGAAGAATATAAAAGGTATAAAATGTATCAAATTTCATCAAATTCGGTTCAATTGTGATCATGTGATGCGACGGATATAGACGGATCTTATAAGGACGATCTTATAAGGGTTCATTACTACGGAACCCTAAAAATTTTAGTCTGTCTGTGATTTCAAAAGAGATGTCAAAATGTACTGAAGTACTCTCCGTAACGCCTCAATGGATTTTGATGAAACTTTCAGATATTATATTAAAACTTAGAATCTCGTAGATAAATGAGAAAATTGTAATATATGGCATATTAAAATTTTATACAGTAATAGTAACTAGGCTTTGAATAAAACGTTGAAAAATGAGGTTGTTATCCCTTACAATGATCACGATAGAAGTATAGGTAGAAGTATTCAACATAGCGCGTATAGCCCGCACCCCATGGAAAGGTCCGATGACCTAGTTTTCATAAGTGGGGTCCTACCATCGATCTATGGGGCCTGAATTCTAGCAACCCTTCGGGACAAAATTCCTTTTGAAAATATTACGCAAGATTAACTTTAGATGGGTATTAATTTAATTTTATTCTTGGATGTTGATCTCTACCGTATTATATAATATTTACCTGCGTCTCCCTCTACTCTATTTACCGAACTTATGGCCTTGGTTGTGTTATTATAGTCCGGGCGAAGGTGAAACTTTTAAGAAAAGTGCACACTTGACAAAAATCATAGTATGCCAATTTTAGTTTCAGACAAAAAGAGCTGAAGTCCACACAGAAAGTATGTTCCAATCTCTTCTAGAAAAAAAAAGAAAAGACTATATTTCTCCAAAAATATTGATTTAATTATTCGGTATGTCCCCATAAGAGGGTAAGCCTATGCCTTAGGCCCCTTAGGCCCTAAGGGGAAGAAGAGAATAAGATCTATCCGACCCCAAATGTCATCCTCACCTGCACGCTTGGTACCCTCTGCTACTACTGCTACTACCAAGAGGCAACTGGCTGGAAGAGGCTACAGCGAGCCTGAAGACCTAAAAAATCTCAAAATGTCTGGTGCAGAAGGCAATGGGAAAACACTGCATTTAGAAGTACAATCTTTACGTAGAATGTGTTATATAAAGCGTATTGACCGCATCCGGAACGATGTCATTAGAAGTTCTGTGATGTCATTAGAGAAGAATGCGGAGTGAAAGATGATGTTGTGACTAAAATGAATAAAATTAAACACACGTTAGACACGTTAAAAGAATGAAGGATGAATTACTATTATTATTAAAAAGGTCTATATGGCCGAAAACATAAAAAAATATTGATCGATGGCAATATTAAAAGTACACACAAGCGCCGAGCATGTATGAAAGGTATGATGATGAATATAAAGGAAGCGAAAGAGGTATGTCAGGATCGTAGCAAATGGCATTCGATTGTCTCTGCTTACCCCTCTTGGGATAAAAGGCGTAATAATAGATAGATAGATATTCAGTACATGTATGTTCATTGGTCAGTACCTACAGTTTGGGTTTAGATCATTTTGTCATCTGTATACAATTTGGCTCAGATCTTCAGAGAAAGGAATTGTGCAGGGACTCAGGATCAATGGACTCAGGTGTAGTTTTGATATGGGGAATTCAGTTAAAAAATCCTAACTCAATATAATTATAACTGTTATCCAATAGATTTTAGATGTTATACAAAACAAACACAACTTCACGGCTTTTATACCTTGCGGTGTGGCCAGAGACACCGTAACAATGTCCACTTTTTGCCATTTGTCCATATTAAACAGAACAAGTGGTAAATCTGTTGATGCAATTAATGGACGGATGCCGGTTATACTTGCCCTCCGAAGCACGGTATTATTATTTTTGCAATGCTATACAAGGATTTAGAGCCGCGGCGAGTGACCTGGACGCGGCACAAACAAAAAGAAACCCAAACAGCAGCGCAATCATTACAAAGGTGCGTCCGCGCAGCTGACACCGCACCTGCCGACGTCTTTAACATTTCTTTGAGTTTTTTTCGCCATCGAAGTTATTGGCCTATTTTTTATGGCGCAAGCTGCCTCCACAGCTGACGCCCGCATGCGAGCGAGTTATTAAAACTCTTTGTTGGCTCAAAGCACCCACACAACAAATGATACAATTTTCCGATTTTTATTAGTCCGAAATTATACCTTATGTATCCGATATAGGGTTCCAAATAGCTTGATATTTTTTATAATATTGTGCAATATTAAGTAGTTCATGCGTGTTTCTTGAGGCTCTAGGATAATAACAATAAGTAGGTATGAAGGATAAGCGACAGCTGCTTGAGTCCTTTTTTTTTGTATCAGGCGACCAGGCGACCAGGTGGAGGTCGTGTGAATGCCCCAAGACGTTGCGTGGATTTACGTTCATATTTATTTTATGATTAAATTGTTACTTTGTGTGTTATTTTATTATCACAAAGTAGGTACGATAGTAAGGAGTAAGGACTAAGCAGAATTTATGAATTCTTCCAGAAACAATCGAATGTCTTTTATTATCTCCTGGCATTATTTCTTTCGCTTCTTCTATAGTATTCATCACATTAGGCGATAAGGAATTTTGTGAAAAAGTCAGGTTATGTTGCCATTTGAACATTACTGCAGTCATTTTGGATATTTGTTAGTCAGTCACGTAAACAGATTTTGATGAAACTTGGGGGTGATGGTCCCGGATTATTTTTTATCTCGGTATATATGGAGAACTTGGAAGACCTGATGATGAAAAACAACACCACAAGGACCCTTGAGAATCTACCTAAACTATTAGGGATAAAAAACACTGCAAAAAATATTCATAAACACTGGCAATTAGCAAAAAATTGAAAATCTGGAGTCCTATAGAATTAGAAAGGTCAAGGCCTCGTCAAAATTATTAAGATTGAAAATTCCAGCTCATAACAGCGCCTACTAAAATGTAAATACATCTTGTATAAACAACTGACAGTACGGACGTAACACTAATTGGCCATGCTAACTTTTTGAACAGGAACGAAGATCTCGAAACCGTTTCGAGATATAAGCTTTCAGTATAATGTCTATTTATCAGATTTTAAATTAAGTCCATACTTTTAAAGATATTCAATAAAAAACAATAACCTTAATTTGACCGATGTATGACGTCATCAAAAGCAATATGAAAAAAAAACCTTTGCCTACAAAAAGGACCAAAAAAAGGTAATCGTCAATCTTTGAGTGACATCTTTATAAATTTATATTTTACGTGTAATTATTTTCTTTGTTATTAGGACATGACGGGATGAAACACTATTTACTTGCCATTGTAAAAAACTATTCAATTTAAATAATTATAAACACGAGTATATAAACAAGAGTAATTTTTAGGTTAGTCGACCTAGACTGACGTTTGCTTGACGTTAATTTGATTGACTGTCACTTTTTTATGTGTAGTGAGTGACCAAGATTATAATCCTGTTCCAAATTCGTGTGACGTCACGTTTACTTTTCGCGGGTAAAATTTGTAAAATATATTAAAAATAGACGCAATGGATAAAAAACAAAAATATCGAAATTAGTTTCTTAAAATGGGCTATATTTTTAAAATTAATTATAAAAAAAGCGTAAGTCCGACTTGCACTTAGTCCGCTATTTGCCAGCTATTTTACCCCCTACCTTAAATAGTACAGTCAAGGTCAGCTTATAATTTGTAACGATCAAAGTCACATATAAAATAAGGAAAACGACTAGGTTAAATATCTTGTCTAATTTTAGTCAAAAAATTTCAATATGGACACATCTGCTGTTTACCTGCCCAACTTGTACAAAATTTTTTTCATCAAAATATGTATCCAGCGCAGTCAATTGTCATGTCTACAAAAATATCAAGCTATACTAATAATAAAGCTGAAGGATTTGTTTTGTTTGAACGCGCTAATCTCTGGAAGCCGGATTTGATAGCCCAAGTCTAGAGGAAGGTTTTAGGCCAAAATTTAATATTACTAAGGGGTGTAAATGAGGTGTAGGTAAACGTTGTATTCCTAATACAACGCGTCTTCGTACGTCGAAGGCAATTGCTAGTAACTAGTAAGTACTAATAATAAAGCTGATGAGTTTTTAGTTTGAACGCGCTAAGCTCTGGAACTACCAGCTGCATTTGATAGACCATGTCTTGAGGAAGGCTATATAACATTACGCAACGACCCAAAGGAGCTGAGCTTAAATATCAATCATCCACTTCAATAATGGAACATTTCAAAAAAAATAAGTATTGACTTTTGTACAGTATTGGACTTTTTTCTAACCAGTTAACAATAAACAAATAAATTAAATAGTAACTAAATTAATTAAATTAGACTTCTAATGATGTATATATCGCATTCATTAATTTAGCATTTCAAGTTGAGCATGTTATTGAAAATTTGATAAAATTTTAAACTTCATTTACTGCAAATTAATTGTTTTTGAAATAGTCCATTATTGAAGTGGATAGACGATATATTGTCTAATTTTAGTAAAAAAAATCAAACATTGAATTATCGGTTAAGAGTGTAGTGTACCGCGTCCATGTCCATACAAACGGAGAAAACGTTTTACTACCCCTAAATATCATTTAATTTTAACGATTTTGTAATATGTTACTGACATAATGAAAAACTACGTACGTATTTTTTCCTTTTTTCAAAATTCGTAATAGGTCAAAAGTTATAAGCCCCTCAAATCTCGTTTTTTTGGTTCATAACTTGCTGGTAATAAACCGTCTGTATTTGAGAAACAAAGCAAAATTTCAAAAAAAGCAAAACGTACGTACGTAGATTATAATCTGCTAAAACATATGACACCAAAATTGTAAGGTTTCGTTATAGTTTAGTAGGTGTAAATCGTTTTCGCCCAAAACGCAATTTTTAACGAAAAACATACCTACGAACACTCACGAGCTGCAGTGCTCTCTGTCGCACTGATGCCCGGGGGAAGAGCGCGCTTGAGACAGAATATGATTTTCTAAATACCTATTTCGCTGCGTACGCTGAGCTACACGATCCTCTTAAGGCGCCATATGCACAGCGAAAAATTCACGTCCGCGCTCAGTGATTGCATGGCATCAAAGCAATATTTTTTATATAAAATGCAAAATATAAACCGGTAGTATTTAATCATATAACTGCAAATCCCCTTTTTTAGCACCAAAAATACTGGATTGCACACAAAAAATATAAACCCTAACCTACCTCTATGTGCCAACAGGGTCTTACTTTCAATAATTGATGTCCAATAAGTATTTTCTGATGTGCAATTAAAAATTTCCCAATATTTTTTTAATTTCTATGTTCTATCGATAATTTAATAAGACATATTTTTTTCGTATTTATAAAATGCAAAATTCTAGTCCTCGTCCAAGATGTTTTAGGAGCAGATGACCCCTTAAATTATAGCGTCATAAATTAGACAGGTTTAGTGTAGCTCGTGTCCATCGCGTGTAGAATGTGGACATCTGCTGTTTACCTGCCCAACTTGTACATTTGTACAATCACTTTCATTTTTTGTGAGAATTAAGTCGATTCATGGCTTTATTGAAGTTTGATTGGGGTTCAACGTTTATTATAGGACTGTTAGTTAATGCTATTGTTACCATTTTTTTTCCGAAAAAAGTGTTTATCAGTGGTTTTAAGTTACGTAGGCTAATTCCTATAAAGTCCCGTATGTATTGTACCTATGACCTATGTATCTCTACCTGTACCTCTAGGACGCTATCCATAAATTACGTCACACGAATGTAATTGATTTTGGACTCGTCCCCCGTCACATGTCCACTTTGTTGACCCCCTCCCTAAACCTAAACCTGTGACGCAATGCGATTTTTACTGTTGTGATTGTTACTGTTTCTCGAGAAAGCCGAAAGGTTTGTTTATTCAAAATTGTCCATCCATCATATTTCCATGACTACCGATAGAATATTACAAATGCATTGATTCAAATGGATACCGCGACATGCTTTCCCAGAGAGTTTTATTATCAGAGTTACAAATTCAGCTGAGGTATTAAATAAAGCTATATGATGACGCACTTGTTTAAGACTTCAGAAAGTTGATGTAAATATTATAATAATGAATTAAAAATGGTTGCTATTGTACGGACTTTTTGCTTGCATAGTATGTGAGCGAAATGTAAACAGAAAATCCACCATTTTCAGTCCCATTCTTTACCTGCGCGGATTGTACCAACTTCATATGATTGCGTCACCTTTCAAAAGGCTCCACTCTAAATAAACAATAATTTGCCACAAAATTTCCTCAACGACTTCAGATTGGCAAAAATACCTACATAAAAAATGAAAAAACATTTGAGATGCTGTATATAAACGTTTAATGCTCGATTTTAGTTTAAATACAGAACTTGTTAACATAACTATTGTTTCCATGCAACTCTATCCGAGATATTTTACTATAAATAAATAAATTTATATTTACTAGAGATATAGTCAGCAGGTGTAGAGTTGAGTGGACACTGTAGACAGTGCTCTCTGTGTAGTAGTATAATGAGAGGACTGTTGTGCGACAAGAAAATACCTAGCAATAATATTCAACGCCCAAGCAATTTCTATGTAACATTTCAAATATATTTTTATTCTACCGAAATGAATGCTAAAAGTACAGTTATGAGCACGCAATGTCGGCTTTGTACAATTGAGCAGTATATAATGAGTTTTCAATAATCCCCTATATAATTTAAGAACTTATATTTACAATGACATATAAATAATATGTAGAGCGCGCGGGAGTCCCTCCTCGGCACACATTACTCTAGCTAGAAGCATACGAAAGCACAACTAAATGTACAACTCTGTGGCTTGGAGTTAAAAGGTCAAAATGCTTTAGTACTTATCATAATATCACAATTCCGGTGATCTGAAGCAAAATTGTCTTTGCTCCTCTATCTCAAAACCCCAGAATTTTTATTTTAGAATACAAAAATAACGATAAATTTATGTACACTATTAAAATATTATAATAACTTTAATTATTAGCCACTTTATAATGAAATGGGTTTTTTTATTTACATGTATACAAAAAACAAACTACAATATCAACGTAACTTTACAATTAAGTAGAAATCAGCGATTACATATAGAAATATAGATATTTACCAATAAATTACATAGAAAATATTACAATATTGTAATTTAAATATACAATGTAGAAAACAACTTACAACACTTCACTGAAACAGAATTTTATGTTAATAGTGTATATATTTATTATATTTTAGAGTCATTCATTATGTAAATATATATAAAACGAAGGATATTTTAACCGTACCTACTCACTATTTTGGACTACTGCTATAATCAAATTTTACAAAATATTACATTACTATTTTTTCAGATAAAATTGCAACTATGACTTTTACTTATAGTAGTGAGTCAATATCTTTTTAAATCACACAAGTTTATATGGAGTACAAGATATAGTACAGTAAACTATTATTAATTATATCATATTGGGAACGATTTCTCACTGACTGTTGGGAAGCGATCGAAGATATTGTTATAATTCTAAAACACGATTCCTATCAACAAAAATTTACGATTTTTTAAACATCACTTACACATTATTTCGATAATAGCTAAATAAATATTCAGACAACCATACCTACTTATAGAGACTTTCAATAAATTTAGGGGCTCCAAAAGCATTTAATTTAATTTTAAACTAAACAAACCCTAATATACTAAGGTTTGTTGGACTTTTCTTGACAAAATGACCACTCGCCTTGAGCACGTAATATTTTTATTTTATTTTTATGATAAAAACTAAAATCCACCAAATCAATTTTACCTTCATAATTACCTGTCATCTGAATAAGACAAAAACTAAACGCTCCCACATCACCATGTTATTACAATCAAAACTAAAATAATATGTACAAGTCTCTTGTAAAAAAAAAGCCCGCCACGAATCAGAAAATAAGTGCGCGAACACAAAGAAAGCAGGTTATCCGCTAATCGCTCGCCAGTGCGTAAACATCTGTGAAGGTAGCTCAACCACTTTTTATTTTTTAAAATATATGGACCTATCATATGTAGCAAAAATAAAAAAAAACGGCACAAGACAGCACAAACTGTTCAGCTATTTTTTTATTTATGGCATAAGTCCATTACATTGGAACAGTGTTTCTCAATCAATTTAGTGTCGCGACTGTTCCAAATAGGCCAAAATAAAGTATATATTTTTAAGACCCTGATCCATTGAGGGCCAAACCTTTTCGGATAGAGGGAGACGAAAGTAAAAAATTGATTTTTGTCTAGCTCTATCGGATGGTTTATGGTTCAGGGATCTTAAATATTATACATTTAAATATGTTTACAGTTTAACTGATTAAAAACATTATTTGTACTTTAAAGTAGCTTTTTTTCTGTCTAATATGGACTCGCGACCTCCCAGTTTGAGAAACAGTGCATTAGAGCACAACATTTATTTTACCAAAAATAATCAAATCCGTAGTAGCTAGCCAACTTCACACACTCGTTTGCGCCGAAAGCGGCCAACGAGCGTTCTTTGTGTGCATTACGTTTCTAATTTTTGTTTCTTTTTCGTATTTAAAACCAAACTTTAGCATATTAATCGTAGTCAATGTCCATGTTGTACTGCGGACAGTCCCGATCAGTTGTGCCCGAGCTGAGCGAGCTGGCCGAAGTAGAGGTAGTGTCAGCAGAGGGCGAGGGCGATGTCCACATACGACTGGGAACTGACGATGTCGACGACGACGACGTGGCCGGCGACGCTTCCCAGCCGCGACCGTGCGGCAAGCGACGCAGCGCGATGCGGGGTATCGGAATGGCTGAAACGATATCATTCAGAACTTAATGTACCAGGAGCATATGACTTTCATGGACGACGTTGAGGACTAAAAATATCAAATATTAAAATTCAATGGACGACATGTAAGATATAAGAGAACCGTATTTTTTATTTAGTAAGTACATATTAATATTAAAATTTAATTTTATGTAATTCGAAAAAGATATGAAAAATAACTGTGGAGCCACTCTTGATCAGGATGACGATAAAAAAGAAAATCTCCCAAGTCTTGTCAAAATAATGTTAAATTTTTAATGGCTTGGCCAAGTTAAACCTCGTTAAAATATTCCTATTTTCGGTATTTTTCAAAGAACTCGAAAATCATTGGAGAAAAAAATTTAGTTACTTTGTATCAGATAATCTCCAAACGGTTTTCGATTTTTACCTATTTCAGTACCTTTCCAAAAATTATTATTTGTGATAATATTACAAAGCCCGCCACAGACATTCTAGTTTGTAGAAAGATTAACGGTGGACCAAGTATGCAGGAGCGTGTAGTAAGAGTACCGCACTACTGGGTGACATAAACGGTTGGAAAACGATTTTTGGCATGATGAAAATTCAAACTGCCATCATGTCGCTGTCCTGCATACTTGAACGTGTGTGGGAGCGTTCATTGAACGCACTGCGCATCAAATGTTAACATATTGAAGATATTTGCCGGTATCCTATATATTGATATTCGGTGGTTTTAGTAATTACACAACCTTTTAGTACCTTTCATTCTACAAGTTTGCATACGAAAGCTATCTAATATCCAACAATCGCTATAATGTCTATAAACTCCATAGTAATCATTAATAAATTGTATTCTCTAATGGGCATCTTGCATACTTTATCCACCGTCAATCTTCCTGCAATGCCGTTACGTCTGTGGCGGGCTTTAGGAACGGAGCGGCCGCTTGTCGCTGTCCAAATTAAATTACGGTACAGGTCCCTGCCGAAAGTAATGCGCATCGAGCATTAGAGACTAATCAATCAACCATCGTGGTTGTTATAGGCACCTCCAACTAACTTATAGTTAATAGATTTTTATCAAACAAGTATCGGGTTTTGTGTTAAAGTGACCTATATACTATGCAATCTAGACAGTGCGTGTAGTGTAAAGAGCACTTTAGACAGACTTTTACCCTTGGCCTTATGCTTTAGCATTGTCTATCTAATCTATGGAGTTGACAAAATGATAAATAATTCTGTAAAGAGAACTGTGGGCAAAACGTTAAATGCTCCACTCCACTATGCTTTATAAAAAGAATATAGTATGAAAAAGAAATGCTAAATTTTGTCCTAGTGCTGTAACCGGTTGGCTCAAACAGACTCCAAGCCAAATTTTATAATTTACAAGACAAACAATCACGTAAGTAATGGATACTGCAGGCCGACAAGGAACTTTTGGGGCTTGGCGGCGGCGCCACCATCTATGCAATCTCAGACATATCGGAATCAAATGTACTAAAATAATTTAGTTAAATTTTTTTGCCACGTGCCCAAAGATCCTTATCGGACTGCATTTTTAACCGTTACTCTGCTAAAATGTACCAGGAGCACATGAATATCACGGACGACAAACACAAAAATAAACTCACTTATACTGGTCGGATCGCCACTGATCCGCATCTCAATGGGCAGCCGGAAGGTGCGCGGGTGTGGCGGCAGGGGCGGGGGCTGATCCGGATCTAGGGGGTTCCCGGGCGGGGCTTGCGCGGGCGTATCGGTCGCTGTGATGAGACTGCGACGACAGATGGGGCAAGTCGCGTGCAGCTGCAGCCACGGCTCGATACAGCCGCAATGGAACATGTGCTCGCACTGCAGCCGGGACACCTTCTCGCCTGGGGGATTATAACAATTTTTTTTTGTTAGTCTTTGGTGTTCAATTTGGCGTATCTATCTACCTACACTAATATTATAAAGAGTAAGTTTGGAAGTAAGGGGATAATCTCTCAAACTACTGAACCGATTCTAAAAAATCTTTCACGAATAGAAAGCTACGATATCCCAGATCCCAGAGTAATATAGGCTATATTTTATTTTGTTCGAAAATATACACGGGCGAAGCCGGGGGCGGAAATATACAAATAAATAAAATTTATGTGTCCGTGAATTCAAAATTATAACAATTCTAAGTGGGATAATATCCATTTTTATATATTATGCCATTTACATATACGATACTGAAGCAGCCATTTATTTAATAGTAAATTGCGGTTATTACAATTTTGTCTATATGTTTGTCCAAAATAAGCTCTGTAATGGCTCAATGGATTTTAATGAAACTTTCAGGGACCATGTGGGTGGGTACTTGACTTAAAATCTGCTTTTTCTTTCATTTCGATAAATATATTAAACTTTAATAATTAAAGGGTTCAAAAAAAAATATATTTATAACTTTTTCTGACCATTTGATTCAACATATAAACCGACACGACTTATACTTAAAGTTCATTTTTTTTTACTTTTCTTAATTGGTAAACAAACTTTGCATGTCTTTTAATTGTAAAATTTTTAAATAACAGTTAATAAAAGTAGTTTTTTAAATAAAATAACAAATATGATTATTAGATCTGCAAATGTAAAATAGGTTCAAAATGGTAATTAATAAAAGTAATAATTTTAAATGACAACTTATTTAAAAAACCGGCCAAGTGCGAGTCGGACTCGCGCACGAAGGGTTCCGTACCAATATCTATAAAAACGGCAAAAAAAATCACGTTTGTTGTATGGGAGCCTCCTTAAATATTTATTTTATTCTGTTTTTTAGTATTTATTGTTATAGCAGCAACAGAAATACATCATCTATGAAAATTTCAACTGTCTAACTATCACGGTTCATGAGATACAGCCTGGTGACAGCTTTGGGACGGAACCCTAAAACGGACTTTAGTGATATAATTATCACGCTCTTGCATCCGTAGCAACTCGCCAGACCTACCCACCTTTCTCGAAGGGATCCCAGCACACAGAGCATGTGGAGTTAGTAGCAGCCTGCTCAACAGTTATCTCCTCTGTGGGTATGGCAGCGATCTGCTCGCGGGGCAACGGCGGCGGACCTGAGTTGTCCAACTGACCAAGCAGCTGGGTTACCACCGCGTCCAGACCTGTAAAACATTTTAAACAACTTCTTTAGGCAAGGTAGAGAACACTTTTTGTAAACGCGTAAACGTAAGGTATCATGTATAAAAAATACAGATGGCGTTCTCATTATACAATAAGTTTATATTTTTTAAGATTCCACGACATGGTGGAAAGTGGCCATGGGAATCCATGCATGGAGGTGACAAACAAGAGTGCATTAATCCTATGTTTGTTACCTACATTATCTAGCCAAGGCAAGTCAACTAACTTTGTTTGGTGAGTCTACAGATTATCGTAAAATAATTATAAAAAATATCGTCCATATTTTAGAATCTTCTTTGTCTTGATTATCTTAAAGGTTTCCGTACAAAGGTTTTAATCGGATCGGGTCAGCAAACAGCTAGTACACACACACTCACAAACACTTCACAGCTGTTATACCTTGCAGTGTGTCCAGAGCGATGAGTAACAGTGTCCACTTTTTGCCAGTTGTCCATATTAAACAGAACAGGTGGTAAGTCTGTTGCTGCACTTAGTGAACCTAGATGAGTCACTTTACAAATTACAAATTCAACTTTGCTCACCCATTAAGTAAAGTTTACCAAAGCACAAAAATGTGAATTAAATTAAGCATGAATAATATTGGCAGTACTAAAAACGATGGCTTGCGTGCGACGTCTTCCTAAATAGAACGAGAGTATTTTCCCAATAATTTGTTGCTAAAAATACCCCCTTACGATTTGAATGTCTACAGGTAAAATTAAATTTCAATTTCAAATTCAAAATTCAACCTAACAGTTATTAACTTATATACAGTCAAATCCGGTTATAACGACGCTAAAGGTAATATATAATATATAAGGACGCTTATATCCGAGAAGATAACAACATACTAAGATATAAACATTTAATTTTTATTTTTTAAAATATGAGTGTTTTTGAATCTTACAAATTTCAAAGCGGCGTAAAAACGCGTGAATATATTATGCACGCCTATAAATTACGCTACTACGACCCGTTACTAACCCAGTGCAACCAAAAACAAGCAACTAGCAAGGTCAACAATAAATGGCAAGAAGCACGCGTGACACGCGGATGGGAACTAAGGTTCAAAATGATTAAACAGTTTTGTTAGTTGGTCGTTAAATCCGATTAATTCCGATAAATATTCGTCGTTTAAACCATTTACATGTTCTTTTTAAAAGTGCGTGCCCTCAAAAGCACTCTAGATCGAAGATCCAAACTAATGTATTTCTTCTTCCTAATATCGTCCTTCTTTCACGCCCAAACAGACCAACGGATCGGTGTGATTTTTTTGCACAGAGATATCTGGTAGGCCGTAGATAGACATCGCTACCTTTTATCCCGTAAGTCCTTCGGGATAAATACTTCTTTCAAAAACATTCACGGACGAAGCCGCGACCTGATCCTAGTAAATAAATAAAATATATAAATGAGTACAACATACCTTCCCCACCAAAGACATAGTCGCCGGGCGCCCCGACCACAACAAAGGGAGTGCCCGCGCCGAACCCCCCACCATCTGTCGCACCAGTCGGCGGACTGATCGTCCACACGAACTGCTCCAATAGTGACTCCGGTCGCCCGGAACCCCTGAAACGACATATTATAAATAAGTTATTCATAGGACATATATTTGCAGAAACCAAATGAGCCCAAACCTATCCACCTCCTGGCTCCATCATCAGATCAGCTCGATGGTACCAAATTATTGTATTGTCATCCTAATTACATATAATTATTATGCAAGTTTCAAATCGATACGACAATAATTAGAAGTGCGACTTCCTAGATTTGTTTACATAGTTACATAAATAAAGCGTGTAATAATAACAGATCAATAAATATAAACAAATTTGGTGTTTATGTTAAGTTGTTTTTGAGTTATGAAGGGGTCAAAAGTGGCTCCAAATAGTTCGTGTAATATTACACACGGGTGCTGCTCGCCAGCTCTCTTTTCTTGGCTTGAATTAAGTATAACATTTAATTATTAATTAATTACATTTTTACAACATGTATAGTGTGGGGGTGGTCGCCCCAGATAGGCCAAAATGAGGTTGATTTTATGAAAACTTTCAAATATTTAACATTGGTATAATCATTGATTACTTATTTATTTTTCTGTACAACTGTAGTGGGACTCCTAGGTTTGAGAACCGATGCCATAATCACTACTTTCACAAAAAACAACTGAACAGATTTTGATTTGGTTTACGAATATTAAACATGGATCCATCTTTTTTACGAGCTGAGCATTAACAGTATTAGTGAATCAAGCCAGGGAAAAAGTTAGCCCCAGAATGCTGTCTAATTCGTCAGACATAGGTATAACAAAATGATCTAGGAAAAAATTGTGTAGAATTTAATGATCTATGAAAAAGTCTGCAGCAGCATATTATTCAAGGCAATGGCACGTCAAGCCGATGTTGGACAGGCAACCGGATGGCGAGTGGTAATCTGGGCCTTTGATTGTTTCAACAATTATTATAATTAAAAAAAAATAATAAAAATTGTTCAAATCGGATGGCATTCGAAATTTATACTGTCCTAAGTACAAATAATGGTGTGTATCAATGCCATCCGATTTCGATTAAATTAACCCCTATTTAGCCACCACCCAAACCTCATGAAAATACCAATAATTCCATACGCTGCAAAAAATTGTTGAAAATCCTTATCAATTAATATTTAACTACTGCTTGGACTTTTAAAAGGTCTGTGTATGCTCATTATCTATTACAATCCCCCCTCCCGCCCCAACAACCCCCCCACCAACCCTTGTTGCCCACATTGTCCTAATTTTTTACAGCGTATGGAATTATTGGTATTTTCATGAGGTTTGGGGGGTGGCTAAATAGGGGTTAATTTAATCGAAACCGGATGGCATTGATACACACCATTATTTGTACTTAGGACAGTATAAATTTCGAATGCCATCCGATTTGAACAATTTTTATTATTTTTTTTTAATTATAATAATTGTTGAAACAATCGAAAAAAGTGTTTTTCGGCGACTTTGAGGGGTTGTTTCTCCGAAACTGCCCATCAGGATCGGATGGCAATTTTTTCCCAACGTTTGGTGGTGTCAATAAGTATGCTCACTAATTTTGAATTTTGGTTGCCTTTTAACTTTTTTTTTTTTTTTTGTACTCGCTAGTGCAAGAACGGCCCGCGTGTTTCGGCTGGCAAAAAAAAATTATTATATAATTAGGGTATTTCCTTTAATTCTACCGCATTTTTATCGGGTTGCCTTTTCAAAAAATTTTCGATTTTGCCCCTCCCCCATATCGCCAAACTTGTCCATTTGGGGTCACTTTGGCCGCTACCAGGGGACTCTGTACCACTCAAAGGCCCAGATTACCACTCGCCATCCGGTTGCCTGTCCAACATCGGCTTGACGTGCCATTGCCTTGAATATATTCTATCTCTAATAAATAGGTAGTAATAAGCGTATTTGTGTAGGTATTTTTGTTGTAAACCCATATTGTACCCGTGCAAACCGGGCAGGTTGCTAGTATCCTATAACGGCCAAACTTAATTTTACACTGCAGCTATTTAGTATATAATCTGTATATGTAAAAAATAACAGCTATCAGCATTAAATTGATTAAATATTTTTGTCTTTTCAATGAAATGTCAAGATTTAGACAATGACACATTTATTCCATTCTTTTGGAAGCTATGATGAAGACATACACACAGACATAGGCTTCAAGGTTATATCACCCTCTTATTTTGTTGGGGGTTAAAATATAATTTTATATAGTGCCCTTACCTTAATTGTCCACCAGACATGAGGAATGCTAGGTCGCTCAACAATGCGTGGCCAGCACTCTGAAATTTAAGATAATTTAAAATTAACCATCCATCTTTGTGCATATATCTTTGAAAACTACCAAAATTTTAAAGAAAATTTTGTTTTGTGTAAAGGTAAAATCCAAATCAACAATTTAGAACTTCTGTTTTTTTTTCTATTTCTAATTTTCTAAATTATGTCATGATCCATTTAGACATTTCATAAAAAAATTACATTAAAACTTTCCTAATTTATTTTGCATTCTTATAAAAAAACAATTTACAAACACTCTATATTATGATATGAAAAAAAAATAGAATAGAATAGATATTAGTTGATCATATACTGAAATGGCCAAATACTATCTACTATCAGACCACAACAAGCTGATCCGAAGTAAAATTCTAGTAAGTAACTAATTCAAGGTAAAGCCAGCTTCTTTGCATAATATTTTTTGTGCTTCAAACATTCAAGGACTAGTCAATTCACTTATGTTGGGTTTTATATATGTGAATATGCAACAAGAAACTGTAAATATTTTTTCACAAGTTGCCTTACTGCTCCTGAAACCATGTTATCAGTCCCAGGATACCCAGCAAAAGACCAAGTTTGACAATTCACCTTATTAAGACGAGGAACGACTCAGAAATTTTCAATCGTAAGCCACGCCCTAAACTCGTTGTTCGGGCCCATGAGTGGTTCGAGCGCAACGATCACGTCATGCAAGAAAACGACGGCGCTTTGTCCGTTCTTGCTGCAGAAGTGAGAAGGGCATAATGTGTCGCTTCTCGAAATAAATGACGTAAGCGGCACATTACAAATAAATAATTTATTAAAAAACGATCACATGCAGGGAAAAATCTTCTTAATCAATACTAGGTACTGAAATTACCTATAGATTCGTATAAAATTTAAACGTAAATCCCTTTAGAGTATGGTCGTATGACTAAAAAGGTGTTTTTGAAGAGGTGATTTCAAAAATTTAAGTTATCAAGAAAATTTTCACCAATCATGTTTTCATCCTACACAATACTAGATAAAATCCTCTAGTTTTCGATGCCCAAATTGTATGTTCATTCGGGAATTTCAGTTCAGCAATCAACCAAATATATTCGTTCCTCTCCTTAAGTTTTGTGGCTAATGGCTATTACAAAACACAATAAGGATTATATAAATATATAACTACACATCTATCTTAAAATATTCTTATATTGTAAATGTTTACTATTTACTAAAATTTCAAGGTTAGTGATTAGGAACAATTCACAAAATTATGATAACAAACAGCTGCCAAGATAAGAGTGCCTGTCCTACTAATTATATTTTACTTCTGATTCTGAACTTGTGAAAAAGACACATCGCCCGTGATAAATTTACTAGGTATGAAAACAATTTTTTCTACCTAAGGGGGACAGGGGAGGCTGTATTAACACCCATACTTCGATCAATACGTAGCATACATTCTGCCCATAAGCCGTGTAAGCACGCCGCTCATCGTCTCGCTCTATTGTTCCTCTTCCCGCGCTTTTGTCCCTTTCGCACGGTGTCACGCGTGTTTGTATGGCAAAGCGCTGAGACGCTCCATTTTTTCTTTTATATTGATCGAAGCCCCTGTACCACTGTATTTTTCTGTCATTTTTCTAGAGCACTGTCTCGCGACACAAAACTATGCAAACGAAACCTTTTTTTTTTAATGGCCAAATTGAGGAGGGGGAAGGGCATCCTTAGTCTTAATACTCTGAGGTGATAAAGTATAACCAGACCAATATAAGTAGAACCAAGACCAGTAGAAGCCATTTTAGGCGCCGTATACTACTTGTCTCCATTAACTTAGTCAGGTTATATTTTATCACAGGTGATAAATGTCTATTTTGCATGTTCAGAATCAATGTGCGGTATTGAAAGAATATCACAACTGTTGAAAACTTTTTATCATACTAGGGACCCGCCCCAGAATTTTAATATAACTACTCACCCAGTGCCATTAACACAACTTGTTGAATAAGGGACATTGCCATTATTGGTTACTGCTCCTAAAAGATGTAATGTGATGTTTTCTACACATAAACTTTCCTTGTTAATCAATCTATCTATTAGTGAAAACATCACACAGTAACTTTTGAGTCTATTGTCTTTATACTTATATATACTAGTTAAGCAATATCTATTTCACATGACATTAGCCAAATCACATTTATTTGGATGGATACATAATAAAAGTATAGAGTTGAACTTTGTAGTATCAGGTGACACTACTATCTGTGCAATTCATGCTGCATCATCATAATCATAACCACATTTTTTATTAATAATTTTAAATAACCCTCACAATCTATACTAATAAAAAAGCTGAATTTGATAGCCCAATTCTTGAGGAAGGTTATAGGCTATATAACATCACGCTACCTACCCTAAGGGGGGTGAATTGGGTACGCGTACGAAGTCGCGGGCACCTGATAGTGTGTGAAAGTGTGTATGTATGTTTGTTTGTCCTTATTTCACGCCAAAACGGCGCGGCGCAACGGATCCACATGATTTTTTTGCACAGAATCAGAGATTAAAGTTATCCAATTTACAAAAATATCAAATATCTTCAATACCTGTGATACCCTTCACATACGTATTTCAAATAAAATTATTAGAACAGGCAGGTTAGGTAAATGATTATTGTGTGTTCATACCATATCAGCATTGTGTATTTGGCTTGCTTTTAGTAGGTATGCATTTTAAAATAAAAGAGTTCTCATGTTTTCATCATGTAAAAAAGGTTATTATTAAAAAAACTGTGCATATGATAAGCATTAGTGAATATGAATATCAAAACTAACATATTTATTTGTATGATAAAGAAAAATGTGGTATTGCTCCTCCGGATATTAATATAATTAGTGGTAGATACCAATCACCAACAATATGAACAATCACAAAATAGTAAGTAAACATTTCCAATATGCAGACCTGGGTTGTTTCATCAGAGTCGTCAAGGGTGCTCATGTCCGCGTCACTTACATCATCTCTAGCGGGCGTAGTGTGCTCGGCCTCTGCTTCCAACTGCTCAACAAATCCACTCGAGCAATATGGGCACACAAATTCCTGAAAGTTTAACCAACATCAAGTTAAATAACAGTTATTCAAATACTTCACTCCTTTCGTTTGTAGTAGGGTGATGTTATATGATATCTAACCTTCCTCAATAAACAGGCTATTTGACACAAAAAAAAATCTATATAGGACTGGTAGTTCCTGAGATTAGAGTGTTCAAACATACAAACTTTTTAGCTTTATATAATTATCAAATGAAATATTGATGGGCAAACAATCCTAGAAAACACTTTTAACTATGTATATTATACATTACACACTAAAAACAGTTTCTGTTACAGTTAAAACAGTTTCTGTTTTTTAGTATTTGTTGTTATAATGGCAACAGAAATACATCATCTGTGAAAATTTCAACTGTCTAACTATCACAGTTCATGAGATACAGCCTGGTGACAGACGGACAGACGAACGGACGGACGGACGGACAGCGGAGTCTTAGTAGTAGGGTTTCCGTTTTTACCCTTTAGTACCAAACCCTAAAAACACAAGACTAAACAAAAAGTATTGGCTAAAACACTTAGCTAAAAATTTATATGCAAATAATGATGTTATGTATAATGCATAATGATACTTATCACTACTGATAACACTTACAATAACTAAAAATATTGTGAAATAATAAATTTTACATATTAATATTAAAATTGTTAAATAATGTGCAGAAATGTCTGTAATGTGTTACTATAATATGCTAGTGATTTGATTTTTTTCTGTAAAATACTGTGGAAATACACCAAAATTTAAATTATAGATAACATTACCATTTAATTACTTTTGGATTACCTCAATATCTCAATTAAAATAAATACACTTAGATAAAAATTCTTAAAACATAATTCTTCTTAAAAAATAAATCCAACTTTTAATTGTGGTTGATGTAATGAAATTGATAAAGTTTATTTATAGCAACCTAGTCTACATCTTTACATATTGATTGATTTTATTTAACAATGCAAAGATGATGTGTACAACATAGCTGGATGTGTAATAAGGTCATGTTATACATAAACGAATGAATTATCATCCAATGGAGAAGTAACATGAATGGAAAAAGTTTTTCAATACGTAAATAGGTACATAAAATTCCCATTAGATTAGTATAACCTTAGCTATTTCCGTTGAAATCTAATTAAATAACTACGTAGTATCGACGCTGAGGGGGAAATGTTGTGGATGTGTTCTGCAAATACATATTTTTAGTGTAAATCCAAAGAAATATGACTATTAAATCGATTTTTACAAACCTGAACAATATCTTCAACTTCAATAAACATATTACACCTGTGGCAAAAGTACCTAGCAGCGCGCGGCCGCTCTGCTACAGTGTCCGACATGTTCACTTTTTGTTTTATAAATTCACAAACAGTTTATATTCTCAAAGTCTATACTAATTAAACGCGCATCAAACTTCTAGTAACAAAAATTTATCTATCGCCATTTTTCTGAGTTTGAGAGTTGGCCGAGTTGAGTTGAGGACGTGCGTTCGTCACAGAGCAAGTAAAATCGTTCGTTTTGGCTTGCACACAATTTGACGTTTGTCTTTTAATCATTTAAATTTTATTGTTTATGTCAAAGAGTAGAATCACTGCGATGTTTTGTAATGAATGGAATGACCGAACGAACTTTTATTTCTTCTTTTCTTTTTTCCTTACGAATAACAAAAAAACTATAGAACTAGTTGCACAAAGGTCGGTTTTTCGTTTACTCGTAAACGAGTTTGTAATGCCCACTGATCGCGTCATCGCTCGGTCATTGACTCCGGGGATAGGATGGTGGGTAAAGGTCCAGATTATCTAATCCTGAGATTTTCGTGTTTTTTCGACTTTATTCAATTACTGCACTGCTTTATTGCATACTTTAACTATTTTCAAGTCTCGGTAAGGTATAAGTTTTTGCAGGAGGTCACAGGTTTTTCAAAATTAAGGTTGGAGTTTTCATGATTTTTAAAAAGACTTCAATCGTTTTTTTACTCCATATAACATCCATTTTTTATGATGCCATTGGATGAAAGGCGTCACAAGGAGCAACTTTCGTCCAGGACACCAATCCCGAAAACCCCTCCTGGACGACCGCCAGGTCGGTGAAAAGTCTTCAGACACGATCGAATTTTTTTTACTCCACAAAATAGGTTAGCGAGGAGCGCAGCGACGAGCGTGGTTCGGTATTTTTTTCTTACATTTCTTTTATTTTTAATAGAGAATACGGTGAGCTAAAAATAAATAATTGTGAACATTCTTCATTGCCGTGAGCGGTCGTAAGCCCGTCAACAGAGAAATGTCAAAACGTCAAATCAAATTAGACGTCATTTCCGCGATCACAATTCACAGTGCTCACGCTTTAGGCCAGTCTGTGTAAATTTTTTGGACCAAAATCACGATACAGCAAACGAAGATATGTAAAAAATCGGAAACATTCCGTAGAATTCAATGCACTATTTTTAAAACAACTGACATTAAGGGAACTTATAGAAAATGGCGACCAAAGTTGGTAAAAAACACTTTATTTCGTTTTACAAAAAAAATAGGCTTTATTTTAAAAAAGTTTTATACACAAGTTGTGGAACTATTTATTTCGGATCGGTCTAGTCCGGTCCGATTTCAATAAATTGTAAAATATATTATTTATTTAAAAAAAACCGTAAAAAATCGCGTTATTTTCAAACGCCCGTATCTCTTTTTGAAAAAAAAAATTTTGAAACCGATAAATAGTGAAAATATAGCTCTTGACAAGCCAAAAGATTTTTAAAATATTAAAAATATCTTGCAGAAATTTGATTTTTCGAAAAAAAAGTGTTTTTTTTAAATTCCTATAACTCATAAACCCGTAACTTTTTATAATCGTGTCTATGCTTAAAATTTTCTATAATAGTTGCCGTTATATGTGCTAGTATTGCGCGCTTCATTAATTGATTGGTTATATGCGAAATATTGGTCAAAAAATCGGTTTCTTTTTTTTGTTCCAAAAACGTAATTTATCTTTAATAGTTAAAATTGTATAAAATTGACGTTTACGCGATGTTATAGCTGGTATTTTTCTGCAAATTTTAAAAACAATTTTTTTCTCACCGACCTTCTGGAGCTAAGATTTTTTTTTTGCTTGAAAAAAATCCTGTGGCGCCGTTTTTTAATATTATCAGCTAAAATTTATATGAGTTAAAGTTCATTATTTATAGTTGAAATAAAAAAAATACGAGAACTCCATCGGCCGTCGCTGAGCACTGCAAAATTAATTACACACGGAGCTTAGCGCCGTGGTACCATACTTCAGCTCTAGCGGTGGAGTAGGGGGGGAGAGCCGACCGAGGTCGCATGCATATGAGCGACTGTCGCGACGCCGTTCCTGCATTTTTCCGAAAAATACCCATTTTTCGACCGATATTTCGCATATTACCGATCAGTTAATAAAGCGCGCAATACTCGCACATGTTACGGCAACTATTAAAGAAAATTTTAAGCATAGACACGATTATAAAAAGTCACGGGTTTATGAGTTATAGGAATTTAAAAAAAACACTTTTTTTTCGCAAAATCAAATTTCTGCAACATCTTTTTAATATTTTTAAAATTTGAAAATACGGTATTTTTTGGCTTGTCAAGAGCTACATTTTCACTATTTTTCGGTTTCAAAAATTAATTTTTTTCAAAGAGATACGGGCGTTTTAAAATAATGCGATCTTTTACGATTTTTTTTAAATAAATAATATATTTTACAATTTATTGACATCGGACCAGACTAGACCGATCCGAAATAAATAGTTCCACAACTTGTGAATTAAACTTTTTTTAAATAAAGCCAATTTTTTTTTAAAACGAAATAAAGTGTTTTTTACCAACTTTGGCCGCCATTTTCTATAAGTTCCCCTAATGTCAGTTGTTTTAAAAATAGTGCATTGAATTCTACGGAATATTTCCGATTTTTTACATATCTTCGTTTGCTGTATAACGGTTACGAATAATTTCCATACAGCTCAAAATAGCCAGACTGGCCTACTTACGCGACGATAGCACCTTGAGCGCCGTGTTAATCAAACGTCAAAATATATATGTGTGCGTACCTCTTTGTATGTGTTTTTTTTAAGTATTTTTCCCAATTTGCAATAAAGAATCATTTAAATGTGAATTCAGCATAAAGAAATTGATGTTTTAGAAATGAAAGGCAGATCTTTTATAATGAACACTAGTATATTTTATAATCTCATCTGAGTTAACAACCGCTGAACAAAACGAATAGACAGGTAGTAAGAAAAAAATAATGTAGTACCAACGTTAACACATTGACACTTTGCATTGCAGCCAACCTAACTATATGTATAAACATTGCCATATAAATAACAGAAATAAGTAAATACCTGTTGCACTTTGTCCATTTGTTGCAGTTGTGAGCGCGATTTTATATCGACGCGCTATTCATGTCAGCACTGTGAGCATTGTGAGTGCGATATCATTTAGTATTTAGGAACGGCGATCACGGTCGTTATTGTTGTAAGAACTTGTGAAGAGATTCCACATCCGGTCATGGCGCCGACCGCACGCGTTTTCGTCATGGCGTGATGTGGAATCCGATTTAATCCCGGCCGCGCTGTTATGGTTGTGATTAGTTAGTGATTAATAAGACATATCACAGTCGGCGGGATAATCTTAGCTACCGATTTATCGGCTTACTATTGCACAAGATTAAACACTGGAGACTGGCAGAATTGCGACGAAAGTCAGCACTGTTGCCATATATCAAAAGAAGAAGAAGAAGAACTTGTGAAAGCTGTTTGGTTGTCGCATTTCGGAACGCGCTAGCTAGATGAAAAGCGAGAACAAAGTTATGAAGTCTATCCATTCGTTCATTCAACACGCTTCACTACTTGTTTTATTCATGTTCATTTAAAAGTATTTGTTGACTTTATCAACCTTTGCCTTTTCATGGAATAAATTGTACCAAAAAAAAATTGTTGACTTTTCTGACATAAGTTTTACCAATGGACGTATAGAGGCATTGTTTCCCAACCAATGACAAAGTTGGTCTAGTTCGGGCAGTGAATCATCGGACCAATCCAACTCATGTTTTCATTTTTCTTCCATAGACAGATAATTATTTTTTTTGGGACTTTTTACTTTTTAGATAAATTTTTACAAATTGACATAAATCTATCTGTATTATTTAGAAACTATGTAATTATTATAAAGAATTAAATACCGTTTGCCTGTATCTAATTAAGTTATAACGTGCATAGTTTTGTTAATATGATTGTTACAACTTCCGTCTTACTTTATATACAATAAATTTAATTTTGTTGTATGAATGCGTGTCATAATTATGATTTGTAGATATTTAGTTTCGTCCTTATCATTTAGCGCGGGCTAAACTTTTGGTTCTCAGTATTATAAGTTACTCTATGGTGTAGTGTTTGTTCAGTGATGTTATCAAATTCATGTGAAGTGTTAAAATAATGAAATGTTCTTTGGCAAATGAAGTTTGTAAAGTATTAGTTACTAAATAAATAACCCCAAATTCATGTTTATTGTGAGCCCACAGTTTGGTTTAAATGCATCATCTACAATGAATGAGAAAAAATTAGTACAGAACTTCAAAAGCTACATTAATGTGTCACCAAAAGTGAGTTCTTATTTGTTTTGTTACTAACTATTATATTTAAAACACATTAGTTAGATGGCAAGAATTCTTATAGGATATAGATATTTCTAATAAGAATATTCGGTAATTTAAAAAAAATGATATGCTGAGTTTTGTGTTTTTTCGATTTTATTATATTATATTTTCGAACTTATACATACCTACAATGTAATTTTATTTATTTTGAAAATTTACATATAAATAGGGTTTTAAACTGATTTTAATACAAATAACTAAAATAAAATTACACATAAAAAAATCAAGTAAATCTACTGGGAGAGTACCTTTCCACACCAAATGCCTCAAATATGTATTATTTTGGAAGTCTGTTGGGTAGAAAACCATGGGACCGTGGGGACCAGTCTGTTTAAAGATGTTAGTCTTATTTCGATCAAATTTTATTACATTGTTTCATTGCTTTAATTAATACATATATATAAATATTTTAAAGTCTCAGAAAGGTACAACTTTACTAATAATAAAAATAAATAAATGTTGGTACAGCAAGGAATTTTAACTCCTTTGGAACTGTAAAGAAATTCTTGTGTGAATCTTTATAGCAAAGTTATGGCATTAATGTTTCAAACTCTTTAGTTTGTATGGAGGCTAGTTACTAGTACTTTATTCAGGTATAGTAGGTACCTAAATACCTAACTACTGTATGCAGATTAGACCAAGTTTTCATAAATTTGCTATTAAGGGTCCTATATCCATAATTTGTATGGGGATATTACTATTCCCAATTTCTCTGTAAATAATCCACCTGTGTCACTGTAATTTATCATATAGTTACTTATTCAATATATCTAAGCGAAATAGTCGTTATTTTTTAATTGGTTTTATTGAATAGGAAATATGGGTGGTAAATAAAGGATTATTTTGCCCCTGTTTTCTCTAATCATAATCTATCACATAGCTCTTAATTTTTTTAAAAGCGCTGTTTTACCATTATCCTTTAAAATTAAACGTCTTGGTCAAAAATTTCCCCATATTTACTATTTAAAAAAAACCCATTGAAAAATAACAGCTATTTCACTTAGATGTATTCAATAAGTAACTATATGCTAAATTACAGTGACACAGGTGGATTATTTACAGAGAAATTGGGAATAGTTTACCCCAGAAAAATTATAAATATATGAGCCTTAATTGCCATTTGTTACAGAACTATGGAGAAAAGAATGGTGCCATCCAGGATTTGAAACCAACATTATTAAATGGTATGTTGCTATGGTAACCCCACAGTCTTTTCTGTCTTGATTTGTGTCTATGGCATTTCATATCTTCCTCATACTCAAGGTTGTATCTCTACACCCTGTAGACAAAAACTCATGCATCTTGCTTCACCCGCATGTCATACTAAAAACATTAATTTTACCAAACAGGAAAACTAAAACAGGTAAATATGTAAAGTTGAATCTACATGCTCCAGTATGCATGCCCTCATATTAAGAGAGTGTATGTATTATGTAGCTATACAAAATTTTATACCTGACTATGATTGCCTGTAAAAATTGCTATTTACAATTTTCTTTATTAAAAATATTTTTCTGGGGGAAGGAGATATTGTCCTGGGATGTGAAATTGTGAATCTAGCCTATGTTACTCTCTGGGTCTCCAGCTATCTTCTTCTTTTATTATGGCTCCACCAATGTTCATCGGTGATTTGTCAATGTCAAGTATTATAGCCTTTATAGTGTTTATAGCCGATTAATCAGTATTGAAGATAATCCTGCCGACCGCGATATGTCTTATTAGTCGTTGACTAATCACAACCATCACAGCACAGACAGGATTAAACTGGATTCCCCATAACGTGTCGATGGGCGCGTGCGTTATTCACCAAGGCGTGACATGAAAGCCTCTGGCTATCTCTTCAAAGAATCAGCACAATCTGTTGCACTGTTTTGACAGGATAAAAGGACAAAGAAACATTTTCACGTTTATAATATCGGTAAGATTTGAGCTAAATGTGGTGTCTTCTACATTAGAAAAACATAACCATTTAAAAAAAAAATCTACTTGTTACTCAAATCACCTGGACCCAAAAGTCCTTCTCCTTTTCAGTACTTAATTAAACAAAATACTCATAAACAATTTTGAGGGTACCTATGGTGTCTAAAAACCTGAAATAATTATTAAAAAAACATATAATCACTTATTTGCTCATGTCTTAATAGTGGTCTACCAATTTTCCATTCATCATTGATATATAATTTTACCTACTGTATTTATTAGACAGTGCATAATAAATCTGAATAGATAACAGGCCTTGTTTTAAAGTAACATAAATCATTTTGTATAAACAAGATAGTGGTCAGGAAGTATTATGAAGTTGGCTACATGTGATGTTAATTGTGTATGCAGAGAAGAACACATATAACTGTTTGACCAAATATGTATCTTATTGGGACTATAGCTTCCTTTGGCTATTAGAGTCATGGGAGTCCAGAGGACTGGTAAGTTTGGTGACTTTTGAATTAAAAATATATAAAACTAATAAAAAAATAATAAACATTATTGAATGAGACATTTGCTATAGGGAAACAAAACATAACTTTATACAATGGTTATTAACATTCAATTTTACTTATTTAGGGGTAAAAATTATTATCACTATTATTATTTTATTGTTGTTATTGTGTCATTGTAATTTTTTTTAAATAATATAAAAGTGTGATATGATTCTACGTCATGTCATGGCGAGTGACGCACGCGTTCCGTCGTGACATGATGACATTGGCAAATCATCTATTAACATTGGTGGAACCACAATAAAAGAAGAAGGAAGTGTGTGTGATGTATGTGTGGCAACTATGATAATAACACCATCAGAGACACTGGTGTCTATATTCAGAATATCAAATAGGACAGCCTGCTATTGCATTTAATGAGGCAATGTAGGGTAAATGCCCTATAATGTTTCTGTTTACATCATTATTAACCATAATATCTAAACGAATTTGGATGACAGAATAGAGATACAGCATTACAGGCATGAGAATATTTATTTCTGTTTTAAAAAGCTAGTATATCACATACTTTATATCAGTAAATGGTGGCCAATTTTAACAGAACAGGTAGCCGTGCCTTTAATATATATTTCACAATTGTACTTGGGCATATTGTCTAACTAAAGTCTAAACAAACATTCATGGTCAGTGCAGATTGTATAAAAGTTTTTGCATTGAGGGATAAAATATTAGGTTTTTGGTCCAGTGAGTTTAGTTTCAATGTCAACTTTAAAGGTCGTCATTTCTAATGTTTACTGTTTTTTCTTAGTATTAAATGTATTATATATTTTTTATTTATTTCTTTCACTCCACCCCGGTTAAATTTTAACAAAATCCAATAAGGATTCAACTCTCATTCTTAGATTATGCTATGTCACTTTCCAGTCTTTCAGATATTTCGCTTAAAAGAAGTACAAACAAATACTGTTTCTATAATATTTTTCGACCAAGCTTTGTGGTTTTTTAAATATCACAAGAATTTACCAGGATAAAAACTACTATTTCTGTGAAAAAAAAAAAACGTTTTGCCGTGAAATCAGGACAAATAAACACTTCCTTATTTATAATATTGGTTAGGTTACATATTAATGTTTTCCTTGGTGTGACAGGAGAGGCGGTGGCAGGGTCGGCGCACAGTGTGGCGCTTCTCACGCCGATGTCGGAGGCGAATGTTGGGAAGATTGGCTCGCTGTTCGTCACCAACTACAAGCTGACCTTTATACCTGTTATAAGAACTCCGGCTGATGTAAGATAACTAGAGAATACAATCCCGAATCCCGGCCGTTTTCTGACCCCGAAAATACCGGGACTGTACTTGGCTAATCTCGGGATTTTCGGGATTGCCACAAACAGGTCTATTAGCTTGCATTCCGTAGTCTGTTGCGTTTTATTGACTAGATAGGTAAAGAACACTTTGTGTTTTTTTCCTAAACCTATTAAAGTCTGGTAGTTCAGTGCACAACAGAGAGTATTAAATCCCCAGATTCTGAAGTACAAGTACAAAATGAATCGGTGTTTTTTGTTTTGTCTTTTTAATTTCTTACAAAAGTATGGTTTTTTGTTTTGTCTTTTTTCTTTTCTTACTATATTGTGATTTGTGTTCTGTGCAACAATTTTTTAAGAAATTATTCAATATTTTTTTTATTTGAACTCAATTAGAAACCACATAGTCTAATCCCGGTATAGCCCCGGGATCCCGGGATTACGAATCAAAAATCCCGTAATCCCGGGATTGGAAAACATGCTCGGGATTGTATTCTCTAAAGATAACTGACTACTTCAATACTACATATTATAAAACAAAGTCCCCCACCGCGTCTGTCTTGTCTGTCTGTGATCTAAAAGTTGTTTTTCAAAAATTAATTTTCCCATGCCGTGAGATATTTTCGTGGGTTTTTTACTTTTAACACCTCCAGCTAGTTGTGCAAAATGTCAAGTCGATCCCTTGCGCTGTTTTGTCGTGAATGAAGGACAAATAAAGAAACACAAATAACTAAACGAATATTTTATGTTTACACACAAGTATCCAGAGTATGTTCTTTATTTAGTTGGATGGGACAGTATTGGGAAAATCTTTATTATTGGACCTATGATACACATGAAAACTGTGTTGGTCATAAGTACTATTGATAAATAATATTTTTTCTCAACAGGAACCATTCCAGAAAAACTTCTTGTTAGGTGTTTACGATGTACCTCTGAGTTCTGTGGAATCTGTATATTTGACTGATGCAAGATCATCTAGAAGGAGGGGCCTGTTGTTGTATGATAAAGTGCCAAACAAAGTTAAGGGACTCCAGGTTGTGTGTAAGGTATGTGCCCCTATTTAATCCTCATGGGGGTAAATGGGTATTAAGTATTTTATTTCACCAACAGAGGGGCTAAAAGTGCAGTTTTCATCAAGTACAAATTGCACAAGTAGCAAAATACGCGTACCTTGCGGTGTGGCCAGAGACACCAGTAACAGTGTCCACTAAACTCTCTGAAGCATTGCATTCCAAATAAAGAGTTCCTAGGGTGAAAAGAAAAATCAGATGAGGATGAACCATAAGAGTATTTTTCTTTTCATGACAGATTCTGTCCACGGTCATCATTTCTGAGTCATCTATCTATACTAATAATAAAGTTGAAGAGTTTGTATGTATGTTTCTTTGAACGCGCTAATCTCTGGTACCACCAGTCGGATTAGAAAAAATATGTTTGTATTTGATAGCCCAATTCTTGAGGAAGGTTTATAGGCTATTTAACATCACATTACCTACCCAAGGGGTGAATTGTATTCCTAATACAACGCGTACGAAGTCGCGGGCATTTGAAAAGTATTTTTGCATTTTGATAGCCCAATTCTTGAGGAAGGTTTATAGGCTATTTAACATCACATTACCTACCCAAGGGGGTGAATTGTATTCCTAATACAACGCGTACGAAGTCGCGGGCATTTGAAAAGTATTTTTGCATTTTGATAGCCCAATTCTTGAGGAAGGTTTATAGGCTATTTAACATCACATTACCTACCCAAGGGGGTGAATTGTATTCCTAATACAACGCGTACGAAGTCGCGGGCATTTGAAAAGTATTTTTGCATTTTGATAGCCCAATTCTTGAGGAAGGTTTATAGGCTATTTAACATCACATTACCTACCAAAGGGGGTGAATTGTATTCCTAAAAGGACGCGTACGAAGTCGCGGGCATTTCAAAAGTATTTTTGCATTTTGATAGCCTAATTCTTGAGGAAGGTTAATTAACATCGCATTACCTACCCTAAGGGGGTGAAATGGGGTGTAAATTGAATCCCACTGCATGAATTTGGAAAGAAGAGAATTCCAATACCTACATTGGATTTACATTTCATATTTTATTGTATAACAAAATTATTGAACGGTGATAACTTCAAACAATGTGTTTTATATTATCTTATCAGAAAAACAATTTTATTTTTATGCTACGAGTGGTTGTCCTCTCATAGGTAAAATTGATAAGGTGCCCTATTGATGAGTTGTGACCTCTGTTTTATCTCATGTTAATTTTGTATGAAATGGGGCAACAATTTTGATAAATAATGGATTTATTATGCAGCTGTGATAAATAAATGTATGAAAGATTTATATTATGACGTTATTTCTTTGAACAATTTTTCTGCCTATTTTGGGATAGTCGCCTAGTACTAACCTCTATATCACTGTTTTTTCCTGTCGTTTTATTGTCGCAACGGTTTTTACTTTATATGGATAATAATTTTATTATAAATAATGATATGTTTCCGCAAATTAAATGTCCTACATTTAAAAACACAATTAACTATTTTTCTGGACACATCGTGACACAAAACGATACCAACGAAACCTAAAGTAACTTATTAGTATCCTAATGGTCAATCTTATGGCCAAATGAGTAGAAAATTGGTACACCCAACCACCTCTAGCGCTCAATTTAGCTCAACTTTTTTGACGCGCACTCGGCGCATAACACGATTCCCGAGAGTTGACTTATAAGTATAAGAAAAAGGTTTACCCCATACTCGAATAGTTCAGTTCTTCCTCGTAGTCAAATTATTTTGTCAAACTGATTTGACCTACAGGAAAAAAAAATCCTGTTAGTCAAACTTCTTAGATAGATGACTAACCTAACCTAAGCTAAAAATTTGACCACAAGGAAGAACAATTCCTTGTGGTCAAATCAGTTTGACAAAATAATTTGACTACGAGGAAGTACAAATGCTGTTATTAATATTTTTTCACATGATGTTTATTTATTTATTTAATTTAGACATGCACAACAGAAATACATTTATACTTATGCTTAAATAAAGCACTTCCTAATAGAAGATAGAATAGAATGTTCTTCCTAAGAGATGCATACAGTACAACATGATTAATTAATATACTTATACCTACAATAAATACTTAGGTGTTAAGTTAAAGCTACAAAAAAAATATCTTTTCTTTTGATGTTAATATAAAGCACAGGTTGTCATAGTGTGTGACTAATAACATATGTGGCTGTATATTATGTCATTCCACCGTTATCTAAAATAGTCTACCACTGTACCTTTCATCTAAATAAATATGTATGTTTAAAATTAATTTCTTTTTCAGAATATGAAAGTGCTCACCTTCTCATTCGACAACTCACCAATGGGACAAGGCAGGACGATAGCTATGGCGCTAGTACATCACGCTTACCCCAAACGGCACGACTTGCTGTTCGCATACGAACACAGGGAGCCTTATTATCCAACATTACCCCCGGACTTGAATATGTTCTTACGCCCAAACGATTGGAAGAGAGAACTGGAAAGATGCGAATGCCCCCATTGGAGGATATCATGTATCAACGGAACCACGGAAGCGTTCATGCTGAGCGCCGGCGAGACCCTGATTGTGCCGAGTTTGGTCGTAGACTACACCCTGACAGAGACGGCCAGGCATTTCAGGTCAGGCAGAATACCGATCTGGGTTTGGGGAAGGCCTGAAGGCGCGGCGCTGTTGAGGAGCGGCGAGCTGGATACTACTACAGCGAGCGCGGGGCCTGATGACCCTGCCAGTATTTATATTGAACATGTAAGTTTTTTGCACACAAACTGCGATTTGACACCAAAAACATACAAAGCGTCTAATTTAGAGATGGGATCCTTGGATCATCTGCTTCGTGACCATTTTCATATTTTCGCCAATATCAAGTGCATGATGTATAATGCAGCTGATTGAAACTATAATAAAATATTAACCTTGATTGCGCGGGGTTAAGCTGTGACATTCCACGTGACGGTGCCCTGAGACATTCGTCAAGCACTACAGCACGACGAAAAATCCAACATCATCATAGAAACGTCGAGAAAGGATAGGAGAACCCTTAATCATCCATAGGTCTTATTGGGCTGCGTCTAAACGCAATTATCAGCCTGATGCTTTATTGTCTTCAAAGAAAACTATTAAAATACCTTTTTTTTCATTCAAGGTACGCAGATATCATCCGAATCACAAACTAGAGTTGATATACCTCTGCGGACAGACCGGTCTGGCTAACAGCAGCAAACCACCGTTGCCAGTTCACACCTACTTACCGCCGCTGCCGGCCCTCCAAGCTTCCTACAAGAAACTTCTAGAACTATGCACGCCCACTAGTACTGGGGGATTCTTTGTGAGTAACGTTTTGGTCACTCTCTTCTAGGTATTTATAAAACGGTCAAGTGCGTATCGGGTTCCGTAAAATTAACAGATTTTTTTTATAATACGCATACTTTAGTCATATAATTAGTACAATATTATATGTTACTAGATTTTGCCCGCGGTTTCACCCGCGTCGAAATAGAACAAAGAAATTTCCGTGCCTGTAATAGTTTTCTAGCGCCTCCCCATCCCCTTTTCTGGGATAAAAAGGTAGCCTGATTTAATCCAAAATCTACCTATTGAATATCAAAATAATAAAAAAATAATTAAGTAATTATCGCAACGGCTATGACACATACATGGACGCCGAGTGTACAATATAAACATACTTGTGGCTACGCGTAGGTAATTCCCAGTGCTAGGGGAATAACTAAATACTTACCTACCTAAAACTTAGCTATAGGTTATATGTTAGGTATAGCCTCACAAATACCATCGGCTAAGCGAGGGAGACTTGGTCTTCCGCTGGGTACCCTGGAACCGTAACACGGTTTCGGGAGATGTAAGGTAACCCGTGAAGAAAGAAAATTACCGCAGTTGAATCTCCAGAGTTTATGTTAAAATATATTATTAATTTTAATGAAATTTTACTAACACAAAAAACATTTTCACTGCATTTATTTTTGGTATCCTCTCAAATGCTCTAAAATAAAATATATAATTTCACAAGCTATAATTTTACTTGCTATAAATATTCATTTTCTATAAATTTAGATCCTGTAATTTTAAAAATCTATAAATTTGTTTGATATATTTTTTTAAATCTATAATATTAATTCCTATAACGTATTGTTTTCTATAATTGCAGTTGCCATAATTTTCAAAATCTATAATTTCAAGTCCTATAATTTTTATATTGTCTATTTTCAATTGCACTAATGGCTACTTTTCTATAATTGCTGTTACTATAATTTTGGAAATATATAATGTCATGTCTTATAATTTTTATAATCTCTAATTTCAGTTGCACTAATGGTTACTTTTCTATAATTGCAGTTATTATAATTTTCTAAATATATAAATTCATTTTCTATAACTTTATTAATCTATAATATCATTTATTCTAATGGATTGTTAAAATAAGGGTACTTACTATATTTTTAAATGTATAACTTCATTATATTTACATTTATAAATATATAATCATAAAAAAAATTTTTCTATAATGTAATCGACTTAAATAAGTACTACTTATTATTAAAAAAACATTAGATTTTGTTAATGTCTGTTGCAGTAATTTTCGATTCCTATTCCCCTAATTTGTAAATAAAAATAGGTTAGCGAGGAGCGAAGCGACGAGCCTGGTTCGAATAGTTCTAAAACAGAGCGCGAGACGAGCGAGCGAAGCGAGACGAGCGAGCGAAGCGAGCGTTCCGCGGCCGCGGACGGCGAAGCGCCAGAAACTCATAAATACCTAAACAACCATCACTTGTTGATAACGGATATGATACCTATATATATATTATTTATAATAAGAAAGGAAGATTTTCATATATTAATAAATATTTCGCAAATAAACTGGAAAAAATATAGCAAATTAATCATTAGATTATTAAATGTTGTACCTTTTAATAATTTAGACATCTTGAAAATTATAGAAAACAATTTTAGATAAAACGAAAATTATAGCAAATTATAAATTAGATCATTTAATGTTATATATTTTGATAATAGTGATTTTGAAAATTACGGATATCGATTTTAGACAAAAGAAAAATTGTAGCAAATAAATAATTATTGAATGTAATTTTATATATTTTGATAGGTATCCTCTCAAATTCTCTAAAATAAAATATATAATTTCAGAAGCTATAATTTTAGTTGCTATAAATATTCATTTTCTATAAATTTAGATCCTGTAATTTTAAAAATCTATAAATGTGTTTGATATAATTTTTTAAATCTCTAATATTAATTTCTATAACGTATTGTTTTCTATAATTGCAGTTCCCATAATTTTCAAAATCTATAATTTCAAGTCCTATAATTTTTATAATGTCTATTTTCGATTGCACTAATGGCTACTTTTCTATAATTGCTGTTACTATAATTTTGAAAATATATAATCTCAAGTCTTATATTTTTTATAATCTCTAATTTCAATTGCACTAATGGCTACTTTTCTATAATTGCAGTTATTATAATTTTCTAAATATATAAATTCATTTTCTATAAATTTATTAATCTATAATATCAGTTGCTCTAATGGATTATTAAAATAATTGTACTCACTATATTTTTAAACGTTACATTTACAAATATTAAAATTTACAGTAGTTTTTGTTAATCTTAACCTGTTCCAGTAATTTTCGATTCCTATTCCCCTAATTTGTAAACAAAAATATGTTAGCTAGGAGCGAAGCGACGAGCGTGGTTTGAATAGTGCTAAAACAGAGCGCGAGCCGAGCGAGCGAAGCGAGCGTTCCGCGGCAGCGGACGGCGAAGCGCCAGAAACTCAAAAACAATCATCACTTGTTGATAACGGATATGATACCTCTTTGGAAATAGCTTATGTTAACACTCAGACTATATCTGTGCAAAAAAAAACATCTATCAGTTGCTCTGTTTTGACTTGAAAGAAGGACATACAGACACACTTTCGCATTTATAATAAAAAAGGAAGATTTTATATACTTAAGTAATAATATTTCGCAAATAAATTGGAAAAAAATTAAAGCAAATTAATCAAAAGATAATATTAAATGTTGTATCTTTTGATATTTTAGATATCTTCAAAGTTATAGAAAACAATTTTAGATAAAACGAAAATTATAGCAAATTAATTATTAGATCATTTAATGTTATATATTTTGATAATAGTGATTTTGAAAATTACGGATATCGATTTTAGACAAAAGAAATTTAGCAAATAAATAATTAAAGAATGTAATTTTATATATTTTGATAATAGTGATTTTGAAAATTACAGAAATCGATTTTAGGGTAAAAAAAAATTATAGCAAATGAATAATTATAGAATTTTATTTTATATATTTTGATAATAGTGATTTTGAAAATTACAGAAATCGATTTTAGGTTTAAAAAAAATTATAGCAAATGAATAATTATAGAACGTAATTTTATATCTTATATACCTATATATTCTAAAATTATATCAAAACATTTTAGAGATAATGTAGGAGACCCATTTTGATAATAGTGATTTTGAAAAATACAGAAATCGATTTTAGGGTAAAAAAAAAATTATAGCAAATGAATAATTATAGAATTTAATTTTATATATTTTGATAATAGTGATTTTGAGAATTACAGAAATCGATTTTAGGTTTAAAAAAAATTATAGCAAATGAATAATTATAGAATGCAATTTTATATCTTATGTACCTATTATATTCTAAAATTATGTCAAAACATTTTAGAGATAATGTAGGAGACCCTTTATTTTTAGTGTGGCCAGAGACAGTAACAGTGTCCACTTTCTGCCAGTTGTCCATATTAAACAGAACAGGTGGCAATCCCGTTGCTGCATTTAATGCTTTAACAGACGTTCCTGTTATTTTACACGGTTTATATTAACTTCACCTGTAACCTATATTTGAATTTAACCAACTTCTCGATTTGAAACCTTGCAAGTGTAGGTATATGTAATTTGAATGACAATACAATAATTTGGTACCATAGATCTGATCTGATCTTGGAGCCGGGAGGTGGGTAGACCCATCGAGTTTGGGATTCTTTTTTTTTGACAAAAGGGTGATTTTAACTTTCTTAAAGCTATTATAATAATATCTCCCGTTTCAGGTCCAAGATTCGCAGTATTATTCAGCACTAGAGAACTGCAAGTGGCTACGTTATGTTAGCAACGCCCTCACGTTCGCTAACATCGCGGCTGACAAGCTGTCGGTTAACTGTGGGGTTTTGTTACTGGAAGGTATGTTTGTTAATGTCTTGTATTGTTTATGTATTGTTTATATTGATTTTGAAATGTTTAACGATCTGGATCTCGATAACTACGCTGGTTAAGAGTTTGATATTTGGGTACATGAAACTTGAACTCTTTATTTTGAAGTTCTCGAACGCGAAAAACGATTGGAAACAAAAATCTCGATACAAAAAATAATTGACTGGAATGACAAATTCTCAACGACGTTCCTAATATTTCCAGGGGACGGTGTGGATTACTGCGCTGTTGTGTCAAGTTTGACCCAAATACTGATGGACCCGCACTTTCGCACTATCACCGGGTTCCAGTCTTTGGTTCAGAAGGAGTGGGTGGCGTTGGGACATCCTTTCTGTGATAGGTAATTGCGTTTTTTATATCTTGCTTTTTTTGTTAGAAAGCAGTTTTAAGGAGCAACTGAACTCATGCCAACCACTAAAGTTTCGTAATCACTGTAGCTTTATAAGATCAAACGCCATTGCAGTCTGTCCGTTTGTATATCAATACTAGCTTTCCGCCCACAGAACATTATATAGAAAGTAGCAGTAGCATGTTAACCTATTTAGTCTGTGTAATCAAAGTGTGTATTAAAAAAAACTAGTATTAGCAGTTATAATTTCTGCACTGAAATATAGCACAAAATTATATATTTTAGGGTTCCGTACCCAAAAGGTAAAAACTGAAACCCTATAACTAAGACTCCGCTGTCCGTCCGTCTGTCTGTCTGTCCGTCTGTCACCAGGCTGTATCTCATGAACCGTGATAGTTACACAGTGTTGAAATTTTCACAGATGATGTATTTCTGTTGCCGCTATAACAACAAATACTAAAAAACAGAATAAAATAAATATTTAAGGGGGCTCCCATACAACAAACGTGTTTTTTTTTTTTTTTTGCTGTTTTTATAGATAATGGTGCGGAACCACCCTTCGTGCGCAAGTCCGACTCGCACTTCGGTTTTTTTACAATTTTTTGGGCTATATTTATAATTCTAAAGATTTACGGAAATCAAATGCTACAGCGCTAATGTATGGTTAGACTGGTTACGCGGGAACGCCTACTAGCTACTTCTATGTTCTTTATAATGTTCTGTGTTTCCGCCCGTGACGTTTATGGTTACTGCTCTACGGTAGAGTGATGTTAAATAGCCTATAACCTTCCACGGACTTTTAGATCCTGAGATTAGCGCCTATAAACTCTTCAGCTTTATAATGTAAGTATCCTAACTAATATTATAAATGCGAATGTGATTGTTTGTCCTTCTTTCACGTCAAAACAGAGCAATGGATCTACGTAATTTTTTGTCACAGAGATAGTACGAGGGCCGGGAATCCTTCGGGATAAAATCGTGTATCACTTTAAAAAAAAACCACTAGGGAAACCGAGTTGGAAACCTATAAGTATAGTAATGTGTATGTAATTTTAATTCTCCAGGCTAGGCCTCCTAGAGCCGCCCAAACAGAAGGAGCAGCCGCTGCAGTCCCCGCAGCCTGCGCCCGTGTTCCTGCTCTTCCTGGACTGCGTGTGGCAACTTCAATACCAGTACCCCACTGAGTTCCAGTTCACGGAGACCTACCTGACCACTCTGTGGGACTGCTGTCACAACCAGCTGTTCGACACGTTCCTGTTCAACTGTCCAAGAGACCGGGAACTGGCTGTCGCTAAGGTGGGGTTTGATCACGCTTTTGGATTGTACGCAACGGCCAGGCGTCAAGGGTCGATAGCGTAATTAATGGAGCGTTGGACGACCGTTGGTGACACGGCTTCAAATTTCACACGTGCCAAAAATGCTTCTTCTCGTGTTTCAGAGGGCACTTCTAAAAATAACAAATGCCTTAGGTCTAACAAGTGCAGCAACAGACCTGCCACCCGTTCTGTTTCATATGGACGACTGTCTAAAAATGGACACTGTTACTGAGGTGTCACTGTCCAAACCGCTAGGTATAAACGCAGCGAAGATGTGTGTTTAGTAAACAAAACAAAAATTGATTACCGATTGTCTCTTAGATTGGACCTAAAAGGCATATAATATTTTGTTGTAGAATTTCGTCCTCCGGCCGGTGTGGGACTGGGGCGAGCAGTTCTCGGAGCAGGACATGGCGCTGTTCTACAACCCGCTGTTTGTCGCCAACAAACCTGCGCCCGCGCCCAAGCAGCGGCTTTGTAAGTTGTGCACAAATGTTCGTAATGGAGTATTGTAATAAATAATGTAAATAAAAAAGAGCTAGTTTTACAGCCTTATAAATTTGAATATTCAAATGATGTACCTACAGTCACTGCATGCTCACCTTAATTTAACGTGTATTAGTATATTGTATCCTATCTATTATCATCCATTTTTTTTGCTTGCTATGATCTAATGATGATGAAAAATGCTAAGCACCAATTCTCTTTAAGAATTGCTTAAATCGACTCCTCGTGCTCCGGAGGGCACGTAAAGCCGGCGTTTGGTCACCAACCCGCCTGCCACGCGTGGTCACTATGGCAATTCCTCTCAATGAGCACCACTAAAAATGGTGCACTAGAGGGAGACCATGATCCAGCAGTGGATCTTAAAAGGTTGATGATGATGATGATCTTCTAAGCAAGTTCTCAACTTTGAACTCAAATATCTAAGTTACACTTCGATGTGAACTGGGTACCTTTCTGTATAACTACAGCCAATTAATCATTTTAGTATATCTTTTTATTCCGATAACCCGGGGCATATAGTACTTAGTTTTGACGTTACATGTTTACGGGAACTTAGCGTATTGACTTTTTATGATACACTTTTGGTATATTTATTAAAGGAAAGTTAGACTTGGGTTTTACATTAAATGTATAATATTCCAGCGCACGCGTCAATCACGTCCAGTAGACAGCCACTGAACCCCGAGCAAAGTTGCCGGTTGCAGCCCAACTCGTCGTTACCTAACATGGAAGTTTGGTCCCAGTGTTACGAGAGGTGGCTACTGCCGCTGGACGGGCTGGGGACCGGGCCTCTACAGTATATGGTTTATAATATGGCTGTTATGAAGGATGTGAGTATATTATACTTTTTAATTTAAGACAAGGAGATTTGTGTGTGTCGGTGACCGAGTGGTTAATACCCCTGCCAGACACTCGCCACACCTCACGCCACACTATTGCCCTGTCTGTCCACACACTGCTCTACTCGCGCAATTAATCGCGTCGCTCCGCACTAGGTTACTCGCCTTCCACAATGGATGTTGAAACTGTGGCAGCGTGCGCGCTATGCATTTATAGTATAGCTAATTATTTAAATGTAAAAAGAAACGTTTACAAATATACATGATTAATTAATAAAAGTGTGTTAAATAAAATAATTTTTAACAAAAAAAACCGACTTCAAACAGGAAACTAAAAACTAAAAAATAAATTTACTTAGCACAAAGTAATTCGTATTTTGATTTAGTTAATCAGAAATGATTAAATAAGTATTTTATAATTGTGAAGTAAGAAATAGGTAATAAATATTTCGTCGAAGAATTTGAAGACGGTTGGTGCCAAATTAGAAACAACTTAGTTCCCAAATTCACTAATCTACCTGCGATCATCAGTACAAACATAGATAATATTGAACAGATCTTTATCTTTTTAGATGTTAACTTAATTTTGTATCTTAATTTGGCACCAACCGTCTTCAAATTCTACGACGAAATATTTATAATTTCTTACTTCCAAATTTTTATAATTTTAATACTTATTTTATCATTTCTGATTAACTAAAAATCAAAATACGAGTTACTTTGGGTTAAGTAAATTTACTTTTTAGTTTCCTGTTTGAAGTCGGTTTGTTAAAAAAAAAAATTTTACGCTTTTTAGTGATGGGTAGACGTAATATAACTCATATGGGTGCAAAGTTCTCATCAATAGAAATGAATTAAGTCCAAACACCAGGTAATTGCTGTAAATCGTTGAGGAGTTCCCTCGACTGTTTTTCGGCTCCATCATCAGGTCGACTCCAGACCTTCATTAAATAGTAGTGCTTTAAAATACTTAATGAAAAAAAAATTAACAAACGCGCCACTACGATTTTCGAAGGTTCCCCTCGATTTCTCTGGGATGGTATCTCAGATCTTGGTTTCCTTATCATGGTACCACCCTTGAGATATCTCCTTTCCAACAAAAAAAGAATCATCAAAATCGGTTCATAAACGGCGATGTTATCCGCCAACACATATAATATATACGGTCGAATTGAGAAACCTCCTTTTTTTCAAGTCGGTTAAAAATGTCGCGTGACGTGCTTTCGTATCGAGCGCTCGATTCGGTCTGCGTGCGCGCGAGTGTGTGGCCAGCCACTCGCGCTCATATTGCCGGTCCTTTGACACGAGGAGCGTGGCGTGCGGCATGGCGAGTAACGTGGCCACACTACGTCTCTCGCTACTTCCCATGCTACTCGACGAGTGTGTGGCAGGCGTATAAGACGTCTGGTATTAACTAGGTGGACCACGGTTCGATCCTGAATCCGTGTACCAATGGGTTTTAAACACCTCTTGAGACTTAGTTCAGGGGTCTCATCAAAATGTTGTGTATTATAATGAACAACTTATGTACCTAATCTGACAAACCACACAGAGGCTTTTCCATCTAAATACACCTACCTCAACAGAACTGGCCACTCGTTAGGTATAGCCTCACAAATAGCATCAGCTAAACGAGGGAGACTTGGTCTTCCGCTGGGTACCCTGGGACCGTAACACGGTTTCAAAAGCTGTATTGCAACCCGTGAAAAAATAAATGCATATATGGACGTTATTTGGACGGTTTTTATTCAAATACAGAAAATTGTGAACTTTATGAAAAATATAGTCTATGAAATGTCTAATTCAATAATAGACAATTCATATTTACGAAAAAATCCCGTAGTATAACGGAAAAGTAAGAGTGGACGAGGCTGGCTTCCCACCAGAGCTGAGTGAATAAGCTGGGTGGCGAGGGAAGAAACTCTCCATCAATAGGATTGCGAGGGTAGGAAAATGCAGCAATCTTTGTGGTCGATATTTTCCTCGTACATGGCTCAGCTTTCTCGAACAGCACTACAAGTCCAGCGTTCTAATCACTGCACTATAAGACACTTGAATTAAAACGACATATTATTATTTTAATTACAGATCCACAGACTAAAAGAGAAGCAACTGTCCCTAAGTATCATGAGTAGGCAGTCAAACGGCGAGAGCGAAAAACTGGAGCCCGTTAAGAGACAATCCGTGCCGCGGTTCTATCCGTTTAGTTCTATACAAGCTAAGACCACGGCCGCCAACCTTGATAGTATGCAGGCGAGTCTTATTGACGCCAGTCAACTTCTGGATTCCCAGTCCTTGTTGAATGCGCCGGATTAATATCTTCACGACTGCGTTGGGAATTGGGAAGAGGCGAGAGTGAAATAGCAATAAATTAAATGTGGTGAATATTTTAACAATTTTCGAACGCCTAAAGGCTTTTTTTTTTGACAAATTGTCATAAACGTCATAAATTAAAGAAAATTAGTTACTAATATCCTTTTTTTTTCTAAATTCGTAGTCTCGACTTTTGACACTTAACGTTTAGCTGACGTACATTTTTGAGACGTCTAACTAAAGGTTGGCGCGCACACTCATCGCCTCGGCACGGTATCAACGCCCGTTTATTAGCTTGTTGCTAGGCGAGCGATAAGTGTGTGCAAACATTTAGGCGTCTCATATGAATGCTGCGGTCGTTCAGAATGTCGAGATAGCGAAATATTATATAAGTTTAATATTGCTATATTTAATTATAATTCGGTTGGACATTGCTTCTATAGTTGTTTGGTTGAGAGAAAAGAAAGACTCAAGTTAAAATAGACGAGTTGTACTGGTGATCAAAAACGCGAACAACAATTGAAGATTAATTAAATATACAGCGTGAGGGTATACATATTTTGTTAATTGCTACGATTTAAAGTATTTTAAGTTAGTGTGTGAAAATATAAGAAATTAGAGATAATTGTGTATGTAAATGTGAACAACATGCAGAATGTAAATGCATCACATAGATTTTAAAGATTTACAATTTTACTTACGAGAAATTATTGCAGGTATTTTTTACAAATTCAAAGGCTTCCCCGTAATATTTTTAGCTAAAAACTTTAAAGGATTGACTGATGTGTAGCCTGTTTTTGGCATTTTATATTATATAGCAGGGAATTTAAGTTATATCCCTGTCTTGAGCGATTGTAGTTAACTTAATTAATAATTACTTGCTTCCTTTACTAATATTTGTCTGTAGTTTGTTCATTCCTCATTATACGTAAAAATAGAAAAATATTTCTTATCGCGTTTTTTTTATTTTGTAAGTTGTATATTAAAAAACCAAATTAGTTTATAGAGAACATTACGTTGTATAATACGGCAGCTGGTTTAAATTGTAATTATCTATTGTAGAACATTTTATATAGATTGTGGTAATTGTACAATTTAATGTGTTAACAATTTTATTACTTATTCAATAATTTAATATTTTTTACAATATATGACTGAATGTGACTATTAACCTCCAGTAAGGTACAATGGCCTAATTTAATGGTTGAGCTACTTCTACTGCTTCTTAATTTAGTTGTGTAATATATGTACAATATATAAGCATCACATAAATATCAATATATTCAATAATAGCGACCCCGCCCCCGGCTTCGCACAGGTATTATAAAAATTTGAATGCCCACACAAATATGTTTATTACTACTTATTAGTGATGTGCCGGATATCCGTATCCGCGGATATTCGCGGGAGAAGAAAGATCCGTATCCGTTAGTTTTTGGCGGATCTTTTACCTTATTAATTTTCAATTCATAGATGAAATTTATATATAATAGGTGATTAGGTAACAATGAAAAACTGTTAAATTCCATTCAGATTATTTTTTATTTCTTAAAATCGTATCTGTTATGAGAGTTAACTCTTAAACAGGTCCATAACAGATTATCTCTTTCCAAAGGTCGATGTTTAACCAATGTTCCAATATGTACCGCCGCGTACTCTAAGAAAGTTAAGATCCGTATTCGCGGATCTTGAGACCAAATATCCGTATTCAGATCCGTTTCCGCGGATATACATTTTTAACGATCCGGCACATCACTACTACTTATTTATTAGATATATATGCTACCGCGGACTTTTTTGTAGATTAATTTATTCTAAAATTATTTCCTCCATCATTATGTTATATCTCTGACGGATTAGACAGCATACGCCATGGAAACTCGCTAGGGCTAACTTTTCTTCTATACTATTAATGCTCAGCTCCTAAACATGATAGGTCCATGTTTAATACTTGTAAACCTTCCAGTTGAATCAACCTATCTAATAGTGTAAACTGCAACAAATCCGTTCAGTCGTTTTTGCGTGAAAAGGTCACAGACAGACAGACTTTGTTTTATAATATGTAGCTATGAAGCTGAAGATCACATACTTATTGTAATTCTGTCAAAAGTATACCATCAAATATTCTGACAGCTAAATTAATTTGTCAGTGATTCATCTATTAAATATGGAAATTGTACATACATATACATGAATAGTCTATCTATAAGATCATTGTTGAGTTTAAATATGTGAAAGTAAATGCAGAATAGTAGTATAATAAGTTATTGGAGTATTATAATGATTTTTATGAAGTGTTATTATTGAAGAAATACTATTGTGGTGCAGTCAAGTCCATTCATTAATGTGATTTGTGCCATTCATATACAATATCAGATATTTAGAATTTATTTTGTGGGGTCTAAAAATAACCATAGTATTATTTTGATTGTATTTGTGCAAACGACTTGCTAACAAACAAGACGCCTAATTTAAGTAATTTCTGTCAAGACAACTGGCGTATCTCATTGGCGGCAAGAGTCACGATGTGGGGAGTGAAGGTGGATTCCAAGTTTTCTGCGCAGTGTCGCTTCGGCAAACGCATACAAGATCAAAGGTGTCACACGTAACAAGCTCGACACCCACACTTGAAATGCGCCAAAAAACTAAAATTTAAACACCTCCCACCCCCAACATTAAGGGACTTTCAGTATGTTCATCAGGACCCCTAAATACCTGTACCAATTTTGAAAACTACATGTTACCATGCAGCCGTTGACATAATTTTTATTAGGCGTCTTTTTTGGTTTAGTAGGTTATTGATGCGTTCTAAAGTACCAATTAATAAGACTGCTGACTGTACCCAGTTCTGTTGTTGATTGTACCTGACAACATGAAGTGAAACTAATGTTCAAATAAAATCAATATCATCTAAGTTGTGGATTTTTTATTTGAGAGCATACTTTATAAACCATTGGTCAGAATACAGTTTGGAGTGGCAACAATTTTTTTTAATTGATACTCGGCTTTTTACTTTAACATAGGGCTCAATTAGTACAACGGGCGGCAGGTGGTCGAGCGGCTTCAAGCATCAGCCATATGAAACTCTTCATTGGTCTGAGCTTATCCTAACATATCTAGGTATCTACTATAATGCCCATGAGTCTGATGTAAATAATGATCAAGGCACGAAGTTTGAGTACAAACATGACATCTGCCACTTAAACATTTTTGAGAATAAAAAACAAATTAAACTAAAAGCATGTATTTTATTCATGCAATAACATTGACTAACGTAGTACATAGTTATATTAAACAAACAACAATTCACTTTCACAAAATAAAATCACTACATCATTGTGTACAGTTAGTTACAATCTAAGAAGCCATTTTTGGACATTTTTTTAAAAAGATCTATTCAAAATACTTTTAAATATGTTTACATAAATGCAACAGCGCGACTATCTATACTCCACACAAACCACACCCAATCTACTTTCTTAACACATTTTTAATATATGAAGAGTTCATATAAAAAAAACCATGTTTGAGCAAACAAATAGCATGTACAATTAATTAAATCAATGTATAAAGAGAACTTCAATCAGTATTGGGAGGTGGTTCTTGTAGTGGAATGATTTGTTAATATACAAGTAATACTAAATACCACATTCTCTATCTACCCCTACCTATGTGCATTATAAATGAAACAGGAACTATTGATTCAAAGATTGGAATTTTCTCATACTGTAATTATTTTTTGGAAAAAATATCACTAACTAAAATGTTACTAAAAATCACAATAAAAGTAAGCAGACTTTTCGTTAGATGATTAATCTAAATTATGTCTAAGAATTAAAATATGAAATAAATCAGTTTGCAATATTTGTGCACTTAAATTTTAAAAATTAATAAATACAGTTCTGTATCTGACCCTTTATTAAGAGCCACAAATAGGCCCCAATATATTTTCCCATATAAGGCTCCATATCATACATTATGCAGGTGCTTGAAGCTCGTGGTGTAGTAGATATTCTGTATAAAACTGTGCATCAGTTTTCATCATCGTCATTTTCAAATATGTCTTTGTATTCTTGAGAGTTGTCAAATTCATCTCTCAAATTAACCTGGATAAAAAAATCTTATTAAATATTACATTCACAAGCATGTGTTACTATGTCTAAAATAATAAAAATAAATTGTATGCACTAACTAAGACTAAAGGTACTAATATGCACTTTGTACTAAAATATTTATCTGTACTACTTATGATGTAATTAGGTGTACTTTTTTGATTTCAATTTTAATTCCAACAATTTTGTTGAAATCAAATTCTATTTAATTAATCAGCTATTCCATTTCAATTTCAACCAAAGATTTTATAAACCCTTTTCCAAATTCTTTTATTTCAACAAACAACATATTAAATTAAGATTTGAAAATGTAAAGAGTTTACAGGTAACATAAGACAAATATGACAGACTGTTAAAAATCACCTGAAACAGTCCATTGGCAAATGCATATCCAGTCATAGCAATAACTGCAAAGAATGCTGCCAGGACCTTATTCCTAGTTTGGTCAGGGAAGTTTGATATGGACCTGTCAGACTGGGTCCCTGTTGAGTGCTTCTTTGAGTTACTTTTATTGAATTCTGGAAGGAAAAATAATGTGTTTTATAAATTGTTAATTGCCACCAATCTTCAATTAGATATTCTATTATATTTTGTACCAAATCATCAAAAATTACAACAAAAACACTAACCATCAGTGACATGCCTGAATATTTTCTGGTTGATGCGTGCCACATACCTAGTGAGGTTATTGATACCTTTGATATGGTTCGCTAAAGTTGAGTTGGGGAATGGCACTTTAACTAATGGAGCTAGGTATGCAAACACAACTGCATCAAACGAAGATGGTCGCGATCCATAAAAATATTCACTCTCGCCCAGCCTGTCTGACAGGGCTTTAAGGCACTTCTCCGCTTCAGTGTACAACTGCAACATGAAAGTGTAATTTTATTATTGCAAGAATTTCTTCAATTCACTAGTTTTTAGTTACCTTTATTATTATTTAAATTTTCTTAATATATTTAAACTAGAAACCTTATGTTAAGCTATGATGATTTCTTATGAGAAGTGTGAGAAGGGGGTATATCATTTCTAAAAAACTGAAACCATAATTATCTATAGTGTAGTAAAAATCTTTATTAAAAGAAACACTTACAGTTTTTTCAATTTCCTTTATATCAGTATGTTCACCATATAATGCATCCATCATGTCTTTGGCTTCATTCTGATACCGACTAGGGTAATAGAAATTAAATGGTAGCCTTAAAGATTTAGCATAAATGGGCCTTGTTAACTCAGCATAGTTCTTCTCATCAACCCACCAAGCAAACTGAATAGCTGGATATAGTTTTTCTCTTAAAAATTGTGTAAAGGCACTAACTTCAGCAGTTTGTTTTGTGTCTAAATGGACATCTGTGCTGTAATGCTGAAAAATTGTAATTTGCTTCTAACTAGCTGTTCTTCCAAGATTAAAAGATGCAATATATTATTTCTGTACTCACGAGGGATTTAAGATGAGTAACTACTTCTTCAAAATTGGTGAGAACCTTCCGGCCATCTCTCATAACAGGAAATCTGCCTTTTGGAGTGAAGAATGGATTGTTAGCTTCCCGTACAATCACGGGAACACCGATAAATTTCATGTAAGTCTAAAAAATTTACATATTAAACAAATGTATTAAGATTATGAAAGTGGAGGTTATGTTTGATAAAACTTACAAGAACTTTGAGACACTCTAGGTCGATGGAAGCGAGGCCCCACTCACTGCGCCAAATATCCAGCTCTATGCTCGCCATTGTTTTCTATCTTTATAAAGCAACGTACAATAATATTAATTTCATTTCAAAAATTAAATTCAACTCGCCCAAAAGACCAAAAGACAAGACCAAAGCAAAGACAAAGTTAAAATCATGACTTTAGTTTTTATAAGTTTGAATGATAAACATAAAAGGCTAAAGGATAGTTATTCATACAGCCATCGCATTCAAACCAGTGGGGTTAGCATACATTTTGACAGCGACACTTTCGTTTCGGTCGAATGGCCTTGAACAGGCCAAAACGTTCATGTCCAACAAGGACCGGCCAGAGATAGCCCGGACCGGGCATGCCCTGCACAAGAATGCCGAGCAATTTGCTTGGCCGGACAAAGACAAGTACACAGAATTTTCCCGCACATTGTTGGGCCGGACCTCTCGGCCCCGGGCTATCTCTGGCCGGTCCTTGTTGGACATGAACGTTTTGGCCTGTTCAAGGCCATTCGACCGAAACGAAAGTGTCGCTGTCAAAATGTATGCTAACTCGGCTGAACTCTCTACATTTACTTGCTCTGTGAAGTGTGAAGGAATTAAAAAAAGTAGTGTCAACTTAATTACTATACTCTTTGGTGCAAGGAATATACTACTCTTTGGAGATCACCAAACTTGGCCCCCGCGAAAAATTTCATTTTTAATTTTTGAATTTTTATTATTGCATATCGTTAGTTCATGGTTTGTACTTAATTGTTCGCTATGAATAATCGTTTGTTCGTTAGTTGTTTATTTAATAAAAAATATTTAAAAAATACTGTTTGGTTAGCCCCCTCAATCAAAATTATTAATATTTTCTCTCATTATCAGTCTATAAATACATATTGACGTTTGTTCTTCAATAAATTTAATAAATTAAATAAAATAAACGTTTGTTTGAACATTTAATTGCCTTTTTGTTTAATTGTTTAAATTACAATTTTTAATTACGTGAATATTTATTTCGAAAAAGTTGCATTGCGCATGCGCCATCTTTTCTTTTCGATCGCTCTCATCCAAGGAATATACTACTCTCGTACCGAGACTCTCATCTATTCTAGAGAGTAGTAGGTATATTCCTTGCTCTCATCATCAGTCTGTGATCAGTCTCGTAGTAATGGCGTGGTGAGAAGATGTGGACTTGTAAACAAATGATTTCAATTTGTTAATTAAAAATTAGGTACTTGTATAGGGAGACTAAGGTTCCTCCTCGATAAAATGAAAGGAAAGTTACTCAGGGTAGGTTTTAGATTAGCCACTGATAATAAACATTGTTTAGAACATACTTTATTAGCGTTTCTACAAAGTTATTTACACTGAGAACACATTTACACACAGAAAACATACTACTTTAATGTACATAATATAAACTAGAACCCGAGTCGTAAGGGTGGATAGCGTGGACACAGACACGTACGCGCCGCTATGAGTAGGTAACACGACTGGCGGCGCGGGAGTTTTAACGGACGAAATCCTGGAGGTGAGGGGGGACGCGGCGCGCACGACGGGAAGGGTGGATAGGTGCGATAGCGCGGAGAGAGCTTGCTATATCCTCCCCCTCCAAGTCACACGAACGCCTCGCGTGCGACTTGGCAGGCCTACCCCTTTTCCTACTATGAACGATAGGACCCTCGTGTCCTACATACGGGGTTAAGACACTGGCATGGTACTTTCCTCGAGTCACGCCCTCCCGATCCTTGACCTCAAATGTGGATGGAGTGACACACTTACTAATTACATAAGGGCCTTCACGGCGCGGAGCAAATTTACTGGTGAAACCTTTCGAGGCTTGGCTCAACATGTGGGTCCCTACGAGGACGAGGTCGCCTTCCTTCCAGCAAGGTCCTGGGCGACGATGACGATCCGCTTCATTTTTGCGAACGTCTTGTTGGTGTTCCACCCTCCACTTGGCGTCTTGTAAATGAGTGGCGAAGTTCACCAAGTAGGGGGTGATCTGCGGAACGTAATTTTCTTGTTCCACAATAGCTCGAAGATCATGGCCCACGACCACAGGCGAGCGAAATTCGCGAGCGAATGTTAGAAAGGCGGCTGATTTGCCGGTACCTTGATTTGGAGAAGTGTTTAGTGCGAAGCGTATCGCCGGTATTCCTTCAGGCCAACGACGATGCTCCGGGTGAATCAGCATGGCAAGCATCTGTTTTAAATCTCTGTTTTTACGTTCGGCCGGGTTGGCCTCAGGATGGTATACTGGAATGAGATTCTGTTTGACACCAAGCACGTGCATAGCTTTTTGCATAACTGCCGATATAAATTGCGAACCGTTGTCTGAGATGACACGCCTAGGAAAACCATATCTCATGAAAACTTCTTCAATGAGAACCTTGGCACAAGTTTCAGCCGTTGCGTCGGTCAGAGGAAAAAGCTCCACCCATCTACTAGCAGTGTCCTCTATAAGAAATATCCACTTTTCTCCTTGACTTCCTTCTGGAAGAGGACCAAACAGGTCCATGGCGAGGACTTCAAAACGCTGCTGCGGGACTGGAGTTTGCAAAAGACCAGCGGGCTTAAGATTTGAAGGCTTGAATTTCTGACAAAGGTCGCAGGCCTTAATATATTGAGCGATATATTGGCGCATATTTGGGAAATAATATCTTTCCTTGATTTTTCTGACTGTTCGATCTAAGCCCAAATGACCGGCGGTAGGCGCATCATGTAGTTCTTTCATGATTTCGTCGCGCATAGACACAGGTACCACCAGCTGGGGCTCCTCGGATTCTCCATCCGGATCACAGCGAAAAAGAACACCTTGGGAGAGGTAATAACCTCGATTTGTCCAACGGAGTGAATCATCATTTTCCTCGAAGTCCACGAATATTTTCTTAATTTCGGGGTCTTCGAGTTGAGCAGCACGAATCTCTTCCGGGCTGCGATGAGGTAAGTCGATAGAAACGGGACAAACCTCGCAGGTAGGGGCATGGTCGGATGCTTTAGGCACGGGACGACTCAACGTGTCGGCGACTACATTTACCCTTCCTGGAGTGTATTCAACGTCAATGTTGTAAGCTTGAATTTTTAGAGGATTGACGCAGTAGGGTGGGACGGCAACGGGAGGACTGCTCCCCGTATCGATACGGTGAACAGCGAAAGGTGACGGACCTCCCCCTGGCTCGAAGATATCTTCATTTCTTCGAAGGAGTGTGGTCAGCTGATCCTTTTGAAGCCCCGTCAGAGAAGAGCCCTCGCCCTCGCGGAGACCAACAGATGAACAACCCAGTTCGCGGTCTACATTTTCATATTGCATGTCAAAGAAACGGGTAGAAGTTGGCAAGGTCCAACGACCTTGACCAAAGTCAAGTACCAAGCCAGCGTCTTGGATGAAGTTCATTCCTAACAATGATTCAGTCGCACCTGGCAAAACTATAAAGAGTGTTGACACTACTATTTCATGTACTGTTACATTCACGCGTGCAGTATCGACAAATAACAATTTTTTAGACCCATCGGCTAGCTTTATTAGAGTCTCTAATTTCACAAACTTTTGACCGTGACGGATCAAATGCGCGGTTAAACTCATACTTGCGACGGATTGTTTGGCGGCGGTGTCGATGATCGCACTACCGACGGAACCAAATATTTTAACATTTAAAATTGGTCGCACACGCGGATCAATTTGTTTAGAACTGTCGGCGGTCACTGATTGAAAAGCAGCTGACGGCGTCGTCATGGAGGATGAAGTCTTCTTTTCCTTACAGGTTTCACATTTTGACCGGATCACACCGGGAGCACCACAACCAAAACAGGTAATCGGAGGGCGAGGAAATGTTGTACCTGACTCGCTTTCGTTAACACTAATCAGTGTGGCATTATTTATTTTTTCCAATCGTGGGCAAGAATCTCGAGTGTGACCGGAGCATCGACAGTACACACATCGGGATTTATTATACGTAAGTGAAGTAGACGGACTATACGACGTCACATTTTTATTAGCATTGTTAAGTGAGGTAGTCGGACTATAATGCGTCGTGCGGGCATGAGGCGTAGCAGGATCACGTCGCAGCGGCAACATCCGAGCTTCCTCTGCAATGTCTTCAACGCATCGCGCACGCTGAAGCAAGTCGGTGAACGATGTAAACGAATTACGTGGCACTTTCTCACGTATCCGCCTGTTGAGCAGCCCGTACACCATGTCAAGCTGCACCGGGTTCTCCGGCAATGTATAAGGCGGTAACTGGGATAGTAAGGCTCTTGCCTTACACACGAACACATCGGTATTTTCAGTACCCTGTTCGTGACTGAAAAGCTCCCGATAAATTTTGTGAGGAGGTAAGCGTGGACCATAGGTTTGTTGTAGTAACAGCATAGCGTCCTCCCAGGTATTTATTGTATGTTTTACGCCTTGCCACCACGTGGCGGCAAATTCGGTGAACAGCATAGGGAGACCTCGTAGAGCTATGTCATTGTTCACTAGAAGACAATCTTTATATATGTTCACAGCATCGATGAACGTGTTGACGTCGCCCTGCCCACTAAAGCGACTAGTACAGCCAGACAGGTTCGCTGAGGGGCCGGGATGCGGTGGTTGATTTGATCGTAAAGATTGTAGTAAAGTACTTAACTGTTGGTCCGTCATTACCAACGGAGTAGGAGTGTGCGCAGTCGCTGGTGAAGGAAACCCGACCCCCGGCGCAACAGGCACCGGTTGGGCGGGCGGCGTATGCTGTGCGTCCGATGTCAACGACACAGGCTCGTTGAACAGGGCGCACTGCAGGGCAGGCGGCTCCGACAAAACAGGCGCGATGGACAAGACGTCCGACGCCGACGATGCGAGCTCGCCAAGAGAACTCATACTGTTCGCCTTTGATCTTGTTAACACCATTATATTGTCAAACAAGAGTTCACAGGACACACGCAACTTTCGCGGTTATTGCACAACAACTTTTCACAGACGCGAATATGTTGCGTCACACTTTTTACGGTTTTTATTTTGAAAGTATGTAGTGTTCTTATAACTTTGAGAGAAACGGCCCCACGTTGGTCGCCAATTTTATAGGGAGACTAAGGTTCCTCCTCGATAAAATGAAAGGAAAGTTACTCAGGGTAGGTTTTAGATTAGCCACTGATAATAAACATTGTTTAGAACATACTTTATTAGCGTTTCTACAAAGTTATTTACACTGAGAACACATTTACACACAGAAAACATACTACTTTAATGTACATAATATAAACTAGAACCCGAGTCGTAAGGGTGGATAGCGTGGACACAGACACGTACGCGCCGCTATGAGTAGGTAACACGACTGGCGGCGCGGGAGTTTTAACGGACGAAATCCTGGAGGTGAGGGGGGACGCGGCGCGCACGACGGGAAGGGTGGATAGGTGCGATAGCGCGGAGAGAGCTTGCTATACTTGTCACATTTTAGTGAAATTATATTTGTTAATTTACATACATTTGTTATTCTCCTCTTTTACTACTATGTTTTGCAAACTCATATTAAAAAGACTTTAAAGTTGGCTACAAACTAAAGATGGGCGTTTCCGTTGTTTTGACGCAATGTTGCAACCAGTTACATTTTTTTTATGAAACCTGTTGCGACAATAGGTTGCTTTTGCAACAGGCTTCTAATAGTCAGGCAATGTTAAATAAATCATTACTTAGGATAGGAATTATTGTATTTCTTCAAAAAATCTTACGAAGAGCCTCCGCTGGCGGCACCGGCACCCATAAATTACATAAATATCAACAATAAAAGCAAACTATAATAAATTGAAACGTTACTTTTAGTAGAAAAAACAAAACAAAAGTTGTCAACGAACTGCCATTTTCAAAGCAAGAAGCACTTGTAAACAACTGTGTGGATAAAACAGTACGTAACAGCCAAGCTGTTTTATCGACGCAGCAGCCCCCCAACAAGTTTGCAACGGGCGCAACGGCATCATTCGTCAGTCGTCAGTGTCGGTCGTCACTGCCTCACTGGTCGTCAATCAAAGAGTAGCTAGAGATGTCATTGCGTGCGCGTTCGTTTTCATTTTTAAAACAACCTAATGCGCGATTTTTCGTAACAAGTTGCATTTTTATTTTCAACGCAACGTGTTGCTGAAACCGGTTTCGTAAAAAACTACTCATCTCTACTACAAACATAATGATATGATAAATAACAGTTGTAAAAAACAATTAATTTTAAAAAATAAGGCTTTTCCATCTACATACCTACCTCAACAGAGCTGGCCACTCGTTAGGTATAGCCTCAAAAAATCATCAGCTAAATGACTTTGTCTTCCACTGGGTACCCTGGGGCCGGCAACGGTTCCCGGGAGCTGTAAGGTAACTCGTAAAGAATATACTGTAAGTTTGGTGATCTACTCTTTGGTGTCAACATAATGTACTCTTTGGTGTCAACCATAGAGTAACTTATAATTGGTGTCAACTGTCACCTTGCTTACTTGCTCTGTGGCAAGAATGTCAAGTTAATCACAGTAATAAGCAACACAGAAATAGTCTGTGAACACAGATATAAAGGCCGATTTAGACGGTTCTAGTGGTTAGTAGAGTGCGTTAGGATAGTACATTAGTTGAAACATGTAAACGGTAGTTTCCAGTACTCGTACTAGTACGTTCCACTCGCCTTTCAACTAGAATCAAATAGAATCGCTTTTTAATTTTGTTTCAAGTGACACCCTCCCGCGCCCGCTCAACCCCCCGCGCGTTCCTGACTCGCTACTCGCTGTAGTCTAAACGGTCAGTTTTAGTAACTTGCACAAGTTGACAAGGAGAGTTATGTGTGTTTTGGCCTACCAAATGGCAATCTACTGGAAGAAGTATAAACGTCACTGAAAACCTACTAATGCACTGGCATTCGAGTGCCACCTACGTACTCTACCAATATATAGTATTATCTATGGGTAATGGTACTAGAGATGAGTAGTTTTTTACGAAACCGGTTTCAGCAACACGTTGCGTTGAAAATAAAAATGCAACTTGTTACGAAAAATCGCGCATTAGGTTGTTTTAAAAATGAAAACGAACGCGCACGCAATGACATCTCTAGCTACTCTTTGATTGACGACCAGTGAGGCAGTGACGACCGACACTGACGACTGACGAATGATGCCGTTGCGCCCGTTGCAAACTTGTGGGGGGGCTGCTGCGTCGATAAAACAGCTTGGCTGTTACGTACTGTTTTATCCACACAGTTGTTTACAAGTGCTTCTTGCTTTGATAATGGCAGTTCGTTGACAACTTTTGTTTTGTTTTTTCTACTAAAAGTAACGTTTCAATTTATTATAGTTTGCTTTTATTGTTGATATTTATGTAATTTATGGGTGCCGGTGCCGCCAGCGGAGGCTCTTCGTAAGATTTTTTGAAGAAATACAATAATTCCTATCCTAAGTAATGATTTATTTAACATTGCCTGACTATTAGAAGCCTGTTGCAAAAGCAACCTATTGTCGCAACAGGTTTCATAAAAAAAATGTAACTGGTTGCAACATTGCGTCAAAACAACGGAAACGCCCATCTTTAAATGGTACCTAAACACAGATAGATGGTAAAAGCCGTAGACAGAGTATAGTATAGACTGCGGCTGAGCGTGTCACCGAAAGGGACAAAAAATATGAGTCAGTGACCTCTACGAGTACATCAGGGTTGCCCTCGTTAAGGTATTTTTAAAAAGATTGGAATTAAGAAACTTTCTTTTTAGAAAATTTCTTTAAAATAGAAGTAAAATACAACGAGCTGTTTATCACTCGCAACTACCTATTTAAAACTACTAATTTAACTCTAGACAGGGCCGGATTTACCCTAAGTGCCGCCCTGGGGCACCGTGAAAAAATGCTTAAATCCTACATTTTTTTAATAAATAAAATTAATCATTTATTATTTTTATTAAATAATGGGATAAATAAACGTTAAATGTGCATATCTTCTCAATACAATTACACTTTTTTAAGCATTTTCAATAACGCGATTTTTCTCCGAATTTTGCCACCCCTGGAATTTTGCCGCCCTGGGCACTGGCGCCTATGGCCCCTAGTGGAAATCCAGGCCTGACTCTAGAACACTCATTAAAATAAGTAATAAAAACTACTGACAGATTTGGCTTTATTTTCACCTCCGCCCGATGAGGGACGGATGTGGATTTGGACGAACTTCACTTGGGTTTTGATTCAGTAATTTTTGTCTTTCACTCAGACTAGCCTTATTATGAGATCCCAACTTAATAGCTCAGGATCGTCTCTTGTGTGGGGAGGGGGTCAGGATATGGCGAATTAGACAACAATATAGTACTGACGTTAGCTGTAATATTCTGTTTTATGTTTATCTTAACTAAAGTTATCGAACGTCCTACCTAAACTTAACTCGACTTTCATTTGTTTGGGGGATCCGAGAGCGCTGATAGGCTTCATAAGCTGCCATCTTCTTCAATTGTGTCTTGCTTATCCTAGCTTTCCACTATGTCTTCTAGGATTTAATCTTCGAATTTGTTTCATCTCCTTCCTCATGCTCTTTAGTTAGTTCTTTGACACTGGCGTCTCAGTATATATATGAAAACCTTGTGTATGTAAAAAAGAATATTCATTTGTTTAAGTTGAATAGGGACAACCACAGTGTCAATACAAGAAACAAAAACAAACTTGCCATACATATCAGTCGTCTCCACAAAGTTACTAACTCATTTGTGGGGCAATGTATACGTTTTTATAATAAGGTCCCTGTCGACATTCAAATGTTGCCTCTTGACAAGTTTAAAGCAACTATAAAACAAAAATTGTGTACAAAGGGTTATTATAGAATATTAGATTATATAGAAGAAAAAAATCCATGGATGTAGAATTAATATATTATGTGACATTGGCTCAATATTATCTACTTTGTGACATTTTGTTTGTATTTTTTATTTTTTATTTACATGTATATGAGTCTGCTTTTATTTTTTTCAGACAAAGATTATATAATATTGTATTTTTTGTATTCAGACACAAATTGCACATTTTATATTATTTCAGACATAATTGTAGGTACCTAATATTTTATTTTTTTATTATTTCAGACATAATTGTAATATTTTATTTTATTTTTTATTATTTCAGACATGAATTGTCTATTTGATGTTTTATTATTGACTATTCAAAAGCGTATAAAAATGAAATGTAGGAAATATATTAATTAATTGTATTTTTTATTGACTATTTCACGTGTACTACTAATATTGTACCTACGAAATAAAATGTCTTTTGAATTTGAATTTGAATTTCTCTACCGTAACCCCATCGAGTACTCTGGTACTAGATGATGTCCAGGGTCCTGATGATGGTAAGCGTCTCAAAAAATTAATTGAACATTCCATTACAAAGATATCACGAGTTTAAAAATGTAAGTACATATTAGAAAAAAGTAGCATGGTCACCGCCACGCCCCATTCCCCATTTCTTTTATCGCGATTTTAGTATTTTTGTATGAACAATATCCAAAGTTAGTGGTAGTGGTAGGGGTTTAGGGGTAGAAGTAGTGCAGCCAAGCCAACGTTTGGGCAGGATACTAACGTCTGCCGGGTCCGCTAGTATTCTATATACTGGATAGACTCCTTGTCTGTCAATATTCCATGAGCTCTTTTATATTATACCATTCATAACACATACTTACTTATTATTTACATAATCACTGAACATATTTTTGCTTTTTGTATTAAACTGTACTTATTGGGAAAATTCAGAGTTAGCACAATCCATAATTAAGAAAATAAAGCATTCGGAAAATTCGGAATATGTAAAATTGATAATTTACAAAATTAAGATTAGGTATAATATAGAATTTGGAAAATGTATAATAATTTGGAAAAAAAACGAATTCGGAACCAATCTCCGACTTCACACAAACAGCAACTTAATTCGAACAGTAAAATTTCATCAGCGTATTATTTACGCTTCACATGGGTTATTTAGTATTCACCGACGTGGCAACACCAAGTTTTGAGAAAATGTCAAACTTTGTTTAGATCATGATGTGGTAAACCTCAGATTGCTAAACAATAAAAAAACCGGCACGCGGTAAGGGACAAAACATGTCTAGCCCCGTCTCTTTTTATCACAAGCAACTAGATATTTTTATCTCTTTTTTGTGCGAGTGAATAGAAAGATATCCAGCATTCTATAGTGTCCTCTTTCTACGGTAAAAGCCAATAATTTACCACTAATTTACTTGCCTGTGGGCCTGTGGGTGGCCCAAAGAAAAGAGTACCTTACAATATCTTTGCTCTGTGGCCCAATAAAACAACAAAAAAAACTTCACTTCTCATTTGTGTCACAGAATATAAAATTGCTCTGTGCTGCGTGCTTTTACTTGCTCTGTGGCTCCTGTGTTGGTTGCTTGTTTCACAGACTATTATATGTACAGGTAGGTTGCTTGTTCTGTGTGTGTTGCTTACAGCTGCTGCGCAAACTAAATAAATAAAAATATTTAATTTTATCGATTAAATTGGATTGTATTGGAAAATATTATAGATTGTATTTCATCAAGAGATATAAAGGAATTCCATTATTACAATGTTTTGACTGCACTCTCTGAAGGAAGTCAACAAATTCTTGGGGCGTAACAAACGGTGCAATACCGTTATAATATTAATATTTATGAATGTGGGAATCTTCAACAGAGTTAATCTCAAGGTATGTTTCCATGTGCTATTTCTTCAAATCTGCTATTATTTCTGCACCGTTGTTTGACTGCCCTTCAAGGAAACACAGTGATACAACTAAGTAAGTACATAAATAAATCCATTACAAAAGAAGATGGAGTACTAAAAGGTACCTACATCAATTTTTGGTACACTGTAGCAACACTCTACTCAATTTTCATATGAATTCATATATGCAGTACTTACCAAACCAACAGAATAAAGCTCTCACTTCCTTATTTTGAGCTCAATCTACCAAGGAAACAAAGAAATTTGTCATTGAAAAACAATTGTGAAATTAAGTAGGTAATAATTTTAACTTTAATGTGTTATAAAATTCAGAACAACAGTGACGGAATGTATGCAGAGTGGGGTTCTCTCCCTCTTGGAGGTGGTGGACATGGAGTCCTGGGGGCTCTTGGAGGCAAAGAAGTTGTGGGAGCTGTGGTGAGCCGCTTAGCTGCTCCCGAACCTAGCCCACTGCATACAGATGCGGAGGTAAACTAATATACAACTATAAAATAAGACAAATGAGATGTTCCTACTGAAATATCCTTCCAATTTATCAATTTATTTTTGTATGTTAACACTATTACACTACATTAATGCGATATCCTCATTAATAGAGATGTCATCCTATTTAATAATTAAATAAATAAAATAAAAAATAAATAAATCAATAAATAAAATAAATATTAGATAATATAAATCATTGCAGGTAGAATGGGTATTAGAAGTTGTCAGATATGGGTTGTCATTACCATTATCGGAGCATGAAGCTATAAGGGATTGTGTGCGAGTATGCTGTGCTTGGCTTGGTGCTCTACTGCCAGGTCCTGCAACTTCAGCTCATCCACCTCCGCCAGCCTTACCACCCCCTGTTGCTGCAGCACCATGTAGATATGCCAGAAAGATTCTCAAGCACTTGCATAATTTGTTCATTCCAAGGCCTAACGAAAGTAAGTATTAAGTCTACACTATACAAGAGAAATGTTTCTGAAACCAAAGCAGGTGGTAAAATGATGAGAATTAAAAAAAAACTTGAAAAGTCAATTGCAATGTAATTCTCTCAACATACCTGCCTACAATCTATTTTTTCAATGGAATTGTATATTGTAGCATTACTACCTGTTCTTGTTTTCAGACTGATTTCCAGTACTTGTTTCCCCCTTGAATTAATTTGATTATTAGTAAAGCTTTAGTTTTTGCACTTTCTATTTATCTGTATTATGATCTGTAATTTCTGTAAAATCCTCAAATTTTCTTTTCTTTTTAAATATCTATAAAATAGCAACATTTGTTGAGAAAATATTTAATCACTACTACCTCTTACTAACTTCTAATTTGTGCTTTTTATATGAACTAAATAACCTTCTGTCCTATTTTTAACTTATTTTTTTTCCATAACCTTTCCAGCTTTCACATTTGTGTATCAAATGGACTTGGGTAAGAGGTTTACCTGTAATATAAGCTTAGTTTTGCTTTTATTCCATCAATTCCAACATGACTGCAGGAACGGTCATGAGGCCAAAAATGCTTTTTGTACTTTATTTTTGAGGTCACTGTCTTAACAATATGCCATCATAAGCTATAACCATTATCAGTCATTTTATACCTCAACTATCACCAGCCATTGTTGCTGTTTATATGCTGACTCCTTGTGTCATCACTCATCTTTGATATGAGATCTGACCACTCGGGTAGTCTTCCCAGCCTATGATCTTCCTTGAATAATATTGTCAGCCATGCTTGATAATTTTATGAAAATCGGGGCGGAGTATTCAGGGTAAAGAGTGTGAATATAGAACAAATTTATGGTCAGTAAATTTTAGATTTAGAACATTTTGACATCAAAAGTACACCAATTAGGTGTAGTTTTAGGTAAGGTTGTCAGTGTTAGTGCTTTAAATGTTCAGATGTTTGTTGCTCAATCACGCCTTAACGGCTGAGTGGTATTGGATGCAACGTGAAGGGTAGATAGTTTATGTCCTGGATTTCGTAGGCTAATTTATATCCCGGGAAAGCGAGTGTATTTTACCTTATGTCAGCCACGGAATAATTTCTTTTCTTGTTTCTATTTCCACACGGGTGATACCGCGGGCAAAAAACTCATATAACAGTTCCTTCCTCCTATAACAGGCGGAGACTTAATCAGCAAGCAAGCAGTACTATGTCACCGGGTGCTCCGCCTCGCTCGAGAGTTAGCCGGTGGGGCAGCGCTGGGAGCGTCGGAGTGGCGCGCCCTACTGCTGCTCCTACTGGCCGCGGCCGCCGCCCTACTGGCACCACCTGCGCCGCACCACCACGCGGCTGACCCCCTCACTGAGAGGGTGCTGGGCGTACTGTTCCAAGTGTGGATACTGGCTTGTCACAGGTAGTCAGGAAGACATGCTAATAAGTACCTTAAGATCCAAATGTATTTACAATTCACTACAATTCTAAAACAAAGTCCCCCCGCGTTTTTCTATCTCTCTGTCCGTCTTACGCAAAAACTACTGAACGGATTTAGGCAATTATTATTTTCAGTATTAGATAGATTGATTCAAGAGCAAGATTTACGAGTATCAAACATGGACCTATCACGTTTAGAAGCTGAGCATAATTAGAGAATCTGTCGAGGAAAAAGTTCGTTACAGCGCGCCAAAAATACGTGGAAGCTAGTACACGAATTCCTGCCCGGACAATATCGGGTCGAGCGTACTCGGGCCGGACAATCCATGGTCCTGTGCCGAAAACATGTCGCGAATCCATAAGATTTCCCCCTACCAAAAATTGCTCAACACGCCTGTAGAAGTTTTCACTTCAGTAAAATACTATTATGCTCATAACTTTTTTGTATGATATGCTTTTTCTATTAAAATTAATAATTTTTTACAGATGTTTCCCATCGCCCCCGCTCTGGCGTACCTTGCGCGAACAGTGCATGCAATGGAGACACCGGCCCGCACTCACGGAGCAATGGACTCGTGTGTCCTTGTGTCTAACAGCAAGACTGTTACAACACATGTATGGACCACTGTTCCCTGTGATGCCTATCAGTAAATATTTTATAAATTATATATCAACAAATAAAATAAGGCCCAACGCAGACGACTGATTTTTGTCGGCGATAAATCGGTGACCGATTACGGCAGACTATTTTAGCTGAGGCAACTGTACATTATTATATATCTCGTCTAAAACATAAATGCAAAAATTTAAGCCTTGTTACTCTATGTCTGTAAAAAGTAGTGAGATTTTATGTGGACAAAAGTCAAGCTAAAAAAATCTTGTCAACTAAAAGAACACTATAAATCTGAAATTTTCATTATTTGCGTATGGAACGAAAACTATTTTATGACCCATCCAGAGATTGAACCCAACACGCCATGCTAAAATCATAATAAAATTATGTATTCCAGGTGAAGAAGACGTCAACCTAATACCACCAGACATGAGTGCAGAGGCTGTTATACAGAGTTGGTATCGAATTTTGCATACCATTGGGAACCCGGTGGATTTGTGCAGACCTCATCTAATAAGTCAGACACCAGATTTCATACAGGTGAGATTATATTTTAGTATAATGTAGTATAAATTTTTAAGCTTATTATGTTAACGGTAGGTATGTCTTTCAATATCTTTTTCTCAATATTTCAGTATTCAATTAGTAGCGAAGATGGGGGACGCGATCCGAGCCAGCACCCCTGCTTACAAGCTCTGCCCACTATATTCCTAAAAGCTATGAAAGGAATTGCTGCCCATGTGGATGCTTTTCTAGGTATGTACAAATTATGTATTGTAAAAATGGGAAGTTATTTTAAGTATTTTTATTTAACTATTTTATAATGTTTTGTATTTTGGGATTAGTAATATTTGTGTGTACAAATACATATTTCTGGTTTTATTTTGGATAGTAGTAGAGTATATTTTTATGGTAACTATTTATTTTTAATTGTTGATATTCTTTCTAGAATTTATGGTATAATTCTCTCTTTTTTCGTATTCTCTTATATTTTTATTTGCAGTCATACAGTTTTCTATATATAGTGTGCTCTTTCATTTCGTAGTTTTTACCTTGCCAATTCACAAAGTCACAATAATTAGAATCAAATTTATCTTCTGTGAATTGGTGAAGTGCAAGTGGATGTTTTCTTCTATATTTGTAGGTACCTTATTGTCATTGTACGACATTTGGTACTTTGAAATAAAATAAATATCAGCATCTCTTCATGGTTGTGACAATATGTTGTGTTACCGATCTTTGGCCATTTTAGATAGATATGGGACAACCCTTGGTCGCTGGGTCCAGAAGGGCGTCGATTATTTATAAGTGGTAGATTGTTAATAAACTACTAAATTCCCACAGCAGTGCTTATCCATGAAGGAGCAATGCTTTACAAATGCTATTGTAATAAAAAACGTTTGAGCTTCGAATAGCTTGAGGATAACAAAAATACACTATAAAAGAATACACAATGACTTTTATTCTGTTAATGTTACAAATAAATTATTCTCTGGGTTTTACTATAAAGTAATATTTTGTTTACATGTTCAGTAACTCTTAACATATATGAGACAAAACATATAATACCTAACAGCTGTTCAACTACGTTTATAAATGAGGCCCTTAGGCTCTTAGGAATCTATCAATTATAAATGTTTAAACATCACAGCTGAAAAAATATTTTCGCCATAGGTCGGTAACACACTGTGTATGAAATGCATGATTGAGTGCCGTGTTACTATCCTTACTTCTATCCTCAGACCAAATAAAAAGTCAAGACGGAGCGCCGCGAGTAACAGACCGCAGTCATTGAATTATTTTTACACCACTTTGCGACATCAACCGGTGCCTTACTAAGCCCCGCCGCACATGATCACACTGGGACGATAAAACCGTCCACCCCCTTATCTCCGTAACTACTGGGTCTAAAATTTTGTAAAAAAAAATAGGGAATATGTATAGGGCATCTCTTATAGTTCACTGGAAAACCTAAACGAAAATCCTGTCTTAAAGTTCTGACTGAAAACGGAATGGTACGGAACCCTCAGCGCACGAGTCGTACTCGCAACTTGCCCAATTTTTTATATACAAAGCAAATATGTATTTTGTGTCATATAGTGATACTTGCGTAGTTTCCCGTACGAGTGTGGTCATAGGACATGTGCGGCGGGCGTAAACATAAAATAGTGAGTGAGTGTGTAAATAAAGTACACAATTACGCCGATAAAATGGCACATAATGGCTAGTGTAACGTCACTTCTGACAATCGGTTTTTCTATGTTGACTCCCCACTTCCGGCTTCACTCGATTGTACGAGTCTACTCCGTCTTGACATTCTATTGGTCTGAGCCTCTATCTGTATACTAGTACTTAAGTGACGTTTGTGGTTGCACCGGGTGTTGGGTGTAGGGCGCGGACAGGAGGGGTGGTGGGGGGTGACCGTCGAGAAGGGCGAGGAGACGGACAACACGCCGCCACCGCACAGACGGCTCGCGAAGAGCTTCAGCGTCTCTAACAAGGCTAAGGCTGAACAGAAAGGTACTGTAAACACTATGCTTGATTAATTATTATATTTTTTTTATATATATTGGGCTCCACCCGAAATGCCCGAAATGAAACTTCCCGAATCAGAAGTGCCTGAATTCATAAAAAATAGGAATTGTTATAATAATTTTGAACGTATCTAACCTAACCGTGTCCGTTCGGTGAGTTCAACTATTGGCGCAGTTCGATTTCGGGCAGTTCGGGTGACACGGGTTCGACTTACTAACCAAAAGAATGCTTTCCATAATGATAATCCACAACATTTCAAAATTTTAACACCCTAATTTTATTAGCTTATATGAAAGTAGGTGAAAAATTAAGGTACCCGTATTTTTTGCTTTTCTAAAATTTTTACTTTAACACTCTTAAATTAATTTTTAAATATTGCATTTTTAGAAAAAGCCGATAACGGCTAAAAGTATCAGGTGTCTATGCGTATTCTGTATTTTAAAAAAGAAATGACATGAGCTGCGTGCGTTCGTTCGTTTCATTCGTTCAATAGTTCGTTCATGGTTCTTTTGTTTCATTCATTATTGTTTATTTTTGAGTTTATTAATTTAAAATTAAATTTTATTCACTTTCATCAAAGATGGGTAGAGAAGCACGTAAATTAAATTCCCTTGTATCTATTCTATTCTATTTTTTCGTGTTATGGCTCCATCAGTAGTCCCCTTGTATCCTGTTTTGTTTTTACAACTACAACTAATACTTTTTATTGCCAGTTACCTTTGTAGGCAGAGAGTATAGTAGCTTTGATCCGTATTCATTACACAGTGTAGTTTTTTCAAAATATCTCTTAAACCACTGAATAAAAAAAAATTAAATATGTGTATCGTGTTAAGCAAAGGAAGATCTCCAAACGGATTTTTAATTTTGGTACTTAAGGACCCTTGGCTCTCAGTCATCTTGTATCTGTCAAAAATATGGTAAATCTAAGTTAATCCTGGAAACGTGAGTTTATTTATACAAAATCTCCTCACCCCAAAAGGATTGTTATTATTTGAAATTGGATTCAGCCATATTTTTATTATTCATGGGTTCTAAAGAGCCGTTGTTTTCGATACGAGCAGTGCCTTCGCGTATCGAAAACAACGGCTCTTTAGAACCCATGAATAATAAAAATATGGCTGAATCCAATTTCAAATAATAACAATCCTTTTGGGGTGAGGAGATTTTGTATAAATAAACTCACGTTTCCAGGATTAACTTAGATTTACCATATTTTTGACAGATACAAGATGACCTTGACCACCGCCCCTTAACGAAAAATGAAATGTTGTGAATTCTTGCGAATAAAAAAACGGAGGAAAAAGAAAAAGAGCCTGAGCCTGCAGATCAGTTTACGTTGACAATTAATAATCGTCTTTAAATGTATTCGAATAAAGTTCTATATATATATCTAGGTCCATGTCTTATCTATCATCACGCCTTTTATCCCAAGAGGGGTAGGCAGACACAATCCATAAAGTAGCAAAAAGTAACACCAGACAGACACCTGCTACTGGTGTCTCTGGCCACACCACAATGTATGAAGGCTGTGAAATAGGGAACGCGAGCATACATTTATTTCTTCAATCGATTCGGAAGTTCGTTCGAAAACATTTACACTCTTATTAATAAACTCGAAGTAGCGACGTAGTAACTAAACTGTGTTTCGTCTCCGTCTATCATAATGAATTGCAGATTTGTTATAGACGGAGACGAAATACAGTTTAGTTACTACGTCGCTACTTCGAGTTTATTAATAAGAGTGTTAAAGTAAATTTTATTAATCGTCACCTTAAAATTATCTGCCTGCTCTCCGCAAGATCTGTGGCGACTCTAAAAATAAAATATATTTTATATATTAATATTAGTTTGAGTTTGAATCATCATTATAAAATGCTCGACCCGATAATGTCCGGGCAGGAATTCGTGTACTGGCTTCCACGTATGCCTGGGTCGGGCATTTTTGGCTACGCATTTCTCGTAAATTCTCGGTCCGGACACATATACATTTATATGTGAAATGATCGCTGGTTACCGTTATTATATACTGTCGGGTGGTGGGGTAGCCAGGCCGGGTAGGTATGTAGGTATTGCAGGAAAACTCGTAGTAAACTTTCACCATTCGTTTATTGGTCGAATTAACAAGGAAGGAACAAGCAGCAAAAGAACAACCAGTAAAAGGATCCGTAAGGAGCCAAGGAGAAGGAGCCGTAAGGAGAAAGGAGCGCACTGTAATAAAAATGAACTACACATTACTACAGGGCGTTAAGCTATTGAAGTAACACAATACAAAGTATGATAAAATACTTACAATACTTATTTGCGCTCCTTTTATATTAACATAGATATTAGTTCTTGAATACTGATTCAATACATTTTATTTAGTTGTTTACTTAGTTGATAAAATAGAAATATAATAATTTTTACAATTGGCAGAGTACTGCCTAAGTCAACAGTTTGTGAAGAAATGAGTAAAATTTTAATTTAGGTTCCACACATCGGATATTTGAAAATAACATACAATGTTCTATTGAATTAAAATGAACAATATCGTGTTCTAAAATCAAAATAAATGCTATTTATGATGGCCAGCTTGTAAGCGGCCAGGAAAATAAGGTCGTATCATCACAATACCGGGGTTCCCCCGAAAAAATCCTGACCTTAATGAAGGATTTTATTCAGAGAATTAATAAAATAAAGTTTGATGATGAGACTTATATAAAAATACTAATGAATGAAATGAAAATAGAAATTTACAAGTTTTATTATAAATAAAACTAATTATTTTACAAGAGAAACGATTTCCACAATCACACAATTCACAAACATTCATCTTCATTTAATCTGTTTAATCTGTTATTAGTAAGTACAGTAAACTCATTTATAATATAGAGTAATTCCCATTTAATAAGGAATGACTCAAAAACGTTCTCGAATTTAGTAAGGGCTTAGTTATACAGTTACCATCCGCTGTTTTAAGTTTATTTATATATAATACAATAGTCGAAGGCTTGTTTAAAGAGTCGCAATCCGCTCATACGAACACCCATGGGAAATACATCCACAGATATAATAAGTAGTAATAATAGACGAAGGCTTTTTTAACGAGTCGCAATCCGCTCTAAAAGACACCCATGAATACCCTGATATTCATAGATATAATAATAATAAACGAATGTTTATTTAAAGAGCCGTAATTTGCTCTAATAAACACCCATGGAAATACATCCACAGATATTAGGTATAATATTTATAATAGACGTAGGCTTTTTTAAAGAGTCGCAATCCGCTCTAAATAATTACAAGTATTTACAATAAATGAAATGATGAGAATGAAATAAGGAAAATAGTAATTATTAATCATGGTTATATATTTAACCTGTAATTTGTAAATAAGTAAAAGTTTTAGTTACTTAGATGTTTACAACCAAATTGTGAAATTGAAATAAATTTAACCTCCCTTGTAACCATAAGGTTATAAATACAATTTAATAAATTGTAAATAAAATAAAGAAAAATGTAAAATAATACAGATATAAAAAATTCCTTGGTTTAAGTAAGTGTAACTCCTCCATATTGAAAGAGAAAAAAAATTTTATGAAATAAAATCAACGCATGCTTTAAGGTATGCGCTAACTCAAACTATCCACGAGCAAAGCCAGTGAAAAGCTAATAATATAAGTATATGAAATAAAATAATATTTGAATTTAAATCAACATGACTACCCCTAGTTGTAATAAGAGCGTAATCATATGTCTATGAAATAGACTTCATAGTAAATAACAATTGAAAATTAAAAGAAAATCGAACGTCGTCGATTCAAAATTTAAAAACTTGTCAATGAGAAAGAAATTATATAGGATACATTTGAAAATCGAATATTCCAATGCAATATTGCCGAGCAAAACAAATTGTGTAAAACAAAGAAAAATCAAGTGATTTCAAATTCTGATATCGAGGTGCTTTTATGTGTATCATTATTTATTTGAAATTTATTATTATATATTAAATTTATTCTCGGAAATATTTTAATATTTTAATTGCCTTACTTATGTAAACTGTAGTGTGATATTAGAAATCATTAAAATAAGAATGGACAAATTGTTTTGGATATTTTAAAAATGTATTAAAAAAATCGCAATTAATGAAATTTTTGAATTAAATAATATTTATTTATGTATTATTTTATGGAATCACGATAGACTTTTAGGATAAAAATAGATATTATAGCAATTATAAGAAAAATTAATATATATTATTTTTCTTGAAAAAGTTACGACTATAAAAAGAACCTTTTTCTATTAAGAGATATTGAATTGACGGGATAATATAATGGAAATTAAATTAATATCATTTATGGTATAAGTTTAAGTTATGGGAAGTAATCTATAGATTTCAAATATATATGATGAAAATCTCACATACAACCATACATTCAATGTGAATATATAATCTGAATTTACGAAATTAATAAGTGAATTTAGTGTAAAATTATTCAAGAATACTGCCTCCGTATAGAAATTAAAAAATATCCTCTTCAATAATGGAATCTGACCAAGATCATCAGACTTGTCAACCTCGAAGGTTTGCCGACATAACCTTGATTCAGAACCATAATCTTCAAGAAATATTCTACTGAATTTAAATAGAATTACGTTATATATTGAGATTATATAGACATTACATATCCTGAAAAAAAGTTTGTATTAAAATAAATATTATGTTCTCTTACTTCGTTATTCTTTCTTCTTTATTCCTTCTTCCGGCAGCATTTTAATCACGTTTGGGCGCCATTGTCGGGTTGGGTAGCCAGATGGGTAGGTGGGTAGATATTGCAGGAAAACTCGTAGTAAACTTTCACCATTCGTTTATTGGTTGAATTAACCAGGAAGAAGCAGGAGCAGCAAAAGAACAACCAGTAAAAGCATCCGTAAGGAGCCAAGGAGAAGGAGCCGTAAGGAGAAAGGAGAAAGGAACCATCAAAGGAGCGCACTGTAATAAAAATGAACTACACATTACTACAGGGCGTTAAGCTATTGAAGTAACACAATACAAAGTATGATAAAATACTTACAATACTTATTTGCGCTCCTTTTATATTAACATAGATATTAGTTCTTGAATACTGATTCAATACATTTTATTTAGTTGTTTACTTAGTTGATAAAATAGAAATATAATAATTTTTACAATTGGCAGAGTACTGCCTAAGTCAACAGTTTGTGAAGAAATGAGTAAAATTTTAATTTAGGTTCCACACATCGGATATTTGAAAATAACATACAATGTTCTATTGAATTAAAATGAACAATATCGTGTTCTAAAATCAAAATAAATGCTATTTATGATGGCCAGCTTGTAAGCGGCCAGGAAAATAAGGTCGTATCATCACAATACTTATAAATTAAAAGTTTTTTTATGTATATCCAACATAAATATATAATTGCCAAGTATCCTGGTAAAAAGTATACCTACCTATCTATACTTTTATTCATAAATAATTGGTGCTGCTAACAAAGAAATATCACAGCTATAGAACGCTATCTATCCGCTGAATTGGACCGGGCTGGATCGTACTATCAATGACAGATACATCTATATGTGAATTAATGTGAAATGATCGCTAAATGACGTTATTATACGTTACATACGCCTTCTTTTTTGTTTGTCCGGCCGTCGGCCATAACCGAATTTCTCAAAAAAACATTCGACAATATTTTAGTAACTCAAAATATTATTTTCATTATTTTAAATAACACATCTTTTCCCCTCAAACTTTCGAAAGTACTGGACCTAAATTTCTGAGCCTATATTTTTCTACGATACACAACGTTATACGATGTTAGCGATACATTCTCCTATTTTACATAGCCTGTACAGTAGTAATAGGTAATGGACAGGTGGCTTTTATTATTGTTAAATTGTTGTATACGAGACGTAAACGCATGTGTGACCTGTTTCGTAGCTGTATAGTAATTGCTAGATATTCAGAAATATATTATTATACAAGGTGTAATGGAAACGCTTCTGAAATCAAAGACAGGATATTATGTTATGATTAATTAAAAAATATATCCCAAGATTTGATATTTTCATAAGATGCAATGGAAAATGTGCAAAGAAAACGACAGCGCGGCCGGTGACAGCTGATTTTTACTTGCGCTTTATGTTGGTGGTGATTTTGGATAATTATTATGTACAACCATAAATTAAACAGAATATTTACTATTTTTGTTTGTATCCTCAGGCGTTCCCAGATCGTCCATGATTGCTTTGACCGGGTCCCGCGCAGCCAACATAGCGCCTACCACACCACCAAACTCAATCTCTTCACAAGGTATTATTATAATACTCGTGCTTATATTATTATATATCCACTACATATTAAATTGATGTCAGTATGTCGAAAGTAACCATAGTTTTAAACACTCCGCTGAGACAAAATCTCAATTGTATTAGCTTCACTATTTGGTAAGACGGACGGAACACGGATCAAAAACGGTTGCAAAGTTATTAAAATATGGGTTGCATGTCCGCATCTTCACAATTCTAAATTACACAAATTAATACGAATAATCGGGTGTAATGCGAATTACTGTGTTACGGTTCCAGGGTACCCAGCGGAAGACCAAGTCTCCCTCGTTTAGCCGATGGTATTTGTAAAGCTATACCTAACGAGTGGCCAGTTTTGTTGAGACTAAATGAGCTAAAAAATGTTATGTCTTTTCTAGGCTTTCTCCATATCAAACATCAAAATCGGTTCAGTGGTTTAGTCGTGAAAATGTAACAGACATACAGAGTTACTTTCGCATTTATAATATTAGTGTGGATTATTTTCCAGCCGGTGACACTGAGAAGCCCCCGTTAGCGCCTCTACGACCCAAAGTGAACTCGATATTCCATCTGTTTGGAGAATGGCTGTTTGAAGCTGCACTCATCGGTACGCAATCGCCTACATCGCAACGTTAGTATATTTTGGAATATCTATTTAAAAAAGACTTGCGACCTGTGACATGACTCAATTATTGGTCGGTTAACATCGAACGTGTCAGCTTTTGTTTATTAACATAGCCATAATATTGACAACTGTACATTTAAAGTACCGATTATTGGCTGATACGAGCGTATTAAAATTGACTGAGTTAATATTTTTTTATTGGAGAACAAAGATTTAAAATTCTATAAATACAAAAAATGTCTGGAAATATTAATATTGTATTTATTGTTTTAGAGAGAGCAGAAGGTACTCCGCCACCACCATCGTTGTCCGACTTGCCGAAAGTTAACATTCTGAACTACCAACCTGGTAATTACTTGATCAATATCATAATTTTTATTACAATAACATTGGCAAAATTATATTTGCTACTTCTGTAACAACTAAAATAACTGTGCAAACATATGATGTCATTTTAATTAGAGGAATAATTAGCAAAAAATAATAATAAATATGTTGAATAAAATTAAAAGAAAATATATTATTTACATATTATCAGCTGTAACAACTAAAATAACTGTGCAAACATATGATGTCATTTTAATTAGAGGAACAATTAGCAAAAAATAATAATAAATATGTTGAATAAAATTAAATATATTATTTACATATTATCAGCTGTAACAACTAAAATAACTGTGCAAACATATGATGTCATTTTAATTAGAGGAATAATTAGCAAAAAATAATAATAAATATGTTGAATAAAATTAAAAGAAAATATATTATTTACATATTATCAGCTGTAACAACTAAAATAACTGTGCAAACATATGATGTCATTTTAATTAGAGGAACAATTAGCAAAAAATAATAATAAATATGTTGAATAAAATTAAATATATTATTTACATATTATCAGCTGTAACAACTAAAATAACTGTGCAAACATATGATGTCATTTTAATTAGAGGAATAATTAGCAAAAAATAATAATAAATATGTTGAATAAAATTAAAAGAAAATATATTATTTACATATTATCAGCTGTAACAACTAAAATAACTGTGCAAACATATGATGTCATTTTAATTAGAGGAACAATTAGCAAAAAATAATAATAAATATGTTGAATAAAATTAAATATATTATTTACATATTATCAGCTGTAACAACTAAAATAACTGTGCAAACATATGATGTCATTTTAATTAGAGGAATAATTAGCAAAAAATAATAATAAATATGTTGAATAAAATTAAAAGAAAATATATTATTTACATATTATCAGCTGTAACAACTAAAATAACTGTGCAAACATATGATGTCATTTTAATTAGAGGAACAATTAGCAAAAAATAATAATAAATATGTTGAATAAAATTAAATATATTATTTACATATTATCAGCTGTAACAACTAAAATAACTGTGCAAACATATGATGTCATTTTAATTAGAGGAATAATTAGCAAAAAATAATAATAAATATGTTGAATAAAATTAAAAGAAAATATATTATTTACATATTATCAGCTGTAACAACTAAAATAACTGTGCAAACATATGATGTCATTTTAATTAGAGGAACAATTAGCAAAAAATAATAATAAATATGTTGAATAAAATTAAATATATTATTTACATATTATCAGCTGTAACAACTAAAATAACTGTGCAAACATATGATGTCATTTTAATTAGAGGAATAATTAGCAAAAAATAATAATAAATATGTTGAATAAAATTAAAAGAAAATATATTATTTACATATTATCAGCTGTAACAACTAAAATAACTGTGCAAACATATGATGTCATTTTAATTAGAGGAATAATTAGCAAAAAATAATAATAAATATGTTGAATAAAATTAAAAGAAAATATATTATTTACATATTATCAGCTGTAACAACTAAAATAACTGTGCAAACATATGATGTCATTTTAATTAGAGGAATAATTAGCAAAAAATAATAATAAATATGTTGAATAAAATTAAAAGAAAATATATTATTTACATATTATCAGCTGTAACAACTAAAATAACTGTGCAAACATATGATGTCATTTTAATTAGAGGAATAATTAGCAAAAAATAATAATAAATATGTTGAATAAAATTAAAAGAAAATATATTATTTACATATTATCAGCTGTAACAACTAAAATAACTGTGCAAACATATGATGTCATTTTAATTAGAGGAATAATTAGCAAAAAATAATAATAAATATGTTGAATAAAATTAAAAGAAAATATATTATTTACATATTATCAGCTGTAACAACTAAAATAACTGTGCAAACATATGATGTCATTTTAATTAGAGGAATAATTAGCAAAAAATAATAATAAATATGTTGAATAAAATTAAAAGAAAATATATTATTTACATATTATCAGCTGTAACAACTAAAATAACTGTGCAAACATATGATGTCATTTTAATTAGAGGAATAATTAGCAAAAAATAATAATAAATATGTTGAATAAAATTAAAAGAAAATATATTATTTACATATTATCAGCTGTAACAACTAAAATAACTGTGCAAACATATGATGTCATTTTAATTAGAGGAACAATTAGCAAAAAATAATAATAAATATGTTGAATAAAATTAAATATATTATTTACATATTATCAGCTGTAACAACTAAAATAACTGTGCAAACATATGATGTCATTTTAATTAGAGGAATAATTAGCAAAAAATAATAATAAATATGTTGAATAAAATTAAAAGAAAATATATTATTTACATATTATCAGCTGTAACAACTAAAATAACTGTGCAAACATATGATGTCATTTTAATTAGAGGAATAATTAGCAAAAAATAATAATAAATATGTTGAATAAAATTAAAAGAAAATATATTATTTACATATTATCATGTCATTCTCTCTTTAAGATCCCGACTTCGCATGGGTAGAATATTTTATCAAATATTCCAATAAGATTTTTTCCGAAGAAAAAGTAAAAAGGACCATTGTTCGATCCCGGCCATGTACCAATGGGTGTTTTGTAATTAAAAACTTGTGTACTCTTAATCCGACAAACCACACTTAGAGGCTCGACAGAACTGGTCACTTGAGAAAAGAGGCAAGCACGTAGCCAGGGGGAGGGTCCAGTGGGTCCGGACCCCCCCCCCCCCAAATTCGACATCGACACTTTGAAATTGAGAATTTTAAAAAGTAGGTAATTATTATCAGTTCAGCTGAGCTGATGAGGTCGAGTCAAGCGATCTAGGATATTGACCTATTGCAGTAAAGATGTAATAAAAGGTAAAGCCTGGCTACGTACTTGAAAAGAGGGAGACTTGTTCTTCCGCTGGGTACCCTGGAACCGATAACACGGTTTCGGGAGCTGTAAAGCAACCCGTGAAGAAAAAAGTGTGTCATTCTGAGAGGTATCTCCAGTTATATCTGCAAATCATGTTTGCTTCGTATTGACGTAAAAGAGCATTTGATATAGATTCCACATGTAAGTGCAGCGATTTCCGGGTACAGTTGATGGTATTAAATATTTCAGGACGCGCCGAGGCTTTGGGCGCCCTCTGCCGGGTGTTGTGCTCGAAACAGTGTCGCGAGGAAGTGCTGGCGCCTTACCTGGCGCGTTGCTACGCAGCTATACATCGCGGTCTGCGGGACCCGCACACAGCCGCCGCTGTTATACTTAACGCTTACGATATATTTAGGTATGGTGCCCTAAATGAAACCAGCATGTATTAGTTTTTGTTACACAATTTAAAGACTGTAATTTGAATGAAATAACGAAAATAGTCTTAATTTACTGTACTTTTCATATTAAGATTCTTACCGGTGTATCTGTGTGTAGATTTTTTTTAAATTATTTATTTTATTACAAAACATTAGTGACCGAGATGACACTACAAATCCAAAGCTAGCCGATTATGACCGATAGTCTATTATATTAGCTGCCGGGTACTATACTTGCTGTATCGCTCTATTATTATGATGACAAGATTGTCAAGGAGTAACATAACATATTTAAATGTTGTTAAAATAAATGAGTTTGGGGTTAAATATGTATTTCAGGTTGGATCTCGACGGAGTATTAGTACTAGTACCAGATTTCATATTAGCCCTGGAGCGTATACTACCTGAACGGGAACCCAAATTGGAGTGCGGTTCTATAGACAAGCGGGAGTTGCGGAAGGCTGCGATCAGTGCGTTGTCGTCGTTAGTGGCCGTCCCTTATCATTATAGGGACCTGCCTGTCCCGGAATTCCCTGGTTGTAATGAATAGTAAGTTTTATATATTTATTTTATGATAATCCCGAGGAAATTTGTTCTCTCTAAACGCGCTCTACTTGTATAACGCAGCCGCCCCGGTTATATCGTCAACAATAACATATACATTTTGTCTACATTTCAGTACGGGCCACACATTAGGTACTCTGTGTCGCGGCAGTATATCGCTGCTGTGTGTGAACGCCGTCCAAGTAGAATGGACCGAGTCGCTGGCTGTTCCCCTGTTGAACGCGCTCTACTTGTGTGTGAGACATAACGCGGCCGCGCCGGCTATATCGTCACATCACTCCAATGACTACAAAGGTATTTCTTAACTTATATCTTGTCATATATAAAGAACGGGAGCTTAGAACAGCTCTCTTCGGCTTCTTACCTTTCGATCTTAAATTATCTTAACCGAATATCCTCAAAAAATCATTAGAAAAATGAAGCAGATTTTTAATAAATGTAAGATTTCGACAGGTTACAGAACAGCCCCAAAAATAACCAGACAGTACGTATGCTTGTTGCTGTGCTGTCCACTCGAATGTTGTGTATGTTGGGGGTGCTTTTGTATTCCATTTAGATACTATTGACTTCACTTGCTTGAATTTATTTACATCGTACTCTTGAGGAGTTAGCACCAGTGTCTTGCGTCGTGTATTGCAAAGCCTGGGCAGGATCATAGAACATTCTATCGATGATTGTAAAAAAATATGCGCGAAAAATATGAGACGATTATAAATATTTCTATTTATTGCAATTCGCTATGTGATAATGATTTTCCACACATTTAAACAATTCGCTTTATGCTTTGCAGCTATTATGTTTTTTTAACAAGATCAATTTTATTAGATGTTCATTTTACTTTACATGTATTCGATATATTTACATTTATTATGTTATTAGCGCTGACAAAAACGTTTACATCGCATACAGCAATACATCCTATCATCCTATCATCATCGAGCCGAGTGTAATACATTTTTGGGTCATTACTTATTTTATATTTGTAATTTCATTTATTTATACGAGACACCATTGCATATATATTTAGCTTAGTGTGTCACGCACGCCTGTTGTAGCCCGGTCTGGAAGCAGCGCGGCCTGCAGCGAGCCGCACGCTCACCTGGAGGAGTTCGCCGCCGACGCTTACCTCAAAGACCTCGACCCTAACTCACCCGTTTTTGGTAACACCACACATTCTCATTGTTACGCACTCATGCCACTTTGGAGTCGGCACAGACCTGACGACGAGCAGCGCGGCTGAATTTATGCTGACAAATAATCGACTATGTGTTAGAATAAAGTTCAGAATTGCTTATGCGAACATATTTAATACAATATTTAGTCGTTCATGCAACTTTGAACTTTATTCAAACACTATTTAAAGAACGTTACTTAATGTCAAGTGAACAAGCCGCCACGCTGTTCTCCGCCAGGGTTGAGCTGACCCTTATATTTTCGTGCTGGGTACAGACTGAGCGAAGAAAATAAAACATTTGTACAATGCTTCATTTTCTTTGTTTTTTGTTTGTTTGCTTCTAACACAAACCACAAATTTGCTCATAATGAGTGTGTTTTCAATAAACACGTATTTTGTTCTGTAATCTGCGAACCCGCTTTTGCTACGTCTATACCCAGTATTGTATTATATATGTATTTATTTATATACAACAATTTTAGAAATGGACAACATTTAACTTTTTGGAAGGTACCATAATACGAACAGCTTTTTGAAATTATTTGATCCAAATTTTTCTTGCTTCTTCCAATCTGGGGCCCTTCAAGCGAAACGTGTAAAAGCATCTAATAGTGGGCGCGACCGCCGAATGCGGGTCGAGCGATGTTTATAAAATTAAATGTTGACCATTGAATGCATTTGTAATCGAAAGTTATACATAAATATGTGCAATGTTGTCTTCAACAGTTTTTTTTTCATGATCCATAAAGCTTCTGGCTTTCTGCTTTATACTTTGTTTGAAAGCGTTGCCTCTTTACATTCCCTCCGAAGCTTGAGAATTCGATTGTAACATTTGTTGTGCTGTGTTGTATATGTGAAGTTATCTTTATTAATAGAAAAACCCTATTTTTTTTAAGTTTTAGCATATTTTTTATATATCATGTTTTATATATAGGTGCAGCGTTGGTAGTTCGTGCGACATACCTAGTATGTCACCGACTAATATCGTCGTGGAAAGGGGACTTGCAAGTATCACTCGCGGCATTGGAACTGCTGTCCGGGTTGGCGAAGCTGCATTCAGACCGGCCAGGTTCGTGTTTTTAGACCTCTACGACGGCGACGTGCACAAAGAGTTTTATTAATTTTAAGTTGTTTTCTCTGAGTATGTGTTGGGGTGTGTGTATGAGTGTATGTCTGAGAGAAAAGACGAATGAACTGATTTCATAATTGTCTTATTACCATTCTTTTTTTTTAATTCCTTTAAAATTAACATCAACATACTTTTTCTAAAACCAGAGACATTGCGTATCGGTTGCAGAGTGAATTCATTATAGATGTTTCATGATATTTGTATTTTCTTTGCTCCCATTCAGGATTTATTATTGGTAAGTTGCTACAAAATACAAACATACACTTGATTTTCATATTACTAATTGGACGACTGGGACTCAATATTTTTTATCCAGCATAACGTTTCATTAATTAAGTTTTTCATCAAAATAAATATATGGCAGGTATAATTTAAAAAAATAAACACGTGAAACGCACTAACCAACGCACCCTAAAGTGTCCTTTACACTATGCAATTTTATAGCATGCTTCCCGAAAAAGTACGGTGATTAGGTTGCGATCTGTGTTTCCATTATACAATTTCTCGCATGCTTATTAGATTTCATGCTAGAAATTGCTTAATGTAAAAGGTGCTTTACTTTATATTTTACAGAAGCGCTAGAACGAAAGCGCGCCGTCAGATGGATTTGCGACTACATATCGGTGCAGTGCAGCCGACCGCCACAAGCGCACTCCCGCGACCTACATTCCTGCGTCGTGGCCGCTTACTCGTGTCTGGCCGCCTGGCTGTGTCCTTCGTTGTTGGCTGATGCGGACTGTCTGGCCACTCTTATGGAGGTCGTGGAGTTGGGCATCTCTGGTACTAAGAGCCAAGGTATGTAGAAGAGTTACAAGTAACTTCTGGATTGAAACACTTTTTATCTCGGAAAATCTGGAGACTTTGAAAACAAGGGGGCTCTAAACTATTAGGGATAGAGACTGCTCAAACAAAAAATCTTTAGCAACACTGGCAATTAGCAAAAATGGTAAATTTGGAGATTTCGAAGACCTGATGAGGTACCCTAGACTATTTAAGAGAAGAAAATTAATCAGTAACACTGACCTTTCATGCTATGCTTGACGGAAAAGGATTTTCTTTGTTCCATTTCCACGCGAGTGAAACCGCGGTCAGAGGCTAGTAATGTACATAAATAAACACATTATTTCAAATTATATTACAGGCAAACCTGGCGAGACTCCAAAGATGAAAGACCAGAAGGAATTGAAGCCAGTCTCTATGAGAGTAAGAGACGCAGCCGAATCTCTTCTTATGTTGATACTGGAACAGGTAACCGAAATTAATACACGAAATTCCGGTTTGTAGAGTGCCTTCTCAGTTATTCGTAAACAAAGTAGAAAGTGTATTTTTTCGGCCGAATACCTCCTTAAATTATTAAAAAAATATATATAAAAAATTGGTGCAATCGTGGCAAATCAGATTTTATATTTTTGCTGACAATGTTACCTCTACAATATTTTTTACTAATATACAATTTAGTGAAAATTTGCGAAGTGAAACAAGCCTGACTATAATGTAATGAAATCGGCGCAAACTGATAAGACATTTTTTTAATGTGTAATAATATTTTTTTAAGGTTGGCGTGAACTGCAATGGTTCCCGTGTTTGGTCTCGCCTAGACGAGCGCTGGTTGTCTGCGCGCGGGCACGGCCGACCGCGACACTACCTTGTGGATGATTGTCTGTTGTTGGCGCTGTTAGAGGAACCGCTGGCTAACAGTCAAGAGCCTCAGCCGACGCTTATAGGTTATAACTGATATATTGTTATTATATACATTTTTAAGACATTTCCTATTTGCAATTTTTTTACAATTTCCTCTCACAAAATACTTTACTTACACTATTGATATTTTTTTAAACCACTGTTAATAAAATAAAGTCTATCTGTATAACGATGCTAATATAGAGAACCACTGAACGGATTTGGGTGGAGTTTTGACTATTATGATCAGAAATATTCGATAAAGGTTTGTGTTTAAAATACCACCATTAATACGGTGTTGTGAAATAGGTAGAGGAAAAAGGTCGCGCCGGCGCGCGTTCTCATGAAAATTTATACATACTTATTTACATATTTAGATGAATAGTTTGAATGAAAAAAAAATTTTTTTCTTGTTGTTGTTGTGTATTATTGTATACGCGGTAATAACACACATAAAATTAATTTTACAAATTGTATGTATTTTAAAACGAAAAACAATCTACCTAAATTAATTTTAAAATACGAGACAGTTTACATTTTATATTAATAAATCCTACGTCATCTATGATAGCCCTACATTCTAATTAATTTGTTCAATTTGCAGTGATCATTCGCGGCGGGTTCGGCCGGTACGCGTGGTCCCTGAGCGCGCGTGGTTTGGCGCGGTGTGCGGGACGCGGGACTGACGGCGCGTGTTCCCGCCCCGTCGCTATGCAGGACCTCGTGCGGGCCCCGGACCCAGTGTGTCGACCTCTACCTCACGGGCCTCCTTCTGCTGTGTTAGTACTCATTCCGACTTCGCATGTTACTGTTCCGCTCCTTTGGGCCGTGGAGTGATGTTATATAACCTTAATAAATAGGGTATTTAACACAAAAATAACTTTTCAAATCGGCCTTGTAATTCATGAGATTAGGGCGTTTAAACATACAAACTCTTCTGCTTTATATATTAGTATAGATAGAGTATAAATTATGGTTTGTACCTACTTATCAGTACGAATACATTACTGAGGCTACTACGGATTGATCCCCTTGTCAGCACTCAGCTCCATGACCATACAGAATTTGTTTTATGGAGCTGTACTTATTCGTACTGATAAGTAGGTACAAACCATAATTTATACTCTATCTATACTAATATATAAAGCAGAAGAGTTTGTATGTTTAAACGCCCTAATCTCATGAATTACAAGGCCGATTTGAAAAGTTATTTTTGTGTTAAATACCCTCCATAGGCAATAAGAGGCAGAGAAATGTGAATTGAAAGATTATATCATAAGTAAAATTAAGATATATACAATATCCAATATCGTTCGTTCGGATATTTCATGGTAGCTTTTACGTCACTTTCCATACAGATCTGTCAGAAAAAAGCCGTCGTCGGGGCCGTCATGTTCGGTCCGAATGTATTTCATGGAACCAATACTACTAACAGCACATACAAATCACCTGAAGTTGCGGCCCGTATCTTCGCAATTACGGTTCGTGGTTGACCTGTTCGTCACAGTAAATATATATTATATTAATTTAGAGATTCTGCGTTTCCGTCATTGGACGCTGTGCTACAACAGCTGAATGACCCTGAGGCGCCGACTCTGTTTAAACTGCTGGAGAAACAGGCTGCAATAGAGAAGCAAGTGCGAGAGAGTGAAGACAATGTGGTGAGATAATATACATAACTTATGACCCACCCCTGGCTTAGCACGAGCAGTATTTTTTTTAAATAATTTAATTTAGTATATGTCCCCTCCATGCCATAAGTGTCAAATTTCATCACAACAGGTTGTACGATGTACCGCAAGAGGTAACAAACAAACTCAATTTCGTCTTTATAATGTTATTTAGGATATATACGCTAAGTAGAATAAAATGACTTTATCAAAAGTAAATTAACACTCATTCATATAATGTTAACGCGCGACTGTCTGTCTCTACTTTTGAAGGTACATATAATGCGGATATTACATCATAATTGCAAGATCCCACATTGGTTAAAATCGTAATGGAAAAAAAATATCACAAAGTTATTTCTTATTTTCATTGATTTTCTATTTGATTTAATTTTGGCGCATGTTATTGAGACAAAAAATATTTTATGAGTTATTGAAATAAAATGCATTTGGCGCTTTCTATATTTTTATTACGCTATCGTCTGTCGCATTCCACGCGAGCATTCAGATATGTTTTGTTTCACCGAAATTCATTAATTTTCGCAGCAGTATACGCAGCCTTAATATTCGATCACGACAAAAATTTTGCCGTCAAATATCGATAGAGTTTCTCGTATGTTAGCTGCTTGGCAATCCAAACCAATAACGATAAATTATATTCCAGGTACCTGAGGAATGTGTCCCACCGGAGCCTGTCACGGAGTTCCAAACTGCGAGGCTGTTTCTCTCACATTTTGGATATTTGAACATTGGAGGTGACAAAAAGGTACATTGTTTATTTGATTTTTTAATGCCGTTGAAACCTTAAGAGTATTTATTAGTAAGCTATAGAGTGCGTATATCGTATGAACAGTAAGCACGCTTATGAACAAATACAATCTTTTTTGGCTTGCAGTGATCAGTATTTGTCCATTTATCTGTCTATATTACTATATATTATGTCTAATATCTATATATTATGACTCAAGGTGTTTTTGTCGGTGTCAAATATCCCCCTTAATACTCTATCAAAGTTAATGTTTGATACGCCATTTTGAAGATTTTTTCCCTGTGTTTTGTAAAAGACGCCATCTATTGGATATCAGTTGAACTATGACAACAATATTGACAGCACTAAAAGTGCGAAGTATTCGCACGGGTTATCTAGTTATATATATTTTCGTTGTGTTATTTATAATTTAATATCATTTACAGGGCAGTCCACCACGCTTAGTGGCCCTGGACAGCTCGGCTGAAGGTTTCGACGGCGCGCTGCGTCGTATCGACGCGTGCGGCGCGAGGTTGGCAGTTACCGCACACGTGTTCTGCGCGCGCGCCGGACAGCACCAAGCTCACCAGGTCGTGGCCAATGCGGCCAACACGCGGGACTTGCCAAAGTCGTTTTTGCAGATGCTTAAAGGGTAATTAAACAGTTCATTTTATCAATTGAATAGGAAGGTTTTAAATCAAAGGAAAAAAATGTTTAGTGGCCTATTATACCAGAACGAAAGTAAAAGTGGGAGAATGCCTGTTAAATTATATTTTTCTCAAATTGAAATACAAAATCTATCATGCATTGTATCTGCATTTATTTTTCGAAAATACTATAAGATATACTTTTTAAATCTATCTATCTAATCAATCACATTTTTGCCCAAAGGCTCGGAAAAGCGGTGCGAGTTCGCGGTCATCCCGGTTGGAGCGGACACGTGGACACCAGCTACGACGCGCTTCCGGACTACCAGGCGCACAGCGCTCCTGAAGATGATGCCGACAACAACACATACACTGGCAAGGACCAGGTGAAGATATGAACTACATTCTTATGTTGCCCTGGTATTTTTAAATGAAAAACCAAGCGCGAAAAGATATTTTAACATTTCTTTGGCCCCAAACTATGATTACCCAATAAGACAAATATTATCCGTGATTCGATACAAATATACATGCTTATTTTGTTATTTATATTATAAAAAATACGCTTATCACTGCTTATCTATTCAAGAGCTTTTACACAATATTTACTAGACTTGAGTCATTAATACCGTTAACGCTCAGCTCCTAAACGTGATAGGTCCATGTTTAATACTCGTAAACCTTCCTCTTGAAACAATCAATATATTCCTGAAAACCGCAATAAAATTCATTGTGACAGACAGTCATCCAGACGCGACTAGGTACTTTATAATATGTGACAATCATCTCTATGTCTTTGCTTACAGGTGCTTTACTGGTCGGACGCTACAACTGAGATATCTTTTGTCGTGCCTACCGAATCCGAAAAAATAGTCGATGAGAAAGCTGAGAGTATGAAGTCTGATGTGGACGGCGGCTGTCATTCTGCTAGACCTCCCGGTAATTTATGACAGTAGTGTCATCTATCTATGAGCCGCCACATGATTCTCTTTCCAGGATAGAGGTCGAAACAGTATGAAATCAACATCCATATAACGTGATCAAAGTCATGTCGTGATGTGGGGATGACCTGTCGTCATGACGTGCCGGGGAGACTGGTAAGGACTGGCATGTCGTCAGTGGGAAGTGGGAGTAGGATGTGGCTGGACAGGCTGTGTTCATTCGGGTCACCAATATAGAAGTGCCTACATAACATACAACAATCCAACGACTCGCAGTAAAAGTGTCGCTGGAAAGTTGCAGATTTGCCAATCTATTAAATATTTTCACTAGCTCAACATTATTGCATGGTTACAATATTCAGACAGTGCCACCTATTGATGAGCCGCCACATTTTTTTTAATAGTTCCCCCTTAACTTCATTTATTAGTTCCCTGATCAAATAAGCAACATCTATATTAATAATTTAGTTTAGGAGTATGGTAGACTTCATTCAAAAACCAAATTGTTAAGAAAAAAAATTAATCAATTCTGGGTTATGAACATATATCCGCAAAATTCCTATAATCCCGTAATTTCAATTAATAAATCCAAATTTATTCATTAATGCTGTCAGAATCAATTTTCAATGTGACAGTAACTTTTGTTTGAGTCATGTGGTTTGAGTCAAAGAAAAGAGTGGGCATTGGGTAACGTTTGTTTGAGCCATGTACTTTATAATTCAGTAAAATTATTTGTAATTAAAAAAATACATTATGTAGGTACAGTAAAGAACACCCCGAGCGAATCCGTGTTTGTATCTAGTCCTACAATATTTGTATCTCGGGAACTACTGAACGGATTCTGAAAAATATTACACTAATAGAAAAGTACATTTTATTTTGATATTTTTTATATGCCGGATGCGGAAAGCTAGTAATTAATATTTTTATTGATACTACAGGCTCATGTTGGGACGTATCGAGTAGCAGTAGCTCCGGCGCGCCGTCCTACGAACGAAGTATCAGCGAGTCCGACAGGGGGGACCGGAGCCGCGCTCCCCTCTCCGACAAGACCCGAACCGTGTCCCTCGAACTGGAGAACAAGCATTCCAATACACTCACAGGTAAATAAATAAAATTTACCCCCGTCTACTGGCCGCCATTTTGTTTATATTTACTTTTTTTTAGTATTCGAGCCTTAGTTTCATGTATTTTTAATTTAATGAACAGAAACTTAAGGCTTGGTACGAGTAGGTACTATGCGTTTCAAATAAGAATAGGTGTGACTTTGATTGCGAGCTCATGAACTCTACCGGATAACTACGGTTTGCAATAATAAAATGAAATAAAAAAATATTATTTGAAAAGTAACTACATATTCATTATTTAAATTTTAGGCACTGGAAAACGCAATAGAGACTACACAACGAAAATACTAATAATATGGCTAGAAGATTACGAAGATCACCTTAATATACCGATAGGTAAGTTAACATTTAATACCTATAAGGGTTAGAAACGATAATTGTAAAGAAAAAAAAGGATAGTTGATCTGATGAAAAGAATAATGGGTATGGAAAGAGAGAGAAGATTAGAGGAAACCTATGTCACAGTAAAATGAGGACAGTAAGATATTACTTCATTATTCATACTACCTATTTGCAGACTCACACAGTAGCGAACTAGTTTGAAGATTTATTACTGTTCTGTTTCTACTATGGCATAATGTAAGAACGGGATAATCGAGTCATGGCACCATTTTTTTATCTAGTACCTAGTCTGATTCGATCACAATAATAACCGTTTTCCAACTTCCAGACGAACTCTTATGCTACTGCGAGACGGGTGTGTCGTGGCGGCGGCACGAAGTGGCCACGATGTTCGTGTGTCCGCTACGTAGCGGGTTGTTCCGGGTGCGGACGGTGAGCGGGGCGGGGGAGGTGAGTGTGGCGCCGGCACTGCTGCCGGACTTGTTACGTCGCTCGGCCGCACACGTCGCCGCTGCCGGACGACTGCATACTGATCTGTGAGTATATCAATGTAGTCTCTATTGCTTATTCTTCAACCAGCCTGGCTAGCACGACGAGGTAGTCTTTTTTACTTGTTAAAACAACTATTAAAAAGAAAAAGAGATATTGTCGCATAGAGACAAGACGGGACAAAAATATCAACATGTAACCGCGACGCCACACCTGCTTTCTCTCTGTGAGATATTTTGGCTTTCTATTTCTGAAAGTTGTCTTTCTACACCCAGTAGACAAAATCTACCGCGTCGTGCTAGCCAGGCAGAGATCCTCGTTACTAATATAATGTAAACTATAACGAAATCTCAGTATGTAATTTCCCTGCTATGTTATTTATTAGTTTTGTTTTTATAATGATCTATAAAAACATTGACATTAATAGACTAGGTAATGCTTTTTTATATTATACTAGCTGATTGATTAGGAATACAATTCACCCCCTTTGGTAGGTAGCATGATGTTAAAAACCCTATAGCCTTCTCTAAGAATTGGGCTAAAATGATTTAGATACGAAATATTAGAATAATCTCATTTATTTACCTATATAAATATAATCGTACCTAACTCGCTTCGTGTCTGTGCGCGCATTATGCAAAATCTAGTAAAGATCTATTATGTGGCTTTTGTAAATTTCTTTGTGATAGTTCTACTATTCAAGTATATGTAGATGTAGAAATATTTTCTCTAGCTCGCTATGCTCGCGCGGCAGAAGAGTTATTTGACCAATTGTCATATTGTTAATGGTGCGTACCTTTTACTTTCAGTTACCAGCCGCCACACGTCAGGCGACGTCACCTTATTCAAGAATTGGCTCAACAATACAAGAAGGATCTCACAGAGCCAGAACTGCTTGAGTCGCTATTTCGGGCGCCGTAACTAGGTTTATATGCACATTGCACAGGCAAGGTTTTTAAGTTCAGACTTAATTCAGTAAAAATGGCCATGTTAGTTAAAACTGACATTTTATAAATAAAAAAATTTGTATGAGATTCAAAATTTACATATTGCTATTGCAGACTATATAAAAAAATTAATTGCGAATTATAAAAAAATATCTTTCTCAAAAATAAAGCAAGGCACAATCCGATTATAGAAACGATTAGTCGCAAAATTTTTTTTTTGAAAATACAAGATTTGTCAGCTTGTAGATACGCGTTGTGGATGGTTCTAAAATGCCACGTCACGTTATGGTCGTTTTGATTTTTTAGTGTAACATAATTATATAATTTTATCGCATCATCAAAACCGTGATGATACCATTGATAATTATATAATTATGTTACACTAAAAAATCAAAACGACCATAACGTGACGTGGCATTTTAGAACCATCCACAACGCGTATCTACAAGCTGACAAATCTTGTATTTTCAAAAAAAAAATTTTGCGACTAATCGTTTCTATGACCGCGAACGAGTCAGCTCGGAACATGTTGCAAAAATAACAATTGTTGTCTAATATTATGCTTAATCATACATGTAAATGTCCGGTTTGTGTGTAGGTGATTCACAATTTGCATATATTCATTAGATCCTTTAAAACTAATGAATATCGCGACGGTCATGATATTTCTCGAAATGCCTAATGACACAATGCAATATTTATTTTTAAGATTTTCATTGTAAATACTAGTCGTTAAGTTTTCTTAAATATGATAAATAAGCACTTGCCCGCAAATTCGTACGCGTTGTATTACGGGTACAACGTTTACACTCCATTTCACCGTTTAGGGGTTGATTTTCGAAAAATCCTTTCTTAGTGCCTTCAAATTTTTATATTTGGTTTAGGGTGTGCGTCGATTGTCAGTCAGTCAAGTGACACGACAGTTTTATATATTTATATTAACGGACCCGGCAGACGTTGTCCTCCAAACGTTGACTTGCCTGCACTACCACTAACTATGGATATTGTTCATACAAAACTACTAAATATGCGATAAAAAAATGGGGGGTAGGCGTAGTAGGGTGAAAAATAGTTTTACGACCTATTCTCAGACCTACCGAATATACACAAAAAAAATCATACAAATCGGTCAAACCGTTTCGGAGGAGTTTGGTTACAAACACTGTGACACGAGAATTTTATATGAGTATATAGATAAGAGAAAATCTCACAATCTCGCTAATTTTTCGTTTGTTTTCGTTTCGCGGCAGAACGGAGCAACGGATCGACGTCATTTTTCGCACATAGCTGGAAGGCCGGAGAGTGACATAGGCTACTTTTTGTCCCAGGAAAATATCTCATTCCTTTGGTAACATTTAATTTTCATAAACAACTTTTTTATGCTAAACCTATTATTTACTTCTATTGTTTTTCTCTTGCATTTATTAGTTACAATTCATCGACACACTTTCCATCTACAAAACATTTTTTTTTTCAATATTGACCATGCCATTCTATAAGTCATGTCGTAGTCTAAAGTCTAAAGACCCCTCCTATATTTATAGTGATTTAATTTATTAAATTTTAGTTTTTATAATTTAATTCTACTAAATAGTAAATTATTAATTGTAATAATTAAATTGTATCACATTCCTAACTATTAATTATATTTTTATAATAAGTAACTAAATTATAAATAAATGTTGTTCATTCTATGTAGGTAATTATTACGAATTAATAAATGTTTAAAATAAAATAGTATGAGCATTTTATTTCTTTTCTTATGCAAAATAACCCATGGTATTTTTGTTTATGGTGCCTACGATGCATTGTAATGAAGATAATACATCTGGATAAATCTAAAAGAATGTGTATTTTCATTAAAAAAAAGGCAAAGGCAGTCATGGGGACTGCCGACAGAATGAAAACTATATATAACGTATAATAACACCATTATTTAGCGAACATTTCACATATAAATGTATCTGTAATTGATACTAGGGTGCAGCCCAGACCAGTTAAGCTGATAGATGGCGCTGCTATAGCTGTTCCACGCACTTTGTTCAAAGATACCTTAGCTAAACATACCATAGCATATCGGTGACGCGAACCTATAAGATTTTGCTCTACCAAGTATCGCTCATCGAAGTTTTCACTTCAAAAAATATTATGAATTAAGCATTTTTGAAATGCCCATAAAACTAAAAAAATAATATTACCATAATAAAAATAGATGCAGCTATAAAATCTAAATACATGTCAAGCTCTATAGCTTGTATGCTACTTGGGATGGCGTATTTGTTACCTACATCACAAGGATCCTATCTGGATTGATCTGTCCAGATCTGTCTATGAAGCAGTTTTAACCAAATATGGTAAGTAAATAAGTTATAATATTATACTTGAAATTTTTCATTGTGCCAATCTACCTTGTCTCCAAACGTATTTATGTGCAACCTCCTTCATCCCAACAAAGTGTGTCTATGCATATCTATCGTTCCATTTTTAAAAAGACCTTTTGAAATATGTCTTGTTAAATTTTTATTATCATTAAAAAGGATTTGTCATCGTATTTTATAGGCTTTTACATTTTTATTGATTTTTTTCACGTTTATTTTTTAGAAAAATAAAGTATTATTTACTTATGTTGGAAAAGCGATGTTGATTGGTGGTATAACGGATATAGATGCAGAATGTAAAGATGAAGTAGCCGGCTTAGAAGATGACGTCGAGCAGGGCTGTCGCGCAGCTGATGAGCTCTTTGAGATCATGACTATGAGCAACCGCTTTGATACCAAAGGTGAGTCGATTCTTCAAGTTGACGTAATATTCCAGTAGAATAGAGTACCTACTAATGTCACTACCCTTAACTTTATTTAGATGAAGACATACTCACAGCGAGTGATCTTGTGTTCCTATACCAAAACATGGACATTGGCACTCAACTTATGTCGCATACAAATAAACTTTGTCAAAGAACCAATCAGCATGTTGAGACCGTTATTTACCAAGGTGAAGAGGAGTCTACTGAGTCAGAGCTGAGTGAGGTCAATAGTGATGAGGATGTACGCAATATGTTCCAAATTAATAGCGAAAGATTAGATTTCATAAACAAGCCTTCGTATGAAGAAACTCTGTGTCAGAAACATGGTTACCTTAAATTTCATAATGCAAACCTTAAATCTAAATACAATAAACGTTTATTATTTGATGATCCTTATATAAAAGGGCAATTGAGAAAGTTAAATCTTGTAAAAACTGATTTCGAGAGATCCACTTTACTAGATTATATTAGTTGCAAACGCCTTGAAGACAATTACAATTTTAATATGGAGAATATAATACAATATGTTAAACACACGATTGATCAATTGAAGAGAATAAGCAATGGCGATTATTTAACAGAAAAGACTAGGAGAAAATGGAGACAGAATAAAAAAACTGAGAATAATATACCTGAGATTGATAATAAAATGAACAACGTGTTGACGAACGCTATTAGCGTTCCTATACACGTAGAGAAAAAGATAAGTAAAAAGGAAACTACTTGGGATGAACTGGTTCATTCAGAAGTTGACTTGACTTCACTTTGCAAAATATTGGAAAAGAAAGTAGTTATTGAAATTCCTAAGCTATTAAGTGGATCGTACAATTTGTTTAGTAAATGTTGCACAGATAGTGTAATAATTCGGTGTAAGAAGCAAGATAATGAAATTAATAAATGTGATGAACAAAATCCTCAGGTAGACGTTGTGTTTCAGCTTCAACGGTCCAAGTCCGGCCATTTGTTGAGCAATATCAGCTCTATTATGATTCTGCAGAAATCGCTGTCCCCGGCCTTGGCACAAGGTAATTATTTCTTAATTATTTTCATTTATAAAATACTTGTTGTTCACTCCGAAACTATGGATTTTGTTGCCATTTTCACAATATTGATTCACGACGAAGGTTTATGAGTACCTACTAAAGCACCTATCACATTTAAAGTGTGAATCAAGCCGGGGAAAAGTTAGCGCCAGGGCGTTCTGTGTTTTATGACATATATGCTGCCTACTGTCTACCTAATACGTATGTATATAACAAAATCATGTCGAAAATAATTGTGTAGAATTAAATGATCTACAAAAATAATTGCGGTAGTATTATATCTATACTAATAATAAATCTGAAGAGTTTGTTTGAACGCGCTAATCTCTTGCTACGAGTCGGATTTGAATTATTTTTTTGCATTTGATAACCCAATTCTTGAGGAAGATTATATATAGGCTATGTAACATCACGCTACGACCTAAAGGGGCGGAGCAGTAACCATTAACGCGGGTACAACCGCAATGCACAGCTAGTATCTTTCTTTATATATGTATAATTCTTCTGCACGTGTGTAGTATGTCACTTAACTCCGTCTAAACGGCTGCACCAATATTGATCAAATTATGTGTGTTTAAGTGGGTCCCTGGATAGTTTAGATACACAATTGGATTTGGTAGGTGGCGCTGCAATCGGGTTCTAGGGTTTATTTTTTCAAACTGGCGAAGCCGGGGGCGTAAAGCTAGCATATATATATATATATATATATAGTTTTTTATATCTATTTAATTACAAATTTGAATTATTATTGTGTATAGGTATTAAATTGTTATAAACCGATATTGTACCAGTGCGAAGCCGGGAACGGATCGCTAGTATCACAATAACATAAAGAAAAATCAAATTTAGCATTTTTTTTTGAGAATAAGGTCTGTTCAAAATAATTTATGATTGAGCTCGTGGAAGTATGTTTGTAGTCGTATGTCTACCTTATCCGACTGTCTTCGTCGTTATATATTGTTATATATTATATTATATATTACAAATATTATATATTGTTTCATGTATATTATGGAAAATAAAAATCTACCATATATAATATAAATAAAGTAAAGTAACACGTTATTTTTACATTTGCAGATTCTAATTATTCTAATGAACTTATACCTTTACCATACAAGGAAATAAAAGAAGAAATTCAAAGCAGTCAAGTAAAAATTGTAGAAATAGAAGAAATGGATAATTTTTTGGAAAATGAAGATGATAATGAAAATATTGATTCTCCTAATTCTAATAACAATGCACTATGTTCAGATCGAAATGACGACGTTAATAATACGGTCGACTCTGTTGACCAATACGATAGCGTGGAAATTGATAATGATATAGATGAAAGCTCAAATATTGAAGATATTTTACAACAAAACGTAAATAGTGAGGACAGTAGTATTAATATCTGTGAAGCAATTGATAATATAGATTTCATGAATCCAAATGAGTTAATGGTATCTATGCAACAACTGAATGTACAAAGTTCTGTTCCAGAAGAAAACGAGGAAATATTTAATGCAAGTCGTTTAAACTTGGTAAAAACTAAAAGAAAGTCACCAGTGAAAACCCGAATTAAATCTCCTTATGAAAATAAAAGTCTTTTAATAGAGGAAAGGAAACGTAGAAGGCTATTAGAAATCAGAGAGAGAAGGGAACGCAAAAAAATGGCTCTTACTGAGACCTGTAAGATGGTGAGAAACAAATATGGAAAGGGGGCACCAATGGCACAAGCATCAAGCTCAGTCACTAAACTTTCAATAACTAATAAATCTTTTTATAACTCCATATTTGGTGAATCAGCAACTGGTAACTATAAAAATGCTAAAACTGAACTTAATCGAAAAGAGCAGAGAAAAGACATCGTTATTGAGATAATAAAAGATGAAACTAAGACTGATTCAACACCTAATGATTGTGATGATGATGATACTAACCCAAAAACTGAAAAAAATCCAAAAGAAAATTATCTCGATGAAGCTGTTACAGCGGTAATGTGCGTAGACATGGATGCGCCAAATACAAATACGCTCCTGTCCGATGAAAATTCAATTAAGAACAATCCAAATTTTGATATTGTAAATAACTTTACAGGATTTGAATCTGATATAATCTATGCTCACAACATGCAGCTTACTGGGTAATTATTTAATTTAAAATTTTTTTTTTACAAATTATAAAAATTAATTTATAGTTTTTCCATTGCAGGTATGACTGTTTTGTAGGGCATGAAGAACGTAAACAAAAGCAACTTTACGCTCCTAATATTGTACCTATGAACTCACCAACGCGTAAAACTGATTGCGAAAATACAAACGTGAAAAGTAACGTATCTTTAGAATGCAGACGGAGTATAGATAAAATATATAATCTTATGAAAGATCTTGGAACTAATAGCAATGATAATCTTAATGACGACGTAGACATCAACTCTAAGAACAGGGGAGTACAGGCATATCAATTAAACTCTACTGTACCCGGAAGTGACAGTGGAACTAGTTTGAAACATCAGTCAACTTCCTCAAATCCAAGTTCTTTTAGTTTTGATAAAGTCAAAATGGATGATCAACCGAGAGCAACGTTTAGAAGAAAACATTCCACAGAACCAATTGTTCCAAAAGTTGTTATAAGTTCAAAATTGCAAGTGACAAGTGATGAATACAACAAAGAAAGATTAACACAGAGAGATCGTAAACTAACAACCAATTTAGCTAGCAAAAGTAATTTAAACAACCCTCTAAAAGCGATATCGCAATTACTTCACGAATTTGAAAACGTTAAAAAAACTAAAGCTAAAGCTACAGATGAAACAAAGACTAGAAATTCTATGACTGAAACACCTGACTTTAGAAATATTTCTAGACAGGGGTCTAGCAAGAGAAGGTCATCGAGACTAGAACCAATCTCCAGGGAATCTACTCGTTCGCCAACAATTAGAGATAATAAGTCTGCTAGAACCATCACAAGGGAAACTAGAGATAGGTCGTCACTGATGTTGACCTCTAAGTTTGATAATCTAAATGTTAAACACAGTGATAAAATACCGAAAAGTATGATTGGTGATATAATCGACGAAGCCAAAGAAGCAAGAGGGGAGGCTGTGAGGGGACCGTCCAAGGGCAACTTCTCAAGAATTAACGCTCTCGCTCAACCTAGGAAGTTGTATGTTCAAGCTCACAGTGAAGAATTCCATAATAAATATGGCAGAAATCTCATGACTGATCGACTACAAAGACTCGCTTCTGCGCCTCAGCCACCAGCAGTAGAGAAACCAGTATCGGCCACACAAAATAAACTGAAAACGACAAAAAGAGGAGTCGAGTCTGCATCTCCGGTGCCTATAAAGCATTTAGGTGACTCACGTTACCTATTTACTATAAGTGAACATTTAAGACACTAAAGTAATAGAACCAATTTTAGGTACATCCATAAAACGTACAGCATTGAATTTTACTTTGCCGTCGCTTATCTTATTGTTGTTAAAATTGTTTAGGTAATTGTTCTATTGTTGTTTCTTCTACAGAAAAACTAGCAAAACCAATTAACAGAAGAAATAGAAACAGCAGCCCAGAGTTTAAAACGCCATGCTCGTCAACCAACGACCTCAAAAGTCCTTTGCCGAAAATTGCTGATAACGTTATGCGAAAAACGTTAGTATTTTTATCTAGATCTGACCGCCGTGGTTTCATTGTTCTAAATTATAATGACTTGTCTCTAATTATTTTCCAGAAAAAAAGTAGACGTCCATCTACCAGAGACACGAAAATACGATGAGGAACCATCAGCAGTATCCCAAAAATCGATACTGAGGAAGTCCCGAGTGCCAATTATACCAAATGATGTTGATTGCGGTGTGTACTTAGCTTATATATTTTGTATTGTACATAATATAAGTGAGATATTGATCGCTCGTTTGTCTGTTTGGAATGTATTAGCTGGTTAAAATAGCTCTAGAGGTAAAATTAAAGCGTTGCACCCTCAGCCTCATTAGTAATGTGTATTTGTAAGCGCAGTACAGGACACTCGAGTCGACCCCTACCTTGGCTATGTGTCTAAGGTGTAGAATCCGATAAACCTCTATATCAAAATACCGTAACTCAACAGAACCATCCACGTCTTGCCCTGACCTAGTCCAAATAACACAGTTCCGGGAGCAACAAAACACCATGAAGGTATATAACTCTAGGTATAGGCTATTTTTTCACCCGGAAATTCTGTTCTAAAACAATGCAGGTAGAGCCGTGAGTTACTGTAATATGATGATTTTCATTGCGTCCCGAGTGAAAACTAATTTAATAACAACATGCATAGAAATCTTTATTGAAATAATAATGTTGAATTAATAAAACATTATTTCAGATTCTAGTATATTGTTATCGCCGACCGAAGATTCATCCTCTCTTGGAGTCAAACTACATAAAATAGTTCGCAGTATGGTTAATAAAGACCTTACTGATTTACCAGATTTTTCTAAAAGTACAGCTTCTTCATGTGTCTCTAACAATCGAGACGAAACATTTTCCCCGACATTTTCTGTCCTAAATCAAACTGATGCTAGTGATTGGAAACAAGCACAATCTTTTTCACATATACGTTTTGAAGACGAAACCGATGATAAAGAACATATTAATAGCAGCGTATCTTGCGTATCCTCAATGGCAATTAATAATGTTACACTCCCATCATATCTAACAGGCTTGCCATTAAAAACTGAAAAATGTAATTCAATTGTTGAAATTAAATCATCTCGGTGTCTACAACTACACACAATGAAAGACGACAGTAATGAAATAAATATGTGCTGTAAATCTAAAACGTTACTAAATATGATGCCGTTTTCAAATGTTCCTCTTCAAGTAACGACAGTTGGATATGCTTTCCCTGGTTTCTCAATAATTCGACCTAATTCTATTCCGCTTATTCGCGTTATATCAAACCATTCTCCAAGAACAATCAATAAACTAAATAAACTCATTCAAGTTGTAACGCATGCAAATGAAAGTAGAGAACAAGCTTTACAAACGCATTTTAATCCTATTAGAGAAATTGCACAAATTCATCTAAACGAATCTTGCCAAACTGAGAAGTATTCTGAAGCACCTCAAACTAATACTTCAAAAGCCAGTTCTACAACATGTAAAAATAATTTCGACAGTGCCAGTTCACTAGATGTTCTCGTAAACCTTTTAAATGAAATTCAAAATATCACCACTTGTCAGACTCAAATGACAAGTACCGATAACTCACGACAATCAAATAATGCGGCTTCCATTAGTGGCACAAAAGATACCTCAACAAACACTGTTCCTAAAGTTGAAGTTGCAACTAACAAAGTTAGTAGTGTACATAAATTGGATTCGGAAACTAGTATCTACTCTCTTTACGTCTCAAAAACGGGCAATATATGTGACTCAGAAACAAGGACTGAGAAATCTAAGAAGTATTCCAGAAACGTATCTTGCAGCATTATTCCTATTCCTTATTCAGATAAGCAGATTTCCGCAGACATTGGTACAGAAGTTCAGATCCAAGCAATGCCATCTACAGTAGACCACGTTTCCAATGTATCTAATTCTATGTTGAATATGTTCAGCCAGCCGTCTAGCCAATCTGTTTTCAGATACCAAAACTTAGACTTTGATTTGCTCTCGTGTAGAAAAATCATAGAAATTCCAACTACAACAAATTGCATTCTCAGAGATATGGACGTAAATTATGGAAATGACGTAATATCTAAATTGTCTAATAAAAACAACTTCATAAGACCAGAAAATGCAGTTAAAGTAATTAATTGTGACAGAAGTAAAGACACGTCCAGGTTAAAAGTAATTAAATACAACAATGATCCCTTGATAAGGGTGAAGAGAGATATTTTGGTGACAGTGTACTCAGTGTTAGTATTCACTGTCTTCGCCGCGTTATCGTTTCCAGAATTTTTACATCAAGGATTTTGATTGTAAATATTTATTTTATATTGTGCAATTAAATTATCAGTCCGCGTTTTGTTAAATTTTATGTGTATCTATTAAATTAATATTATTTTAATTACTTCTTTTGATGTTCACGAAAAATTCCCAAATTCCTCAAATTCAATTAGCTGATGAGCTGCCTCACGGTTTATCAACTTCTATATCCACTTTAATCCCTTATGCTGCTGATCAACTGTCGATAGAGTAGGTACTTGACTTGTGAGGGGAGATGGGTCCAAGCGTGGTCCAAGGGACCGTCTGGTTATTGACTGACACTAAAATATTACATTTTGATCTTATCAATTTTATTTTTACACATGAAAAGTTTCTTTCCTTACTCGTAGTTGCTGCCGTGCGGGGGGTTGTGAATAGTTGTGATATCACAACTAGTGCAGTCATTGAAGCGAAAAATACGGTCTTACCTCCGAATTTTTTTACTGTGAACCGATTTGCATGGAATTTTGGAATTAGGCTCATCTTACCCTTAACTTCAAAAGTGAAAATGATCTGAACTCCGCCTATTATTTTTAAGGGGTGTAAACAACCCCTTAATGGAAAAATTGACATTGAGCCATTTTATCGCTAGAAAACATGTCTAATAGTAATTGGTGAAATTGTAAAGTGTTTTCTAACACAATTACCTCATATTAAAATCATTTTCAACCCCTTGAAAATCTTACAACCCTTGCAAACAACCCCTAAATTGAAAAAATCACAAAAAATACTTTGGTATGACATAAAAAGATGTAAGTATAGAGTAAGTAATATTTTATATTCTCTATAATAATTATCAAATTTTTAACCCCCTTTCAACCCTTGAAAAGTACCCCTTGATAAAAAATTGTTAAAAATTTTTTTTTGATAAAATGAAAAGGATTTAAATATTATTCCACACTCTCGAAAATGATTATCATATTCTTAAGATTTTCTACCCTTAAAACTACCCCAAAATATATATATATATATATATATGATTACATATTAAAAAATAATTTAATTTAGAGTAAAAAATTCCCCCCTTCACTCAAATGTGTTATATATAGGGGAGAGACGCCTATATTGTACCACTTAACTTTGAACAAGTTTTGAAAGAAAACTATTAAAAATATGGATACATATTTGTTTTCATATAATGCTACGGTTATGTAACTACAACATGACATAGGATTTTTTGGCTGAAACTAATCATTTCTTCACAAAAAAAAAAAAATTTTTTAAGGAATTAACGGTACGATTTAGAAACCGGTTCGTTTAATTGTACCACGTGGTTCTGAAATCGTACTTTGGAATTTTGTATGTAAATATTAAAAAATCAATACTATTTTCTGGTCCACAAAGTCATATGTTAAGGCTAAATGTTCAGGAGCAGTTATTTTTCTGACCAAAACTAATCTAAAATATTTTGTACTTATTTAATTTTTTTTTTTCTAAAATCCAATCGGTACGATTTAGAGACTCGTTCGTAGAATTTTACCTTGAGGTTTCGTAATCTACAGTATTAATAAAGAGGTAAAGTTTGTGACGATGTTTGGATGTTTGTTTGTAGGGGTAATCTCTGGATATACTGAACCGATTTTAAAAATTCTTTCACTAATAGGAAGCTACATTATCCCTGAGTGCTATAGGGAAATGCTTTTTTCGGGAAAAGCGGGCGGGGGAGGGGCAAATTACAGCCACGGAATTTACTGGACCGATTTGAAACATTCTTTCACCAATATTTAGCATGGACCTTTAGGAGTAACATAGGCTATAGCAAGCTCTCTCCGCGCTATCGCACCTATCCACCCTTCCCGTCGTGCGCGCCGCGTCCCCCCTCACCTCCAGGATTTCGTCCGTTAAAACTCCCGCGCCGCCAGTCGTGTTACCTACTCATAGCGGCGCGTACGTGTCTGTGTCCACGCTATCCACCCTTACGACTCGGGTTCTAGTTTATATTATGTACATTAAAGTAGTATGTTTTCTGTGTGTAAATGTGTTCTCAGTGTAAATAACTTTGTAGAAACGCTAATAAAGTATGTTCTAAACAATGTTTATTATCAGTGGCTAATCTAAAACCTACCCTGAGTAACTTTCCTTTCATTTTATCGAGGAGGAACCTTAGTCTCCCTATAAAATTGGCGACCAACGTGCTGCCGTTTCTCTCAAAGTTATAAGAACACTACATACTTTCAAAATAAAAACCGTAAAAAGTGTGACGCAACATATTCGCGTCTGTGAAAAGTTGTTGTGCAATAACCGCGAAAGTTGCGTGTGTCCTGTGAACTCTTGTTTGACAATATAATGGTGTTAACAAGATCAAAGGCGAACAGTATGAGTTCTCTTGGCGAGCTCGCATCGTCGGCGTCGGACGTCTTGTCCATCGCGCCTGTTTTGTCGGAGCCGCCTGCCCTGCAGTGCGCCCTGTTCAACGAGCCTGTGTCGTTGACATCGGACGCACAGCATACGCCGCCCGCCCAACCGGTGCCTGTTGCGCCGGGGGTCGGGTTTCCTTCACCAGCGACTGCGCACACTCCTACTCCGTTGGTAATGACGGACCAACAGTTAAGTACTTTACTACAATCTTTACGATCAAATCAACCGCCGCATCCCGGCCCCTCAGCGAACCTATCTGGCTGTACTAGTCGCTTTAGTGGGCAGGGCGACGTCAACACGTTCATCGATGCTGTGAACATATATAAAGATTGTCTTCTAGTGAACAATGACATAGCTCTACGAGGTCTCCCTATGCTGTTCACCGAATTTGCCGCCACGTGGTGGCAAGGCGTAAAACATACAATAAATACCTGGGAGGACGCTATGCTGTTACTACAACAAACCTATGGTCCACGCTTACCTCCTCACAAAATTTATCGGGAGCTTTTCAGTCACGAACAGGGTACTGAAAATACCGATGTATTCGTGTGTAAGGCAAGAGCCTTACTATCCCAGTTACCGCCTTATACATTGCCGGAGAACCCGGTGCAGCTTGACATGGTTTACGGGCTGCTCAACAGGCGGATACGTGAGAAAGTGCCACGTAATTCGTTTTCATCGTTCACCGACTTGCTTCAGCGTGCGCGATGCGTTGAAGACATTGCAGAGGAAGCTCGGATGTTGCCGCTGCGACGTGATCCTGCTACGCATCATGCCCGCACGACGCATTATAGTCCGACTACCTCACTTAACAATGCTAATAAAAATGTGACGTTGTATAGTCCGTCTACTTCACTTACGTATTATAAATCCCGATGTGTGTACTGTCGATGCTCCGGTCACACTCGAGATTCTTGCCCACGATTGGCAAAAATAAATAATGCCACACTGATTAGTGTTAACGGAAGCGAGTCAGGTACAACATTTCCTCGCCCTCCGATTACCTGTTTTGGTTGTGGTGCTCCCGGTGTGATCCGGTCAAAATGTGAAACCTGTAAGGAGAAGAAGACTTCATCCTCCATGACGACGCCGTCAGCCGCTTTTCAATCAGTGACCGCCGACAGTTCTAAACAAATTGATCCGCGTGTGCGACCAATTTTAAATGTTAAAATATTTGGTTCCGTCGGTAGTGCGATCATCGACACCGCCGCCAAACAATCCGTCGCAAGTATGAGTTTAACCGCGCATTTGATCCGTCACGGTCAAAAGTTTGTGAAATTAGAGACTCTAATAAAGCTAGCCGATGGGTCTAAAAAATTGTTATTTGTCGATACTGCACGCGTAAATGTAACAGTACATGAAATAGTAGTGTCAACACTCTTTATAGTTTTGCCAGGTGCGACTGAATCATTGTTAGGAATGAACTTCATCCAAGACACTGGCTTGGTGCTTGACTTTGGTCAAGGTCGTTGGACCTTGCCAACTTCTACCCGTTTCTTTGACATCCAATATGAAAATGTAGACCGCGAACTGGGTTGTTCATCTGTTGGTCTCCGCGAGGGCGAGGGCTCTTCTCTGACGGGGCTTCAAAAGGATCAGCTGACCACACTCCTTTGAAGAAATGAAGATATCTTCGAGCCAGGGGGAGGTCCGTCACCTTTCGCTGTTCACCGTATCGATACGGGGAGCAGTCCTCCCGTTGCCGTCCCACCCTACTGCGTCAATCCTCTAAAAATTCAAGCTTACAACATTGACGTTGAATACACTCCAGGAAGGGTAAATGTAGTCGCCGACACGTTGAGTCGTCCCGTGCCTAAAGCATCCGACCATGCCCCTACCTGCGAGGTTTGTCCCGTTTCTATCGACTTACCTCATCGCAGCCCGGAAGAGATTCGTGCTGCTCAACTCGAAGACCCCGAAATTAAGAAAATATTCGTGGACTTCGAGGAAAATGATGATTCACTCCGTTGGACAAATCGAGGTTATTACCTCTCCCAAGGTGTTCTTTTTCGCTGTGATCCGGATGGAGAATCCGAGGAGCCCCAGCTGGTGGTACCTGTGTCTATGCGCGACGAAATCATGAAAGAACTACATGATGCGCCTACCGCCGGTCATTTGGGCTTAGATCGAACAGTCAGAAAAATCAAGGAAAGATATTATTTCCCAAATATGCGCCAATATATCGCTCAATATATTAAGGCCTGCGACCTTTGTCAGAAATTCAAGCCTTCAAATCTTAAGCCCGCTGGTCTTTTGCAAACTCCAGTCCCGCAGCAGCGTTTTGAAGTCCTCGCCATGGACCTGTTTGGTCCTCTTCCAGAAGGAAGTCAAGGAGAAAAGTGGATATTTCTTATAGAGGACACTGCTAGTAGATGGTTGGAGCTTTTTCCTCTGACCGACGCAACGGCTGAAACTTGTGCCAAGGTTCTCATTGAAGAAGTTTTCATGAGATATGGTTTTCCTAGGCGTGTCATCTCAGACAACGGTTCGCAATTTATATCGGCAGTTATGCAAAAAGCTATGCACGTGCTTGGTGTCAAGCAGAATCTCATTCCAGTATACCATCCTGAGGCCAACCCGGCCGAACGTAAAAACAGAGATTTAAAACAGATGCTTGCCATGCTGATTCACCCGGAGCATCGTCGTTGGCCTGAAGGAATACCGGCGATACGCTTCGCATTAAACACTTCTCCAAATCAAGGTACCGGCAAATCCGCCGCCTTTCTAACATTCGCTCGCGAATTTCGCTCGCCTGTGGTCGTGGGCCACGATCTTAGAGCTATTGTGGAACAAGAAAATTATGTTCCGCAGATCACCCCCTACTTGGTGAACTTCGCCACTCATTTACAAGACGCTAAGTGGAGGGTGGAACAACAACAAGACGTTCGCAAAAATGAAGCGGATCGTCATCGTCGCCCAGGACCTTGCTGGAAGGAAGGCGACCTCGTCCTCGTAGGGACCCACATGTTGAGCCAAGCCTCGAAAGGTTTCACCAGTAAATTTGCTCCGCGCCGTGAAGGCCCTTATGTAATTAGTAAGTGTGTCACTCCATCCACATTTGAGGTCAAGGATCGGGAGGGCGTGACTCGAGGAAAGTACCATGCCAGTGTCTTAACCCCGTATGTAGGACACGAGGGTCCTATCGTTCATAGTAGGAAAAGGGGTAGGCCTGCCAAGTCGCACGCGAGGCGTTCGTGTGACTTGGAGGGGGAGGATATAGCAAGCTCTCTCCGCGCTATCGCACCTATCCACCCTTCCCGTCGTGCGCGCCGCGTCCCCCCTCACCTCCAGGATTTCGTCCGTTAAAACTCCCGCGCCGCCAGTCGTGTTACCTACTCATAGCGGCGCGTACGTGTCTGTGTCCACGCTATCCACCCTTACGACTCGGGTTCTAGTTTATATTATGTACATTAAAGTAGTATGTTTTCTGTGTGTAAATGTGTTCTCAGTGTAAATAACTTTGTAGAAACGCTAATAAAGTATGTTCTAAACAATGTTTATTATCAGTGGCTAATCTAAAACCTACCCTGAGTAACTTTCCTTTCATTTTATCGAGGAGGAACCTTAGTCTCCCTATAAGGCTACTTTTTGTCCCGGTAAACCGGGCGGGGGAGGGGCAAATTACAGCCACGGGATTTACTGGAAAAACACTTATAAAAATAGGTTCCATAAATTGTACCGGTACGATTTAAAAACTACTAACCGGTACGATTTATCTAACAAACTCAATTTTGAGAAGAAAAAAATTTCATTTTATAACCTCAAATAATTGTCTCACTTCGTTTGTACAGATAAAAAGGATATTAGTATAGACTCAGTATCGTGCAATAGCAAATTCTCAAAAACTTACCTTAAATTTTCTAGATCTTATGTAACTCAGTTGAAATCTTATACAATTCACAACAAAAATCAATTAAATTTATTTTTTCACAACGTGCCCGTCAGAGAGTTGTAAAAAACTAACAGTATATATTGTGTTTCCAACTAATATAATTAAGTGTGGCCGAGGTCGGGTTCTAAAATATGTGTTGGACATGAATTTGTATAGGAATGAAGTTCTGTAGGTAGGTACATAATGTAGGTGATGTCAAAGGTTATTTTTATCTTTTCATACCTTGCTATGCTATAATATCGCCACCTCGTCAAGCTATAGCTACAATAAAATTTATGCTAAAAAATATATTATTGGCCAAAACAATAAAATGTGCCCACCCACTGTAGCTACCCCCAGGAATAAAAATAAAAAAAGTGCTTGACTATTGGGCTTCAGAGGACAGGTAAACTGCCGGTCTCGTCTCCGTATCTTAAGAAGTGGCAGCTCTAATCCTCAGAATCACAACCCAGAATACGCTGCATGCGCACTGTATAGTATAAAAGTGTCATGTGTCCAAAAAACACGCGATTTTCCGTACCCGGTCATGACTTCTCGCTACGATCTACCAATTTTGGGATAATTTCTTATTAAATTAATAAAAAATAACACCTATTCTATGATGTTTTCATTCGTTTTTCTTATAACGTCTTTTTATCAAGAAATACAACAACCTGGTACTCTATTTTAGCCTCAGTTTTAAGAATATATGGGGATTCTGGTTTGTTCTTTATTCCGAGCTCTAATCTTGGGTCCAAAATAAAGACAAACAATAGATGTACCTAATTTGACTGTAAGTAGTTTAGTTTGATTTATACAGAGTTGAGAAAATTGAATGATAAACGTACAATATAAATACAGATAATGTTCGTGTCACTGCAATCTACGTTTAGTTACGTCGTGAAATACATCGTGCTCGGTGTTGTTGTGAAGAAATGGAGGAAAATAGAGCTGCTGTTTTATATGGACCCAATGACATACGATTGGTTAGTGGTAACAATATCTCACTCGATTTGTTAAAGTATTTTTATCTATCTATCTATCATCACGCCTTTCATCCCAAGAGGGGTAGGCAGAGACAATCGAATGCCATTTGTTACGATCCTGACATATCTCTTTTGCTTCTTTTATATTCATCTTACCTTTCATACATGCTCGGCGATTGTGTGTACTTTTAATATTTCCTTCGATCAACATATTTTTTATATGTTCAATAAAAGTACATCTAGGTCGTCCTCTGCTAGCATTTCCTTTCACTTCAGCCATATAAACCTTTTTAGTCAATCTTTCATCCTTCATTCTTTCAACGTGTCCAAACCAGCGTAAACTACTTTTCTTCATTTTTGTCACAACATCATCTTTTACTCCGCATTCTTCTCTAATGACATCGTTCCGGATGCGGTCAATACGCTTTATATCACACATTCTACGTAAAGACCGCATTTCCACTGCATTTATTTTACTTTCATGCCTCTTATTCCATACCCAAGTCTCGCTTCCATAAGTAAGTGATGGAACTAAAACAGCATTATGTATGTTCATTTTACTTTTAGTTGTAAGTTGTGTATTTCTGCATACATTGTTTAGTCCACCAAATACCTTGCTTCCCGCTTTCACTCTCCTTTCAATTTCTTTGTCTATCTTTCCACTTCTTGTAACCATACCTAATTAAACAAATTCATTCACTTGCTCTAACTTACATCCTTTCACACAAATCTTACACTCCGTCCTTTCATCTTCCTTTTCAAATACTAATACTTTTGATTTCGAAATATTAATTTAATATAATATTTTCTGTCACCTTTTGCACCTTTTCAATTATTATTCTTCCATACATTTTTCCAACCAAGCTGATAAGGCTGATGGCGCGATAATTATTGCAATCAAGCTGTGAACCCTTTCCTTTAAACACTGGAACTATTATGGCTTGACACCAGTCTCGTGGTACTCGTCCGTCGCTCCAGCATTTATTGAAGAGAGCACACAGTGTGTTACATATTATCGCTCCTCCATGTTTTATCATCTCGGAGGAAATCCTGTCTTTCCCTGCCGCTTTTCCGTTCTTCAATCTTCTGATGGCTGACACAACATCATCCTCCGTGATAATGTCATCGATAATTTCCGAGTCCTCATAGTCCTCACTATCAGCATCCGAAGGATGTGTTGTTGTCCATCAGAGTTTCCATATAATCTTTCATAAAACTCTTTCATTCTTTCTAATACTTCTCCATTCAATGTCATTAACCGTCCATCCTCTGCTTTAATCATTTGTACATTAGAAGTCCTCAATACTCCTCGAAATTTTCTCACTAAATTCCAAAAAATTTTGACGTTCTCTTGGAAAAATCTTGAGAACTTCTTCTCTTCATTCATCTTTTCTTTCATCTTACTTTCTTTAATTATCTCTTTTACTCTCTTCTTGCATTCTCTATATTTATTCTTTATTCTCTCTTCAAGTTCTGTATTCTTTCCCGTTACTGCCAAAATATCTAAATATGCATTCTTCTTCATTTGTACAGCCACCCTTACTTCATTATTCCACCACGGATCCCCTCTCATACCACCAACCTTCACAACTCCACAAGTAGTTTGTGCTGCTTTGACAATTCCATGCTTAATCTTCTTCCACATTTCATCTATACTGTCATCCTGCTCAATGGCATCTAGTTTCTCTTGTACTTTCCTTACATATTGTCCTCTAACATCTTCCTCTTCCAACTTTTCTACTTTTATTCTTTCGGCTTTTGGAGGCGACACAGGGGTACGTTGGCGCCAGCCTTGAAACAGACCCTTAAATGAGGTCATTACCAAATAATGGTCCGTTTCAATACCGGTACCTCTGTACACCCTCGTGATTTTTGTCGCACTCTTTAGCCTATCGTCAATCAAAAACAAATCTATTATGCTTCTTTCAATTCCTCGATGCCATGTATAGAGATGAATATCCTTGAGATCAAACATAGTATTCGAGACAAACATATTCATCTCTAAACATAGATCAAGGATCTCTAGTCCACTACTATTCATTCTCGGGTCCCCAAATTTTCCTAGAGTGGACTCAAGCCCGTCTCTTCGGGTCCCCACCCATCCATTCAAGTCACCTATCATCATTAATCTTTCATTTAGTTGCCTCTGAGCTAGGATGTTTCTTACATCAACCCAGAAGTCCTCTATTTCTCTCAGTTTGTTGGTAGCACAAACTGGAGCATATCCAATAACTATTAAAATTCTTGTTAGTCCCACCTTCAAACGGAGAGAGAGTAATCTTGGGTTGATCCTTTCATATCCATACATACATTCTACCATACGTTGTGATAATAAGACTCCAACACCACGGTTTGCTCTTTCTCTATCTTTAACGCCGGACCAGATTCCGGTGAAGCCGCGATGTTGTGTTCTGTCATTACCACGACGCATGGTCTCTGTCAGGCATAACACATCTATCCACTTTTCTTCCATCATATCTAAAATCTCATTCATTTTTCCATTCATTCCGCCTTGTACATTTAACGTAGCGAAATGGCATTCGCCCGTCCTCGTGTAGCCCCTTTTGTGTATCAGGCGTGATGGTTGGCAAAACCTATCGCCACCTGTGGTGTCAGAAGACATTTAAATGTCTTTTGACACCACTACCACTAATATAATTATAAATAAAATTATTAATAATAAACTATATATAAATAAATAATATAAACAAATGTTCCGCTTCACTTCACTTCACTTCTTTTAATGTATTTATTTCTTCTGACTTTTTCTCCTGGTCCTTGGTAGAGTTATCATTCGTTTTATCATCATTAATTTCCAGTTTATTTCTGATTTTTCCTGTTTTGTGACGAAAAGCATATACGCCTCCTTCACAGCCAAATTCAAGCCGAGATTTATTATTGTTGTTAGCGTCTTAAACATCCCAGGGATTCCAAAACCTGAGGATGTAAGTCTGTAAGAAATTGTGCCATAAATATAATAATACAGGCACAATGAAGAACTTCACGCACACCATGTTGCATTTTTTTTGCATTGCATAAGTATTTTTATTACCTAAGTATTGATATTGTATTAACTTATATAAATTGTATAATAATGTAGATATACCTACATTTTCTCTACCACATTTAATTTTTAACTAGCTTTACGCTTCGCCCGTGGAGTCCATATTAACTTTGATCCCCTATTATGGTATTGAGTTCATACAAAAATTCCATAGAAGAAAGCACTTTCAGTTTTTCCCGAATTTCCCAATTTTCCGGACAACTTTTCAAATTTTTATTTAGAACCTCATTCAGACCTATTACGAACATTTGCCGTTCTCTAGTTATGCGTTTACCAACGTAGTACCTAGCTGATTGCCCACTACTTCGTACTCGTTTTATTTTTATATTAGGAATACAATTCACCCCCTTGGGTAGGTAGCGTGATGTTTAGCCTATAACCTTCCTCAAGAATTGGGCTATCAATTGTAAAAATATTTTTTAAATCGGTCCAGTAGTTTTTGATTTTTGCATTTGACAGCCCAATTGTTAAGGAAGGTTATACGCTATATAACATCACGCTACGACCTAAAGGAGCGGGACAGTAACTACCTATCAACGCGGGTGCAACCGCAAGGCACAGCTATATTAGATATGGATGTATCCTCTCTAGAGATGATTTGAAAAATAACTTCAACGTGTTGGTAGACTTGGTAGGTATTTACATTTATAATTTAACGCTTATCTCGTATATAATTAACAAGTAAACTTAGATAAAAATATCTTAGGTATTGTCTGTAAATATATGGGAGTGAAAACTTCAGTGAAAACAATCAAAATTTCAGACATATTAAGTATTCTCCGCAATTTAATTTTTCAGGACACTGTCAATAAAAAGTTTTACTGTCTACAAAATAAATCGAGCGAGCGATACCTACCTTGTATTTTATTTTATACTAGCTGATTGCCCGCTACTTCGTACGCTTATATATACGAACAAACAAACATTAATTTTTATTTAGAATTCGTGTGTCAGTGACGGTCAAAAAAGCATGGCATTTAAAATCACATCATAATTAAATAAATTTTACGGTACGAAGTGCTTTTATAGGTACAATCTCTTTTCGTTACGTGACGTTAAAATACATGTGAAATTAACTGACTATCTTAGCGCATGCTTTATTGACCCCTAACTGTACAATTTGGGGTAAGTATCTTTTTTGGAGAGATTTCGGTACCTAACTGTATTGTAGTTCCTTATGTATTATTTTTACAAAGGCAAGACACTCTGAAACATCTACGACAAAAATTGACGCCTCAATTGTGGGCCCAGTTATAAATGAAGCCCAATGTGGAGGCCTATTGTTACAGATTGGCGCTCAACGTTCATCCATGGAGCTAAGATACAACATTTTAACATACACTGTTACTGATAATACAATATGAGTGTTATTAATTGTCTAATTTAGCTTTATCATACTAAATTATTTTATTCTAGGAAACAATCCCTGTCCCAACTATCAATGACGATGGTAAGTTATATTAAGTACCTACTTACAATAAAATAAAATATCGTTACTTAATTTTATTTAGGGGTCGCACTATGTTAAGATGAAACAATGTTCTATGTAAATATGAACTGAAAGTTTCATCAATATTCAATGGAGTTGATTCTAAATCCTGATTCTGATCCATTCTGAATTCGGAGTGTATTCTGGTCAAACTCTCCACTCTGTGTGGAACAGAGACAAAAAAAAAATATAAAATACTTAATTTCTTACAAATATCCTGTAAATATCTTTAATAAAATAAAAAATATAGATACGTTACGTCCTAACATTTCATAAAAAAATCCGGTCCGTCGCAGCTAGACCACGTGACCACACCAATTTAGTTTTTATTTGGCATAAGATGGCATTTTAATTGTATTAAACGTCCATAAATTTATGATTTCAGTCAGTAGCGTATGCAACGACAGCGTTGATGAATGCGACGGAAAATCTATGAGGCCGTGGACTCGTAAATTAGGTGTCACAAAAAACATCACATCTATATTTTTTTATTTTATCAAAGGTTTTCACTTAGGAGAGTTATTATTCGGTCGTGGAGCGTGGTAGGAAAGTATGAATAAAAATTCAGCGCGAAATGGTGGATCAGACTTACATTTAATCGCTATCCGATGCTAATTTTCTAATAAAATTTTTAGAAGTACTACTTAGAATGGAATGTATTGGAATATGCGGGTCTGATGTCAAACTGTACACTACAGCGAAGTGCGCCGAAGATGTACTGAGTAAGCCTGTTGTGTTAGGGCACGAGGGAGCAGGTGTCGTGTATAGGGTAGGTATGTTTCATATCATACTATAGACGTCGAAAATTATACCTAATTATTGTTTATTAATTGACTTACAAAAATCGAGGGTAATATAACTTGTGCGACCCACGCAGATAAAGAATGAGGTTGAACACAGATCCTCAATACTAAACGGGATCTGTGGGGTTGAACATGGCAAATTTTCTATTTACTTTTCGCTCACTTTTCGACCCATTTTGAATCCCATTTTTATCTGCGCAAGTTGCATAGTGTGCACACCAAATAAGTTGATAGAGAGCGAGTTATACGTGACTTTCCTCAAGAATATTAGGGTCGTAACGTAACTTTAAAAATATTCCTTTATTTTTATTTGTTGCTAAATCCGGAACGATGTTATTAGAAAAGAATGCGGAGTGAAAGATGATGTTGTAACTAAAATTAAGAAAAGTACCTAGTTTAAGCTGGTACACGTTGTAAGAATGAAGATGTACTTTTAATATTTCCATCGACCAATAGGTACATTTTTTATATGTTCAATAAAAGTACACCTAAGTCGTCCTCTGCCAACATTTCCTTTCACTTCAGCCATATAAACATTTTAGTCAATCTTTCATCCTTCACCCCACGTGTCTAAACCAGCGTAAACTACTTGTCTTAATTTTCATTTTCACAACATCATTTTTCACTCTGCATTCTTCTCTAATGACATCGTTCCGGATGTGATCATGTTTAATGATAAGAAAAAATAAAATAATTCAAACATAATGATAATTCTTAAAATCAAATGGTTTTTTGTAGGTGGGCAAGAATGTGACTTCGTTAAAAATTGGAGATCGAGTTGCCGTAGAGCCTTGTACACCATGCAGGGTGTGTGAGTACTGTAAGATGGGCCGATACAACTTGTGTCCTCAAGCTAAATATTGTTCAATGGGCGGGGAGCCTGGGAACATCTCCACATACTATAAACATGTTGCTGACTTCTGTCACAGGTAACCAAGGTAACCTGATAACTAATCTCGTTCCGGACCTCTTCCGGACCCACTGCATGCATAGACGGGCTCCTCCGTTCGCCAATTTTCTGCTCTTTGACCATTAAAACTGACCATTAGGGGAGTAATAAGTTACCTTAGGTTTTGTTGGTACCGTTTTGTGTGGGTAAAAATAGTTTATTGTTGTGAATACGGTGATACGGGGTTTAGCTTTTACTTGCTCTGTGGGGTTTAGTACTAACCACAGAGAATATAATCACTACGTTTGTACTAACTATATAGGCGTCTACCCACAGTGCAAGTAGAAGCGTTTACCTCCCCCGTCAAAAGTGGCTAAAACCCCTTCTACATGGTTGGACAACACCGTTGGGCAACCATATTGATATGCCGTTTGATTGAATGTCGATTGACCATGTAGATATTTAAAAAAAATAGTTCGGTGATTTACCGCTTCACACTTCCTTTGGTCTTAATACTCAAAGACTGCATGAGATTATGATACTGATAACCCTGAATCTGAAGTGTGAGGTAGGTATACCAGTTACCAATAATTAATAACCTATTATCACACTATAAACACCATTACAGAATTCCGGACAACATGAGTATGGAAGAGGGTGCAGCTCTACAACCATTGTCAGTCGCTGTGCACGCTTGTTCAAGAGCTGGTGTCAAAATTGGCACAACCGTGGCTATCCTCGGTGCGGGGCCGATAGGAGTGCTTTGTGCCATGACTGCAAAAGCCATGGGTGCAACCGCAGTGCTTTTAACCGGTGGGTATATAGATCAGCAAAAAGACACAATTTATTTTCAGTTCTGAATAATTTGTCTAGCGTAGCTTCGTGTATTATCGAATCGAATATAAAAGAAATAGACCTTAAGCTTAATAAGAGCCCCGCTCGACTCCAATTTCTTTGATTTTTTCCATGTTTCTTACCCAACCCAACCCAAGTAATAAGACTTGTACTTATTGTGTCATGTTGCCAAAAAAATCAATCGATAATGCTTATTGTATTTTTAACAGATATGATCCAAAATCGCTTGGTAATAGCGAAAAAGCTGGTGGCTGATCATACTTTACTGGTCACTAATGACACTAAAGACGAAGAGACAGTTAATAAAATAATTGAGTTACTAGGAGGAAGACCCGATGTAACGATCGATGCTTGTGGAGCTGAAACAGCTATACGTGTTGCATTGACGGTAATTTACCAACTTCTGATTTCGTGGTTGAGCGGAATTTGATAAAATTCTTAGGCTAACCCATGACTACCCTCTAATCATAGATTTAGTATAGTCGCGCGGGCGGTCTACTAGATTGACAATACAAAAGAGAAAGCGCATAGATACGCGTATGTTAAAGCGAGACAGATAGACGAGACCGTTTTCGAATAACGCTAACAGGCTTGTAACAGCCTAGTAATCGTAATTTAGCTTATTTTTGTTAAATATCCTGTTTTGAAGTATACGTGTGCATTGCCTAGATGAAAGTGAAAATCTAATATGAAAATTTACATTTACACACATACTGATGTATTTTTGGTCTCGTTCTAATGACGACATTACCAATCTAGTAGAGCGCCAGCATACTACATCTATGACCCTAATCATCTCTTTGTTTGGTTAAAGTAGTTAATTCATAATACCCTATTTAATGTTTATTTGTTTGTCCTTCTTCACGTCATAACAGGGAGCAACGGATGGATGTGATTATTTTGCATAGAGATAGCTGGAGGGCCGTAATAAGGACATAGTCTAGGTACTTTTTATCCCGGGAAATTTTTCATAAACAACGGATCGTGTGATATAATTTTACAGAATTATTATTTGTAATTGCTCTTTCAGGTTACTAAAAGCGGTGGAGTAGTGTTGGTAGTGGGTATAGGTGAGAAGATCGCGACACTTCCACTCAGCCCCGCTCTCCTTCGTGAAGTTGATGTTAGAGGATCAATTAGAATCAATAATGTGTAAGTTACAAAACAGTACCTATGACAGGCAGACTGCAGGCTACATAATGAAAAATGAAAGTATTTAGGTACTATTAGGTACTTACATACCCGTTCTCCCATCAAGTTTGTCACGTGTTTTTCACTAAGCCAGAATAAACGATTACCTATTTTAATTTCTTTCAGATACCCTACAGCTGTTGCAATGGTGTGTACTGGAGCTATCAATTTAAAATCTATTATAACACACCATTTTAAAATGGATGAAGTTCAGAATGCACTTGATGCTGCTAGAAACAGGCTACCTATGAAAGCCATTGTGCACGTGTAGTCGGTTTAACCATGTTTATCTGCCTAAATAATGCTTCCCTACAATTTAATACAAATAAAATGCTAGTTTGTAATTTTTTTTATTTACTTATGTGTCTTTTAACGAAGAGTGAGATAGGTCCGGCATAGCAGCGGACACGGTCCGGCCGGACCTAAATACTCAAAAGGCCGGACACGTAATGACCGGTACGGATTGCACGTGGTTCTCTATCTAGAATTCTGGATTCGGTAGGTGTTTACAATGACAGACACAACTCTCCAAAGGTATAGTTTGTTTTCAAGGTCATTTCAAATTTTTCGTCGCGGAAAATCTACTTAATACGTAAAAGTAGGACCTCTCTACCCTCACGCCCTGCATTTTCTACTTCTATGGACACCATCGAAGACTTAGCTTTGGCCATAGAATTTCATGAATTCCTTTTTCGCCCTTTTCCTCGAACTATAAAAAAATGAGAGAAAAGAAAAGATTGAGTGACTGACAGACTTCAGACAAAAGAGCGATTATATTCTCTTTGGACAAAAGTGACGGCATCCGAAATGAATGTGAATGAATTGTGATATATTCATTCTCTTTGGTTGGTTTATTGTTTTGTGATTTTTTTATAACCTATAAAAATAATTCAAAATAAAAGAAAAAGTACTACGAGTCTTTTACTAAGTTTACTTGCTCTGTACTACAGCTTTAGACATACTACTATATAATCTGTGTGCTACCTACAGAGTAGCCGCCGCCTACCAGAACAACTACATTGTTAAAAAAAAGGGAAGGAAAAAATAGTATTCAAATAGGTAGTTAATTTATTTCATAGAATAAGTAATATTCAGCACTACGGACATGAAATCAATTAAGGTTAGTTAACATTAAGATTATTTTATTATTCATAATATAACTACATTTCACAGATAATATAAGTATATCTTTTAAATGTAAATTTTCAGAGAAAACCAAAAGCCTTCGAGAATGATAAACTGGACAATACTGCACCGGTCAAGAAAATTTTAGATGATCTCTACAGGAAAAATTACAACGGTCATAGGTTATACAATCGTTGCCTCGCACGACGCCAAAAAGCACTTAACTATGACCATGTGGCACTCGTAGGGCACCAACTAAACCAATTCCCTGTACATTGGGATGGACAACTGAACTTTGATTTTTTCCAACAATTTCCTTACAAAAGTACATTTCCTGAGATAATTACTCCTGCTAGACATTTACAGAAATATGACCCACTGTCAGGACATATTAAAAGAAAGAGTGAGTGGAAAAATGAATTGTTCCTGTACTCAACGAATTCAGGTGAGAATATTATACCTACTTAAAAACAGGAAAAGTAGTTCTCTAATAATGTTATAGTACTACTCAGTCACAATAACTTGGCACTTTGCAAAATATCCTGCTTCATTGCTCTGCTTGACAATATTGTCATGTATTGGCAGCACCTTCAATCAATTTAAAAGAACAAATTGAATAATACAACCGCTTAGTGAGCCAAGTAGCATACACCACTCTTTTGTTCTTCTTTCTGCACTTTTGTCATTTTTGCACAGTGTCATGCGTGTTTGTATGGCAAACCTTTTCCTTTTATATTGATCAAAGAGCAGCACCCATACACTAACCCATTTGCTCATCCTTTTTATTGTTACCAAAGTAATATTAATATATTTTAGACAGATTGCAAAACCCCCTTATATCTAATGCGAACATACTTGAATTGCAGAATTATATGTCAACAAGTATGAAAAATTGAATGAAGAGGTGGCCTACTGTCCGATGCATATAGTAAATACAGCGGCACTAATAAATGATGACCCGGATCCCAATTTTGACTGCGGCTACAATTGGTACTACACGGGTCATGGCAACCTACAGATTATTACATTGAACTGCTTCGATTATTTAATACACTGTGAACTTAATTATATGTGTAAGTATTTTTTTGTTATTGAATGTGTAAATATCCATTTTCCTTTTTACATTTATTTAGCACAAAAATTACCCTTTGTTCAATTCATACAATATACTCAATGCATTTTAATCTCAAATTGGTGTTACCTAAAGATCTGAGTATTTGTAAATTGAGACTTTTGTGATAAGTTTTATGTCCTTCTCACACCTCAACTTCTAGGCTAATAATAGGCTAGTTTTGTCCCGGAAATCTTTCAGGATAAATTTCCATCCATGGCAAATAAAAAAGGAAGGAATTGAAGTAGCTAGGCATGTACCCAAAATTAATGTGAACAACCCAATGCGGGATTTCCAGTCTCATTTTGGCATTCTTTTTTTTTACAGATGTAACAGAATATTCCAAAAATGAGCTAAAACTGAAGTCAGATCCTGTACTAACTTTTGATTGTGGAACAAACGTCAACATTCTAGAAACCATCATTATGAATGATACAATAGTGGTGTTGAGAACAATGCATCTTATATTTATATTAAAAATCTCAATACCTGATCAAGATATATACTTAGAGAGACTAAAAGAAATTCCCTCAACAGTGGCATACATAAGTATATCATGTGATAGTTACCATAAGAATATATTGTATATAACTAAATTAGATAATAGCTTAACAATTGTCAATATTGATAGAATGACAAAAAGGAGTGTGCAGTTAAAGAAACCAGAAAAATTGGTGAATAACTGGAGTTCTGTGGTGCCTGTGGATAGGCTGCACTACTGTCATGTTACTTCTAACGGTGTCGCTCTCTATGACAAGAGGACAAACAACGCAGTAGCTCAAAACTACACTCTGAGTAGTTACACAGATATATATTGCAACGAGATCACTTCAGCGAGAATGATCAAGGATTGTCTATATTTGACCACAGACCATAATATACTTGCGTTTGATGTGAGGTATCGCAAAAATTTCAAACCAAAACCTATACAGAGATGGACTCACAATATGCAGTCACCACCGACTTACATGTCCAATTCTTGCTACGAAACTGATAAAGAATTAATTTGTGCTTCTAGTCAGTGGTGCGAAGATTTATGTTTGTTTGTTAGCGAATCGAGTACTATGATCGATGGACGGGAATGTTCCGGAGCCATCCCTCTGTATCGTCCTCATAGTATTAAGACAACATTGAAAGAAGCTCGGGAGAAATGGCTCTGTTCAGAATTAGATTATCCTTTAGAATCGAGAATATCAACAGCTATTACAGGCGTGTTATTGCTAGAGGTCGACGATAAATATACAATTCTGATGCAGAATGCCCTGGGAGATATAATTAGTCAATCAATATACCCCAGTTATATGGATATTTTTATTGAAAATAATGGTCTGGAGAAATTAGATGAATGGAATAAGAAGATTATTAATAGTATAGAACCGAAGCCGTTTGAAGTGAGCAACGTTATTAATATAGCGGAGTTTTTGAATTCTATGAAAATAGTTGATGACACAAGCCATTTAGAAGGGGACACTGAAGACCATAGTACATTTTCTAAGGAAGAATTAAACACTTTGTTTGAGTCAGGTGAAGTTGATAGCACTTTACTAGATGCTTGGAATGTTGAGTTGGCTGAACTAAAAGTAAAATAAAACTAAATAAATCAACTGCATATTTATTATTTATTGTTATCAAATAAACATGCATCACAGTCATACATGGTTACATTTATACGGCAACAATAATAAATCAAGTTTAATTCTTAGACAGAGTAAGCAGTTCCTTTTAATTTCATAATGAGACGAAACTAAGACTGGTAGGAAACTGACAATTTTAACCAAATTAATATTATATACATTCCTTGTAAGTACTCTATATAAGTTGTTTTAATCTATTTTCAAAATATATAATGACAAAAAATGGAAATTTACAAATTGTGCTTCAATGCTTCACATAATTTATACATTACTATATAACAACGTATTTCTAACAATAATCAACATAATAAAATGTTGTAAAACTTACAGTTATTTACAAAAACAAAACTAAATTGATATTCACTATCATCTCCAACTAGCTCGGAAAACTGCAAAGTAAAATAATTGTATTTAAATGCACAAGGATAGTGTTTAGACTAGTCAAGTTAATAATAACAATACAGTCGCGTGACCACGTCGGTCTTACTAATCAAATTAAAATGTTCTACATTTCATATAATCTAAGTTCAATTCATTAACTTTGTACATAATTTTAAAGTTTATTACAGTAAGAGCTCGCTAATACCACAATGAATATAATACATATTGGTTTAATTAAATAGACAGACGTAATGCTTTTTACATTGGAGACACGGATCTAGTACTCTGACCAGTGGGTGTATGCCCATACAAGGTATACTACTGCGCAGGTGACCTCAATATAAGTAGATCGCTGTCGATTCTAAACGAGATTTCCTTGCCATTATTACCATTAATGCTGCACGCTCTAATTAGTTAGACAAATCTATAAGAACCTACATTCATTCCAATTCAAAATTCAAACTAAAATAATACTTATTGCAAATTACTGTTGTGCTAATAGACGTGCGAGCATGACGCGCGCACCGGGTGTTGAGAAAACGTTTGAAAAAAATTGGCCAAGTGCGAGTCGAACGCGTGAAGGTTTCGCACCATTTTTTCCCGTAAGAACTTAACTGTTTTTAACGTGTTTTCCTGTAAAGTATGAGCGAGGCCCTATATTTCCAAATTTTTTAACATTTTAAACTGTAGTTTCGGCGAGGCACGCTCAATTTTCGTATATTTATTTTGAATATAATTAAATTAAATTTATAAAAAATATATTTGTATTCCTTATAACGAGGGCTTCATGATATGTCACATTTACGGTATACGTCCGTGATTGGGTCATCAAACTCTACTACATATGTACCAAATTTCAACCTTTTTCGTCCCGAAGATTCGGAAAAAATAAGCTGTAACAGACCGACACAAGAGTGAATATATATAAGGATTCCGTTTTTTCATCGCATGTACGAAACCCTAAAAATAACGTGCCATAGAGATAAAGCAGGGCAAAGTGTCGTGTCGCGGTTACAAATTTGACGTCAAGTTTTGTGTTATCTACATTTTTCTCTAGCCTTTCTATTATTTATCATTAGTCTAGCAAGTATGAATCGAAATAACTTAGCTCAAAACAACCGTTTTATGAGCGCTCAAAATTCACTGGCCGTATTAGCGAGGTCGCACTGTACTGCATCTAAACAAGCCCAGAGACTAAAGCATGCTAACGTCTCGTGAAGGTCCTCATCCAGTTCCTCGTGAGCGGCTGTTCCGGGTTCTTCGTCTCCCGCTCTTTTTCCTCGATCTGTTCCATCAGTTTCCGCTGGTTCTCTCGGAAGGCGGCTATGGGGTCGTCGAACTGGCTATAGTACGTTAGCACTTCCCGCACGTCGATCACGTTCGACATTGCTATGGCTGTGAAGTGAGAAAAAATATATTTAGACCAGTCTCACCAGAAGAAAAAAGATGACTTTTTTTTGACACTCCTAGTTTTGGATGGTTTTTTATGTATTTTGGTGAGCTGATTACGGGAATGGCCATTTTCGCCATAAAAAATTGCCATAGCTAAAAAGGCACAAGGTATGGTTTTTTTTGACTATTTTTCCCGTTATCACCGCACCATACAGAAACCAGGAGTGTCTTTGCGCATTTATAATTAAAATCCTATATCTATACAAATAAATAAAATTTTCTATCTGTGATTTAGAAATAACTGCCTTTCTTAATCTCATATGATTATTTGCACGATACAAATTTTTGTCTGTCTGTCCGGGCTAATCTTCCAAACGGCTAAACCGATTTTGACAGATTATATTTGGCTACTTTTATTTCGAAAATATTACTGGTTAATGTGTAAAGAATTACAAAGCCTTTTTCACAAAGTCGCGGGCATCAGCTAGTAGTTTATAGTTAAGGCGACGCATCACACCGCAATGAACTCAGTTTTAGCGAGACTTTTTTTGTGTCTTGTTATGTCTCTTTAGGAAGATGTGAGCGGGATGGACTGCTATTAAAATCGATAAGATAAAATAGACCGAGATTCACGTACTAGAAACATGAGAAAGTACGATTTCTCAACAAAACCTGTCTTGCTATCATACACGAAACGGACTTCGGCTATCGGAGTATTATACAAAAACTATAAAACTAAAAAAGCAAGTTGTACTTAGTTAATGTTTTCTTAAAATATATAAAATAGAATTCTACATTAATAAACATATTCAAAGAATTTTTTTAGAGTCGCAGTCAGTTAAAAATACGCGATAAATACGAAATAGTTTTAGGGCTTCATAAATTATTTCGTTTATATCACGCAAGCAATTATAATTTCGAACCCAAGACATATAGTTACCACGTAATTTATAAAATGGGTAACTCCCAGTTATATTATGTACAAGCGACCCGGCTCAGTTACGGACGGGCAGACATTATTATAAGGTATTTTTCCAGGTTAAAAAGTAGCTGATATTACTCTCTGGCTCTCCAGCTATCTCTGTGAAAAAAGTCACGTCGATCCGTTGCTCCAGTTTGGCGGGAAAGAACAAACACAGTTTCGCTTTTATAATACTAAGTAGTATGCATTAGTCATCGTTGGAATTTCTATAGCTTACGACCCCCCACTAAAGGCAGGAGCCGTGTTTCCGGCCCAGGATACCCAGCGTAAGAACTTCATCAATACTGCGATGCAACTCACAAATACAATAAATCGGGCTAATCACATACAACTATTTTCGTTCAGTTAAAATGAACAGAGTATATAATACTAGCAACTGTCCGCAACTTCGTACGCGTTGTATTAGGAATACAAAGATTACATCCCATTTCACCTCCTCAGGCATTGATTTTCGAAAAATATGCTGTTGGTTGTCAGTCAGTCAGTGACATGACAGTTTTATATATTTAGAATTAACTTACTCTGTAACAAGTTAGCGAGGTCCAACAAGGTTGTGTCATCTTCGGTCCCCTTCCATTTCTTCAGTACGAGAGCGTTCTGAGGATGGAACTTGACAGCATCTTTATTCCAGTCTACTACTATGACCTGAAATAAAAACAATGGGGGATTGTTACTCAGATGCCAGCCAGCTTGTTTGTGCAACATACAATGCTGTTTTTTTCGTAAGTTAGTAACATTAAAAATATGAAAGATAATAAAAACGTGGACAACATGCACATAATTCAAGAAATATAATTATGTTACTAATTTATGAAATAGAATAAATATTGTACATTTCATTATCCTTATAAATCTCCTGCGCTTGGTGATATTCATTACCTAATACCTAAATTTCGCGAAAAAAAAAAGACAAGAAATACGACACTAGCATCATCTATTGTGAGTTAAGTTCGAGACGAATCCTAGGGGCCGTCCATTCCATATATTACGTCATTTGAAAATGAGGGTGGGGGGGTTCAAAATAGGTAAACATATGGATATTAATGAATGGTTAGACTTGAGCTCTATACGATTTAATTGCGCGTCCTTTTTGGCGTACCTTACCTTACATACATACCTTAGATAGGTCCCTATTGATCCCCTCCAAGTTCTTGACATGCACACCGTCAATGAAATGTGTCGAGTCCCTAAACAGTCTGTAAGCTACCAGTTTGTTCTCCGGATCTAGTTTGTCTATGACCGGCCAGATCATGAACGCGTTTTCCGACGTAAATATCACTACTTCATAGTCTGAATTCGCCATGGCTTGCAGGAACGCATCGACACCGGGTCGCTTTTTGAATCTGAATTTAAAAATTGTTAAATTACTTGACAGTTCCTGGCTGAGTATAATGTACTTCCCGCTTCACTAATGAGCTGTATAAAGTTATACAATGTTTTGTCGCCTCTAACAAGTCTGTAATCTAAATATATAAAACTGTCGTGTCGCTGACTGATTGACAATCAACGCACAGCTTAAACCACTGAAGATATAAATATGAAAATTGGAAGGTATATTTATAGGGGGTTAAATTGAGTGTAAACGTTGTATTCCAAATATAACGCGTACGAAGTCGCTAGTTCAATATGTAAGAAGGAAACAAAGCATTGTACAACGTAAGGGGTTAGTCTTTTGTTTGAGCTTTTAAACTTAAGGGGGAGCGTCTCACTCATTCACATAGATGGCACTAGCGTCGTATTGTTGGTAAAGTAATTCAATGAATCAAATCATAAGCGAACATCATAACGCAGACAACTTATAAATGTATACATAGCCAGCCATAAAGGTTCATATACAATATTGTTTTATTCGTTAATTACTTAGTAACTTTAAAAATAAACAAAATAAAGATTACATTATTTATTTTAGTTAATCACATTTTTATTGTTTCGCCTATTTTAATGTCACTAACCAAATTATAAATAAAATACCATTATAAATTGTCTGCGATTCGATTTTATTCATTGAATTACGCGTATTAAATAAAGACTAAAAATACGACACTAGTGCCATCTATTGGTAGCTGCGTGCGAGATGCTCCCCCTTAACAAATTATTTAAGACTTGCATTTTCCCTTATGTTACTAAAAGTGACAGAGAAATAAAACTATTATGTAAATATATTATTTGTTGGGAATAAAAATAAAATATGGTTAGAAATAAACAGAAACTAATACCAGTGGTATTAGATGGAAATAAATCAAACTGTCGTGTCGATGACTGACTAACAACCAACGCACATCCTAAACCACTGAAGATATAAATATAAAAAATGTAAGGTATATTCCTTAGAGGGTACTAAGAAATAATTTTTCGAAAATAAACCTCTAAGGGGTGAAATGAGGTGTAAATGTTGTATTCCTAATAAAACACGTACAAAATCGTGGGCAACTGCTAGTTAATTTATATAAATACCTACCTCCATCCAGTCTGATATGACCAATCAGGATGCACAAGTACATCAGTAAACTCCAATATTAATGTGTAGGTGGGCTGGTACGGGGGAGGTACAGGGTCCGGGAGTAACTTGTCACGGGATGGCTCCTTTATCATCTGGAGACATAAATTAAAAATACAATTGTTTGCTTTGGAGGGCATGTAAGATAAGAAAGGATGATGTTGGTCAAGTCATTCAATGGCTGACAAATAACACAGATCATCTGTTATTTGTTGGTAATTTCATCACAGATTTTTTTTTTCAGTTCTACAATCAACTCTTCAGCCTTTATCAAATTCTCTGGGTTGATGTATTTTGGATGTTTTTTTTTTTTTTTTTTTTCTTTACGGGATGCTTTACAGCTCCCGAAACCGTGTTCTCTGGGTTGATGTATTTTGGATGTCATTACATTAAATGATACCATTTGATGTGATAGGGAATACATACTTAATCAAGAAATGGTTTAACTGGATCTACCTGTTGATAGAATGTGAGCTCTTTCCAAGTGCGCCAAATATATTGCATCACTATTGGCAAGTCTGAGAACTCGTCCATCACTATATGTCCATCTTCAGTCTTTTTGGGCGCGCCCGCTTCAACCACTATGTAACCGCCTACAGCTATCATCATACCACCAAATGCTGCAAACCTATAATAAAAAAAAACCATGTTGAGTTTCATAGAAATGGCAAGGAAGCTTTTGCTATCATTGGATTTCTATTTTATTAATCTCTAAGACAGTGTTTTGTCAACCTTTTTGTTGTTGCAACCCCCCAAATAATAAAAAATAAAGTTGGGACCCCTTAATTAGCACTTCAGCATTCAAGGATTAAATTGATTAAAACACTTTTTTGTTTGTTCATTTTCTGTCCAATATGGACCCCTAGGTTAAGAAAATCTTGCTGGTATACCTAAGAATATCTTGGAAATAATATTCTTTTTCTTTGCAAATGTAGAAATGTATATTTTGGTGTATAACTAGATTTTATTCTTATACCAGTTAGTTCATGAATACTACACAACTGTATCATGCTATCACGTCCAGTGGCTCCATTTATTTAATAAGTTGCTTTAGATTTATTGTGTAACTACAAAACTCAGAAGCCTCAAATTCATAAAATGGTAAGTATATAAAATTTAGTTCCCCTAAACCTATCATATAAAATATTTTTACCCAATTTTCATCCTCTTCCAACTTTTTTCATTTTCTTCAGACTTCTCCTTGTTCTCCTGGTCAAACTTCTCTTGTTCTTTCTTAATCTGATCCTTGTCTACTGGATTTGGAGCTTGGGGAAAGAATCTACCTAGTATGTCTACTTTTTCATTGGGCTTTGATTTGTCTCCTTTATCTGTAAAGTAAACTGATCAAATGAGTATAACAAACAAGACAATAAATTTGAGATGATGACATGATGAATGTTAAGAATCCTTTGCATATTAATATGTTCAGTAACAAATTATAAACACTTAACTGTTATGAGATTTTTAACTATTATATTGAAATCATTATTGTTTAGCAAATAATAAAATAATTTCTTCTGCATTCTGTGTTTATTTTCTTTCAGCTAGTAGGTGTATATACTGCTTGTACTTATAAGATTCATACTACAGATATATGCAATAATACTTAGGTAATAGGTAAACTGAAAAACTTATAATGCATATGGTATGTATATTAGTATTTACATACATTTTGTAGATTCCCTATTCATAAAATAAAACAAATGATTAATATTTAGCAGTTGGTAAGTAAACCTAACCTATATTTTGTGAGTAAAACTTGACTGGAGTAGCGGCGAGGTAGCCGGGCTGCGACCTTGTAGTTTTGTTGCATGCTGCTCTGCCCAGGAACAATATGTTTCTCAGAGACATTTTCTATATCACATTTAAATTCCTTTCAATTATTAAACAACTTTCGAATGGTATAAATATTTTTTACAATTTCCTATCCTATCACAAATTTAAATTAAAATCTATTTTTCATTCGCTCACTAATTGATTTCGTTCATTAAATTCGATTTCATTCATTTGACTTGTCAGCCTGACAGCTGACTGAGCATAAATTTGGCATCTAAAGTGATGCCTGATAGCCATTGAATGGGCGTTTGACGTAGACTACGGCGTTTGATGACTCCCAGTGACTGTCTTTTACAAGGAATATACTACTCTCTACCGGTCTTTTTGGACTGGTGATTGTGGATAATATACTGTAGTCTTTGATAAACTATAGTTGACGGACGGTTGTAAACAATTGTAAACACAGAGCAAGTAAATTGTAAATGGATATTTTTTCACAAGGAATAAGGAAACATATTATTATTAATTTACCATGGCGTCAAAGAAAAGTCATAGCTACACATCCAACAAACCTGGTTCTATCATGAATTTTATTAAGAAGACCACAAAGGATAACTCAAATAAGAAGTTTGTTTCAAAATAATATTATAATTTACATTAATTATATACCTACTGTATTACTCTTTGCATTAATTCTAATCTATTAACCGTTATATATACTATTATAAAACCAATTCTATTGCTAAATTCTTAGGTACATTGTAACTATGTATCTAATTTTATTAATTTCTGAAGAATTAATGGATTTCCACATCCACAGGGGCTTTGAAGTAGTGAATAGTGATGTTTCAGAAAAAAAAACAAAATTTGTCTGGAAATCAAAAATAAGTTCATCTACTCCAAAATGTAAGTGTTTCAACAATAAAATACAAATAATAATTACAGTTTCAGCTCTTGCATGTAAACTTCATATCTATCTATCATCACAATTTTATCCCAAGAGGGGCAGGCAGAGTCAATCAAATGCCATTTGTTACGATCCTGATATACCTCATAGAAATAATCTTTGTAATGTCCAAGTAACATCTTTGAAATAATTTCAGGGACACCACCTCTAAAGAACACTTCAATGAATAGTCAAAATGATCATGTAAGTGATGTAAGTATCTATTATCACCAGAGTAATGTTTTACTGTAAAACCCAATGACAAAAATAAAAAAAATTAAACCAAATTATGATGCAAGCTAGAATATGAAACATTCTCAAAAACTTTATATGCATCAAACTTTAAAACAATCTCAAATGTTTTGTTACTTTGTACAAGAAGTTAATTGGCCTTTTTTTCTTTACCATGTTAGCAAAGTTTTTAACTTTAACTTGGTAGGTATGAAATCTTCAAAGAAATTTGTGGTTTAGAACTCAACACTAAAGGAGTAATAATGTAATTAATTTATTACTCTTGAACTTACTTAAAGTCATGTCAATGTTTAAAAATAATTCCTAATTTAAAGTTTTTATTCATGACAATGAACACCTACTTATTTTCAGCAGCCCAATGTGTTCACTCCAACAAAAGTTGATAGCAAAAAGGAGCTTCCAGAATACATGGACATGGTATTTACATTCTGTTTAATATGTTAGGGAACCACAAGCAAAAAATGATATAATCACTATGTTAGATCAAAAACTAAACAATTCTTTTTCATGGGTTGCTTTACAGCTCCCCAAACCATGGTATTTGTGAGGCTATAACCTAACAAGTGGCCAATTCTGGATATATACCTCAACAGAATTGGCCACTTGTTAGGTTATAGCCTCACAAGTACACATATATACAAGTACACTTCTTTTTGTATTCATATGGGAATAGAGGGTCAAAATAGATGACAGTGGACACTTTTGCAATTTCTGTTTAGCTTGTTCACAATTAATACTTAAAATTAACACAGAGCAACATGCATATTTACTAGATCATCCTCAGCGCTCATTAAAATACTATCCAATCATTAATCCCACATTCATATTATATAGGTTCCTTTTTTCCAGGATGATTGTTTTGAATCTTCTGCTAGCCAAAAGTTTACAACACCATCTCCAAGAAAATCAAAAGACAATATTATTATTACAAAACATAGTTCACCAGGAAAGAAAAATAAGGTTAACTCTCCAAAGAAACAACATATAAATGATAAAAGGAATGATTATAATTTAGGGTTAGACTGTACTATATCAAGATTTTTATCTGATGTCTCTAACCATCCTGCTTTAAGAGGACTTGAAAGGAGAGGAGGTACTCAGGTACATATTCATTACTTAAGCAATGCAATCTAGGTTGTTTAAATTACCTAATTACTTACATTTAAAATAAATTTAATATTTCAGAATTACAAAAATCATGAAGACTCCGACACATGTAAAATATTGTATATACAATTGTTAGAAAAAATATACACAGCTTTTGATAGAATTCCTGTTAGCATCAAATCAACATTTGATGGTTATGATAATGACACTTATACAGAAATAAAAAAAGTTATGGTTAAACTTAAGAAATTAGCATCTTTTGATACCCTACTTTCACCAGTTAAAACAAGGAATAGTACAGTTTGTTCACCATTAAATGGTGAGTTAAATAATCTTCATCTGGGATATTCTAAAAATAAAATAAATAACTATTCTCCAATGAAGACTTCCACACCAGATATAGAAAACTTTAATGAAAGTCCTGCGCCCAGTAAATCTATTTATTCTGAAATGATGGCAAAGAAATCACTGTCTTTTGATGTATTTTCTACAGCTTCTGAAGTATCAAGACATTTTGATAGTAGTATACAATCTAATACTGATTTAAACAGCTCTGACAATGGTAATAAGAGTAAAGGAAAATTTGTATTCAAAAGGCCTTCAATAGCACAAGCAAACAACACAACCTCAATAAACGATGTACCTTCTAATACTATAGACAGAATAAAAACTGCTACAGAGAGACTCAAACCCTTAGCTTCACCTGAGGCGCCAAAATATGTACCTTTAAATAACAGCTCAGTTGCCTTTCAACCTCCTCAGTCTGCAAGCAGTGTTTTTAACAGTAGAAATCCTACTCCAGACCTATTTGATGATAATTTCTCAAAAGACAATTCGTCTGACGAAATAGACGACTATGCGGACTATGAAATACCAATAAACATTGAAGAAGAAGCCGATTTACATGTTGCAAGCACATCCAAATGTAGTGTTATAAATATTAGTGATTCTATTGCCAGTACGAGCGCGTTTGAAGGTGATAAAAACAAGGTAATAAATATTGACGATGATGGGTGGCCAGAATACAGAGCAGAAGATTTTGAAGATGATTTTGTACTGAATGATAATAATGAACCAGCAGAACACAATAAACAAGAAGAACTTAATGAACCAGAAGAACTTAATCTAATGGAACACACAATTCTCCAAGAAAAAGTTGGTGTTGGTAACAAATATGAGGGGATGGGTGATTTCCATACTGGAACTAAAAATGATGGAATTACAGGTATTTATTGTAATGGTTGTATTCAAGTACATATTATGATTCAATAGAGACATAACATTTGTTTTATAACAATAATTTTGTTTTTAGGCGAATTTGATGGCCTCAATTATCTCCACTCATCCCTAATGATGGAGGTATTTAAGGAAAAGTTTGGTCTTAAGTCATTTAGGCCAAATCAGTTGCAGGCAATCAACGCTACTCTACTTGGGAATGATTGTTTCATTCTCATGCCTACGGGTGGTGGTATGTACAGCTAAACTAAAATTATTTATTTTAATAAAGAAGTAAAAAGTTTTAGTGCAATTTTTTTATTTAGGCAGATGCATAATTTTTTTTGAAAATTGGTACAGAGATAGTCATCTAAATAATAAATATGATAAGTACCTTAATTACAAAAAATAAATTTGATGCCTATGTTTGAATTTATTCTGCCAATCTGTGCCACCATTCCTAGAATTGCTATCTAATAAGTAATCTATCTAAATATATACCATTTATGGGATCATTTGGCGTGTTATTATTGTATTATCCAATTTGTAATTGCAATTTTAGTTTTATTAAGGGGTAGTCATGAAACCCTTGCGGCGATTGGTTACAAGTACACGATTTTAATTTTTTTTTATCCTACTTCTGAATTATGAATAAAAACACTACTTTTATCATTTCTTTTGGTTACAAATTAACTATTTTAGAGTTTTTATCCCACTTCTGAATTATTAATTAATGTAAACGCTATTTCTTTTATAATTTCTTATTTTTATATATTTATAAGATTTTTATGTATTTGTTTATATTAGTGTAAATACCGATGTAATATTTAATTTTAGGAAAATCACTATGTTACCAATTGCCTGCATTACTGACTCCAGGAGTTACAATAGTGGTGTCGCCACTGAAATCACTGATTCTGGATCAAGTCAATAAGTTGCTGTCACTTGATGTTAGTTGAGTTATTTTTTGTTTTTAATGTAAAGAATACCAGCAACTCTCAAATGGGAGCTACTCATATGTGTTAAATGAAACAGAAAAGGGACCAATCATGTTGTTGCAGATAACGGGACTGACTGAAGCTATTACTTCTTAAACAGCCCTATTGGTGAAAAAATAAAATTGATGCTTAGTGATTTTTGTTCGAGAAATTGCCACTTTTGTTATTATTTAATTATTATTTTGTTATATAGTGCCTATGTAACAAGCAAATATATTCCAGATTCCTGCAGCACATTTGTCTGGCGACGTCTCAGCGGCGGCCTGCGACGAAATATACCACAAATTATCTATGAAGGAGCCGCTACTTAAGCTGCTCTACGTGACGCCAGAGAAAATCAGCAACTCAGCAAAGTTCCAGACGACCCTCGATTCCCTGTACGCACGAGACAAAATAGCGCGATTCGTTATAGACGAGGCGCATTGCGTGTCTCAATGGGGTCATGATTTTCGGCCTGATTACAAAAAGCTGTACATTTTAAGGGAGAGATTTCCAAATACGACAATAATGGCTTTAACAGCCACGGCTAATCCTAGAGTTCGGATGGACATATTGCATCAATTGAAAGTGGACACGTGTAAATGGTTTTTGTGCAGTTTTAACAGACCGAACTTGGCTTATAGGATATTAGAGAAGCGCCCAAAGGGGATTAACCAGGATGTGGCCGATATCATAAAGCAGCAATTCTTCAAGTAATTTTTATTTACTACCTGTTTTAATTGACTGATTTGCATGATTTAACAATTAATTAACTGCGTTTCGTAAGGATATGGCCTAAGATTTGCTTTAAAAAGAATTCGGTTTTGTGGTCATTCGTACTGACAAGAGACGATGAATATGTACTGAACTGAAGTCTCTTTTTTATTTTCTGTCAAGTACTGTTTAAATAAGTACGGTTTACTTTAAATAAGTGCCGTTGAACTTTGACTAGTAGGGAATCCAGTTTTACTATGGTAAGCTGCGCTTAAAACAGCGCCAAGATGGGACTGCAAGCATCACGCCACAGCGGACTCTGCTTCGATCAATTTAAAAGAAATAGATGGTGCAACATAATCGCTCAGCTTGCCATGTAGTATATGCTCTGCCCAGACGTATATGCCTCTCTTCGTCCCGCTTTTTTGTGCCGCTTGTCTTTCTTTCACACGGAGGGACTCGGTTATATGATTTATATCTATTGCAGAAACTCTGGCATCGTCTACTGTTTGTCACGAAACGAGTGTGATAAACTGCGAGACGACTTGCGGAAAGTGGGAATACAGGCGGCCGCTTACCACGCGGGGCTCGCTGACAAGAAACGTGAGGAGGTGCAAACGGGATGGGTGACCGGAAAGTTCAAAGTGGTTAGATTCTTTAATTAATTTTTTGAATGCTAGTACTTACTACATAATTCATAAAACACATGGTCACGGATTAAAAACCCTCGAAACGTGGCGGTGCGTTGGTTCATCCTTTTATGGATAAGTAGACTAATATAAAGGTATTTAAGTCGTACCAAGTGGTGGTATATGGTCGTTGACTGGAGCTACTAAGATTTGCTACAATTTTTTTTATAACTTCATCATATAGCTCCCGGAAACCTAACTAACTTTTTTATTAGAAAACTTGATCATGTCTATCAGAATTGTGGATGTAAACTAGGCGCTGAGGATGGAATGATGCTATCCTATTGGTGGATTTTTTTTCTCACAGTTCTAATGGAAAACCAGCCTAATATATTTGTATATTTTTATTTTTACTAACCGGTTCCCAGATATGCGCTACAATTGCGTTCGGGATGGGCGTCGACAAGGCGGACGTTCGGTTCGTTATCCATCACAGTCTACCGAAGTCCGTTGAGGGGTACTACCAAGAAGCAGGTCGGGCCGGCCGTGACGGTGAGCCCGCGTCGTGTCTCTTGTACTACGGCTATGGAGATGTCATTAGATATAGAAGGCTGTTGGATAGTGAGTATCTTCGAATATTAGTTTGTTTCCAGGCCAGATGGAAAAACGGACAATGACACAAATGAGACTGTAGACAAGAGAACATGTACTAATAACATTTTCAGTGGAGCGCAACGCGACAGCGGCTGCCAAGCGCGTGCACATAGAGAACCTACTTCGCATGGTTGAGGTGTGCGAGAGCAAGACGGAATGTCGACGGTCGCAGGTGCTGGGTTACTTGGGAGAGCGGTTTAACAGGGAGAACTGCGTGCGCGACAAGAAGCTGGCCTGCGACAACTGTTTGAGGAGCCAGGACTATAAGGTAAACTAGTAATGAGTTTTTCTTCTGTCTATCTATATGACTGAGGGTTGAGGTGTGCGAGTGCAAGACGGAATGTCGACGGGCGCAGGTGCTGAGTTACTTAGGGGGTAAATTAGTGAATCGAATCAGAGAAAAAGTTTGCTGTTAGATTGCTCACATCATATATTTTAATCATATAAGTAATCAATAAAATTGGTATGGACAATTGGAAGGCCCGAAGACCACATGGCCCGGAAAGTGCTGAATATTGAGTCAGGACCGAGACGCCGCGGCAGACCCCGACTCATGGCTTTCAGCAATAGATATTGACCTCAAAACCCTAGAACTGGACCCACTGACGGCCCGGAATAGATCGAGCTGGCTAAAAGCGATTAGGAGAGCCGACCCCCAATTAAACATGGGATAAGGCCGGAGAAAGAAGAAAGAAGAAGTAATCAATAAAATATTCAATATATTTTTTCATCTTCACGGGTTGCCTTACAGCTCCCGAAACCGTGTTACGGTTCCAGGGTACCCAGCGGAAGACCAAGTCTCCCCCGTTTAGCCGATGGTATTTGTGAGGCTATACCTAACGAGTGGCTAGTTCTGTTGAGGTATATTTAGATGGAAAAGCCTCTAAGTGTTTTTGTCGGATTATGTACATAAGTTTTTAATTAAAAAATCCATTGGTACATGGCCGGGATCGAGAAACGAGAAGAGAGAATCCCGGGATTAAAATAGTTTATATGAAAAAACGTAGTTGAAAACAAATTGTAATCGAACTGTTGTTTACCTTCCATCCGGCCTGTATCATATATTTCAGCCCGTGGACGTGACGGAGGAGTGTAAAGTCATCGCCCGGTTTGTGCGTGACGCGACGAGCGGTGGACGCGCTCCGTACACACTACTGCATGTGGCCGACGGGTTGAGGGGATCTATGCAGCAGAGGACGTCCAGTATACAGAACACACCGATATTTGCAAAGTAAGAGACCGACCGGATGTGAAGTTTATTAAGCTGTTGGCTGTTGTTGTAAATATTTTGACGCCAATATGGTAGTTTCTTTATTGAAATGATGAGTGATACACAATTATTTTATTGTTATATTTTAATATTTTTAAGAACATCAAGGCAACAGCGCCTATCTTTTGACATAATTCATTTTACGTGATATGAATTGAAATTTGACTTACAATGATTCAAAAAGAAATCAAAATCTGCTTGCAAGAATTCGTGAATCTTAAAGACTTCGCAATTAGTTTAACATATTAATAAAATGAGTTTATCTGTTTGCCAGTACGAAGTACGAATGGTACAACAAAAAAACTACTTGACATGGTTATTTGTTATTTTAGATGCAAGAGTTGGCAGCGTGGCGATCCTGCTCGACTTCTGCGACAGATGGTGGTCCGTGGCTTGTTGGCTGAGAAACTGGTCGTCTCTAATGACATCGCAAGCGCATATCTTATACTGGGGCCGAACGTTGAGAAGTATGTCATTCTGTAGCTTATGCCCTTAGCTCCAATCTACCCAAATTAATATGATGTCTAAAAAAACTCAGGTGGGTATTTAGGCTTAGAATCCGCTCTTCATTCCTCTCGATACCCTTAAGAGTTCTGAAGATGGCTGTGATAATGGAATCGGATGAGCAGTGATAGGTATATAATTTTAAATAAATAATATTTGTCTAAATAGTTGTCTTTCGCTGGGTACCCTGCGGGCAGTATCATTATGGTATATTTATTTCTTAGGGAATAGAACCAGTTTTCTTCGGTCGGGCACTAAAAATAAGGATTTTAGTCCGGTGCCCCCAAATGCGTAGCGTATACAATGTAATAATATAGATCCTAAATGGTTCCAGATTAATGAGTGACAACCTCAAAGTGGTGTTCCCGATGAGATGTGACAAGAAGAGCAGTCTGGTGACGACCGCGGTGCAGCCCAGCGCGGCGGCGGAGTCCGGGGTTGTGGCGCTCATACATCGTATTGAAGAACGATGTTACGCTGACTTGGTGGAGGCTTGCAGGTTTGTATTGGGCTGCTAATTATTATTACTAGTGACCAGCTTAGTGGTTGAAATTCGATCATAATTTACTAAAAAAATATACTGATAATATAATATTCCAGGAAATCGAGATAGTTTCTTACGTTAGATTTTTATTTTCAGAGAAATGGGCGCAGCACGTGGCGCTTCCTTGGCGGCCGTGTTACCGCTAGCGGCACTGAAGGCGATGTCTATACGTCTCCCCGAGACGGAGGCCGACATGTTAACGTTGCCTCACGTCACGCGCGCTAACTATGAGAAATATGGAAAAGAGCTTATTAAGTTGACCAAGCAGTATGCTATGGAGAAAACTGGTGAGTTTTGGTTGTAGAAAAATTGTACACTAGATAAAGGTTCAGTTTGAAAAAAGTGTAAAATAGATTACTTTAATTTCTGTTAAAATAAGTTCGTTTTTGTTAATATTTTAATTTAGAGTTTTCGTTTAATTGTTTCTCCTTATATTTGTAATTATTTAGCTGTCTACACGGTTTATTATTCTGTCTAAACCAGGCAAGTTATCCTAGTATTCAAAGCCTTCACTACGAGCCTGTGTCTATTTTAATATTAATTGATAAATTTTTTTTACGGGTTGCCTTACAGCTCCCGAAACCGTGTTACGGTTCCAGGGTATCCAGCGGAAGACCAAGTCTCCCTCGTTTAGCCGATGGTATTTGTGAGGCTATAATACCTAACTATAAAAATATATATACTTAATAAAAAAAATACTAATTGATATTTGCTCTTATCTATTAGATCTACGAAGGTTGAATATGTGACTATTTTTCTATATTAAATTTCAGGTTTATTAATGCAACACCAGGACGAGTTAGAACAAGAAGTAGCGTCAGAAAACGATTTTAAAGACGGAAACGAATCGGACACGGACTGGGGAGCGCTCGGTCGTCGCTCCACTAACTCGGGTGGCAACACTAGCTCGGCCGGTAGAGGGCGCTACCGTCGCGGTGGTATTAGGAAAAGGTAAGAAATTCAACAATACTTCTTGCGTGTTTCTCCGCCAATTGTGAACTGTGAATCAGTGGCGAAGGGTGAATATTTTCAGAAGGGAAGCCGTAAAATAAATAGCTCACTCAACTAATTCGTACCTATTCAAAACTATAATTCCAAAATAAAATAAACACGCAACTAACTAACCTTGCTGTTTAGCAGACACCACATTCCTACCGGTTACATTCGACTCTCACAACCCGGAATTCATCGGCTTATTTGTAGGTCTGTTTGCGCGTGCTAAAACGAGAGAGAACGTGCGCGGATTTCAATACAAATGAAAGAGACAGTTGCTTAGTATGAAGTAAGGTAGTATGTCCTTATAGCAACATATGGATCGATATCGGTAGGCGTTTAGAAAAACATACTTATAGAGTACGTTTGGATTGATAAAATACGTTTGTTTTGATATAGTCTATATAGATTTACAAATTTCTAAAGGGAAGCCGAAAGGAATCGGTTTGCTTGGGCTCCTCGCAAATAGTGAATTGTTATAAAGCCTATAAACTTCCTCAAGGTGCGTCGGTGACCGAGTGGTTAAGACGTCTGGTATTTACTAGACAGACCCCGAGTTCGATTCCGGATCCCGGTCATGTACCAATGGGTTTTTTAATTAAAAACTTATGTACATAATCCGACAAACCACACTTAGAGGCTTTTCCATCTAAATATATCTCAACAGAACTAGCCACTCGTTAGATATAGCCTCACAAATACCATCGGCTAAACGAGGGAGACTAGGTCTTCCGCTGGGTACCCTGGAACCGTAACACGGTTTCGGGAGCTGTAAAGCAACCCGTCCTCAAGAATTGGGCTATCAATTGCAAAAATTTCATATCAGACTGGTAGTTCCAGAGATTAGCGCGTTCAAACAAACAAACACTTCAGCTTTATTATTAGTATAGATTTGGCTTTTGACTTTTCCAACTATAACTCGACTGTACTTAATTTCAGATTTAAACGTGGTGGAGGTAAAGGCAAAGCGCCATCTGCCGCCAAGAAGGCTGCAGTGGCGAGTATTCGTGGCGGTCGTGGTGGCGGACGTGGTGGCGCGTCTACATCTACGGCCAATTCGTCACCTACTTGGAAGACTACTGGTATGTTGGTTTTTAGTAGTAGTCAGTTAGGTGGGCAGATGACTATGGCGGCACATCGCGTCGATAGATGTCGCACCGTTACTATCTCATTGAAACCTGTATCGCGCCATTGAAAATATTTAATAGATTGGCATATATGCAACTTTCCAACGATGTGCGTTGGGGAGTATTCCTTTTATTCATGATCGTTGGATTGTTGTATGTAGCCATTTCTATACTGGTGACCCCGTATGAACACAGCCTGTTCAGCCACATTACATGTCCCGCATACTACTCCCACTTCCCACTGACGACATGTCAGTCCTTACCAGGTCCTCCCGTGCACGCTCCGATGACGACAGGTCATTCCCACATCACGACATGTGATTCCGCCGCACTGCAGTCCACCACACAGTCCATCACAGCTGACAAAGCTAAAATGGATGTTGGTTTCATACTGTATCGACCTCTGGTCTGGGAAGGGAGTCATGTGGCGGCACATCGCGTCGATAGATGTCGCACCGTTACTATCTCATTGAAACCTGTATCGCGCCATTGAAAATATTTAATAGATTGGCATATATGCAACTTTCCAACGATGTGCGTTGGGGAGTATTCCTTTTACTCATGATCGTTGGATTGTTGTATGTAGCCATTTCTATATGACTATACTTTGTTTCCTTTTTAGTTAAAGTGAAGTTTCACGGGTTGCCTTACGGTTACCGATCCCAGGGTACCCGAGTTCAAGCCATTAATATAGCAAACAAAATAAAGCAATGGCGTGAAGTTGGCGCTTTTGATATTGCAACGACAAGGCAATGGCTCTTTCAGAATAACCAAATCAGACACTATTGGATAAGGATTACATTGCTTAACAACAGCAATTGTTGTAATAGTGTTGGAATTTTTCAGAATAGCACAGATTGTCTTTATGGGTAACAATGTTCATATTTAGCGACTTGCAACTTGCCAATTGTATTACATTCGTTAAGTAATTTTGTTCCTTTCAATTAATTTTAATTTAATTTTCTGTACTTTACAGTGGGCAATAAATTGGGCAGTATGCCGATACCGCGCGCTAATGCATCAACATTTGCAAGACCAGGAGTGTTCAAGCAGGCTAGACTTAACATTTAAGAACAAGGTAAATGTCAAGTCCATTGTCCATGACCCATAATGTGTATCTAAGCACAATTTTACTGGAATCCTTTATCTCGAATATCTTTAAAAAAAAGTGGAGCTAAGTGTTTCTTTTCGTTTTTGTTTGAAAAAAATCGGGATTAAGGTATTCGTCGCGTACTTTTTTAACTTTAAAAAAATACAACAATATGTATGATACAACAATACATTAATAATGCGTTCTGTTTGACCAGGCCTTAAAGACAAATTGGGAACGCCTTACCTAGTCTTAAAAGATAACGTAATTAATTTTATCAAAAAACATTCTGCTGGATGGATTTAAAACAACCGCCTTCTTAATGGCGCGATTACACTAGATCGTTTACCCGCATTCGGATGCATATGGAATACAAACATACAAATTCAACCGGCTTCTTCAGCGGCCCTATTCTCTATCTATTGTGGTTATCGAGTCGAAAATTGCTTGTTTTGGCATTCAATAAGCCTCTGTCAAAATGTCTATGCCGTTTTTACTATAGTTTTCGGTTTGACAAGAAATTTAAGGACGTGGATTCGAGGTGGTTTCAATGTAGAACGACATGCCATAGTGTCGATATGTTTTAACAACCATAGACAGAGAATAAGGCCGCAGACCCGAATTCTGCTTTGCCAGTGTAAATTACACGACCTAGTGTAATCGCGCCATAAGAGACATAGTTGAGCAACTTTTTAGATTAATATGTTTTGTATAACTGTTGTTCAACACATCTAGTACTGGATACTGGGTCATTTTACAACGACACTATTTTAATTAAATACAATATTAAAATAATTTGTCCAATCCGTTACGGTATTTTTTAGTAATCATATTCTTTCTTAAATTTCGGTTTCTTAGAACTTACAGTAACGTTTTGGGCTAATCCCACCCTATGGCTATAGTATTGTATGTTTAAAGGTTAGCGTATTAATATGTTTTTTTAATTAAATAAGTTGGATGTTTTATATTTTTTTAATTTTCATGGTATTTTAACAAAGAAATAATATTGTGTACGACCTAAATGGTATGTGGAAGATGCACAATTGATAAACAAAGACGCAACAAACAGTATTTATATGGAATTAGTTGTTTAGAAAAGGAATAAATCATTATAAATTTAAATGGCAGCATATTAAGTTATTTTAATTGAATGTGTTGATAATAGCTGCTTAATTAATTTTATGTGTAAAGTTGTAAATAAACGATAATTTTGACTGAAATTTGTTTACTTTTTTGTTGACAGTATGTTCCTAATCCAGACGGAAAAATTAACATCTAATCGAAACAATAGTATCAAAGCTATGTGTATGGAGAATGAACACGGTATCATTTTGTTTCGACGATTTGTGGCAATGACCGTTTTTCTGCCTGCCCAAGGAATGGAATATCGGCATCGTAATTGGCAAAATGTACGTGCTTGAAATGGTGACAAATAATCCCACGCAGTGTAGTTTTTTCATGCTTGAATATGGAAGTCCATTAATACTTAAAAATTCGTGTGACGTAATAACAAATATTTATTATACAAAACTTTGTACATGGATTGATAAAACAAATTAAAAATTCGTCAACAGTAATATACTTGCTAATTAAGTATACTTATGAATACAAAATAAGATATTTAAATTCGATATAATGTTGCAGTCGGTAGGATGTGGCAAATATAATGATGTTGTATCTAAAACTGAGAGGATATTGCTAGTTGGATACTAAACAATTTTTTTTCATTTAATTACTATTTAATTGTGCCTGTTATTAATATATAGCGAAAGGAATTTCGGGTGTCCCACGACATCTCTCGTTTTTTATTTGAGCATATACCTAATTTTTTGGTCTTACCAAAACGAATAGGTGAAATAATTTTAGTTAAACACGTTCCCCAAAAAAGTTACCGCAGTACATCATTTAGATTTTTAGATTTAAAATCTGTTCTTTGTTCTGTGGGGAGAATATGAGAAAATAAAGCGTAGGGGGAATATATCAGTCTAACCAAAAACTAACAGTGTTTCGGTCAGATCGATCTAATAAAGAGATCAAAACAAAATATTACAATAACATCTAGATATGCCTCACCGACTGCAAAGTATTATTTAAAAAAATTAAAACTTTTTAGGGTTATTTGAATCTCTAGGTTGGACATGTATCATGACTTTAATGCCAAGTCCTTGACGGGCTGTTTCGTAAGCTGTGAGCGTGTCTTCCATCTTGAAGTGATGACTTACAAGGGGCTTCACATTGATAAGACCGCTGGCAACCATTGATAGGGCGATAGGGTATCTGAAATAAGAGTAAATAATAATAATTGGAATTAAATAGTAGATTATATGAATACATGTTGTAATGGCATAGATACGATTGTCTCTGCCTACCCTTCATAGAATCTAGGCTCACGCCTATAGATAGTAAATTAAACGACCGTTTGCCTATCGGCGTTTTCGTGATAATTTAAAGAAAGCGGTCGTAGTTCAGTGACTCCTTCGTCTGTGATACCAATAATTTAAGTAACGCTTATGATGGACTAAGGATGAGTGACTTAAGAGACAGTTGGATCATCGACTTGTGGGAATGGTCTCAATCCTAGCTTCCAATAGATGGCGTTAGTGTGTGTCGTATTTTATTGTTTTTTTTATTTTTTACGCGAATTACTTTTATTAATATTTTTTTACTTTTTAATTTATGAATGAAACAATATTGTATATTACATTACCGTTATAAAATATTGTCTGCGCTGTGGCGTAAAAAAGACAATAGGCCGATTAACGCCATCTATTTGGATTTAGGACTTAGGACCGAGAGACTATGTCTCCTGCAGCCGAGCTAGCATGACCACACGATATAATCAATCATGTTATAATCATCTGTATCGATCTATGACATTTGTCAAGTGATCCCTAGAGAATTTGTCTACTTTTGACGTTTGACCGCGAAATAAAGTTACATTTAAGTTTTAATTTAAGATAAGTATATTTTGTTTTTTTAGTTTGAAATTGACCACACGAAGAAGAAAAACAATGACTTTAAAAATAAAAAAAAAACAAACAGAGTACAAGTGATTTATATACCTACCTACTCTTTGACTAAAATGCAGTGTTTATTTATATTATTATTTTAATATTTATTCACTTACAAATAAAACATGAAGATTACATTTTGAAGTGTACGTAAACCCTAACGGGTTTGTATGTACACTGGTATTCGTCTTATACATTTCATACAATAAAATTACACAATTATTTCAAAACTATCAAATGAAATCATACCTATCAGAGTAATACAAAATTTAAATAAAAATAGACTTACAGTTAATTAACCTATATTATAGCAAATACGTTACTACCCACACTTGCTGGAAGTATGTAGGTATACAGTATAACCTAATAAATGACATATACAGCATGCTTCAAATATTATTTCTACATTAATTAAAAGATTATTTTTTCTTCTCTTAATAATTATTAATTAAGTACATTATTTTAGTTGAAATATCTTCTAATGTATAATTTACGAGTAAGAAACATTCAATAATATTTAGTATGGTTATTTTATAGGTCATTACATCTTTGATGTATAATTAAATTTATTATTTTCGTGTTTGAATTAATTTTTTATATTATTTTATGATGATATTTTTTTTGGTATCCTCTCAAATGCTCTAAAATAAAATATATAATTTCAGAAGCTATAATTTTAGTTGCTATAAATATTCATTTTCTATAAATTTAGCTCCTGTAATTTTAAAAATCTATAAATTTGTTTGATATTTTTTTTTAATCTATAATATTAATTCCTATAATGTATTGTTTTCTATAATTGCAGTTGCCATAATTTTCAAAATATATTATTTCAAGTCCTATAATTTTTATAATGTCTATTTTCAATTGCACTAATGGCTACTTTTCTATAATTGCTGTTACTATAATTTTGAAAATATATAATCTCATGTCTTTTAATTTTTATAATCTCTAATTTCAGTTGCACTAATGGTTACTTTTCTATAATTGCAGTTATTATAATTTTCTAAATATATAAATTCAATTTCTATAAATTTATTAATCTATAATATCATTTGCTCTAATGGATTGTTAAAATAAGTGTACTCACTATATTATTTAACGTATAACTTCATTCTACTTACATTTACAAATATATAATCATAAAAAATAATTTTCTATTATGTAATCAATGTAAATAAGTACTATTATTAAAATTTACAGTAGATTTTGTTAATGTCTTTTGCAGTAATTTTCGATTCCTATTCCCCTAATTTGTAAATAAAAATAGGTTAGCGAGGAGCGAAGCGACGAGCGTGGTTCGAATAGTGCTAAAACAGAGCGCGAGTCGAGCGAGCGAAGCGAGCGTTCCGCGGCAGCGGACGGCGAAGCGCCAGAAACTCATAAATAACTAAACAACCATCACTTGTTGATAACGGATATGATACCTATATATATATATATATTATTTATAATAAGTAAGGAAGATTTTTATATATTAATAAATATTTCGCAAATAAACTGGAAAAAATATAGCAAATTAATCATTACATAATTAAATGTTGTACCTTTTAATAATTTAGACATCTTGAAAATTATAGAAAACAATTTTAGATAAAACGAAAATTATAGCAAATTATAAATTAGATCATTTAATGTTATATATTTTGATAATAGTGATTTTGAAAATTACGGATATCGATTTTAGACAAAAGAAAAATTATAGCAAATAAATAATTATTGAATGTAATTTTATATATTTTGATAATAGTGATTTTGAAAATTACAGAAATCGATTTTAGGGTAAAAAAAAATTATAGCAAATGAATAATTATAGAACTTAATTTTATATATTTTGATAATAGTGATTTTGAAAATTACAGAAATCGATTTTAGGTTTAAAAAAAATTATAGCAAATGAATAATTATAGAATGTAATGTTATATCTTATGTACCTATATATTCTAAAATTATATCAAAACATTTTAGAGATATTGTAGGAGACCCATTTTTTTTTGTTATTAAAATGCATATAGTTTTATCTGTTTATAGTATGTTCTTTCCTATTTTTGATAAATAATATTGCTTTATTTTGTACTTTACATTTTTTGCGTTAATTTCCTTTCTTGTGCCAATAGGCAACTCATTAATTAAAGATGGGATAATATATTTCAAAAGACGTTTCCCATATACATTTCTATATTTAAGTACATAACCTAGATAATATTATGCTACCTTCAAACTATCTTTTTTTCTTCGTATGGTCATGCTAGCCCTACTGCTGGGTTTTTTATCATTAGCTCTCGATAAACGTGGAAAAACGTATTTTAACACTTCATATTTAATTACCACATAATTATTAAGCTATTTATCTATACAAATACTTACTCGTTGACATATCGGAAGATGCCCCTTATATCAACTTCTCTAGCGACGGCGCCAGCTAACGGGACTGATAACTCCTGAGCACCCATACCGACAAGTACAGCTACTCCGCCTGATTTTGTTGCCTGGAATATTAAATATGAATTCAATTTTCCAGATATTGTCCCGGAATAAAAAATAGCATAATTATGTCACACACTCCGGTCCTCCAAATATCTGCCCCTTATATCAACTTCTCTAGCGACGGCGCCAGCTAACGGGACTGATAACTCCTGAGCACCCATACCGACAAGTACAGCTACTCCGCCTGATTTTGTTGCCTGGAATATTAAATATGAATTCAATTTTCCAGATATTGTCCCGGAATAAAAAATAGCATAATTATGTCACACACTCCGGTCCTCCAAATATCTCTAGAAAAAATCTCATTCATCCGTTGCTTCGTTTTGATGTGAAAGAAGGACAAACAAACCCACTTTCGTATTTATAATATTAGTATTAGTTAGTATACGTTGGTGGTCCGTATATCATGTGATATCACATGCAGACAGTAAGACTTGATCTTCTGCTAGGTATAGATAGATTCAAACTTTATAGTTAGAGAGATGGAGACAGAAACTGGTTGTAAGCACTTGCCGGCAGAAAACCTCTTTTTCGTGTAGTCTGAGCCCCCCTCTACAAATTCTTGTGGACGAGTAGGAGTCCAGCGCCTGTCAGTACGCCGCTGAGCCGATTTAGAAGAAAAAAAAATTTAAAAAAAACCTCTCCTACCAGCTTGCAGAAAATGAGTGATGAAAAAATAGATAATTTCTCACCAATAAAGCCAGCCGCACCGTAGCCTGGGCCCCACTTGCATCAAAAGAGATATCTGGATGACATCCCAACAACTCGTGAATTTTCATAACAAGTTGAGCTTCGTTGGAGTCCTTATTTACAAGTAGGACATGATCAGCACCTAGTGTCTTGGCGAAATCTAGCCTTGATTGCAGTATATCTGTAAAAAATCAATGAAACTTAGGTTAACAAAAAAGAATAGACATAACAGTGGTTATTTCATTTATAATTAAGTATAAGTATAACTATATAAGTAGCGATCATTTAACTATAACTGTAACTATATCCGGACCAGAAACGCACAGCCAAAAATGGCCGATGCAGATATACGACGACTGTTCGTGTTGTGTCTTGTGTTCATTGGTATCGTTTTGTGTCGAAAAATGGTTAGGTATTTGTATTGTTTTTAAATGTAAAAAGATCTAGGACGTTTATGCAGGAAAATGGTGTCTCGTATCATTATTTATAATTATTATGTTTGTATTTTAGCATAATCTCCATATAATGTAAAAGCCGTTGCGACAATAAAACGACAGAAAAATGCAGTGGTACGAGGGTATAGTATTAGGCGTCTACCTACCTGTAATAACGATGGTAGAGGCGCCCATAGCCCTCGCAGACAGCATAGTGACTAGACCTATAGGTCCGGCTCCCAGGATCAACACATTAACTCCGGCTGTCACTCCACCACGACGACAAGCGTGGACTCCCACAGACAGCGGCTCTAATAAAGCTGCTTCTTCCATTGTCACGTGGTCTGGAATTCTAAGGTAAAGAGTTTTTAAAATATTGTAGAAAATATAATTGTAATTATTTTAAGATATTATTTTAAACTTTCGTTATGCGTTTCGGCTCAACTGACTTCACACGAGTTATAATTTTTCTCAATCTACCCCAGCTTAGTCAAAATTGAGGACTAATTCTAGAAATTAAGAAATTCGAAAAATAAATGGGAGGTAAAGGTATAGCATATTATGCTATAGTACTAAGTCACAGTTGGACAGAAAAAGATATAATATTTGATGAATAAATTGTAATAAATAAATATTTAGCCTATATGGGACACTAGAAAGGTTGAAATGACCCCTTCTTCTTTTGTTCCTCGTAGATTTATATAAAAGGAGCGCAAATAAGTATTTGTTCCTTCCTTCATGTTCCTTCAACTTCCTTATTACTACCATGCTAATTCGACCTTCTTCTACTTGGAAACCACAATAAACGAATGGTGAAAGTGTGCTACGAGTTTTCCTGATATTCCTGCCTACCTACCCGGCCATCCTGGGTACCCTACCCACGATAATGGACGTTTGATAACTGCACACACAGTGCGAACGGCTCAGAATAAAAGGAAAGACTTCTGACATCATTGGAATGGAGTTATATTACTTTTTTTTGGTAAGATGTTTTACTTAGCACGTTTACTTACCTTGCTATCAAAACTAAATTACTAGAATTAGCCCTCAATTCTTAGCTTATACTTACTTGTAGCAAAAGTCTGCAGCATGTTTGTAATATCGTACCAGGTTCCCATGGAACGGAGGTGTAGCACAGAACTCTATGTCTGGACACAAGTGGTAGCGGCCAGTCTTGCAGAACTCACATAGTCTACACGGCACGCCAGGCTCAATGGCTACTCGATCGCCAACACTCAAATTCTTCACTTTCGCACCTACCTGAAATAAAGTAGGCCACACATTGGTCCGGCATCGAAGCAAAAATTTCCCATTCCGGCCGCCAGACGATCTAGGCGGACCATTCGGTACAAGAATTTGATGAGTCTGTGCTCGATTTCGGTGGACCGTACGGCGGCGCGCCGGCGATTGGACGCACCTTATGCTGCCATCATACGGTCTATCTCATCCCCTATGCAACTGGATCGCTAGCTTCATGCATGGGCGTGGCATTGGAATCATGTCGGTCAACGCTGGCGTTCCCCAGGGATCCGTGCTGTCGCCAACTGTGTTTCTTCTGCATACTAATCATATGCTTTCATTGGGTAACATTCATTGCTATGCAGACGACACGGTCTACAGGCCCACAACAACTGCAGGAAGAACTGCGTAAAGGTGTTAACGTTCGTCCAAATCCCCGGCGCGTCGCCGTACGGTCCACCGAAATCGACCAAATTCTTGTATCAAACGGTCTGCCTAGATCATCCGGCGGCCGGAATGGGAAATTTTCGGTCCGGCAGACCAATGTGTGACATACGTTAGGATGTGGTCAGTGAGTTGGACGGGACGTTGGACCGCATTGCGGTCTGGGGTTCTGAGAACCTCGTTCAATTCAATGCCTCAACCATGGCACCCAGGCGTGAGCACTGTGCATTTACAGCCAAAAAGACCCCCTTCTACCCCGTCAATATTCTTCAAAACACTCCCTTGATATTGCGAAACAATATTCGGGGTGAAAATCCGCTCCGACCTCAATCACAGAGACTACAATGCAAAACCTTCTAAAAAACTAGGAATACTGAACATGTGAGACGCTATTTCGCGCCAAAGTTCATACTGCAGCTTTACAACGCCCAAGTTCGTTCGTGCGTTAATATTGCTCTAACATCTGGGATGGTTCCGTTCAGTATCTCCTCGATGCCCTCAATGGTTTAGAAAAAAGAGCGATTCGCATCATAAATGACCCAAAGGCCACACGAAATCTCGAGCCTCTACAGTAAAGTAGCCCACGCACTGGTCCGGTATCTCACAGAAAATTTTCGGTATGATCGAGATTGAATACAGGCCACACATTGTCAATATAAATCATACGATCTAGATCACATGCACTTCACTCACCCACACAGACACACAAGATTCAATTAAACAAAGGCGTGTGTGTATGTGACAGATCGTTCCGGCCATCGAAATCAACCACAAATACAACGATTTAAAAACGGATGGTGGGCCGCGCGTACAAGAATTGGACGAGTCTGTGGTCGATTTCGGTGGACCGTATGGCGGCGCGCCGGGGATTGGACGAATGAGATAGAGTCTTCTATCGACTGTAATATGGGGAGTGTTCAGAAGAACTCCATGAACTCGTCCCTCCATCCCCTTTTCGCACCCGCATTCCTCACACAGTCAACATGTCAAAAAGTTCAATGACCGTATTGTCAAAAAATAGAACGAACTTCCGGCGTCGGTCTTTTCTGCATCCTACAACCTGGGATCCTTCAAGCGAAGCGTGAAAAGGCATCTCTATGAAACAACCACATTCGCGCGGTGGCAAGGTCACATGTCGTCTTCTATAAACGCGGCGGGAGACTGTTTTATAATATGTAGTGATATACCTCCTCGTATCAATAACATTGAAAATAGTCATCATTATCATTCAGCTTACGTAAAAGGTCATGTTGTTTTAGGTACTCATGTATTCTTCAATGATAAAATCCATGAAAGAAAACAAACAATTTTATCTAACAGTCGTTCATGTCATAACATACCTATTTCTCAAGACCAGTCAATTAAATATATAAATCAGTCAAATTATCGGGAATGGTGGTCACTTCTGAATCAAACAGAAACTTAATACATGCGATTGCGATGAATCTAGGGGTGGAGAGTTATGCCGCCCTCACGCCGTATTGACCACGTCCCACCCCCTTAAATCGGGTATTTGGTGCTAGGGTAATAATGCTCAACATGACCGACTTAAGAATTTTCACTGACGGCTGAAAAACGAGGTCTGGCACTGGATCTGGGATTTTCTCAGAAGACCTACACATGCGTACTTCCACACCACTAGGCACGAACAATACAGTCTTCCAAGCAGAATGTATGGCAATCTGCCTAGCGGCCCTAGCGATAACCAAGAGGAAGGTAAACAACCAGTCTATCAGCATACTGTCGGACAGTAAATCTGTCCTACAAGCCCTGGTAAGCAATAAATTTAAATCAGGTCTCATACTTGAGTGTCATACAGCACTAAACAAGGTATGTAACTACAATAACTCCTTAACCATACAATGGATCAAAGGACATATCAACTCCCGCGGAAATGACGCGGCGGATGAGCTAGCGAGAGCCGGCGCAAGTATGTCTGTAATTGGCCCCGAGCCGCTAGTGCCCCTGCCTAGCGGCTGGTTTGCATCACAACTCAAACAGAGAACAAAATGCTTGCACGATCTTGAATGGGATAATCTTATGGAATGTAAACAAACCAGGGCAGTTTTACAAGCCATAAATACAAGACTCTCACAAAAGATCTTGAAACTAAAAAGAACTCAACTAAGATCGGTGACTCAAGTCATCACTGGTCATGGTCCTTTTAACAAACACTTATATAAAATTGGTATTACAGATGTCCGTTATGCAGGGCTTGCATGTTGACTGAAGAAACGGCTGCTCACATACTCTTGGAGTGTGAGGGAGTGGCCGTACATGGAGTAAAACACCTCGGCTCCCTTAGAACGCTACCGGAGGCCTGCAACAACATCAGAGGTCTGCTGGGCTTTTTGGAGGAGCTGGGTTGGGAAGAGTGATGTAGTTCCCACCTCACGCAAAATAGGCGCTTTTTAGACGTCGAGTTGCGGAGAACGAGCCGATCACCAAGTACCAAGTAATGGGTATCTAATATACAAAAAGGTAGTCGATAGTCTAATTGGTAGGACTGTGGACTTGAAACCGGAGGTCCCGGGTTCGAGTCCTACTCGCTGCCAAAATGCTAAGCACCAATTTTCTTTAAGAATATGTGCTTAAATCGACTCCTCGTGCAAGCGTGGTGACTAGGTATGGCAATTCCTCTCAATGAGCACCACTACTAATAATTGTGCACTAGAGGGAGACCAATGATCCAGCAGTGGATCTTAAAAAAAGATTGATGATGATGAATATATAAAAAGCAATATTTGTTTGTTCGTATTGTTCGACACAAACACTACTGGACCGATTTGAAAAATACTTTTTGTATTTGATAGTACAATTCTCGAGGAAGGTTATAGGCTATTTAACATCACGCTACCTACTAAAGGGGGTGAATTGTATTCCTAATACAACGCGTCCGAAGTAGCGGGCAATCAGCTAGTAATATGGCGGATTGTAAAATATTCATACCACGCTGTCCAAACACTCCAAACATTCAGCCAGACACAAATTTTATTTATTTATAATTTTTTATAAGTGGTTTGGCTGATTCATTCATCTACGAATGAGTAGATAGGTAGCTAGGTATAGGTACCGTGACGGTTCTTGAGCGGTGGTCGTTAGATGCGCAGAACACAATTTTTGGGTCTGCTTGACGGTATTCAAGGTATTAATTTTAATTTTACCAGCAGTAAAAAGCAATCGTAAAAACAAACACCAATAAATCAATTATAATATACAAGTTATATTGCACTCGAATTACATATGCGCAAACCACAAAACTGTGGCGCAAACATTTCTCCACTTTTTCGTCGAGCGCTCAAGAACCGTCCCGGTACCTGTAGGTACATATGTAATATTGTGTAAGTAATATAATAATAAAAAATATCAATTATTATGTATTATAGAAAGATAATAAGAAAATTCTATCGCAATTCGAATGTGACACTGTATAGGATCAGTTACAGTACAGCCAATATCTATACTTTTTGATGTGTAAAATATTTCCTCTTGCTTTCCTGCAATCTGTCGGAGTGATTTCGTGAAAAGAGACGGAAGCCAAGAGTAGTATATTCCTTGGACGGAAGTGTGTAATAGGAAGCCGGGGAAGCGCGCGCTTTTTGATTTGACCAATGAGCGCGCGCTGTGGTAGAGTTGGCCGTCAGAGAGTACCAACCCATTTTCCGAGAGGTTGGTACTGTCATCCAACAGTGTGTGCGTGTGTGTGACGAGAAAGAGAAAGGGAAATAGAGAAGGAGAACGCATCAGCTGTACGCTTAACCTACAGTGTTGTGTACAAAGTGTTAATGTTTTCAGATATGATAACAAAAGACACAATATTCGGTCCTGTACCCAGCTTTACTTTGGTTTCTATGATCTGAGGAGCGGCTATAGTGCTGCGGACAGAATTCCTATAATACCTACTTATATGTATGCAAACAAGTTATAAAATATGTCTATGTAAACCACAGATCTTCTATACTAGAAGTTCTGTGATGTAAACAGTCCATATAAGATGCTACAAAAAACAACATATAAAACAAAACAAAAGACAAAAGCGTAAATTATATCTTGCAAACAATTAGGTGTATATTTTGTGTGATCTGTGAACTAACCTTAGCAACAACACCGGAGGCTTCATGACCCATAATCATGGGGTCCTTCATTACAAAATGGCCGCACTGTCCGCTCTGCCAATAATGAACGTCCGACCCGCAAATACCAACGCAATCCATTTTTAACAGCACCTCTGGAATAAAAAGAAAATTACGTCGGTCGAAATAAATATCGTTTTGATGTAAGCAGATGTAGGTAGTAGATACGCGTGATCCCTTTGGGATATAGTCTAGTCATAAAGTAACTTTTTACAGTCTAATGTGTTATTGAAATATAAGGTTCCATATTGGTCCGGCATCACATCGAAAATTTCCCATTCCGGCCGCCGGATGATCTAGGGGGAGCGTTCGTTACTAGAATTACCTTGACTCTCGCAACTTTATCGCATTCACATTCGACTGAAAGTTCATTTCCATTTTCGTGTTTTTCATTTCACTGAAGGATCAAAGCGGTATAACTCTAATGTTTTTATATTATTATGCCAGTATACCTATCTCAATTTTCAATATAATCTATAGGTGTAAAATCAATATATAGCAGTTCTTGTATAAAATATTGGTATTTAAGTTTCCTTACCTTCATCTGATATTTGTGGAATTGGCGTCTGTATCTGTAAATTGAAATAATAATGAAATTTCTATATGGGTCTGTTTTAGATACTAAACAGGCAATAGTTCATAGAGATTATTCGATGATTTCTAATACGAACTCAAGGGGGTTAGTCAAAAGTTCGAAAATGTATGGGTGAAAATTTTTTAAATGGAAAACAATTTCTCCATACACAATTTAATCCATTCATAATGACCAATAATCTATCTCACTATCAATTTTTCAGGGGAAAAGTTGCCTATGTCACATTCCAGGTCATGGTCCATCTCTGTGCAGAATTCTACACAAATCCATTCAGTACTTTTTGCGTGACAAACTTTCACATTTATAATATTTATAAGATTTTATGGAAAAGCACCCCAAATTCACCGTTTTTTGAACCAATTTTTAATAGGCAAATGTCGATTGTTTTGAAATAAAAAAAATATGTGATATAGTTCAACATATGCTCTATATATTTGTACAGTTAAAAACATGAAACTTTTAATATCGCTCGATCATAAAAAAAATGGAAAACAGGTCTAAACTTCGTTTGTTTTTCCAGTTTTATTCCAAATCTAACAAAGATTATGTCAAAATTTTTATATATATATTATCGTTTTACTGATTAAGATCGTATTGTACAGTTATATTTTTGTAAATAAATAGGTTGTTTTAAACAATGACTAAAAGCGTAATATATATAGAAAACGCTCCGCGCGCGTCTTGCCAGAAGCCCATCAGAAGCCTGCCGGGCGTTGTCGAGGTCGGACCTGTGTCGCTTTTGCCGCTCCCCGCACTTGGCTACTGTATTGCAACCGGTTTATTATTTTTTGACAAAAACATGGGAAATTAAATAAATAAGAAAAATATATTACATAATTTGAATTGTCGTAAGACTAAGTAAACAATCATGTATTTTTTTCATAATTTATAATGTTCTCTTATCTATAACGTCACAGTATAGACATTATCACATTACAGTAGAGAAACTATTCATATACCTAGATCATGTTAATAACTATTTATAACTTTTGAATGTAATTATTTTAGTGCATCAAAGCATCGATCAAACAATGGAACCTATGAACTTGTTCAATGTATCGATGAAGAGTAAGTGTAATGCTACATGTAATCAAAATTAGTCTAAAAATTTTTAAAACAAACTAAGAAATAATGAAACTACATGATCACAGTTTTTTTTTCTTAAGGGTCTTTAAGAGTAAATCGTACTTTTGGATCAAAAACTGTACTATTTGAACAGTATAATTTCCGTGAAGCACTTGAAGAAATTCCCTGTTATTTAGCCACTTTATAGATAATATTGTTATCTAAAAAATTAAGAAAACTTTTAAATTAATAAAGAATTTTTGAATTATAACAAGATAATTGAGACGGCTTTTCTCAATTTCGCTTTCATCATCAAGTTTCAAACTTATAATATCTGAAATCACTTGCCGATCTCACAATAATAAAATATTAGACTATAAATATTCTCAGGAAAATAGTTATCAATAAATATATTAATATTTTGCTTCTTTTCTTCAGAAATTAAAAAACACAATGATATTAATAAAAAAAGTAAAAATTATAGCCCATAAAATTGTTATTTTCTCTATAAATCACACTTCATTTTAAATGATAATTATTTATTGTAATAGAACAACATTGTAATTTTGTAATATTTTTTAAATATTTTTAAAAAGTGCTATTAAAATCAGCGCGTAATGTGTTTTATTTTGAAATTGAACCTTTATCATACTGAGGACCAAAATTGATTAGTCCAGTCCGACTATAATGATAGAAAATACATTATTTACGCACACAAACACATGCAGTCCATGCAGGTGGACATAAAAAAAACTCACAAACTGTAGTCTTTAACCCTGAATGTGGTGGGTTTTCAGGAAGTAAACATTTAATATAAAATTTAACCAACTTAGGGTTTTCCAGAAATTATCATCTCTTTCAATCTGTTTTGTTGATAGAGGTTCTTTTGCTCCTGCCCAGATTTCAAGAAGACACACTTGCCTCTCAGTAACGTGAAGTTGCTCTTGTTTTTACTCTTTTTATTTACTGTACATACTGGTGTTCGTGTTTCTATTATATTTAATTATTTGTATTTTGTTTTCTACAAGCGTATCATCGCCTACTAATCCGTCAGGAGTTGCTCCAATATATGGATAAGTTTTGTCTATGAACAATCCACAAGACTCAACATTTACGTTTTCTTGCCCTTGTATTTGGTAATATCAATTACTTTTTTTATTTAGTGTTTCTATAAGAAATCAATAAAAACTTATTGTTTATCGCTATCCATTACTTTTATTTTATACCTGTTTAGATCCCAAAACCCCACCATTTAAAAGTAAACTTTGCCTTTTAAAAAATTAATAGGAAAAAGTTACATAACGGCATAGTTTATTTACAAAACTTTATCTTTAAATGAATATAAGTACATATATATCAAGTTTTCCTACTGCATATTTTTTACTGTGACGCGCGACGCCACGAATCTAGCGGCTCGGGGTAATGTGAGTTCAAACGCGCTGCGCAAGCGCGATGTTATTTACGCAAGGGTTGAGAGAGCGCTAAATGCCTACCGCGGTCGGATAACAGGCCCTTAAGTACCTACCTATACTATACCTAATTGTAATGGAGCCAAAATTATTATCGTATCGATCAATTTTATGACAAGCATGCAATATAAAGTAAATATTGTCACTTAATTTAACATAAACTTTGTATTAAAAACGATCACGACTATTTTTTTAGAAAGGGTTCCTAGAGACATTCTTTAATTACTGACTACATAAGTTAAAAAAGTGCCATTTATAAATAATGTAATCTTTTATTTAATTTAGAACAAATAACTAGTCTATAAATTGTGTCGTGGGATTACAAATAACAATTTTGAGTCTTACGGTTTTCCTACTCAAACGGCCTCAAATAGACTTAGGTTTATTTTCTCCATGAATTATAGATAGCTTGAATAAGTTCGTTAATTCATTCCAACTACAGTTTTGGTAAAAATATCGATCGGTTGTTTCACAACAAACATTTTGTTCAGAAACTTGGATTTAGGTCATGATTTACATTGCACTGCAAAGTGTGCTGTGCAAACCGGTAACGCACGAAAACAAACTTTAAACTTCCAAAAAGTAGGTAGGTACCTAAGCGACAATAATTTACATACAATTTAAAATGTCTTAATCTTTAAAACATATACAAAAACACCTTAATTTTAGCGCTAATTTAAATATAAAAACACAATTTACTCACAAGTTTTAAATCTTTTGGCTTGTAAAGCATAGCAGTTAGGTTATCTTGAGACATTGTTTCAAATTTCAGCGCGCGTGCGTCAAATAAGACAACCTTGCGTTAACTGCGGAAGAAAAATAATAAACGATGAAGGGGAACGAATGAACGAATTGCAACTACTAAAGACACTTATAGGGCTTCGCGCGCCTGTACACTTTTCAGTTATGCGTTTTGGGCTACGAAATGAACACTTACCTATATTAAAAAACCATAGGATATAAAAAAATCATTTATTGAATGATTTAATCGAATTGTTAGTATCATACTTATATATTTTTATTATGACCAAATAGTCCGATCAACAAAGTAGGTAAGTTAAGTAAATTATCCTAATGCGAATGTGCGTTTGTTTGCCCAAACTGAGCAACGGATCGACGTGATTTTTTGGATAGGGAGGCCCGGAGAGTGGCATATGGTAATTTTATCCTGGAAATCCTTCGGGATTAATTATTGTCAAATTTAAAATTTTTTCACGAGCGAAGACGGGGGCGGAAAGCTTGTGATTGATAACGAATAGTTTTATTAGGTAATATAAGTAGGCTAAATATCAGAGGAGGTAATCATTGTATTATGTACTTAGGGTCTCCATATAGATGGGGTTTTATTGATCGGGCTATACCTACCTAGCGAGCGAGTATAAAGTGCAAATTTATATAGGTTTTTCCTTGATCGTGAAACAATCGTTTTTTCAAACCGCTTATGCGGTTTCTGATAATTTGCTAGATTATAAGAAATGATAATGAAAAATACATACCTAGCTACTTATAAAATATTTTTATGCCAAATCATCAATGAAGATAGATTAGTATTTTGGGAAAAGCATAGATAATTGAAAAAACCCAATCAGGTTGAGTTTTATGGTCTAGACATCGACGGGTCTAGTGTCTACTTATATTTAGACCTAGCTTTCCGCCTCGGCTTCGTTGTGAAAATGTTTGATTGGTTGACGTTAATAGTTACTGTTCCACTCCTTTGGGTCGTATAGCGTGATGTTATATAGCCTATAACCACAGTAAATAATTACTGTGCTATAACCTTCCTTAATAAACGGCTTTTTTCAAATCGGACTAGTAGTTTCTGAGATTAGCGCGTTCAATCATACAAACATATAAAATTATAAACACTCAGCTATAGTACCTAATTCATCGATGACCTAATTAGATTTGGACTTATTAAGGGATATTTCAGTATCTGCTGTATCGCTGCAGCCAAAGTGTGATCTCCCTTTCAGCAATTCCAACAGGTGTTTTGCAGTGATTGTTTGTACTCCAGCTGGTCTCAATACAATGTTCTGCCAGGTGAGTACATCTTTTCCGCATGAGAAGTGACTTCTCAGAAGTCCACGTTCACATAAAATGTAAACAGCTGTTTCCTCTTCCGTTTGACAGAATCTACATGTCTTCGTGGTGCTAAGTTTAAATTAAACCTTTTGTTTTCTTTCTTTACGGGTTGCCTACAGCTCTCGAAACCGTGTTACGGTTCCAGGGTACCCAGCGGAAAACCAAGTCTCCCTCGTTTAGCCGATGGTATTTGTGAGGCTATACCTAACGAGTGGCTAGTTCTGTTGTATATTTAGACGGAAAAGCCTCTAAGATGTGATGGTTTGTCAGATTATGTACATAAGTTTTTAATTAGAAAACCCATCGATTAAACATACCTATAGCTTTTCAATTTACAGTGTCCAGTAGGTAATAATTGTAGTCTTGTATATAGGAATTATCAAGAGATAACGTAGGTATTATAATGTTTAGAGATATTTCTTCTTTATAATGGACATTACAGGCGGTGGTAAGGTCACATGTCATCGTCTCTATAACAAAAAAAGATATTTCGGAAATAGAGTCCGTGCAGATCACCAAAGAAATCCCGCAGCCATTATATTAGTTAGCGGAACTCATCGATCGATTGCGGGACTAGTCCAAATAAAATGACCGCCGCGTTTGCGTTTAGGTGGCGCGGCCGCTCTACAATCATTATTGTTGGCCACATTATTAAGGGCCCTATCCTCATAATTTTTCTGGGACAAACTATTCCCAATTTCTCTGTAAATAATCCACAGCTGTGTCACTGTAATTTAGCATATAGATAGTACTTATTGAATATATCTAAGTGAAATAGCTGTTATTTTCTCAATGGATTTTTTTGAATAAAACTAAGTAATTGAAAAAATAACAACTATTTCACTTAGATATATTGAATAGGAAACTATATGCTAAATTACAGTGATACAGGTGGATTATTTACAGATAAATTGGGAATAGTAATATCCCCATACAAATTATGGTTGGCTATTGATATAATTTTGGCACTATTCTCAAGCAGGCGAAACATTCTGAAACTAAAAAACACAACTGAATCAACAATGACTTTGGATTTCGCTCTACAAAACCCAAGTTATTAAACATCAGGTATTATTTTCTGTTGGACAGTGCACCTTACACTAGACAACTTTACCTCCTATCTAGGTGTTATGTAAAATTATAAAGTGGTTCAATAAATAAGTAATCCGACTGAGTAGATAGTTATTAATGTTTACTCTAACACGACAAAGATAATGTACAAGGTCGTGCTGTCTATGTCATGTCATTACAAATAACTCATATTTGTTATATATAATATGTACTTTTGTTTTTTTCTTTCTTTTTATGAATTTATTATATTTAAGACATAAACAGAGAATTATATACAAGTAGGAAACAAAAATATTAATTTTTAAAATGCGCACGGAAATTGCAAAACGAAATCCTGTACTGTAATCCATGAGACACACAAAATATGAATTTTAAATTATAGTGGATGTGATGATGATGATGAAAGCTTCACGGTTTGTCTTAAAGCTCCCGGGAACCGTTGCCGGCCCCAGGGTACCCAGCGGAAGACAAAGTCTTCCTCAGTTAGCCGATGATTTTTTTGAGGCGAGGCCGAACGAATAGATCGCCAAAAATGTATCAATCAATATCGGATCGACGTAAGTACAGAGATATAGGTTTTATCCCAGAAATACGTCGATATAAATTCTTATATAGGTATGTCTTTCGCTGGGTACCCTGGGACTGGCAAGTGTAATTCCCGGGCCTATTCAGACAGTAAGACAACAAATCTAATATTATAGTTTTAAATTGAAATTTAACCCTTTTTGTAAAATAGTTAGACTTTTCGATCACTTTTCCCCATGAAAAAAAAACTGTTGCGTCCTGAAATGCTGTCTCATCTGAAATCTTAAAAGCTGTTGTAGTTTTCTAAATATGTTAAAAGAAATTTAAAAAAAACGAGCGTGCCTTACAGTAGTCCCATATGATGTGTAACATCTGACATCTCACCTTGGTACACGCACACACTGTAGTGACTGTACCTCTCTGAAAATGGGTTGGTATCATGACGACCAACTCTACCACCGCGCGCGCTCATGGTCAAATCAAATAGCGCGCGTTTCCCTGGCTTCCTGCTTCACACTTCCGTCCCTTTTCACGAAATCACTCCCACAGATTGCAGGAAAGCGAGAGGAAAAATGTTACACATCAAAAATCACGAGGAGATTGAATAACAAACATGTAGGTACCACACACAAACTTCGCATAACGAGTTCATCAAATTGTCATTATACCTATCCATATAAATAAAATTATAAATGGATTAGGTAACTTTTAAATATTAAAATCTAATTACCTACTACATAAAATATATGTAACATACATTATATTATATGTGCACAAGTGATGGCATATGAAAGTGAATTAAATATTTATTTCAAAAGAAAAATTATCTATATTTTACTAGATTTATTGACGAAAATATTTGTGGATGCCGCTGTGGCACCTACACATCTTTTTGTGACTCGTGTCGGTCCATGTTTGGACCTGAATAACACAGTAGCACGAATTACTGAATTTAAAATATCTAGAAGATTTTATGATTTTTCTTTGAGTGGAGAATTTAATATTTCAAAGGACATCGATAATGGATGGAGTATCAAAGTAAGTTCCTTGTACCACACCCGTTTGTTAAATTACGTATATATCATCATGCATTTTATTTCAGGATGCCTAGGCAGAGATACCATCTAGCTTACATAGCTCCCCCTGGCTTTTCTTATGTAGGTTATAACTAGAATCTGCATATATATTCTTCTTTAAACTTAGGCTAAAAATAGCTATTTCTTTATAAAAAAGATAATATAAGAACATTTAATAAAATACGTTGCGATAAGAAATAATCCCAACATTAGTAAAGTATGACGGGTGCGTATAATCGCGTATTTTTTGGACACATGACGCTTTTATACCATTCATAATCTGCGTACTTTATCTGCCCAGAGAGCATGACCGCTTAGAGAAAATTTACTGAGGTTACACAAAATCTACTGTTAGTGTCAGTTTGTCTATTTATGACATTTGTCACGTGATCCCTAGAGAATTTGTTAGAAGATTTTAAGAAGATCACGTGACAAATGTCATAAATAGATAAACTGGCGCAATGACGACGTCATGCTCGTACGACTAGTTTCTGAATTCTGAGAGTTGTGTCCTGGTGGTTACGCCCTCCCCAAAAACAAATTCTGTATCCGTCCCTGATATGTTAAGTTAGTCATTATTAATACGTAATCTGTGGTTTTGCTCTCCACAGGCAATTATGGACAAATGCCAAGACATTCGCAACTTGGATAGTTGTGATTACTTCCGATCATACACAATAGTTAAGAACGGCTGCTCTCCTAAGGAAGGGGAGGAAACAGATGTGTACACTATGTTATTTGCGTACACATATCCACGGTACAGTATTTTTAATTGAATTTTCAAAAAATATGTCTAAAAGAAAACATATATGTATATACCAACAGATAAGCAAAGTACCTACTCACCTAATGTAGATTACTTCAAGAATGAGATTGAACATTAGCTATATAGTTAAGAACTACAAAATATAGATAGCGTTAGACATCCTATGAAGTATGAAAACGTTATAAGCCGCCATCGGGGCAAATGGTATGGATTTAGAACAAAGTACCTACATCGTTTTGTAGGTGTGTGAACTCTATTCTTTTGTATTAAAAAAAAGTGTTAGTACCCCGTAAGAAGTTATAATTAAGAAATTAATATATTAAATTATTAATTTAACATTATTAAATCCTATCCTACTAATATTATAAACGCGAAAGTTCGTGAAGATGGATGAATGTTTGTTACTCCTTCACGCAAAAACTACTGGACGGATTTTATTGAAACTTTACTATGTTATAGCTTATACATCAGAATAGCACATAGGCTATAATAGACAAAAAAGCTTATATCTGTAGCATACCATATTGTACCCGAGCGAACCCGGGGGCGGGGTCTCACTAGTAATAAATAAACATGCATTAACAATAAATGCATAAGTTATGCGTATACTTATAACGAAAAATTTTCTCTACCCTGCCCTCTAACTTTCACTTCATACTCAATGACAATATAATTTGATCGCGTGTTTTGCTAAAATAGACAATAAATAATTTCGGAAACTGAAGCGAAAAACATGCGTTGCGGTAAAAAAATGCAAGTCACATGGTATGACATGACATAAACAAATAGGTACGTAATAAATATATAATTATGAAATCCTCAAGATAAACTTTAATATGTTTATAAAATATTGTTTATAAGTGGTAGATAGGTTATCAGTAATCTCGATGAGCACTCACAACACTTCTCTTTATTTCTGAGTTTCTGACTGCATGCGTCCAAGTTCTTTGTAGCTACATAGGTATTAACTCATTAATAAAGTTGAGCCGAAAAATATAACGTGGTTAAATGATATCTGCCCACTCTAGCGCTTAATCTGGCTCAACAAGTATAAGTTTATTAGTGGCGGTCGGGAGATAGAAACAAATAAAATCGAAACCAAACCAAAAATCCAACATTTATTTTACTTTTGACAGCTCAAGTAGGTACTAATCTAGTGATGTTCTAATGCGTTACATTTTATTTTACATTAGGTATATAGACAACATCTATCGCCATAAAATATCGGAGCTAAAGAGCACGTCGCGTCGCTAAGTCGCTTCACTATTGTTGTTATTGTGTAAAGAAAAAACAGCGTCCATGAAGTATTGCATTTTTTTGTCTAAGGTTGCTTGTCAATACTTAATTATGGAAGTAAAATAAATTCAAGAGATCTCTCAAGTTTCATAGATATAAAGCAAGACAAAAAGGACAGGTTTCCGCGACGCTACTTTTTGCCTTACTTTATCTCTATTCAGTCTTCTTGGTGATGCAGTATAGAGGGCAGTATCGTGTAAATGGCATATCCCACAATTATTTATATTACTTTTGAAATCAGAGACAGACACATCTGTTATATTTACTTATATGTATTCTAATAATCCTATTATACCGGGTCTCCTACAATATCTCTAAAATGTTTTGATATAATTTTAGAATATATAGGTACATAAGATATAACATTACATTCTATAATTATTCATTTGCTATAATTTTTTTTTACCCTAAAATCGATTTCTGTAATTTTCAAAATCACTATTATAAAAATATATAAAATTACATTCAATAATTATTTATTTGCTATAATTTTTCTTTTGTCTAAAATCGATATCCGTAATTTTCAAAATCACTATTATCAAAATATATAACATTAAATGATCTAATTTATAATTTGCTATAATTTTCGTTTTATCTAAAATTGTTTTCTATAATTTTCAAGATGTCTAAATTATCAAAAGGTACAACATTTAATTATGTAATGATTAATTTGCTATATTTTTTCCAGTTTATTTGCGAAATATTTATTAATATATAAAAATCTTCCTTACTTATTATAAATAATATATATATAGGTATCATATCCGTTATCAATAAGTGATGGTTGTTTAGGTATTTATGAGTTTCTGGCGCTTCGCCGTCCGCTGCCGCGGAACGCTGTCTTCGCTCGCTCGTCTCGCGCTCTGTTTTAGCACTATTCGAACCACGCTCGTCGCTTCGCTCCTCGCTAACCTATTTTTATTTACAAATTAGGGGAATAGGAATCGAAAATTACTGCAAAAGACATTAACAAAATCTACTGTAAATTTTAATAATAGTACTTATTTAAATTGATTACATTATAGAAAATTATTTTTTATGATTATATATTTGTAAATGTAAATAGAATGAAGTTATACGTTTAATAATATAGTGAGTACACTTATTTTAACAATCCATTAGAGCAAATGATATTATAGATTAATAAATTTATAGAAATTGAATTTATATATTTAGAAAATTATAATAACTGCAATTATAGAAAAGTAACCATTAGTGCAACTGAAATTAGAGATTATAAAAATTATAAGACATGAGATTATATATTTTCAAAATTATAGTAACAGCAATTATAGAAAAGTAGCCATTAGTGCAATTGAAAATAGACATTATAAAAATTATAGGACTTGAAATTATATATTTTGAAAATTATGGCAACTGCAATTATAGAAAACAATACGTTATAGGAATTAATATTATAGATTTAAAAAAATATATCAAACAAATTTATAGATTTTTAAAATTACAGGAGCTAAATTTATAGAAAATGAATATTTATAGCAACTAAAATTATAGCTTCTGAAATTATATATTTTATTTTAGAGCATTTGAGAGGATACCTATTATACCTAATATTATTAATGTGAAAGCGTGTTTGTTGTTCTTTCACGTCAAAACAGTGCAACGGATCGGATTTATTTTGTGCACAGAGATAGTTGGAGGGTCGGAGGGTAACATAGGCTACTTTTATCTCGGAAATACTTAGGAATTAACAGCTTGTACCTGATTTCCTGATCGCCATGTACGTAAACATAATGTTCTCCAACTGGACTGGCCAAGTTTAGATTCAATTTGGTAAAACTTCCCATAATACATGTACTTAGGTACCTATAAATATGTTTCAGCTATGGAAACTTGCCAATAAAATATACTAATTATATACGTAGGTACGATCACGCCCTTTATCCCAGGAAGAAAGCGCTCCGTGGTTCATTTGCATGATTCTTCCACAATAGGTATACCTCGCATGTTTTTTGTTTTTCTGTGCAAAAAAAGTGGGCAAACGACTTTATCTTTCTTTCTTCGTGTGGTCAAGCTAGCCCGGTTGTAGCAACCAAAGACGACTTATATCTAAGTCACGTCTGACACATAGATTGGTCTACTCCGCGTCACGTCATGCCTTTTGCTACACCTGTGTCAAATTCGGCACCGCGCCTAAAGTAGGCCACACACCGAAAATTTCCCATTCCGGCCGCCAGACGATCTAGGCGGACCATTCGTTACAAGAATTGGACGAGTCTGAGCTCGATTTCGGTGGACCGTACGGACGAATGAGTGGGCACATGATAGTTAAAAGATATGAGTTAGTAGGTATGTCATGCTCTGCCCACCCCACTGGGATACACACGTGAATATATTTTAACAGAATAACATGTCCAATCCGTGCTGGTGTCTACAAAGTGACGAACTATCCGTTCTTCATGGAGGACAATTATCTAACAGTTTCTGAAACTAAGATATCTACGAGCGTATTTGGTTATACATTCAGAATGGAGGGATATAGTGGCAACAATAAGGTATTTGGTGACATTTGATTTTGCTATGGATTTGTCTCTAACTAGGAATCGCCCGAAAACAAATTTATTTTGAGAGGGGTATGCGCAGTTAAACTAGTTTGCGCTGGATTACACTGCAGCCGATCCGTAGCCAGTCCTCAACGATGACCCCGTGTACTTTTAGTTACTGCCATCCCAAAACTGTAGTGTAAAATATTTTAAATTTATTTATTCGTACGTACGTTCAATAACAGTGCATAATTAAGATTTTTAATCTCAGTAAAATCTTTAGATTTTCCGAGGCTCTAGGAAAACTACGTGTAAGTTCGTGGTCTATTTTGACAGTAAATGATTGACAAACTCTGGCTTAGTTGAAAGTATGAATGATATGAATCCGTATGATTTTACTTAAGTATGCAGTCGAAGCCTAAGTTCGAATCCCAAGCCGAGCAATAGATTGTCAAGCCTGGGCATAAATATTATGTATTTTTTCTATTTACAGATGATATGTGCTGACGCGTACTTACCTTTAATATACATTAGAGAACACAATTGGGTGCGCAATGTTCCACTCAACAAAACTAAAAGTGGAGAATCATCAGATAGTTCCGAAGAGGAATATGATAAATTAATGCAAGCGTAATAAACTACTTATAAGTATAACTAATTCCTTGGTTTATTATTCGAGTTCTCTGATGTCTATAGTGGATGCAACCCGTGAGGATAGAAAAAAAACTTTCAGTTCGAAGTTACTCAGTGCGTACGTCATTAATGGCCGTTGGTCAAGGTCATCATATAACGGTCAAAAATATATTTTTATTATTAAGAATTCTAAATAGCCATAGTTATCAAAACGCAAAAGCGATGCTCGTTTTAAAAACTACGGCTATTTAGAACCCTAAATAATAAAATGATGGCTTAAGGCTCCTATATTCATAATTTTTCTGGGATAAACTATACCCAATTTATCTGTAAATAATCCACCTGTCACTGTAATTTAGCATATAAGTAGTTACTTATTTAATATATCTAAGTGAAATAGCTGTTATTTTTTCAATGGGTTTTATTGAATAGGAAATATGGGTGGTTAAACTTTGCCCCCGTTTTCTTTTTCATAATCTATTATAAAACTCTTAATTTTTTTTAAGGGTCCTATATTGGGGATTTTTCTGGGATAAACTATTCCCAATTTCTCTGTAAATAATCAACCTGTGTCACTGTAATTTAGCATATAGTTACTTATTGAATATATCTAAGTGAAATAGCTCTTATTTTTTCAATGGGTTTTATTGAATAGGAAATATGGGTAGTTTAACTTTGCCCCTGCTGTCTCTTTCATAATCTATCACAAAACTCTGGATTTTTTTTAAAGCGCTGTTATACCATTACCCTTCAATTATATATGTCGAATTTTTTGGTAGCTTATTGAAAATTTAAAATATTAATTATTTTATTATTTTTGCCAAATTAAAAAATCATAAAAATTTTTTTTTGAATTTTCAATAAGCTACAAAAAAACGATATATATATAATTAAAGAATAATGGTATAAGAGCGCTTTAAAAAAAATTTAGAGTTTTGTGATAGATTATGAAAGAGACAGAAGGGGCAGAATAATCCTTTATTCTACCACCCATATTTCCTATTAAATAAAACCAATTGAAAAAATAACGACTATTTCACTTAGATATACTGAATAAGTAACTATATGCTAAATTACAGTGAAACAGGTGGAGTATTTACAGAGAAATTGGGAATAGTAATATCTCCATACAAATTCCCAGTATAGGACCCTTAAAGCGCTGTTATACCATTTCCCTTCAATTACATATACATCGCGTTTTTTTGGAGCTTATCGAAAATTAAAAATAAAAATTATTTTATTATTTTTGATCAATTATAAAATCATAAAATATTTTTTAGTTATTTAGAATTTTCAAAAAGCTACAAAAAAACGCGATGTATTTAATTGAAGGGTAATCGGTATAACATCGCTTTAAAAAAAATTGAGTTTTGTGATATAAGATTATGTAAGAGAAAACAGAGGCAAAATAATCCTAAGTAACTATATGCTAAATTACAGTGACACAGGTGGATTATTTACAGAGAAATTGGGAATAGTTTAACTTCCATGCAAAGTAATATAGGACCCTTAATCCAACTTAAAATAATAAATATCAACTGTGTGGGATGGAAATGTTGTATAAACTCAACTTTCCAGGATTAACTGAGATTTGCCATATTTTTGACAGATACAAGATGACTGAGAGCAACGGTTAAAATATGAATTGTTTTAGATTAGAACAGAACTAGTTTGCCCTTTTCTTTAAGGACTCTAGAAGTAGGAAATAAGCAGTATCTATAACAATATAAAACAAACTTGAGCTGAAAAATTAAATATATTTTCATCTTAAAATAAATATCAATATATAATATTGAACCATATTATTCCTCCCATCCCCAAATACCACTACTCTCTCTTATAGTTTCCCTATTATCTCTTCTATCTCTTGTAACCGCGCTAGCCTCACCCTTCGCGATGGCTTTTTTCCTATCCATCTTCTTCTGTCTGACGTCCAAGTTCTTCTTTACTTGCTGCTTGACAACTTCTGGTGCTATAGTACTGGCCGAAGTATAAGTTCTCATGGAACGAACGTCTGACAAAGCTTTCTCGACCATCGCTAGGCGATATTTCTGAGAGTTTTTATCAATTTTTTCTTCATCCGCGCGTGTAAACTCAGAAACGTTTAAATTGTCGATGCCTTTTTCTATTTGCTGGATAGGCGGTTTTGTTTCGTCACTCAATATTGAATTGTCCACCTGTAATAACGGACGTTTAACTACACAGAACATATACCTATATATACGCCTGTTTTCTATAGGGGTGGGTAGAGAATGAAGCACCAATTTCCACGCTTCAATTACATTACTAGTCGTAATGCAGCGTCGTACTGGAGCATAGACAATTTATTTTTTAAAATATATGCGTTGGACGCTTTCTCTTTTTCGCTATCATTCGTACGTACTCTGTTTATATTAAAATTTTCTTGATTGTGTTGATATTTTTTTAAATAGGACGGTAGTTTGCGAGATTAGCGCATTGAAACATACAAACTCTCAAACTACATATTTTTATTTAATTTTCTTTTTTTTTTAAATTCTCAGAGGGTTTAAAAAAAACAATTCTGTCAACAACATACCTGTTTCCTCAGCTCCTCAATCTCATCTTCAGTAAACTTGATACCATGTTCAGGTTCCTCCAAAGCATCACTGTACGTCTCGCCATCATCAGCTTCTTCAGTTTGGAGTCCTATACCTAATTCCTGAAAACGTAAATACAACAATTGAGTAATTTAGAACGGAGTTTAAAATATAATAAATGTTCGTAGGTGGGTGAATGGTGCCATAAATCAATCGAGTTCCCAAAGTGTTAAGCCTGTCACAGCATGTAGCTATAATACATATTAGCAGAAATTACAGTAAGACATATTATTACATATTTTCTATAGTAATCTTTGAGTGACCACACACGCAGTGATGAAGGCAAAATATATATGACAAGCTTCTCTTCGCGGTTTCAACCGCGTGGAAATAGATCCAAAAAGAATCTAATAATCCTGTGGCTGTAATTTGCCCCTCCCCCGTCCGATTTCGCGGTAAAAAGTAGTAAGTCATTCTCTGACCCCTAAACTACCACTATGCAAAAAATTATGTCGATCCCGTGAAATACAAAACAAATCTATACCATGGAAACCATTCCTTTTCCGGGATTAAAAGAGCCTATGTCCTATTCCAGCCAGACTATATCTATCTCTGTGCCAAATTTCATCCATTTCATCAAGATCCGTTCAGCCGTTCAGCCATGATTGAGTTACAAACATACATCCATACAAACGTTTATAATATTAGTGGGATAGCATTTTCTCCATATGTAATATAGCTACGTCTGTGACAGGCTTTGTTTTGAAAACCTGACATGTGATCAAGGGCAAGGCCGGTTTAATTTTGGTTCATTTTGATGATTCATCATACTGTAAATATGCATAAATGGAGATAGGTTGTAGAACGCTCATGCATTCCTAAGGTAGACTGCGCAGGTAACCTTCATATGTCTAGATTGGTGTCTAGGATGAGACCTAGAGTATTTATGTGTTTCAAATACGAACAGGCGTGAAAGTGACCGCGATGAAAGAATTTACCACATAACTACGGTCTGCAATAAAAAATAATTGTTGTAAAACTAATAATAATATTTTTTTATATCTTATCTTATATATTAGAAATATGAATATCACAAGATGGCGCAAGGTCATGTCTATTCTTAATTGAAACGCATAGTAAGCACTCGTATGAATTAATCCAAAAGTTATTTATATACACTGAGCAATCTCGCTGCAGATTTATCTATCTACATGATAACAGTTCAGGTAGAACCTTAGAGAGTCCATCATGAGGTCTTCCAAGTTTCTACCTATATATAAATAAATAAATAAAAATTAAATGCTGTTCGTTGGTAAGCGCATCACTTGACAACAGCTGGATCGACTTGGCAATTCTTTTAAATGTTCGTAATAGTCTGAACAATGTTTTTAGGGAAAGAAAACTGAAAGTGCCTTTTTCTATGGGATTTTTGTATGAACTCCAAGACCACAGGTGATGAATGTTAATATGGGCTCCATGGACTAGAAAACTAGTAATTTGGGACGCGTCAAAATAAGCGCTCTATATATGGATGAGACTTTTTTTATTAGATTGGTAGATGTAGATACATGTAAAAATCCAAGTTAGATCTTACCTCTAACAGTTCATCATCAACATCTCTAGCAAGCTTGTATCCGGAACACGCTATCTCTTTGTCGAGCTGGTCGTCCTTCTCAAGATCATCAAACTTGGGGTACAGATCGCTTTCGTAACCGAACCGTTTCTTGAAAAACTCGCGGATACATTTCACATCGCGGTCAAAGTAACTGAAATGAAAAGTGGTTAAACTTAATATTATTCTTAAATATATAAATAATCGGCTTGTAATAAAAAAGAGCATAGGCAGTCATGGGGACTGCTGGCAGAAGTGAAAACTTGAAACTATGAATAACAGCACGTGTTTAATTTATAACGCAAAATAACGCCTCCTAGCGCGCTCTTAAAGAAGTTTTCAATAAAAAAACCGAGAATTTCCGGCAATTCATGGTCGGCGCCGAGAGCATGTCACGAATCTATAAGATCCCCTACCAGAAATCGCTCCAGGCGCCTAAAGAAGTTTTCACTACAATAATAATATTCATTCTGTTGAGGTGTTTGTGATATATTTATACTTTATTTATACTTTACTATACTTAATCGTTTTACTACCCCTAAACATTACCTAGTTTTAACGAAATTTTAGTATATTATTGACATAGTTTTTGATAATAACGTACTAAAATTCCGTTAGAATGGAAATGGGCGCGGTAAACAATCCTCTAAGATGCTAACAGTCTTACAACAACCACGAAGTTACTATACTAGGTGGGATTCGCTAATTTTATTTTTAATTAAAAACCCATTGGTACATCGCCGGGATCCGGGATCTGTCTAGTAAATACCAGACGTTTTTACCAAGTTATAGATCGAATGATAACAATGACCACAATTAGCAAGGTGCCCACACCAACTGGATGTTATTTCGGGCAAAAACGGCTCATTGAGGACGATTTATTTTTCCCGTGATAAAAAAAGTTTAAAAAAGAAACTTACAGTTCCGCATTAAGATGCGAAGTGGACACCATTTGCGGAAAATCAATTATAATAGGTTGGCCCTCCTCATTGATCATTATATTGAACTCGTTAAAATCCCCATGTATGACGCCGCAGTTACCAAACCGCACTATTAAATTCATCAGCTCGTCGTATAGGGCCTCTGGATCTGGCACTGAAGAGATATGGGTTCTGTAATTAAAAAAAACATGCCACTGTGTAATTAAAATCAAGTGATTTTGTTAATGTTGAGATAATATGTCAGTATGTATAAATAAATCTGAGCGGCAAGAAAAAATTGCTGGGTTCGTCAATGTCGACCTATATTTCTAGGAATAAACAAGTGTGAACAATAGATGGCGCCACGTAAGCTATTCGTGAATCAAGGCACAGCAAAAACTACAAAGCTATGAATAGCGTTACCTTGTCACTTTATTAAGACCTACCTACTGTTGGCTAATAACAATGATGACTTATGTTTTCGGCTGGGTACCCTGAGAGTATTTTAACCACCGACGAAAAAAGAGAAGTGTGTCTGTTTGTGAGATTGTATCCCAAACGATGGACCAATTTTAATGCGGTTTTTCTATTTAATTTTACTTACAAAGGCCCTCCATGCACAAGATCCATAACCACACAATGTCTGTTGAAGTCTACAGGTCTGGGTACAGGAAACCCTCTGTCATAAAGCGCCTTCATGTATGCAAACTCCTTGGTGGCAGATATGCGGGACAGGTAGAGCCATGAAGCGCGGTTGCGGTGCGCGTGGTAGTCTCTTTTGTCTTTTATGTTGCGGAAACATGTGCGGCCTAGCCTGAAGTATAAAAATGAATAAATTACATTTTGTTTGCCTGTGGAGAAGTGGTTTACATGTAGACATTATGGTGGATGGTACCATAATCACAAAAGCCATGCATCAATAAGGTGGTCACTGAAATACCAGACAATTTTACAAGGAAGACCAATCTTTCTGTAAGGTACCCTGATGGCAGTAAAATAGTTCTTGTGGCACAAGGTGTTATGGCATGGAATATAATATGTAGCTATACTATAAATTACTAGCTTACACACACACAACAATTATTGCTTTATCTTATGCAAACCTAACTTTTTTTAAAATAAAACTGCACTAAATCTAGCTATTTAATTTTTTTTTCTAATTGGCCTAGTATTTTTCCAGTTTACTTCTCATTAACAAACTCACACTCTCTCTTTATAATATTAGTATATACCTGTGTAGTTTTAAACATAATGGTTTATGATCCTCGTCTGCCACTGTGTATATGTTGGACTCTTTCCCCACTCCAATCTGGTTTCCGAATGAAGCAATGACCTTCCTGTTGGTTAGTGCCTTTAGAGCTAAATAATCATAACCAGAGTTTGTAAGTCTGTAGCCGTCATCTGAAATATATTGTATTTTATTTAAGATCTAACACTAGCTTTCCGCTCAAGCTTTGTCCATGGAAATGTTACACATATCTGGTATTTTACATGGTATTTAGTGCAAACAATATTTTTAAATCTGAATTTGGCGCGTTCATACAAACTCTTCAGCTCTATAAATTTGTATAGTTTTTAATATTTTTAATGGTACCAGAATAACTGTTACATTAAAAACATACTTCCTTTGGCCTTAAAATTAGGAAACCTAGAAAATAAGTACCTACTTAGTGCTAAAATTGCATTACTTTTACCAATTCCATGTAATGAACCATGAGAATTACACACATTGCGAGAAATCTGAAAATAATAAAGTCAAGATGGTACGAGAAGGTATTTGTTAAATTGAAATTGATCCAAACCATGTTCATAGTAGTCTTATTTTGTTTGATTTTTCTTTTCTTTTTCTCATTCTTCACGGGTTGCTTTACAGCTCCCAAAACCATGTTACGGTTCCAGGGTACCCAGCAGAAGACCAATGTCTCCCTCGTTTAGCTGATGGTATTTGTGAGGATATACCTAACGAGTGGCTAGTTCTGTTGAGGTATATTTAGATGGAAAAGTCTCTAAGTGTGGTTTGTCGGATTATGTACAATGTTTTTAATATTTTTTTTATTTAAATATTTTTGCAGCTAAAAACAGTACCTGAGATTTTAGAGGCTCATATACATTTAAATGCCCTTAGAGACTTAGAGAACTATTACTTAGTAAACATAAATCTTACAATGTTTTCCTCTTTCATATGTCAATAGA